>OX940922.1:25198024-26398024 GCA_954870645.1 Agrotis clavis
AACACTCCAACGATGCAGTAACGATCATAAAAAAGTAGCGTCCTATCAACTTTACGTTTGACAGCGGTTACGTTCCAGCTACGATCGCGTTGCGTCTCAACTTGCTGTCAAAATTTTAGCGCGATACGAAACGGTCAAAAAGTTGTGTTATGGTAGCGGTTCAGTTGCGATTTCGTTGAAAAAAAATAGCGCGATTGGCCTCCAGGACGGTTTGACGACAAAAACTTTCACCGTAGAACGATTCGTCGACAAAGACATGGTTTGACATTATAATACTAGTAACTAAATCCGACATAAGAGCACGGGGTGCCCTTGATGTCGGATTTAGTTTCGGTTAGTTAGGTTCCTTTAAACCCTGAACACAGAAATAGAAGCCCCTCGCAGCGGGGCTTCGTCTAAATGGCTTCATTTCAATACTTCATGAAACACAATACTCATGACTCAATCGTTCTGTCGGCGAAACGTTCGTCGAGGAAAGTTTCTGTCGTCGAACCGTCCAGGAATGAATCGTTGTGTCGGCGAATCGTTAAGCGGAGAAGCGTTTGTCGGAGTTATGTTTCAGAATCGCGAAATTTCATCCAAATCCATTAAGCCGTTTACAGCTTGGCCAGAACGGATTGAAACGGATCTAATCTTTTTGTTTGTTGATAACGTTTAAAATCTTTGATATTTGATGTAAACAAAGAACGCAAGTTTGTTAGATTTATTATTGTGCCATAAAACTAACGTAATAAGTGAAAAATAATAAAATAAAATCATTCAAAGTGCTGGTAGCGAGAGCACAGTGGCGACTTCCGGTTTTCTACTGTTTTTTGCCAAGCTGTGTGATTGAGTCACAAACATCTAAACATCTTCACAAACTTTCGCATAATTATAATATTAGTAAGATTAAATATTAAAAAAGTAACGATTTACCTCTTTGTTTTGATCTATACCTATGTTACATAATTAAAATGTTGATTTTACGAAACATCTTTGAGATGTTACTAAACTTTAATGTTACTTGACGTGACGTCATACATTTTGTTCCACCATATTCGTGTTCCGTTCTCGACTCGACACGGCTTAGAGTTGCCAGATTAAAACCTCTCCGCCCTTTTTTCCGTTCGTTCGTTCCGTACCTAAAGGGTAAAAACGGGACCCTATTGCTATGACTTCACTGTCTGTCTGTCTATCACCAGGCTGTATCATAGGCTGCTGTATGATAGCTAGACAGTTGAAATTTTTGCAGATTATGTATTTCTGTTGCTGCTACAACAAATTCTAAAAACAGAATTTAAATAAATATATAAGGGTGGTTTCCATACATTAAACGTGTTTTTTAGCCGTTTTTGATCGATATGAATAACGATTGGTACGAAACCCTTTGTGCACAAGTCCGAATCGCACTTGCTTGGCCGATTTTTAGACATAATTGCGTACCTACTGATCATATAAATATCATGTCCGGACGTTTTAGCGTGACAAGTAGTATTTCTGTAGATTTTGGATGGTGTACCGTGTTTTCCCGTCCGCATAAGTTCTTTTTTCATTTTTATGATATTTTGACACTACTGAACAAGATAAGAAAGGGTGTCGCGCTGACACCCTTGAGCGTTTCGTATAAAACTCATAATTATGCCAAGAAGCTACCGCCAGCCATTAGACAAACTTCTGATTTTAAGATTTTTAATAACTATCATGAAAATAAAAAAAAAACCTTTTATGCGGACACGAAAACATGCTTCTCTCTCATTTGTTCCGAGCATCTACAGAAATAAGGTAAAATCTAAATAATTAAAATAAAGTACAGAAAATATGGCCATTAACATTTCTAAATACATTTTGGACTGAAATAAATGCCAAGGCATGTTACTCGTGCGATTTACCCGATGAAGTAATCGTAAAAAAAACTTAAATAATATAATATTTTTGGCGGAAAAATTCCAACTTGCACGGAATTCAAAATATCTCGTTGGCAACACTGTTCTTCAATTCTTTCTTTTGGTCGCTCGGCGCTTGGATATTATGACGTGCATGTGCGTGCGTGGTATTTATTTAAATAATTCATAGTTATCTATGAATTATACTCGCTCTGCTCACAGAACACTAATAACCTAGGTTAATTAGTACTATTAGTAGTAGTTCATAGTGAGTGAAAATGGACTCGACGTCACAAAGTACGGTGGAATTTACATTATGCTCCAACTTCGCCATAGCACTCCTCGATTCCTGGGGCGTCTCAAAAGACACACAAGCTGTATTTCAAGGTAAGTTTTAAGTTCCTACTTATTACCTATCAGTATCAACATAGAATGGTAGAATAGGTATCTGACGAGTTGCGTTTTTGACGAGATGCAGTCCTGACGAGTTGCGATTCTGTCTACATGCGTTTTCTGACGAGTTGCGAATCTGACGAGTTGCGTTTCTGTCGACATGAGAATGATCCGTACCTTCGTCCTAACAGGTCAGTCTTATCGTAAAGTAAGTCATTCTATGTGCCTTGCCTATTGCCACTCAAGCTAAGTTGGTAACCTGCAGATCTCCTTATTTCTGATTTCAACGCGCAATAACTCCAAACATAGCTCGTTAGATAGTCCTTGACCTTGAGCCTTTAATATGACATCCTAGTTAGCGAATATCTGTCTGATAACTAGCGGTGAGTAACTCCGGAGGTACCTACTGATCCGAAGGAAAACAAGTTTTTTTTTTATTGAAAACAAGATAGTTTATTAAACTTTCTAGCTATGAATGTGTAGTTAGCAAAACAAAAATTGTTACTTTGTTACTAAAGTATAAATTCATATAAATAAAGTCTGTAAACTGTTCAATTCAAAATGTGCCAAATGAGCCAACGAACCGAATGAATAAAATTTTCTGGTCAAACCGCAGAACCAGAATGACCAAATTAATGCCGGTGCCAAAGGAATAACTAAGGTGAACCGGAATTGGAGTCGGAATAAGTGAATCAATTCACTTTCCGGAATAAAGATAACCCACTCCTACTGATAACCACAAAATATTGTAGTTTTTTTGTATCTAAAGTATTTAACTACACACCGCATATTACTTGGTAGTGTATAAATATTAATATGTAATTTATCTAGGTAGATACTTTAAATAAATGTATTCCAAATTTTAATATCACTCCCTGGGCCCTGTTTAATAAATGCTACTAATTGTAATTGTATACAAGCTACAAATCTGCAAGTTTCTGTTTAGTAAATAATACAACTTACCTAAATAGCATTTGTAATATAAAATATTTTTAAGATTTTTATGTGCAAAATTCTCACTATTTTGTTGTGTTTATTAAACAGAACTTGTAGTACTATTCAACAACATTGTAGGATTGTAACATTTATTAAACAGGGCCCTGCCCTGCCACCAAATACAAAATTTTCTGATGTCAAGCTGGGAAATAACTAGATTATTGTTTTCTTCTCTTTTTAGAATATGACTTGGATGTATTTTGCATAGAAAATATTTCTGATACTGAAATAAATGAGCTGATTCCAAAATCAAGAATAAAGGATAGAATTAAATTCAAGGCTGGATTAGCTCAATTTAAAAATGAAAATAAATCCCTGGTGAGTATTTTGAAGTACATAAATATACCTATTATTGTACCAACTTTCCAGAATGTAGCAAAGGAGCCTTTAGGCTCGGTAATCTCAAGCACAGGCTTTGCTTGTTTTAAAATTGATTGATTTGTTCATATTATTTTGGTTTTGTACTTGAGAAAAAAAAGAAGTAAATAAACTACATATATATTACTAGCTTTTCGCCGTGGTTTCACTCGCATTAATTTGAAAATGTCCCACGGTTGTATGTAGCGTTCCTCAAATAATGGACTATCCAACACAAATAATTTTTCAATTCGAACCAGTAGTTCCTGAGATTAGCGCGTTCAAACATAGAAGCAATCAAACTCTTCAGCTTAATAATATTAGTAAAGATTATTATTTTAAAGATTTTGTGTATGTATCTCAGATCAAATGCTCGTAATAGTATGAGCACTGATCTAGCTGGAGTCAACTTGAAATTGTTTTTTCACATTAATAAAATAATAAGGAACATAGGTACAAATGAAGTTATGTGCTTACCTTATCTTAATTTTTACAGAGAACATGTTCTTTAGACACAGAATCAATAGAATCAGATAAGGATTCTATGGGGCATGTGGGCAGCGATTATAGTTCTGCGGCTAGTGGCTGTTCTTGTGCTACTTCGAACGAAGAGGTTAGTTTTTTACACTTTATTTTGGTCAGTGGGTAGCCTTAGGGGCGGATTTTTAGGAGTTGGAGTATATCCTTAGGGGCGCTATGAGAAGCAAAGAAAACGAAAAAAAAATTTTTTTGGTTAAAAAAATTTTTGGGACTTAGAAAATTTTTCGAAAAAATTTTTTTTTTTGATTTGGTACCATACGCTTATAGGCACCATGAGCCGTGCAGAAAACAAAAAAAAAATTTTTGGGTTAAAAAATTTTTTGGGACTTAGAAAATTTCTCTTTACTTTTCACCTTGAGTACGGTTAGGGGCAAACACTTAGAAAATTTTTCGAAAAAAATTTTTTTTTCGATTTGGTACCATACGCTTATAGGCACCATGAGCCGTGCAGAAAACAAAAAAAAAATTTTTGGGTTAAAAAAATTTTTGGGACAGAAAATTTCTCCTTACTTTTCACCTTGAGTACGGTTATAATAGCTACAATTAATATCCCTGTTACGGTAGGATCATACAAACGTCGACGGAGCACCGCTTCGCGGTGCTCCTACTTCTGGGTGGTTTAAAAATAAATAACCACGAAGGGGATGGCGGGGTCTTTCAGACCCCGCCATCCCCTTCTAACCTAACCTGTCCGTGTCGGGGTGCCCCAAGTCGTTTTTATGAAAAAAATTCTCAAAGAAAATTTTTGAAATTTCCGGCAAAAAAAAATGCTTGGGGGGAGTTATATAAACCCCTCTCTACACCCCCCATGCATCAGAATACTCAAATTCGGGTAGCACGTTTCTAAAGTTGAGCCCAACATCATAACAATTATTATTTTTAAAAGTGTTTGCCCCTAACCGTACTCAAGGTGAAAAGTAAGGAGAAATTTTCTGTCCCAAAAATTTTTTTAACCCAAAATTTTTTTTTTGTTTTCTGCACGGCTCATGGTGCCTATAAGCGTATGGTACCAAATCGAAAAAAAAAATTTTTTCGAAAAATTTTCTAAGTCCCGCGCCATAGCGCCCCTAAGGCTACACTCCAACCTTTATTTTGAAATTGCCTTGTTAATAACCGATACCATAAATACCTACTACAAAATACTCGTATAAGTTATTGATTAAAAAGCCCGCCCTATGTTGTTCCTGCTACAAATGGCAATAATGCTAGAAGGATTTCCCTGCTGCAGGCGTAGCATGGCGCCGCAGAAAGGGGTTTTGTCGACGGAAGAAAAGACAAAATGACAGAACGTAGAAATAATTTTAGCGTTTTAAGCATGGTAATGTAAAAAATATAGAAAATAAACATTCTATTCTTCAATAGTGTACGAATGGTGTCAGATTTGTGCAAAAAAACAGTTGTACAGGAATAACAATAAAATAACTGTCTATTCTTGGTAAAATAGAGATGGAATCGTCCATGTC
Organism: Agrotis clavis; assembly: GCA_954870645.1. Classification (NCBI taxonomy): domain Eukaryota; kingdom Metazoa; phylum Arthropoda; class Insecta; order Lepidoptera; family Noctuidae; genus Agrotis; species Agrotis clavis. The sequence continues at coordinate 25,203,636 of OX940922.1, forward strand.
TGTAGTGAAATTAACTTTGATTTCATATCTTTTTTTATCCATATTTTTCCAATTGATAGTTTTATTGTTTTTTATTTAATTTACTTAGTGTTATTACAAATGATTTTTAAACACTTTAACTTAGATACCTGTTTAAATGTGATGTTGTCTCTTTCAAACAATATTGTCAAAAAACAGCATTGTTTAAAAATAATTGTAATAACACTGACTATTTTTACCATTTCTGTGTACATAAGTCCTATTTTTTTTCTCCCATTAGTCTTTTAATTTAAAAGAAATTCTGAAGACCACTAGTATCGGACAAATATGCCTTCAGTATATAAACAAGAAGATTGATGATACAACTATAAGAAACAATTTATCAAAATGTATTATAGAGTACTTCATAAAAAAGAAGGGTTCGATGGATGCAAAAAATTATGAGGACATGTCCAGTCAAATTGTTAAATTTTTCCCATTCGAGTCGAAGGTTATATTTTTATTGCAAAAATATTTTGGTATGGTAGATTAGATACTAGTATATTGGTACTACTATAGTAGTGTTATGGTAATATAGTAACAGTAGTTTTATAGTATATATGTAGATAGCGTACCATGTATAGTCTTGAATTTTCTCGAATTCTGCGCACTCTTCCCATTTGCAACTCGTCGCCAGGGCTCGAAAACGTTATTTAAAATAATGTTCTTAAATGTTTCAGTTTTTCCTTCAGTGTTCCAGATCAATAACCAGATTGTTGCAAGGAGCGCTTACACCGGCAATAGGGTATTTTCCAAATTTTTACAAACCGTTTATTTTATTCATCGGTTTCATGGAGAAAAATACATACATTAATTAATTTATTTTTCTGTTGGATTAAAGATTGGGACGAACACGTCCCAATCTTTAAATATAAGCGGTTTTCAAAAATTTGAAAACTACCCTATTAAAATTGCTGTGCTGCCTATCAGCAATTTTGGTCCATTGCAATATCAAGTAATGGGTAATATCTGAAAAAAAAAACAAATTGGAATTTACTACATTACAAACAATTTTTCAGGATGCATATTATGTACCTAGTAGAAAATATGGGAAGTCATATATTCCAGCAAGAGGGAAATTGGTAGACCGGTACCATAACCAAAGAAGGATTTTACGAAAATCAGGACTCATAAAGAAACACGAAACATCCACCATTACCATAACTGAAACTCATGAAGGTATATTATTCAACATTTCAACTTTGCACTGTCGGGTTTGAAAATCATTTTGCTTGTATGTAAAATCGTTTAGTCGCATTAAGTCCACTTTCCGAAAACACGTTTCTTTCGCAGTTGGTCCATTTCGCAGAAAGGCTCTATATTTTCAATCATTTTATAAATAATTATTTTTCTTCTTAGTACGTCGTCGTAGTAAAAAAAAAATCTGACATTTGTAGAATATGAAAAAAAATAACAAAAAACATTATTTACCTTTTCCCATATTTATGTGAAATATTATCAAATGGGAAATGACAATCTGCGAAATGGACCAAATGCGAAATGGACGTTTCCCGAACTGAAGCAAGTGGATCAAATGCGAAGTGGACGCGATGTGCCATGCCGCTCCGAACGGGCAACCAGTAGAATCGCTCGGACCGCGGTCATCCGCAGCCTCGGCGCTCCACCTCGGCGAGTTGCGCCCTCGCGCTATGCGATCATCGGTTGGCGGGCGACCGCGGTGGAACTCAACTAAACAATCTGCTTTGTGAGTTCTTATCTTAACGTCTCACATTCAGTTTTACGAGTTCAATTTCAATAGACATAGAATGTTATTTGTTTAAGAGTCCCAAAATGTATCACTTGAAGATCTTAATAATATGAAGCTATGGTTGAAATTTAATAAAGAGCCTTGGGTAGATGTTGTGGAGAAGTGGAAACTAACAAGGACATTGCGAAAAGAAGATTTATCTGGAAAAGATAAAACCATCCAGGACTTATTTAATGAGTGGCCTTCAATCAAAGCAAGCTTGGGCTACAAACTTGTTCGTATAATTTATTATTAAATATTTCATATATTTTTTTAAATATTTCAGTTTTTTGCAAATATGCCATTCGATACTTATGCTTGTCAAAATTCGGCCTTATTATATTATGCTTTTAGTATTTTTAATAATAAATATTATGCTAATTGATATTTATGCCATTTAACAGTAAAGGTTATGTTTAGGACAAAAAATTATGCGTAGGTAATCATTCAATTTTATTTTTTATTTTTTTAGGTTGAATTAGATTTTGATTTCATGTACCCAAACCATGACCTAGAATTGTTCAAAAAGTGGCCAATATTCATGGAAAAAGCATTGCCAATTTACAGTACAATAAAAAGTTGCGTGGATAATCTGAAAACTTTGAACGACGATAGTACCACACCAGGTCAGTAGGTGCTAAATTATTTTCATTATATTAAATAAAGATAATAGACAGTCCTCATTTTTTACAGGCTTAGCTTTGTAATAATTTTTAACTCCTTGCAGATGTGAGAGATTATGTTTACCTTAAACTGATGAGTTCGAAGATGCCACCCACCATTAAAATTCCAGTTAAAACCGAAGAAAATAAGAAAAAATATTATAAACCAAGCATTGCTGAATCAGAAAAGGCTTTCATTTTACATGTCGCGGTAAGTAAATAAAGTGCGCAAATAATTAATACAAAGTATTTACCTGTGGTAGAGAAGGAAGACATCTTGAGGAAATCAGCAAGTCTTAAGAACTCAACCCAATGAAGACTTGTGATATTAGTTTACAGGCAATGGGTTCAGTATTTAAGACCCAGGACATCTTGTATATTTGTATTTGTTCAACCTTGTTTCTTCTATTACAGAATCAGAGCGAAATAGTAACAAAGATCAAGCTGCGTCAGGATGAGCACTTGGCCAAAGGACTTACTTGCCAACCACTGATAGTCGTGGTAGGGTCATCGATAGAAGAAATAACCGATTACTATGTCCATTATGAATCAGTCATTTATAAGATCGACACCCTACTAAAAGCAGTAGATGTATGCTTTAAAATTTTCCATGTTTTCAATTTAGAGTACCCGACAGAGTGTGTTAACGTGTGGACCTTTATACAAAAATATTTTTACGGAATTGATTGCAAATCTGATAAAAAAATTTCAAGTGTAGTTTGCTTTATGGCGGATCTGTCTTAAAACCTTTTTAGATTGAAATTTCTATTTTGTGCCAAATATTTTATTTTGTACATAATCAAGACATTTTTAAGGATTTGGTGATAAAAAAGTCTAATTTGATTCCATCTAACCTATAGTTTATTTAAACATGTTTATTTGTTTTATGTGTTCGTCTGTGTTAAACGACTATAAATCATTTTTCTTACACTTGAAATTTAGCCATGACTTGCGACCTAACTCCACTTATTGCTGTAGACAGTTTAATTGTACCAGAATATTTTCAAATATACGTTCGTTTCGTCGTCATCTGACCAATGCTCATAATCTGAATCTACCTTCCGAAATATGCCTGTCAAACTGTAGAAACAACAATATTATTCAAGAACCGAGTACATCAAGTAGCCAACAAATAATTTTCAACTTGGACTGTAATAGTGATAATGATGAACGCCCTTTTGTTTTTGAACCTGAAAGTAACCAAGATCCCCAGAAAGATGAAATTTTTAATATCTCAACAGCCACTTTCGCTTTGTCTTTATACAGTAATCCTAACATTAATCGAAAATGTGCCAACGAAATAATTAATAATATATCAGAGCATATAACTGATGTTATTAGTAATATGTTAACTGATCTTTTATCTAGTGCTTCAGAAACAAATGTCGAAAAATTAAAAAAAGTAATTAAAACAATATCGCAACCTTTTGAAAATTTATCCACAGAGTATCAAGTAATGAATCATTTTTCTGAACTTGGCATTTATATACCTCCTAAAAAGTTTCTTATTGCTGAAGGTACATTTTCAAATACTGCCAATTCTTCTTCAATAAGACCAAATTCCGAGTATGGAGCTAGAGTACCTTTAAAATTAATATTTAAGAAAATTTTCGAATTACCCGGTTTTATTTCTGTTTTAAGAACATATAACGGTGCTGAACCTAATTCAATATCAAATTATACTCAAGGCAAGGTTTGGAAACATAAAATATCTGGAAAAGAAGGGTACTTATGCGTACCGTACTTTTTGTACAATGACGATTTTGAATGTAACAATCCATTGGGAAGTCATGCTGGGGTTCATTCTATTTCTGCCACATATTTCCAATTTCCAACTATGGGAAGTGAATACTTATCACTTTTAGAAAATATATTTGTTGCTATGTTGCATAAGTCGTCGTGTAGTAAAACTTACGGAAACGCGGCTACTTTTCACGAGCTTATTGAAGAAATTAAGTGTTTAGAGGAAAATGGCATTGATATAGCAACATCGGAAGGTAACTTCAGGGTATATTTTATACTTGCAATGGTCATCGGTGATAATTTGGGCCTTAATACTGTACTAGGATTCACAAAATCATTTTCAAGTAACTATTACTGTCGAATTTGTAAGGCCGATAAAACTATAATGAAAAAACAATCTAAACAAGATGACAACTTTCTAAGAAATCGAGAAAATTATTCCTGTGATGTTGAAACTAATGATGTATCAGTGACAGGTATTAATGAATCTTGTATATTTAACAACATTAATACTTATCACGTGGTAGACAATTTATGTGTTGATATAATGCATGACATATTTGAAGGTGTTTGTCATTATGACCTTGCTCATATTATTTTGTATTATACGGAAACCATAAAACTTTTCAATTTAGATACTCTCAATGACCGGCTACGACTATTTGACTATAAAGGAAATGAGTTAAATGACAAATGTACAAAAGTAAAACGGGAACATTTATTAAAGAACAAATTTAATATGTCAGCTTCTGAAATGATGTTGTTTGTACACATTTTCTCTCTATTAATAGGAGATTTAATCCCAGAAGATGATAAAGTATGGTTATTTTTTCTTACATTGCTTAAGATAATTGACATACTTTTTAGCAGGAATTTTGATTACAGTACAATTGCTTTACTTGAATCTTTGATCACCGAACACCATTATGGTTATGTAAAGCTATTTCGTGACACCTTAAAACCTAAACACCATTTTATGGTTCATTACCCTGACATTATTAAACAAGTTGGTCCCTTACGATTAATTTGATGCATGAGGTTTGAAGCCAAACATAAACAATTAAAAAACACTGCTTCAATAATAACCTCCAGAAAAAATTTAGCATTAACTTTGTTAATTAAAGAACAACTGTCATTTGCTCATAGACTTTATACCGTAAAAAGAGATGAAGCTAGAATAAAACTAAGTTCACGGGTAAACTTTATTCCCTCTAATATTAATGACATTGAAAATATTTTAATTCCTCAAGATGTAGAATTAACTGATACATTTAACTGGGTTTCTTTCAATGGTATCAAATATATGCAACATGCTATTTTAATTATTTCCAACGAAGACAGGTACCAGTTTTTTGAAATAAATTTTATTTTTGTAACGGCTTCAGGAACGGATATTTATTTTCTGTGTAAAGAAATTAACTGTAACGGATTTAATGAACACCTACAAGCGTTTGAGCTCAACTCAGTTGAGGTTGACGCTTGGATATTTTTAAAACCTGAGGACCTTATCATAGCACCAACTTATTCGCATATAATGTGTAATGGAGATACATACTGTAGAATCAAGTACATGTAACTAGAGAGCCACCAAAGCAAATACAAAATCAAATCGAATTACATTCCATATTGTTTTCTTTGTTTTTGAGAAAAACTTTTACAATGTTTAAAGACACGAGACGGCATATTTTGGCAAACAACAACGACGCGTAGCTCGGTACGATGCGTAGCTTGGTACTGTCGCGAGTTGATATTCGTTTTTGATTTTGTATTTGCTTTGGTGGACACACTCGCGTGTTCTGAGCGCTCTATCTGCCTATTTCTTTGATCTGAGATTGATATAATATAAAGCCGAATTGTAACTGCGTTAGATGTAAACTTAGCAATGATGTTAAGTAATATAATATTTAGGTTTTGTATGGCGTTGGTATGCTGGACATTGTGGTTGGATAATTCTTTCTTTTTATTGCAGAATGTATCAGCATATCTAACCACCCTTAGAATCACATGATTGAAGATGATCCCTTCTGGACATCCTTTAAGACGAGCCTTTTGTAAGAGGTTACCGCAACCTTAGTTTTAAGTGCCTACATTTAAATATAAATATGTACATTAAGAAAAAAAAACTTATTTTGGGTTAAAGCAAATTTCAATTAAAATTATAATCTATTGATGTTGACAGATATTATTATGGTCTGTGTACGTTTTCCTTTTACTCTTTTTGGGTTTCTATCGCAGTATTGTTAATATGTTGTATTGTAAATGCTGTTCTTTTCCTTTATTCGCAACGAGTCGCACTGAATCGTGTCATACTGACTGGTTGAGAAAAAAATTCGCAACGAGTAACAGTGTGACTCAATGCGAATTTTTATTCTCATCTAGTAACACTTGTTAGTAAATGGTTCAGTTTATTCTTCTCCTTCATCTCCTTCATCATCTGAACGTGAATAAAAAACTTTTTATTTTACCCTTAAAAAGTTTTTTATTTTACCCTTTTTAGTTAAAATACTTATTGTTATTGTCAGTTCCCCTCGATTTTTCAGGTCTTCCATCATCAGACCTTGTTTTCCATATCATGGGACCACTTTAGAACTATCTTCTTTCCAATAAAAAAGGAATCATCAAAATCGGTTCATAAACGACGAAGTTATGCGCGAACAAACATAAAAAAACAAATATACGGTCGAATTGAGTAACCTCCTTTTTTAGAAGTCGGTTAAAAAATATTCTTTAAGTAACGGTGTTAGGTAACTGCTCCAAGAGATAAATATGAACCATTTACTAACACATGTTACTAGACGAGAATAAAAATTCGCATCCAGTAAACCGTTTGTTACGCGTTGCTAATTTTTTCTCGATCAGTAACAGTATCACACAATTGGATGTCTGACTTGAGAATGGATACTTTTAAGGCTTAATAGAGCATTCTGCGATTAAAAAAATTTGTTCTTTTTTTTTACCAAATTTGAAATCTTAGAAATCATGGTAAAATTCGTCAAATTGAGCCAAAATTTCGCGTAGGGGTTAATTTTGCCATCCCTTTGCTCTTTTAAACCTTAAAACGTACAAACCATTCTCAAGTCAAATACCCAATTCAGTATGACTTGTTGCAAATAAGGGCTCTTTAATTGAAAGCACTGTGAACAATGAAACATCTGTTCAAATTGATACCTTTTTTCCTCCAGGTTCAAAATGTACACTTCCCATAATTTGCACAGGTTTCAAAAGGTACATTTCCTGAAATGTCCACTTCTCAAAAAGTACATTTCTCAAAATGCACCTTTCCCGGAATGTACATTTCCCTAAATGTAATTACCCAAAATGTACATTCTTAGAACAAAAAGTACTTAAATAAAAATAAGTTAACCTTCTCCATATTTATGTGATCCTGGTACTTTAAAATCTGTTCAGTCAGTTATTCCTATTAAGAATGTACATTTTGGGAAATGTGTACATTAAGGGAAAGTTGCATTTTGGAAAAAGTACTTTTTCGGGAGTTGTACCTACCTTTTGAAACCGGTGTTCACTATGGGAAGTGTTCATTTTGAACCTGAAAGCCGTTTTAAATAATTATTTTGTGCCACATTTGTTTTGTGACACACTAGTTGATTATTTCATGTGAAATTTCAGTTCTTACCTCGCCTGTAAGTGAATTGTTTAAGTTTTATTGTAAAAATAATTTGATAACAGTTATAATATACTCAATTTTATTCATTTAATATTTTGTTTTCTTTTACTATTTTAGTTATAACCCGAACAAAATTATTGTAACATTTTATCATACCATTCAGATTTAATTTGTTTAACATTTAAATGTGTGTTTTTAACAGTTAAAATTGGAGTACTTTTTGGTATATTTTGTTAAACATGATCTTTTTATATTTGATTTTGTCTTTCGTTTATTTTTTATTGGTAGTTTACTGATTTGTAAATTAGGCAGCTGACTACAAGTCTCTGGCGACAAAGTATACACGGTGACTTTATTAGTGCGCATAATTTTTGAGGATGTTCGTTCAGTCGGACCATTAGTTTGATGGTCTGAACATCCTTATAAGTTATGCGCACTAGTCACCCAGTATATTACGCTACGAGAGATTTTCAGTCAACTAATAATTTACAGCTTTCATGCATAATGGCGAAACATGTTTAATAGAATATACCTACATCCTGTTCGTACATTTTAGGAGAGCGCATTTTGTGTATTTTACTACTAAAAGTGAAGTAAAGTATACGAAATGTGCTCTCCTAAAATGTACGAAATGGTATGAGTAAATGTTACAATACTAATTTTACATATTTTATTACAATACCTTACGTAAAATATGCAATACTTATTTAATGTAATATACGAAATCATACGAGTAAATATCACAAAATTAGTTTTGCATATTTTAAGTAAAATATACTAAACCAACAAGAAGATATCTAATAAATTGTATGAAATTAATTTCACATTTTTTACCAAACACTTTTAGTTAAACATATTAAATCAACATCGTTAAATGGACGAAAGTAATATACGTGAAATATGCAGGACTCGATTAGCTGAATATACTAAATTAAATGAGTAAATGTAGCAAAATTAATTTCATATATTATACATAACACATTTAGTGACATTCATTAAATTTCATCGTGAAATATACAGGACTGGATTAGTTGAATATACAAAATGAAATTAGTAAATGTAGCGAAACCAATTTCACATGTTTTACCAAACACGTTTAGTTAAACATATTAAATCAACATCGTTAAATGGACGAAAGTAATATACGTGAAATATGCAGGACTCGATTAGCTGAAAATACTAAATTAAATGAGTAAATGTAGCAAAATTAATTTCATATATTATACATAACGCATTTATTGACATTCATTAAATCTCATCGTGAAATATACAGGACTGGATTAGTTGAATATACAAAATGAAATTAGTGAATGTAGCGAAACCAATTTCACATGTTTTACCAAACACTATTAGTTAAACATGTTAAATCAACATCGTTAAATGGACGAAAGTAATATACGTGAAATATGCAGGACTCGATTAGCTGAAAATACTAAATTAAATGAGTAAATGTAGCAAAATTAATTTCATATATTATACATAACACATTTATTGACATTCATTAAATCTCATCGTGAAATATACAGGACTAGATTAGTTGAATATACAAAATGACATTAATAAATGTAGCGAAATCAATTTCACATTGTTTACGTAACACGTTAAGTGGTATTTATTAAATCTCATCGTAAAAGATCAAAAGTAATCGACGTGAAATATACAGGACTTTTTAGTTGAATATACAAAATGAAATGAGTAAATGTAGCAACATTAATTTCACACATTTTACTTAACACGTTTAGTGACATTTATTAAATCTCATCGTAAAAGATCGAAAATAATGGAAGTGAAATATACAGGACTTTTTAGTTGAATATACAAAATGAAACGAGTAAATGTAGCAATATTAATTTCACATATTTTACATTACACGTTATGTGACATTTACTAAATCTTATCGTAAAATATCGAAAATAATCGATGTGAAATATACAGAACTTTTTAGTTGAATAAACAAAATGAAATGTGTAAATTTACTAAACGTATGGGTTACATAATCAACCAGTTCTATTTGGTAAAATCAACAATTTCGTGTGTAGGACCTATATTAACCCGCGGATTTGATAAAATTTACGCGGAATTTAGTAAAATCAATCATTCTTTTTTTTCAGTGCATCCATACATCCATACATCCATACTTACAAACTTTCGCCTTTATAATATTAGTAGGATATATATTTTAACTTATTACTAACTAATAAGTACTTATTTACTTCAATATAATGATTACTATGTCTATGACCAAGATACTGCAATATTGATGACTCAAATTGAAAAACCAATTACTGTAACTCGCAAAAACTCATGTTATACCAACTTTAGAACACTAACTTTAGTGTTATCTAATAAATTTCATTATAAGAAATATATGTTCCAAAAATTACCACTCGATTTCAGCTAGTTTACGAGTTATGAATTTTTCAAATAGTTTTTTTGGCTCTGGTGTTAAGTTCCACTTTTCGAGATACTACAAGATTGCTTTCTTGCGTCGATATAAAATAATAACCCAGCGGTACCGGATGAACTGAATCCCATCTACCTCCAATCTACCACAGTCAGGGCTCCAGAGAAAGTAACCTCCTAATAATGTACGCCGTGACAAGAATATTTTTTTTGGTTTCTCAATCAAGGTCCTAGATCCAATTATCTAACGAGAACCTCCTAATCCTAACTAGTTTTTTTTTATCATTAAATGAATCCTCCCACCCAGGGCAGGGACTATCCCCGGTGTTCTGCAATAGCACTTTACGTTCCGTGGTCACGGTAATTCGTTAGTCCCGCGACCATCCTAAAGTGCTGGTCAATATTTTTGACAACGAAGCCATTGGCTAACACGGCTATTATTCTCCTATTTTATTGAGTTGAATGTATAAATACTAAGTTTACAAATAAATAGAAGTTTACATTTTAAAACTTGTTTAAAGTGCTGCCCACGCTTGACCACATTAACTCGACCGCCAGCTACTCGCCTCCACAACTTACTTCTTCTTTTCACTGCACTGCCATATTTTTTGCTTAGTAATTATATCAGCGCGAACAAACTGTACTGTTTGTCCAGCGTTCTGTCTGTTCGTTTGCCGACAGCCTTTGGAAACTTCTTTTTGTTATTGTTTACTCAGAGTTGTTTGTTTTTTGTTTTGTTTTTGCAGTGGATAGTACGTTTTTTTTTTTGTTTCTGTTGCTTCATGGCTGGCACTAGGGGAGAAGTTTAGTGATGTGAGTATGTCGTTCTGGGACAATGGATTGTGATTCTACAGTGGTAGGTACATATGTCGGTTTGTAGGCCTTCAATTGTTTTGCAAAGAGATTAAGTTGAAACATGTAGATGTACATTTTAAATTCGTATCTATTTATGCTATTATCCTTGGATCTGATATGAGTTGTCATCTTAAGAATCAATGTTTGCTTTAACTCATCGTATTAACTCTCTAATTTATTTTATTTGCAAAGAGTTTACACAGTTTGTTTTAACCGTCTCTTCTTTCACTTCTAATCCATCATTTTAGGTCCTCGCTACTCTTAAAACATTCATACATACACAAAATTGTGTATTAATTGATTATGCCATCAAAACACAGCGATATCAACTAAAATGCGTTAACAACACATTACTGAGCACTCACACAGCAATGTTTGTAGTTCACAAATAGTTTACAGTTCACTGTGTTGTTTGTTTACAATGAATGCTGAACAGCACACTGTTTCAGGCTTTTCATGTTGAAACATTGAGGTAAAAGGTGTTTCGTTGACTATTTGTTTTGTATAAACTGACCGGTAGTGTAGACCGTTGTTTAGGGAAGTTTTTGTCCATTAGTCTAGTGGACGCAAGTGCAACTATTGAGCACGAGATCCCTTTTTCAATTCCTTGGTTGGGAAAAGCTATTACGAATTTCTCAGTAGTAACTACGGAATCTGAACAGCGTGAGTTCGAACCCAGCCAAGCGCATTAATCATCATCATCATCATCATCATCATCAGCCGGAAGACGTCCACTGCTGAATATAAGCCTGGACCTTAGACCGCCACGCCGAACGACAAGCGCATTACTTTCTGTACTTTATTTGATCACCACTGTTCACAAAAAGTTGAAGGTAAACATCGTGAGGAAACCGGCATGTTCGAAGACGAGGGGCGTCACCGGTCACCACTCGAAAATCCACCGAGTACGGCCAACTTCCTCTCATAGAGAGGAGGCCTATGTCCCAGAAACGTTATAGGCTGCTGATGATGATGATGATATTACATGAGTCTTAAGCACAAGGTGAAATATGTACCTACTACTATTGGTACAGCTCTCTCTTGCTCTTCAGGAATTACAGACTTTATCCACCTTACCACAAAGAGTTAAACATCTGTTAAACATTTGTCTAAAAGACTGTCAACTGCAAAACGACCCTTAAGAGCGCTTATTCTGAAAGTTGGCAACGTCGCAAATAGTTGTCAAATATTAACAAGTTTTAATTAATTTTACAAGTTTTTTGCATGAAAGTAACAAATATGGCTCTGTAGTGCACTGAAAAAATGATTAGGGAATGCATTAATTAATATCGCAACACCGAATAAAAAAAATCACATTTTCCAAATGCCTTTTATACCTACACCTGAAACAGTTAAAACATCAAATTCAGTGTTTTTTTAGTTGATTGCATTCCTATATCAATTTTCTAGTGCTCTACAGAGCCATATTTCTTATTTCCATACAGTAACATTGCCAAATTAATTAAAACTTGTAAATATTTGACAGCTATTAGCGACGTTGCCAACTTTTCCGGTTATGCGCCCTTAAATCAACGTGAAATTATGTCCTTTTCACGTTAACAGTTTTTTTAGACGAGAGTTCAACAAATGTTTATGTTTCCTGTGGTAAGGCGGTATGTTTTTGAGTTATGCTTATCTCCACTCGGCATCGTCACATTGTATTTTATTCAGATTCAGATGAAACTAACTGAATAATCGTTCAACAAAATGTTATTCCACGTCATCGTTTCGTATCAGCATCCGTCCTCTATTTGGCAATATACCAAGTGCTCATAGATTATCGTATCACAGCACTCAAGATGAAATCACAGATTATATTTTATTATTACACTTTGTCGCGGATAAAAAATATAGAACAGAAAAATATAGACGACGGCATAAATATTTCATTGCGCATAAAATAAAAATGTCTGAGGATATAATTTTATGAGAGGGATCAAATAATTTGTCGCATGTATGTATACGAGTTGAGTATTATATTACCTACAATACGTTGTTTCGCATCTTTTCTTGGGTTTATAAGTATATAAATTGTTACGAAATATGCCACAAGGCATTCTCTAACTGTCAACCTTTCAAATCAAATAAGAAAATATTGTGGAAGGGTAAAATAATAAAAAATAAAAACTTTACAAACAAAACAAATACACTACACAACACTCTAATGTACTTATTTAGATACGAATACATAGGTTTATACAGATAAAATAAACTAAACAATGTTAAAGCAACTATGAAAATAAATAAGTCAACACACTTCTTAACCTCGTTAAAAAAAACTTTTTGTTGTTCTACTTCAAAGTTATTATGTTGTAAAGACATAAAGGCCCATTTACATGCTGCAAAAAAATGCATGCAAGCTGGCATGCAAGTCAGAAGCTCTCATGCAACTGGTATGCAAATTCTTGTATCATCGAAAGTCGAAACCTTCAGCGACTCATTCAAATAAAATTGAGGATATCCAATCGATACATCAATTGAACTTCTAACCGTGTCACACAACATTCAAACACACTATCACAGAATCGAATCACGAATACAGAAAGGTTGGCAACCCTGATGAATGGCAAAACGATATTACCTACGTGTTGCGCTGTGTCCGTTGAACCGGGCAACACCGATTGAGTGCACATGCGTTCAGCCGGACCATGCAAGCCTACCGAAATTTTGTGATATACCTACATAGCTAGCTTTAATCGATTCTCTGTGTTATCAGCTAGAAACTGGCAACACTATTTGGCATATGGCAATACCCTAGTATTGCCATATGCCAAATAGTGTTGCCAGTTTTGGTAGTATCAATGTGTTTGGTAGATTGATACGATAGAGAAGACTTACTATCAGGGCAACGTTTGTTTGAATAAAATATCGTGTTTGGTCATTGGCCCCGCTGATGGTAAGCAAAGATGTGATCGATGATGAAGCACACTTACCTAGAAGGAACCTGTTCAATCTTGACTTGAAGACCCCAAGGTTGAAGCTAAAGTTAAAACAATTAGTGTGTTTGGGGGCGGACTCGTGCTCCACCTAGTTTCTCCAACTGAGTGGAGCACGGAGTCTATAGATTTGGGTCCCGTTCTCCAACTGATGACGTTATTGTACAGGAAAATTAAAAATTGTGTCCTGAAATTAGTACTCCAGATTTAAAAAGTCATTTTTTTTTTATTTAGCTTAGTTACTTACTAATAGTTTCATTTGATTTTGGAAAACACTCAATTTACAAACACATCAAAATCAAGTGTGCGGATAGAATGTTGCTGTAACCCTCTTCTATTGTAAATCGGTGTTGCAAAGCAATCCGTTTCAGCAATCTCTTCAGGAAAACCACAAACTCCTTCAGCAACATGATCTAAGTTTCTAATTTAGGGACCCACAGACCGACCAAGAGCTAAACCACGAGAATACAGACTAGACCGAATCCAAGGCAGTAATTAAACGATACAGTGCCACACAAAGCAAGCATTGTGCACACACAACGGTCACAAAGACTTTGAACTTAATTCCAAGTTCAAAGACTTTGAAATGTTGCAAGACTTGCAAGTCTTTAATTGATTTCCAGCATTTCTGACTGCTCAGTTTCGACTGGAAAGTTGCAGACATCGACTGGAGCCTGTTAGTTGCTGATTAAATATCTCTTTCAAAGGGATTTTCCAGTGTTCAAAGTGGAAATAATAGTTTTGATTGGTAGAATCTGATGCATATCAATTTTCTTTCGAACAATTCAATTTTGAAAAAAGCGATTTGTTTTCAGTGTCCATGTGGTCTAGACTTTAACGCCTTGTCTCTCATGTGTGAGATTGTGAGTTCAATCCCGGAAAAGTAAGAGTTTTACTAGATATGTAGGGTGTTTCTTTGTTTATCTTTGATAGCACTTCGCATTCATATCGCTGAAAGAAAACATTGTGAGGAAACTTGAACTTATAGCACTCATTTTTCCTTTTTGCCAATTTAAAAATCTCCTCACCACCTACAAAAAGTTTTTCTTGAAAAAACGACACCAAAAATTATACTTTGGCAGAAAATAGTTATTTTAATTTTTCATCATTCGCTGTGGTTTTACGTCACCGAAATTTCACGAGTACTGTTGTTTGAATCTTTTCAACTCAACATTTTCGTAGGTTCCTCTGTCGAAAATTTCCTAATGGGCCTTTAATGAAAATTTTATGATAAAAAGGTGGGGGCGGGACAGCAAATAATTGCTCGATAGAATCAAGATTATAAGAAAGTTTACTGTGATAAAATCTTTTGTTGGAAATGTTAAATTATGGACACCCACGAATTTATTTGTACTAGATTTTGTTTGTCAAATATTCAACCACAATTCAATTTAATAAGTTTGGAACGTTGATACGATTATTTTGTTAATGATTATATCCATCGTTATTAAACTTCAGTACGACTAACTGTCGCATGCACGGTGATGTTGTTTTCTACTCATTTAATATATCTAAGGCAATATTTAAAAAAATCTCTTTCTAAACTCTTTCTCCACATACATTTTAATGGTGCCAAATGTCGTGTAATTTTCGTAAAAAGCGTTACAAAGATTTCAATGACCGTATTGATATATTTATTTAACAAAGGAAGAGAAAGATTATATGCTGCAAGTAGGAATATTCTTTATAAAGGTGGTTTTAATTCGTTCGACTTAAGACTATTGCCGTCGTACCATCGTACCGTCGTCGTACACATCTGTAAAACACTTGTCTTAAAAAAAGTGTAACTGCAAAATCACCCATCGATCAAAGTGAAATGCAGTTTTGACGTTGACAGTTTTTTTAGACAAGTGAAAAACTGTTGAAATCTATACTAAAATACAAAGCTGAAGAGTATGTCTGGTCGAACGCACTACTGGTTCGAATTGAAAAACTCTTTTCGTGATGGATGGTCCATTTATCGAGGAAGGCTATAGCACGTGGCTATAGGCTATACATTATTTTTTGTTTATGCGAAACCCGATACGTACACCTGTCCAATATTTTTGTGTAAAGAATCTATGTACAAAATTTTAAAAGCGTATCATAAAAAAATCACAAAGTTATAAGCTTGTATATTGCTTGTATATTGTTGTCCGTTCAAAAACATGCTCATTTCGCGGTACTACTGCGTAAACCGCGTCTCCTGTGTTATACACTCGTGATAATAGTTTGGCAATAGGTACCTAACCGTGCGGTGATTGTATTGTGATTAACTGGTAATAAAATTTAAATAAAATATGTTGATAAAAAATATAACATGGTGTAAAAATTATTGGAATCGAATCAGTTACTGATTCTGAACAAACTATTTATGTAGTAGGTTTCACAATTATACTAAAAATAATGTTGTATAACGTCAATCTACGACCATAAATAATCTTTGAAAAACTAAAGAAGTTATAATTATTTTCTTAAAAACCCTAAAACGCAGACCTTTACCTGATCCTAACCCATTACAAACAACTAAATAATTCATCTATTAAAATTCAGAACCTCGTTACCTAACCTTAATGAATTGACCCTAATCCGCCCGCTCATTTCACTGAAACATTACAGCTAACAATGGCCATATTGGGCTATATTCGGCCATTGTGTATAGGGGCACATTGAGGCGCTCGCCATATGCTGCGTTGGCTTTGTTTGGTAAACAGGGATTGGGTTGTCCTGCATTTAGACTTTTCTGAAGAGAATGACAATGAAAAGGAAAGACTTTTATTAAGGCTTGTTACCATGAGGGAATTATCGTTGGCTTAATAAATATGTAGCTCAAGAAAGTCTCCCCTAACTTTTTTCTAAAGTGTTAAAATTATCAAATGAGTTTCCTTGCCTCCCTCCCTCCGCCCCAGCCGCAGTGGTAGACGCCCACGGCGACAGACGTCGGCAGACGATATCCGGCCACCGTAGGCGCGGGCATGCGAGCGGCGAGTAATAGGCGACTCGCTGTCCGACCATGGACCATGCCCGAGTCGATGGCGCGTTATGTTCCACGCGCGCCTCAAAGAGTGTCAGCGTAATAACGGGGCCAAAGCGCCAAAGCCTGCTGGGGTCGCGGGACTCTCGAATTACCGTGACCCCGGTACGTAAAGCGCTATTGAAGAACACTGTGAATTTTAGTCAGTACGAGTCTAACAGTCCCTCCCGCCCTCAGTCGCCCCCCTGGGCACACCCTGGGTGAGAGGACTCATTTGATGATTTTACTACGTTAATCATAGTATTACGATGCCGTAGGGTAATTTTCCACCTCCAGGCGGGTGATGTCACGTATAAAAGACATAAAACAAAACATAGGTCATTGTGTTTTCATCTTGTATCTTGACAAACAAATGTAAACTAAATACATATAATAATTTTACGACATCTAACAGGATTTGAACGCCAACATCGCCATAAGACATTAAGAGTAGCAATAACTAAGTTGGCAAGAGTTTCTGGTGTACTGAATCAGCATCTCGTAGTCAAAAACTTTTACAATTCTCGATGGAGGTGTTAACATTTACAAAAAATTAAACATCTGTTAAACAGCTTGCCTAATTACTATAAAAAGTTAAACACTTGTCTTAAAAAAGTGTAACTGCAAAACGGACCTCATATCAACGTCAGTGCCGTTTAGTGTTCAACAGATGCTTATTTTTTTTTTGTAATATGGCTGTTAAAGTTATTTATTTAAAAGTATATCTAAAGGTTTAAGCACTACTTGTTTTTTAAAAACCAAGAAAATTACAAAATGAACATAAATAAACCTTCAATTCAACTTGCTCATTGCCAACCGTCGCCGTTCTTTATCGAAAATCAAAAAGGAAGCGACAAAAAGTTTAAAAATAGACTCTCAAAGCAATTCCAATCACGCTATCTTCCATGTTCGGGTGTTAATTGAACAGCCAGGACCCGGTAGTAAGTGCATTAGACCCAAAGGTCAGAAGAGAAAGGTCAACAGGTTAGTTAAGGAGAGTTGTCGGAAAAGGACCTTTATATTGTAAATTGAAATATAATATATTTGAAGGTTGGGGTTTTAGTTGAAACGGCGTTTTGTGGAGCTGTTATGTGGGGAAAAAGGTACTTTATAAGCAGATTTGAGTAAAACCCCAAAAGAGTACAGACAGCTTCAGAGAAAAACGGGATAGTTTTCTCTGAAGCTTGCCATGCACACACAAAGTTAGTTTATGTATGTTGTGTGGCCGAGGAACAGGGCAAACTAGTAACTGTGACCCTAGAACAGAGGTTCCCAACCTATTACCCTATGCGCCTCTCTAAAGTTTACGCTAAAATACTACGCCCCTTATACGATGAAAACTTTAATGGACTTCATTAATCGTGTACAACGTATAATAATGACCATTAGTGAGAACATTGGGCCTGCACTTTATTAACCAATTTATCAATTTCTGGCTTCATGTTGGTCAGTACACAGCGTAGATCATTTTCGACATGAAATCTATTTCTTTGCTTCGTTTTTATACCCACGAGCGTCGAAGAACCCCATTCACAAAGACAGGTTGTCGAAAACGGTAAAAGAAGACGCAGTGCTTACTTGCCGACAACAAGATAATTAGCATTATAATATATTTTATCCATAATTAACTAATTTTTTTAAGCCTCTCGTCGTGCCCCTCTTTGGATCACCCTACGCCCCCCAAGTGGGGCGCGCCCCACTGGTTGGGAACCCATGCCCTAGAACGTAAAGGACAATTGACGGAAGACAGTGGATTTTAGTCAGTACGAGTCTGACAGTCCCTTCCGCTTCTCTTAGAGCGGGAGGACGCAATAACTTTACCTTTATTTACTATTTCATCTTTAATTATTTTACCACGTAAAAAAAGTATGTTGTGCGGTTTTGTTGATATAAATTCCACAATTCCACTTACTCGTACGATAGCCAAAGGATTACATTATTATAGTGATATCATAAAAGTGTACTAAATTTTAGTTTTTTTTTTTAGTATCTGTATAATATCCCACTACTGGGAAAAGATCTTTCAAATAACCTGCAGTTTGCTGGAAAATCTCGCGTGAACGTCATCACTCCAGGTTTTTTTAAGCTTCCCTCGGTAACGATGCCACTCTTCCGTGGCACCCAACGCGTGACGACAATACTAAAATCATTAAAAAATCTTCTCTCAAAGAAATAAAAAGACAAATTACTCCCAAAGATATATAAAAAATTAGCAAAAACAAGTTCAAACTTCGCTCCACACAAATTAAATCATAATCCGTCAATAACACTCCCAAATACAACAGAAACAAAGAAATCCAATCAAAATACCACAAATGCTTGACTTAAGTCCTTCTGAGTACTTAGCGCGCCAAATCTCAGCGGCTATTACGAAAACTTTTAAAGAAATTAACTTTTTAAGCGATCTTACAATGTCTGAGTGGATGAAACGCATTTTATTAGATTTATAAGAAAGGCCCCAGGATTTACGAGTGTCCAATAAAATTGCAATTTAGAATTTATCGCATTTTTAGGACAGAGTGGAGCATAGGCGTTAACAATTCAAAATGGCTTTATATTACCGGATGCTAATTTTGTCTTCGTATTAATTGGAATACCGACCAGTTTGGAAATTTATTGCGTTGTAAAAATGCTTTTATACTTAAATTCAAGCTTGTGATAAGGCAGCTTCTTACACGACTGACTAAAAAAAAATTATAGAATGAACCCAGAAGGAAATATTCACAGGACTGTTTAAAAAAGCTGGTTTTTACTTTTCAGATTTTGAAAATAATTTCACTTATTTTTATTATTTTTTTAGTTTTCTTTTTGACATACTCGTAGATGTCGTGTTATTTCTTATTTAGATTACTGTGAAGTGAACCCTTGCAACAATTTCGTATTCCATGTATCTTTAAATTGTTCACGGATCTCGTGTGGATTTTTCTTTTTGTTACTTTACACAAGGGCTTATTGCGAATTCACCGTTGAGTACGCACTCATTGGAAACTCGACTTTTTGAGTGAAAAATGAAAGGGTTATATAAAACATTAATTAAGGAAGCACATAATATGTGTATATATGGTTATTAAGCGGGAACCAATCTTCTTTATAATAAATCTCATTATACGGTAGATCGTAGGTGAGATAACTTGTAATGAAATATAATTATCCAATATTGTATCAAAAATAATAATATATAATATAATAATAATATCTCACAACTATCACACAACGCCATCTAGTCCCAAGCTAAGCAGAGCTTGTGTTATGGATACTAGACAACTGATAAACATACTTATATATTTCTAAATACATACATATTATAGATAAATTAAAAAATATTACAATTACAGGCAAAAGTCAATTTGGACACATACACAGTAAATAGATACTTTAATATTGAACCTATATTGAATTCTAGCCATAAAATACATAGATTACAAATTACTATAATTAGATATTATTATTTTTTTCGGCACGGTTGGCGCTGCTACTAAGCGACCGACTGAACGAATATTTGTATGACCTGCAAGTAGTCATTCTGAGTCTGAGTGTTTGTGTATGTGAGTTTATATGTTTGTAAAGTCACCCACAATACTGGAGAAATTCCTAGTGTGGTATAATAAAAGATAATTACACTCGCTCTGAATATTTTTAAGAAGATAATAATATTATTATAGAATAAAAATCACAATCATCGGTTAGAGTCAAAATACATCCTAAATTAAAATCCTTTCCCTCGTCCACCTTAAATAGGGTAAGTCTGGTAAAAAGGGACCAATTATAATACTGTAAGGAAACCCAATTTTAGTGAGATACTTTAGGCGGAGACGTCAAAACTTAAGCTATTACCCTGTATTATGAAGTTCCCAAGTCTCGAGAAAAATGAATTTTCCCGTGCTAAAAAATTAAACGTACATTTTGAAGTGAAAGAAAAATACGAGTGCCTCCTTCCTAATTATCCCCTGCGACTCTGCGAGTCATTCTAAATTCAATTTTGAGGGTAAATAAAAGTTTTACGAAGCTGTCTGCGAAGTTAACCTTTTCAGTCTAAAATCTTTTTGTTTTCTGAAATTGTAATTGGATCAACAGTATTAATATAATAAAGTGGTAAAGTTTATGTGTCTGTGAGTTTGAAAGTAGGGGTTAATCTACGGAATTACTGATTCGATTTTGAAAATCGTTTCACTGAGCTATATTAGCCTTACACATTTCGCATTTTTAGCGTTTTAAATCGTCAAATGAGTCCTCCCCCACTAGGTGACGCGGCAGAGACTGTCAGAATCGTACTGACTAAAATCTACGGTGTTTTTTCGATAGCCCTTTAAGTTCCAGGGTCACGATAAGCTGATAAGACAGTCCCACGACCCTGACAGGAAGTTATAATTATCTCTGAGTATCATTTTCAGCCATCTGTGCGATAATTTCAGATCAAAAGTAACGCCGCGGTCTAAAACTAGTACTAAATAATACGAGTACAACAACAAAATAATTACAAACTAAACATCAATACAGACTTCGCTTTAAATAAACAAAACCTTTACCAGATGTTATTCTTCAAATAACTATTATTATAATTATAAACTTTAACCAATTAAAGTTTGAGGTTAGTTACGTGTACCTATAATGTTACTTTTTTTATTAGTGTGGTAAAACCATCAAAGAGAGTACTCACCGACCCAGGGCAGGGCAGGAGAAACTGTCAGACTTGTACTGACTAAAATACACGGTGTCCTTCAATAGCCCTTTATGTTCCGGGGTCACGGCAATGAGATAAGTCCCGCGACCCCGTCAGGCTTTGGCCCTCTAGAGGGGGGCCCGTCATCATGCTGACGCTTTGTACCATGTTTAATCTCGCCGTCCGCATGCCCGCCAGCTCCTACGTTGGCTGGTAATTGCCTCGTGACATCCGCTCCTAGCATATCCCGCGGCGACTTGGTTATGACGCGGAGGGTGTCCTCTCCCTCACACATTCCGCCTCCTCTTTCACTGGCATGACTACTTCGCAGAAGGAGGTGACTTCTTCCCAACCGGTCTCGCCCCGCAACATGGCCTTGACATCAAATTCAGTACCTTAGCATTGAATATTTATAATCACGTAGTAATTAAGATGCTGAATTCACTTACCATATAAAACTTGAACTTGAATACAATTCCGATTAGCATAATTACATGGAAAAAGGTTAGTCCAATAATAACGACATCGTATAAAAAAGATTCAATTGTAATCGCAATACTCGTACTCGTAAAAATCACTCGATTGAAAAAATCTTTCACAATGATTGACATTTGAATAAATCTCTTTCTCCGAGGGTATTTTAAGATGGTTCTCAATATAATAATAGAGGGTCGGTCCTGTAAAAATCCGGTTAGGAATATAATCGTAAAAGTACAGACACCAGCAATGTGTCACATATACTACCGTCTTATTTTGTGATAATATTTGTTTACTTATTAAGGTTTTCCGACAGCTTCTGTGTACAGTAAAGTTAAGGTATATAATTATAAACTACTAGAACTTACACAGTCGCCAATTATAGGTTAACCAGCCTTCACAAAAAATAAATGAAAACTACAACTAAAACTCCTGAAAAGATGGCTAAAATGTTACGAAAAGTAAGAACTTAACATTAAAACAATAACTTAACTACAAACCTAAAATACTAAAGGATCATTATTACAATAACTGCTCAGTATTTATTAAATTGTTGAAAATCTATTAAAGCAGATTGGGGTAGGTTGCTGTGCTGGCGTCTGTAGGTAAATATCCTATGAAGGGCATGTATGTGATGATCTTTTAATATCCATCTAGCCATAAATCCACATTTGGTCCTAATGTTCGGACGTGAATTGTGTGCGATCTTAACCGGGTCGTTGCTTTTTGATGGATGTGTGCGGTCCTTAAGGATGAATGGGTATGATTGAATTGAGGGTTAATGCGTTTATAATAAGGGCTACTTTCGACCTATGTGCTATGTTAAGAAGGGGTATTCAGCTACGTTTGGTGATCTCTTAGTGATCATCAAGTTTATAGCCTGATGGTGAACTAAGCTAAGATCAAATAGGTTTATTTTAGAATAAGCCTTTTTATTATAACTAAAAACCTTAAACAGCCCATTGGCCATGGTAGGTGCGGGCATGGGGACGGCGAGTAATGAGCGACTCGTCGTCCGATCATGGACCAATGCCCGGGTCGACGGCGCGTCTTGTTCCAAGCGCACTTCAAAGAGCTGTCAGCAATATGACGCTAAGGGGCCCCCTCAGACGGCCAAGGCCTTCCGGGGTGGTGGGACTGTCTTTTCAAGTAACCGTTGCTCCGGAACGTAAAGGGCTATTAAATTCAAATTCTTTATTTCGAGCTATAAACTCATATTAGGGGGTTAGTAACATTGTTCTTAACATTAGTGTTAGTAAACACACGATACGAAGAAACATGTAACTGACAGCAGTGGGTTATATATGGACAATCCACTCTGCCAGCAATCATCCTCAGAACCCTGTTAGGGCTAGCCATGACCCGAGCGACCAAAGATGCTGCGCATTTCCGCATTATGGTGTAAAAACAGTCTACCCCAGCAGCCGCAAACATCCCTGATGCACTACAACGCCATGGCAACCCCATCAGTTTTCTGAAGGCGTTATTGTATTGGACACGGAGGGCTCCATACGACGCCTGCGAGTATTTCTCCCATAGGCTGCACGTATAAAAGGTTGTGCAGAATGCTCTAAACAGCGTAACCTTCACGTCTGCAGTACAGCGTGCGAACCTACGGGCCACAATATTCGCACGCACGGACAGAGCCCTCCGCTCCCTTTCAATATCAGCGTCATCCTTGAGCTCAGCGGAGACCAGGTGACCGAGGTATTTAAATTGTTCCACTCGCTTAAGTGGAACTCCATTTAACAGCATCGGTGGAACATCATGGTGGTACCTAGTCCCCGCCTTAAACACAATGTACTGACTTTTTTCAACAATAAACATTAACTCATGTTCAGTTGCGTATCGTTCACATGTGGCTAGTAATATCCTAATACCGCTGACTGACTATTAAAGTACACCGTAGATTTTAGTCAGTACCAGTCTGACAGTCCCTCCCGCCCAGCCCTGGGTTCATGGCTCATTTGACGATTTTTCCACGTAAAAAACAACCCATTAACTCCCGAATTACCACTACAACTTAATTGCATCGCACGATTTCAACTGGAATGGTCACATCTGACCTTTTAAAGCACTCGAGTATCAGATAAATGTCATAGGACCATGCTGGTGACCCGGTCGAGTTCTTGTCTGCTTTGTGTTACCTTTTAGTTTGATACTAGTTAAATTGCTCAAACGGGAATAAAAAAGGTTGTTGCCTTTAAAAAAGGTGCTCTGGAAAAAGTTGCTCAAATGCGAATACCTCATTTCTACTTGTTTTAATGTTACAGCTTATGTCATCATCGCATGCCTGTCATTTATTAATAATTGTATGTATTTAAAAGCAATTTTGTAAAATAAATAATAGTTTTCTCATAAAAGAAGGTTCCCAGTTCGACCTGTATGTTTATCCGCGATTATCTCATGTTTGGCAAAACCGATTTTGATGCGGTTTTCAGAAAAATGATCGTTATTATTCGGGAAAAGGTTTTGGTATGCAACTATAATAATGGATACCCCGTGACATCGTCTGCATGGATCCATTACTGCTTACGCATTGGTGCATTTACAAAGACGTCAATTAATCAAAGACGGGGAAGGGGTCGATTTTTGTTGAATATCAGGTGGCTTACCATGAGGTATTAAAGCGTGGGTCTTTAAGCTGTGGGAAAGAGACAGAGCTATACAAGTCGTCTAGCACCATCTCGTTCTTACACTGGAATAACTTTCGCTATGTAGGTCACCTGATCTAAAAAAGGTAAAATAAAAAGCTTACACCAAAAAAATGGAATCTACTTTTAAAACTCACTCTTTTATTTTACAAGATTGCAGACACAAAGGCCAAATGTGGATCTTATCTCGTTACCTTATATTGGATACTCTTAGTTGTGAACGATTATGTGTAATATTTTGTAGCCCAGCGATTCAGCAGGAGTATGTATTCGTAATGTTGTGAACGATTAGAGTATCTTAGTGTTTGTCGTCCTATTTTATGGACGGATGGATGACAAGATTAGCGATTAAGATGTATGATTTAGGCTTACTTAATATGTACTAGATAGATACTTAATTATTACCGTCTGGATATTATTCACAAAGCTTTATCATAATAAGTTTGAGTCCTATTTCTTTATTTTTCTGGTTAGTATATGGCCAATCTCTGTTTTCAGAATTGGAACAACGTGTTTTGGACTCCTCCGTTGTGTTGGACTATTCCAGATAAACCCCATTCAAGGCAGGAAAACCTCAATATTAAAAAAATATTTATGTTCCAGACGCTTCGAATTAAATCTGTTTCTAATTAGTTGGAGGGTGGAGACGCTTTTTCCCAATATCTTTTACTGAGGAGATTTGACTTTTGGCATTAGAGAAGGAGCGCAGAATGCATTTTTACGAACATCAGTAGTCCGCCTGACGCCGCAAGCAAAAAGCCACAGATAATAAAATTACAAAATTCAAAAGAGGTTTCACATTTTACATTCTGATGTGCACAAACTTATTGGTTGTTGAACAAAGTTCGTTACTGTTCATTCAAACAGAGTACGTGGTCTGCTTTACTGAATAGTTTTTGTGGTTTTTCTTTATTTTATCAATGAACTATTTGATTAAAAGAGAAAATGCTTTGTTTAATTTTTTGTTGGCTGAAATTGAGCGGTTTGGATAATTTTATCGATATTTTTGTAGACTGTTTTTTACTTTGTATTTATCAATGATATTGGAGTCATCTTCACCTAGACTTTTTGCAACTTTACTGGGATCATAGCTTCCAGTCTAAATGCTGAATATCTCTATATTACAAGAATCTGCCAGACCAGATCACAGAGAATCTTTCAGACCTCTACAACTCAGTTACTGAGAATTCAATGCTATCCAATAATTTAGCTTAACTTATACACACACTAAATCCATGTTCGCAGATCCAACCAGGCCCAAATGGTAACGGCTCCTAGTTATGAGTTACAGGTCGTGGGTTTGAACCTAGCCAGACGCATTGTTTTGTGAAATTTATTAGGTACATCTAAATTCAAAACGGAAAAAGAAAACATCGTGAGGAAACCGGCATGTCCACACCGAAAATTCGACCATTATAATGTGTCATTTACCAACAGGGCCCGCGTCGTGGATATAGCCTACTCTCCTCTCAAAGAGAGGAGGCCTGTGTCCCAGCAGTGGGAACGTTCACTTACCTAAAGCTAACTCCAGCCATTGAAGCTTTAAACATAGAAGCCTGCAGAGATCATGAAAGGGAATACAAACTTGAATGGTGCTATAAAGCCTTCAAAGGAATGATTAATCAACTAAAATCTTGACTCCGAGAGGAATTGAGAACAATATTGCTTTGTATTTTACATTTTGAGTCCTGCCTATAACTTAGTTTGCGATTGTGAATAGAGAGAGAATTATTTCGTCTCTTTAGTCTAGTGGTTTCAAGCGCGACTGCTGAGCAAGAGGTCCTTGATTCGATTCCCAGGTCAGACAAACAGTTATTGATTTATTCCATTACGAATTCCTGTTGATTCTCGGAGTCTGAATCTTTTATGTCTCGTTGGTGGCAAAAGGCGCCTCGCAGATAGCTGTAGACAAATTACTAGCTGTGGACAAAACACACGGGCATATATTCAGTACATTATCTACTAAAGTCTAATGTAACGCTTTGGCAACATGTCTTTACCATTTTGAATTAAAGAATTTTCATAAATTTTATAGTCATCTATCTATCTTCTCACTATTTTTTTTTTTTTTAGCGTGGTAAAATCATCAAATGAGTCCTCCGACCCCGGGCAGGGCGGGAGGGACTGTCAGACTTCTACTGACTAAAATCCACGGTGTCCTTCAATAGCCTGTTACGTTCCGGGGTCACGGTAAGGAAATAATCCCGCGACCCCGGCAGGCTTTGGCCCTCTGAGAGGGGGGCCCCGTCATTATGCTGACGCTCTTTGAGGCGCGCGTGGGACACAACGCGCCGTCGACCCGGGCATGGTCCTTGGTCGGGCAGCGAGTTGCCAAGATAATATAAAAATCCATTGCTGTTTGTTAGTCTCGCTAAAACTCGAAAACGGCTGGACCGATTTGGCTAATTTTGGTTTAGGATTATTTTTGGAAGTCCAGGGAAGGTTTAAAAGGTGATTTTGAGGCGGTACGAAGTTTGCCGGGTTAGCTAGTCCTACTAATATTATAAATGCGAAAGTTTGTGAGGATGTATGTATGTGTATGTAGGTATGTTTGTTAATCTTTCACGCAAAAACCGCTTAACGGATTTGGCTAAAATTTGGTACACAGATAGTTTATAACCTGGATTAACACATAGGATAGTTTTTATCCCGATTTTATGTTCCCGTGGGATATTTTTAGAGTTGTAGCGGGTGAAGCCGCTGGCAACAGCTAGTATAACATAGATTAAGGACAGTATAAAAAATAATAAATTAATGCAGGAGCAACCGCAGGCGAAGCTAGTTTTAAACCCTAACATGCCTGACTGCCCCACAAAGGCTAGCAGGGAATTGTTGCCTGTGCATCAGATCTTGTCGGCTTTGTCAGAAGCATTAGCTCCAGCCCGCATACCAAACACGTCTCTTTTGACGGATCACGAATCAACATTCCAACTACTTTTAGGACAAAAAGATTTAGATAAAGCTGATTGCTACATGGGGTTTAGATAACGAAGCTGCCTCTCGGAGTTTATAGGAATAGGATAATGGTTACCATGTTGGAATTTTGTGTGGATTAAGGTGCAGCGCAGACGACAGACTATCCGTGACGCACTTTTTAGTCTGTGAAATAGAACCTATGCAATTATATGCAGTAACGCACACGAAGCGCAAAAAGTCGGTCGCGGATTTTTCACAGACTCAACGCACACGACGCACATCTTCGATCATTCTGTCGGCAGAGCTGTAACAGTAGGGACGTAGACGCTATGGAAATCGTGCAGAGATCGCGAAGTATTATTTTGTACATGAAGTACAGAAAAATAAGAAGTCTGTGAAAAATCCGCCATGCAGAATTTTGTGCGCCGCAGACTCGATCGCACAAAAAGTGTGCCGTCTGCGCTGCACCTTATAGTATTACTATAAGGTGCAGCGCAGACGGCACACTTTACAAAACTATTACTATAATAGTAATAGTTTTGTTTCATTTTAATTTAGATTAGCGGAATCTAAACTAATTAAGTATATCTTTTATTTTTGACACAAGCCATGAATTTGGTCGAAAAAGGGTTTTATTTCTCAATTTTCTTATCCTGTATTAATATCGAAATATATTTATCAGTCTTCAGCCTATAATGTTCCCACTACTGAGACACTGGCCCCCTCTCTGTGAGAGGGAGTTCGTAGAGACCGTATTCCACCACGCGAGCCTAGGCTATAGGCGCTAGTGCGGGTTGGTTGATATCACATATCTTCAAATTTTCTGTTCTAGGTTAGCTGTGGTTTTATAAATTACTCAAACAAATGCGCCAGACTGGTTGTGAACCCACGACCTACAACTAGCAAGTCGGGGCTGATAACACTAGGCTAACTGCTCTAATCTTAAGTCATGTATAAATGTACAAAATCGGTTTTGTTTATTTTCAATGTTTTCAATTATTCGAAGCTTCAAATGTAATGAAATATAAAAAAAAATGATTGATCTTCTAGTCAATTCTACGGAAACAAAAGATGAATATTTAATTATTGCGCCAATTAAAATGACAATATAACAAACACAAAGCACGTTGCAGAAACGTGGAACCTATTCAGATCGTGCAGTTGTGAAAGTAGCACAAGACTATATACCTCGAATATGTAGCTTTACACGGACACGTGCTCAACACCCACACATCCACCTATTTACACTCAAAGGTATGAATTTAACGAGCTACAGAGCAAGTATTGTGAAAAAATATACAAATTCAATAATACTAACTGTTGATAGAGGCTTCATTCACCTGTAACTCGAAAATTGTCCCTTGGGAATGTAAAACCGGTATTTATTTATTTATTTAAAAACTCTTATACTAACATTACAGGTTACACACCTAATACGATAGCAAAGACTATATAACAAACATTATATTA
Source organism: Agrotis clavis (assembly GCA_954870645.1). Classification (NCBI taxonomy): domain Eukaryota; kingdom Metazoa; phylum Arthropoda; class Insecta; order Lepidoptera; family Noctuidae; genus Agrotis; species Agrotis clavis. Next base: position 25,232,794 of record OX940922.1, read on the forward strand.
CTAATAATTACTGATATCATTATATGTATTATGTATTAACAAATCACGCAATCAGTATTACCTTAAAACGATACAACTTAACCTTACCTTATACCAAATTAACTTAAATCTGTTTTACAATGAAAAATTAAAATTTAAAAAGCAAAACAATAAAAGAAACAATAAACAATTAAAGAAACAATAACATAAAATAAACAATAGGTAACATAAAATTACACTAATTGATGCTCTCGTAACATATTATATTTAAACTAACTTTTGCAAGTTCACTAAAATAACACGAAAAAATGTCCAACCTATTCTGAATTTCGTTAACAGTACGAATTGCTCGCGTGAGAGGTGCTTTAGCCAGCAGGTTGGTCCTGGCAGTTGGCACAGCCAGCAGTGGCGGGCGCCGCCGCCTCCATACGTAGCGGTCCGGAACAGAGAGCCGCAAGCACTGAAGCACTCCTGGGTTGTGCTCCTTGCCCCAGAGTAATTTTATTAAATAGACGACAAGAGTGAACTGTCGTCGCATCCTCAATTCATTGTACCCGACCATGCCCAGTCCAAACAGGGTGGGGTACATCAGCGGGTACAATGGATAAACCCCGTACAGTCTGAAGTACAGGTGACGCGTGAACTAGTTTTGTACGCGCTCCGGCATGATAGAGTACTTGGCTTCATGTGGAGCCCATATGACAGCACCATACTCCAAGTGACTCCTGACTAGAGCGTCGTATAATACCCTAATAGTCGTAATGTTAGTGAACCCCTGTGACTGCCTGAGTACAAAGGTATAAATAAGTTGCCTACGTTTTAATCTTAAATCTAGGTTATAAAAGTCTGTGTACCAAACATCCAAATCTGTTCGGTAATATTTGTGTGAAAGAGTAACAAACATCAATCCATCCTTTCATTAATTCATCCATCCTCCATACTTGCGCACAGTCGCCGTCATGATTTGGCAGCGTATGGTACTTCTATACTATTATTACAAAGCAGATGAGCTTGTTTGAACGTGCTTATCTCAGAAACTGCTACTTCGATTTGTATAATTCTTTTTTTTTTTTGATAGTCTATCTATTGAGGAAGGATATATGCTATATAGGGTGACTGGTAATTAGTGTACGATACACAAACACGTGATTGTGCTCATGATAACAAACAATTTTTACTATGGGAGAAAAGCCGAAATCGTGAAAAAAATATCAACTGTTCAGTACATTAAGCAAACCATAAATGTACTGCACAGCAAATTTTTTTTTCGCGTTTTCTGGTTTGTTCCCATAGTAAAAGTTGTTGGTTATCATGAGCACAATCACGTGTTTAAGTATCGTACACTAATTACCAGTCACCCTATATATCATCACGCTACGATTAACAGAGGCCGAGCAGTGGGGGTGAGACCACGGGGTCGAACAGCTAGTTTTTCTAAGGCTTATCTTATTCATACTCCTTCGCAGCTCCTTCAATGAAAGCGCCCGTCAAATCCAATTAATTACAGTCCTCCGTTATTACGGCGGTTCAATTCGTACAATAACATAGTAAGGGGCTGGATTTAAACAAAACACGGCCCTGTATTGAATCCCGGGGAAGCTCGGGGTTGATTGGACCACAGAGTAGATTTTGTATGGAAGGACCAATCAAGGTATTGTCATTCCTATCGAATTGAATTCCTAGAGTCATAAATGTTGAAATAAATTTATTTTAGGTTAGTCAGATAAGAAAGAGTTGTAATCAGTAATTAAACTATTTGTTAAATCCTAGAGTTGTTAAAGAGTGTTTGTGATTTAACAATAGTTAGTTTAACCATTAATCGGACAACTGGCCCTAAGTTAATAAAATTAAATTTAAAAAAAAATCCAACATTACTGTACTGTTGGGGCCCATTCCTAAGCGTAGACTTCTATAGAGAAGAACGCACGAGAAACTCTATTGACACTGTTTTGAATCGGAATATTGATGAATCAAAAGAATGTAAGTTTCGCAGCGTGGGGGTTCTGTAGTTTATTGCCTACCTGAAAAAAGCGCAAGTTTATGTGAGAAATGCTAAGTATTTGTTTGTTATTGTAATTAGCAAGTATAACCGTTTGACTATAATTTGCACGCTCAAGCGATAATTATGTGTTTTGTGATTGTGACAAAGCAATGCGACTACGACATTACTCACGCATTGGTTAAGTCGCAAATTCTGTTCCCGCACGGAACAAATATTTATTTATGATCTACAAGAAGTTGTTTCTGGTCTGGCGTTTGTGAAATATTTTCTAAACACACTCTCGATACAGGAGAAACTCGATCAACTTGATCGCCAAATAAGTCTTTCTGAACGTTAATGTTCACTGAGCATGTTCGCTTTACCCCAGCCTCCCTTTATGTTGATTTTGAAGGTCGGATCGGGAATTTGATTGTTTTGCGTAAATATTGTTATTATTATAGATTTTGTCAATTATAGGGAGTAAAGTTATTATTCATATTTATTGATCTAGTTCGTTTTTATTGAAGTAACAACCTAAACTTGAATGAATAAGATTTATTTTTAAAGGCGGCAATCCCCTTTAAAATATTGAAACAACTGCGTTTGTTCATTGTTATCATTAACCTGTTTATGTCATTATTATCCTCCAAGCTGATTATATTCTAAGCCGCAACAATTAGCGTGTGTGGTTTATCGATCGGATGAGCGCGTGACATACAGACAGAGGCTGTTCCTAATTAATTCACGAAATCTCCACACATAATTGGAATTTCGCGACTGACAGGCATAACCTAAATAATATAACAATATTATTTTCCCGTGGGCTTCAATGACTTTAAAACTCAAAGCATTTCTTCACAGAATTTCTAAACGACAAATCTCCCATAAAAACTCAAAGCTTTTCCTCACACTTTTTTTTTAATAACAAGACACTGTAACAGCCGTTTTATTTTACGTCGGAGTGGTATGTTTTACAAGCTCGTGGCACAATAATTACAACCGCACAGTCCGATCTTCCGGGTTAAGCCGCGCTTGCCGATGTTGGTCTGTGGATGGGTGACCATCCGTCATAGCGAGTTTCCTCCGTGCCTCGGAAAGCACGTAAAGCCGTTGGTCCCGGCTGTCATTTGTAAATCTTTGACGGTCGTTACTGTTAGTCATAAGCTGATAAGTCTGACAACCAGTCTTACCATGGAGTACCGTATTGCCCAGTTACTGGATTGTGGAGGTCTAATAGGCAGTCGCTTCATGTAAAATACTGATATTGAGCTGCATCTGGTTCGACTGGAAGCTGACCCCAAAATAGTTGGGAAAAGGCTAGGCAGATGATGATTAAGAGAAAAAAAAATGTATACTACACTCGCGAGCAAAAATAAGGAATCACTTTCTCCGATTCCGCGCGATCTTGAGTACATAATAACTAGTTAAGAATAATAAAAATGGTACCATTTTAAAGGTTTAACTGATAACTTGAAACTGATACCAAATTGAATGAAAAAAAAAAAACCAGAGATGTACCGAGGAAATGTGTCGTGCGAGGATGTCTAGCTGTGCTGTGAAAATGTGTGGGCGTTTCCACCAAAGCTGTGCGATGAAAATGTGCCTACGAGGATGTGTAGCGGAGCTGTGAAAATGCGCAACAAATCCCTCGTACACATCCCTCGCAACACATTCCTCCTCGCACATCTCTGGTGGAAGCGCAGCCTTATGGAGGTATCTCGGATCAATTTCTAGTAAGTGATTCTATACTTTAGCTCGCTAGTGTAGTTTTGCATTGCTTGTCTACCGTGTCTACAAAATGATGTATAGGTTCTTTCTTAACAAATAAGCATTTCCTTTATCGTATATCGTGTCGGCACACAATTTATCATCCGACATCCAACATGTTGGCCCCTTACATAAAATATAACATAAGATATAAATGTAATTCTTCCATCTTCTACCCGGAATATGAAGTACCGATGTTAAGCCGACGATAGCGCTATTTGTCTTTTATTCTGTACGGAACCCTTTTCGGTTCATTTTTAGGGTTCCGTAGTCAAAGGGTGGCAAAACGGTTGTTGGATATACGATGTACTTCATCAAGTTCTATACAGTAATAGTCTATTGGTTATAATAAGCTCGACTACTGAGCCAAAGGTCTTAGGCTCGCTTCTAAGCCGTTTCGATTTAAATCATAAAAATAAGAACTCTGATATGTGCTCTGATGGCGAGTACCTACATGTTTTTTTCTCAAACAAAATATTGCCCTTTCTATAATTTTCTCCTGTTTTTAGCGTGGGTTTTGTGCAGTTACATGAACGCGATCTAAATAGGACTAAGAGTCACTCAACGAGCAATGGAAAGAGCTATGCTCGGAGTTTCTTTGCGGGATAAAATCCGGCACATCGATATTCGGCGAAGAACCAGAGTCACCGACATAGCTCATAAAATTTGCAATTTGAAGTGGCAATGGGCAGGCCACATCGCTCGTAGAACTGACAACCGATGGGGAAGAAAAGTTCTCGAGTGGCGACCACAGACCGGAAGACGCAGCGTAGGCAGGCCTCCCACTAGATGGACCGACGACATCGTGAGGGTCGCGGTCAACCGATGGATGCAAGTGGCGGATTGTGGTTCGGCGTGGCGGTCTAAGGGGGAGGCCTATGTCCAGCAGTAGATGTGTTCCGGCTGATGATGATGATGATGATCTAAATCGGGCAATTTTTTTCCGCCGCACATTAAGCCGTGCGGCCGAAATCGACCTGTGTGTGCATATTATGTATAATTTATACTTGTTAATCGCATCTATACTAAAATCACGTTGAATAAGGACCGTTGCACTAATGGATAGTCTGGTTCCGCCTGACTAGGCCTCCAATAATAGACCGTTCATGAATACTTGAACAGAATGGCACACATTGTACACTATACGGCGCGCGGTCAAAAGGTATCTACAATCGTTACTCAAAGAAGATTTTCTCGGCCATGATAAAAATGGCAAAAGAGACGACACTCGCATGTGATTCTGAGCAGTAAGTTTAAGTGCTAGAATGACTAGGCGTTTTGTCAACTAGGGCGTATTACCAAGTATTACACTTAACATATCCACACATCATTCCCATCCCTTCCTATTTCCTTAAAATTTGATAATCGACGTTCAAAAGTGCCTCTTTGATGACCTAATTGGAATAAATGAACACGATTTTCTATACCTTTTTTCATACTATTGTCTACATTTCATTTCATTGCTTCTTTCGAGGACTGCAGTGCTGACAGTTCCTTCAAAATTTGCAGTACCCTACAAGGGTACTGCAGTATTCAAAGTAGTACTCAAGTATTATTTACATTTTCCTGTGGCATTTATTGTTTGTACATAAATTTACACTAATATTATAAAAAGGAAAGATTTGTATTTTTGTATGTATGTTTGTAATGAATAAAATCAAAAACTACTGGACCGATTTCAAAAATTTTTCATCAGTTTAAAGCTACTTTGGTCCTGAGTGACATAGATAATAAGGAGGGGGGATAAGCTGGCGCAGCTACTGGCTAAAGCTAGTAAATAAATAAATAAATATCTTCTTCACAGATCTTCCAAAACGCAAATCAAACCGTATCGTCTCCATCCTGGGTCTCTTCGAGTTGTCAGTGGGAGACTCTCCTCGAGCTGATGGAGTGTCAGAGCTGGCTGCTGCAAGGCTGGCAGTAGACCACGTCAACAAACGAGGACTGCTGCCGGGATACAAGCTGCACCTCATCACTAATGATACTAAGGTATTTATTCCAAATGAAAAGCCTAATTTCTGATTCAGCAACTGTTACTGGTAACTAATTCACCATAGGACTGTTCGCCGACATTAGGATTCATTCTAATTCTTTCGTACTTTGAAATAAGTGCGACCTAAATGTGAGCTTATCCATTTATTTATTTATCAAAATTGATCAAAGCTTTGTCAAAATGGGAAAATAATCTACCTACTAGTCTAATACACCTACAGAATGGTAGGCGCAATATTGATAATATTGCGCTAACTGTATGAACTGAAGCAAATTCATTTATGTATTATTGTTTTCTAGTCCAAATGAAGAAGGCCTTTGCCCAGCAATGGGACAGTGGGCTAGCCTAAATAATGAATCTGCTTATGTACAGTCAGCATCAAAAGTTGCTGACCACATTCAGATTTTCTTAATCGCTGTACACCGTATTATTACGTATTATTAGGGTGTACAGTGATTTTTAAAATCTGAATGTGGTCAGCAACTTTTGATCCTGACTGTACCTACTAATAAATGTAATAAAACTCAGAGCGTGTGCAAAATTTCAGCCCGCTAGCTTATCGGGAAGTGCCTCAAAATTGAGTTGCAAAAATCCAACCGGAACGACAAACAAACAAGAAAAGTGAGTGTATAAAAACGTGGGAAAAATTGAATTGTAAAATTATAGTTCGTTTTTGCGTAACCTCTTATTGTTATATTAACATTTTCAAGACCATTACCAGCAGTCTCCTTAACTTAGTCCTGATATTAAACTACAAACTGTGTTGAACATAAGTCATAACACATTACCGTCCGTAACTACTTGTTCCAGAAGCTTTGTGAGTTGCGTTCTGTTACGGAACTTTTGTTCTATGACACGTAACTTATAACTCTGAAATGTAATTTTTCAAGAGGTACTTATTAAGATGTAAAGCTATCAACCGTTTTTTCAAGATCAACAAATCATGAGCCTTTAAATTGATACAAAAGTCTGATAACACACATTTTCACTGATACAACAGATTTAAAGTTAAATAAAACTATTTATTTTTATAAAAAATTTCCTTATAAATATGTGAATACCAACGTAAAACATTAATTTGTCGTGATCTGTTAACTGTGTTAAAGAATAGAGTGTCTCATTCAGTAAATTCCTCTCTAATGCTGGAGAGATGCCTGACGCTTTTAAAATGCAGTTCTTCCGACAACTAATGTAATAAAATGATGAAATGAAATATTCCTATTGTTAATAATTACCTCGTGAATTTTCAGTAACTTGTTAGCAATGCTTATATAATAAAATGGCAAAAGATTTGAACGTCCAATCTGAAAATGACATATTATAGCATGATCTGAGAAATACATAATATTCACATCAAACAGAAAAAGGATTTTACAAATCGATTCAGGCGTCTTTGAAGAGTCGGTGTTTTTTTTTTTAATCCGATAATAATAATAATAATAATAATAATCTTTATTCAGAATAAAAGGTAAAAATACAAAATAAATCTTAAATTAATGATGTAGGTCACTCAAAGTTACATGCCTGTACTAGGATAAACCTGTATCACAGGCGAATGAGCTACGATTAATTCTATTTGTACGACCATAGTTATTTTGTTAACAATATTTATTAGCGCTACGAATATGATTATTTATAATAAACCTAAATACCTAAAATTATAATAACTTAGAACTAAACATGTAATATTGACAGAAAATATATGCATCAGCAGAAACATAAACTATTTGTTATTTTTAATAATCACTCAATCATTTGCTTAGACAGCAGCAATGTTTGAGTAGGCACATTAACCTGTTGTTGTTACGCAACTGTTGTGCAAGGTAAGGCATATCAACTCATAAGTCTGACCTAGAGTATGACGTTCTATGCGCCCTCATAGTCAATTGAGTTGATGTACCTGTATTCTGCTATTTTTCTAGCAGGACACTCAGCGTCACCCGTTTTATGTTGGTTGGGCTTATTAAATCGCGAACAAGTCGCACATTTAGAGGTTTCCGCTTTTTTCGAGCATTCTGACATGGAATGTCCCGCTTCTCCGCAGTGCCCACACGATGAGTTGACCTCTCGGCATGTTTTTGCTGCATGACCATATTGTTGGCAGTTGTAACATCTAGTAACTAAAGTAAAATCTCTGATAGGGCAGGAAGTCCAATTTATATAGAGCCTTCCTTGAACTATTTGGGCTTTTCGGATCTTGGCTGGAATTTCGATGATGAAGTTACAGGTCGATGCATCTTTCTTTCCGGATTTATGGCTGAGCTTTACGTCTGATAAAAAGGACTGCATTGTCATCTCGGGAAACAAATCTGCTACATTCTGCTCGTAAATGCACTTGAAAACGTCAGCATCCGCCAAAGAAGTCGGCACTCCTACGACTGCGATCCGTGGTTGGCGCTTTTTTGGTTCATCGACAGTGAGTCCAGACAACGACAGACCGACTGCGTCCTTGACTTTAACGACATCCTGTTTCGATTCAGTGCTGATAATAACACCCCCATTTTTTGTTTTATGGACTCCACGCACATGCAGCTTCATTTCATCGGGGCGAATGATTTGTTGTACCAGTAATTTCGTCTCGTCACTTGATTTCAATGTGTTTCTCGGATAAATAGCAATAGCGCTTAGATTATTCGGTCGCACGAAACTATTTGATCCTTTCTTCACCATTTCTGCAAATGAAGCATTCCCCGTAACACCTGAGTTCTTGATCGTCTGCTTAATCTCCGAAATTTGTTCAGCTAGGTCGCGCTTTTCTTTCAGTTCGTCGATTATATTCATGGCTTGATGGGCTTTCTGCTTCAGGGCTTGATACAAAACTGCCATTTGCGAGACGCCAGATCCTATTTTACGACTCAGATTTGATATTTTCAGCTTCTGCTCGGAGTTGAGTTTGCCTTCCGTGGCAACAGAGCAGACTTCATTTAACTGTTGCTCAATAGACGACATCCATTTTTGAATCTCGACCGTGGACGCTACTTCTATAGAGAAGTCAGATTGAATGTTCTTTGCTGGTGAGGCACAGGGTTGCATTGGACTGCTTGGACAGTTATCCATTTTTCAAACAAACTTGTTCACTTTGTTAAATTTTCCATAATAATTTACGAAAGAATCGGAGTAAGCAAAAAAATTAAAAGAAGGTCACTATTATTGCGTTAGTTAAATACTGCTAACGAGCACGTCTGTACACTGTGAATGTGAATAGTGCAAATATGAATGAACGATGAATTGAGACTCCCTCCTTTTTCCGTAGTCGGTTAAAAAGTGTTAGTTTCTAAACGTTACATTTATTTTGCAGTGCGACCCAGGAGTGGGAGTAGACCGCTTCTTCCACGCGCTCTACACGGAGAGAGACTCGCGCATGGTGATGCTGCTGGGCACGGCCTGCTCCGAGGTTACGGAGAGCATCGCAAAGATCGTGCCCTACTGGAATATCGTGCAGGTAAGGAAGATTGCAATATAGGTCTTCGTACTGTCTTGAAAGAGAACCTCGGAACGCAAAGGGCAACGTTTAGTCAGTCCACAATTATTTTATGTCATTTGACAATTCAGGGAGGTTATTTGGTGAGTCAGGTAACTCAGTGATAGAGTCTCAAAATTCTCTCAAAACGTTACCTATGCATGCAGTAATGCGAAACGATGTGTCACTACATCTTGTCCACTTTAGTGGTGAACTAGTTGCATCATTTCGCATTACTGCATGCATAGGTAACGTTTTGACGGACTTTTAAGGGTTGAACTACATCTGGCAGCACGGAATTGCCTTTTTCCGTCGCCCTCTCTCTTTCTGTCGCTTATTTTGCTAGACCGAGACAGAAAGCATAATGCGATAGCACGCGGCGCAATCCGCGGCGCAATCGCGTCTCGGTCTAGCAAATGGCAGTTCTAAGCGACAGAAAGAGAAAGGGCGACGGAAAAAGGCGATTCGTGCTGCCAGATGTGGTTCAACCCTAAGACTCTATCACTGAGTTGCCTGTGTCACCAAACCTCCCTTTACCTACCTGTAATTGGCCTTGTTGAAATAAACGATTTGATTTGAGTCAAGACTGTCAATCGCTGTGGCTCCATCCAGCGAGAGTGAGAGAGAGTAGTTCCATGCAGTGTGGGAACGAGATGGCGCTAGACAACTTGTCTGTCTCTTTCACACAGTGGAACTACTGTCGCTTTAAGACGTCATAATACGGCCGCTGGGCGAGAGAACACGTTTTATAGTTTTCTAACCTAAACAAAAGAGAAACATCTATTTTCATATTAACTTTTATTGTTGTTTTTCTTGGGTACACTACTTTATTCGGGATGAAAAGTATGTGTCCGCACCTATGTATGTCATTTTTTTAATTTCTATTTATTGTGGTACATATTATCAAATGAGTCCTCCCACCCAGGGCAGGGCGGGAGGGACTGTCAGACTTGTACTGACTAAATCCACGGTGTTCTTCCATAGCTCTTTACGTTCCGGGGTCACGGTAGCTCGTTACGCCCCGTCATGTTGCTGACAGCTCTTTGTGGCACACGTGGAACAGAACGCCTCGTCGACCTATACCTTACAACGTTTAAGTAATATTTCAGGATGTTCGGTATACCTAATGAAAACAAACCTATTTTCTCATTTCTACAACATTATTTTTAGAATATGCGAAACCAGAATATTATTATAGTTTGTTCAGAATCAGTATACTGATTCGATTCCAATAATTTTTACACCATGTTATATTTTTTTTTCAAAAATATTTTTATTAAATTTTATTACCAGTTATTACAATACCATCACCGTACGGTTAGGTACCCATTGCCAAACTATTATCACGAGTGTATAATATAGGAGACGCGGTTTACGCGGGTGTACCGAGAAATGAGGAATTATTCCCGTTGGATCCCACTAGCATGTTTCTGAACGGACAACCAGGTAATATACAAGCTTATAACTTTGTGATTTTTTATGATATCGTTTTAAAATTTTGTACATAGTTTCTTTACACAAAAATACAAAAAAATAGACAGGTGTATATCGGGTTTCGCATAAACATAAAATAATATTGTATATTAGTTAGGATATCCAGAAACTCAATACAATGTAATGAAGCGACTTTTAGACCATCTGTCCAATGAATATCTAAGTACTTACTCAACGCAGTCCATCCACAGACGCATGTGCCCGACTATTTCCAATTTTCTTCAAAGTCCGGATAAAATCAGTTTCCTTTCAAAGCGTGGAGCGGACACACCAATTTTCACTGCTCATACGCGCCGTCAAATGCTGCGAGTTTTGATTTTTGAGAGCAAAACAGAATACTAGTTTGGTGTGCTGTTCGAATTTTTGAGTGTTTTTTGTTTTTTTTTTTTTAACATACTTCACTAGAAATTTCTCCTGTGTTGTGGGTGCATTTACAAACATAGAAACACACATATACAAACACCTACGAGCCTTTTCAAAACCGGCCAAGTGCGTGTCGGGCCACGCACAGTGTAGGGTTCCGTAGTTGGCCATCAAAATACTTATGCGAATTAACTAAACTGATTCGCTGAATTTAATTTTAAAAAGAAGAATTTTCAAAATCGGTCCAGGAGTCTTTGAGAAATCGGGGAAAATACATAAAAAAAAAGATTACCTACGACGAATTTAGAAACTCCCCCTTTTTTTGAAGTAAGTTAAAAATAGTTGACAATAAAAACCTACCTATCCCAAAAAACATACCGTAAAAACATACCTATTAAAGCTGTAAAAATAAAGTTGACAAACTTACATTTGCAGTTGAAGAGCATGTTCTCCGATACATTTTGTTTACGAAAATATGTTATCCAAGTACATTTTATTTATAAGTTGGTCGACTATTACTCGTAAAGTTGTCAAGCCTACTTAGTCATGATAATTTTCTTTTAAACTTCGTTATATATACTACTATTGTGAATTTTTTCACACCCCCAAACATAACCGTTTAGCTGGTAGAGGGGGGGGACACTCGAGTCGAGCAAAATTTAGCACTTTAAAGCTTAATATTTCACAAACGAATTTTTTTATCAAAAAATTGTTAATGGAAACTATCAATATTTTTTAAAGACCTATTTAATGATACCCCACACTAAGGGGTACGCGAGAAAAAAAAAAACATCCCCACTTTACGTGTACAGGAGGTACCCTAAAAAAAAATATTTTACGAGATTTTATTCTACCACTTTTTTGGCACAACAAATCCGTATATTTACACCAAATTACAGCTCTCTAGGACTGTGCGTCTCTGAGCTAAACTGCGGACAGACGGACGGACGGACGGACGGACGGACATGGCGAAACTATAAGGGTTCCTTGTTGACTACGGAACCCTAAAAAGAAGATCGTAACCGCCATTTTGCATATTTTACAGGAGAACGTTTTTTTTTTTAATATTTCTCATCGTTTGTTTTTAAATAGTACTAAGTGAAATCTAAACATTTGAATAAAGAGGGAGGTGTCCATATAACACCTAGTAAAAAATTCAAATTGATGCTGTAAATAATGAGAAATACTGAAAAAAAACGTTCTCCTGTAAAATAAGCAAAATGGCGGTTACAATTTCCTTCCTGAAAAGGCTCGCCTAGACCCAGAACAACTAACTGTAGATCATACAATAACATTTTGGCGGAATGGCGGAGCGATCGACTGCTGTGCAGTGTGTAGCGGGTTCGATTCCTGAACGGTAAAAATATTTGCATGATCTACAAATAGTTGTCTCGGGCCTGGGTGTTTGTGTATTTTAGTTATACGGGGTGACCACTGAAAACCAGCGCTGTGCTGTGGGTCTCTCACAGCACAGCATTATGCTGAGTGGTCACCTTTCTTTTTGCAGTCATGGCATGCAGCTGTCAAATTTTGTTTTTGATAAATGTCTATTTTTTTTATGTTTAGATTAAGTTAATTTTTTAATTTCTAGTTTTCTTTTTAAGTAATTTGCATGCATTACTGTAAAAAAATAAAATAATTTTCTTTCCTTCTTTCTTCTTTCTTATACAAGAAGGAATTCCTAGTGTGGGACAACGTTATATAAAAAATAAAAATAAAGGATATGTTACGTGCAAGAATCGAACCAGCGACACACAGTCGCAGTCAGTTGCTCATAGCAGCTCATACCATTAGCTCCGATATAAAGTTGCATCGAAAAACAAATTACTCGTATGACAACCTCTGATAACTTCTCAAAGATACTCTTTTGGGAAACGAAACAAAAATCTTTTAGGTACACAAGAATTAATCTCTAAACCACAACAAAACACAGTTGGAAAGTTACAAAAACCATTACTTCTTTAGAGGTGTTTCTGACAAGATTGTTCAATCTCACAGAGGAATGAAACCCTGAGACTCGTTCAACTAATCCCCGGGATATCCCTGGACGCCTTTATAAAGAATATTCTGAGATATTACCCCTTTTTTGGGTTCTGTCCAGGGACGTAGCTACCGTCGAATGGAACGAGGTCCCCGAATAACAGGGGCACACGAGATGTAGAGAAAATTATTAACTTTTAAAAATTCGAGTCCCATAATTAGTAAAAAAGGCAAGCTTAAATTACGAGGCACAATCGTGTACGTTACTCCAGCAAGAAAGTATCTCCTAGACTTATAAGAGAAGAACGTATAGTTGGCGCCTTATCTGCTGTAAATGTGCCCCCACATAAAAAATGTGTGCCCCCTGTCGTTTTGAAAAAAAAAACGGAAAAACGATTCTTGCTGGGGTAACGTTTTTGTAGCAGGAAAATTCTAAACGAGTGATCGGAGAGAGAAAAATTGTGCATGGCCAGAGAGCTTATATGTGCGCCACAATGCTTCTGTGTGGAGCAAAACTGGATTTGCACGGATATTGAGTATCTGGGAGTTGATTCTAATTCGTACACCTACCTTAGTGACGCGCATGGGACTACATCATGGTTAGATCATGTGGTTACAACGGAAGGGGCACATAAATCGGTTCTCAGTGTTAATATTTTGCATGAGGTGTCCTGGTCGGACCATTTTGCGGTTGAGATGACCTGTAATTTAGAGGTGGTAGTACCTAAAGTTGAGCAACGATGCTCCGCGCGAGACGGTGTAGTCTGGGGGGAGCGAGATAAATCTCAGATCAAACAGTATTGGCAAGAGTGTTCATCTAGATTGAGAAATATAGACTTTCCTGCAGATTTTCATGAGTGTGCTGATGTATCCTGTAGTAATTTAGAGCATAAGCTTCTTTTAGACAATATGTACTCAAAGATAGTTGATATTCTTAGAGAGGCTGCCTCAAATTCTTCGAAAATTTGTAAGAACAAAATTGTCAAGAAAAAATATGTTACGGGCTGGAACAAACATTGTAAAGAGGCGCACGGGAGGGCTCGGCTTCGGTTTCTGGACTGGGTTGGCCACGGTAAGCCGAAAGTTGGTCCTGTCTACAACTTGATGAAAGAAACTCGTAGTGAGTTCAAAAGTATACTAAAATGGTGTAAAAATAATGAAACTCAAATAAAGATGGACATTTTGGCTACGCAGCACACTGCGAACAATTTCAGTGAGTTTTGGAAAGAGACCAACAAACTGAATCCTAGGCCGAGTGTTCCCGTCAGTATTGAAGGTATCAGCGATCACAACCGAATCGCGGACCTGTTCAAAGAGCATTTTAGAGTGCATTCCTCTTTGGAATCGGTGGATTTGGAAACAGGGCTGCGTCAGGTGAGGGAAGGTGACCCGATTATGCGAATAACGGCGAAACAAGTGGCACGAGTGATGAAGGACATGAAATCTCCTGGCCACGACTCATTGAGTATAGAACACCTGCAAAATGCAGGTGTTCATCTGCCACGGGTGCTCGCTATGTTCTTTACATTCTGTGTTGGTCATGCTTATCTGCCGGAGGCACTAATGAAGACTCTCGTGGTTCCGATAATTAAAAACAAGACGGCAGATGTGTCGAGTATCTGCAACTACCGACCCATATCACTCGCAACCGTGATTGCTAAGGTGCTGGACGGGGTTATTGAGACTGGGCTTCGTCAACATGTACAGCTGCATGATGCTCAGTTTGGGTTTAGAGCGGGGGTCTCGACAGAGACAGCTATACTCACTCTCAAGAACACTGTTCAGTACTATACTGGTAGGAGCACGCCTGTTTACGCCTGCTTCCTGGATCTATCAAAAGCATTTGATCGCGTGGCGTATAGCAGGCTGTGGCAAAAGTTGTCAAGTGATACGGACCTCCCAGCTGAACTCATATCGCTGCTGAAGTGCTGGTATGGTACTCAGGAAAATTGCGTAAGGTGGTCAGGGTCGTTGTCGGACCAGTATAGGCTGCAATGTGGTGTCCGTCAAGGTGGATTAACATCGCCAACCCTTTTCAACCTGTACATGGATCGTTTGATCGATGAACTTAGCAGCACTGGTGTCGGATGCTCGATTGATGGAGTTCTAATAAATAACATCAGTTATGCTGATGACATGGTGCTGCTGAGTCCATCGATCCGAGCTCTTAGGAAACTCGTCGACATTTGTGAGCGATACGCGGAGACTCATGGCCTTAAATATAACACTACAAAGAGTGAACTCATGGTTTTCAAGGCGGGTTCAAAGACGTACAGAACCGTTTCTCCTGTATTATTAAATGGCTGTGCTCTTAAGGTAGTGTCTACTTTTAAATATCTGGGACATTGGGTCACCGAGTCGCTCACAGATGACGTTGATATAGAGAGGGAGCGCAGAGCGTTGTCGATCCGAGCCAGTATGCTGGTCCGCAGGTTTGCACGATGTACGACACAAGTCAAGGTCACTCTATTTAGAGCTTTTTGCCAATCTTTTTACACGTGCAGCCTGTGGTCCAAGTATACAAAGAAGTCGTACGGCTCTCTGCGCATTCAATATAACAATGCCTTCAGGGCGCTGGTGGGGTTGCCGCCGTGGTGTAGCGCTTCGGGTATGTTTGCGGATGCGCACATTGACGGTTTTGCGTCGATTCTGCGCAAGAGGATTGCGTCCCTTATGTTCCGCGTCGGCGGTGGAACCAACAGCTACCTGCAGCTCTTTGCCAGCCGGATGGACCAGGACTGCTCAATTATGAAACATTGGAATAAGATTCACATTGAGCATTCCGGGTCCAATCCAAAATATAGATTGAGGTAGCCTCCATTTCTTTCTTATTTAATGCTGTTTTTATTTTTTATGACATATTTTATTTCATTGTAATTTTTATTAATTTTATGCTAAAATGTAATTTAAATGTTTAATTTTAATTTGTTCACATGTTTGCAATTTTTGTTATCTGATAATTTTAATTTGATTTTTATAATGGTGTGTGATTTATTTTTTGTTTTATGACTTTATATGGTATGGGTGTAAAGCCCGAAATAAACGATTTTATTATTATTATTATTATTAATGTGCCCTCAAAAATAAAATCCGTGCCGCCTCAGATTTTCGAGATATTGCGTTTCCTGCTGGAGTAACGTTTTGATGAATCGTATATCTCTAAAACCATTGCATGTGCCCCTGTAGAATAAACATACACGAGTAGCTCTTAGTGTGTGCCCATAAGTGCCCCAATTAGATTTAAGAAAATATTTATAGTTTTCAACTTATTACGGTTCTATGAAAACCCGAAAAAACATCGCAGCGCCTGAATGAGACAAGGTATAAGTTTGCTGAAAACTGTATTCGGTCCTTCTTGACACTAATAATAACCATTTGAAAGACCCTGTACTAGCTTAGCCAACTTGTTCCGTCGCAAACGGGTGTAAATATAACTTTATGATTATTTTTTATTATTATTTAAAAAAAATGAAAGAAAGAATGAAAGGGAATCGTCTATCTTGGTATGGACATGTGATGAGGAGGGATGAC
Source organism: Agrotis clavis (assembly GCA_954870645.1). Taxonomy (NCBI): domain Eukaryota; kingdom Metazoa; phylum Arthropoda; class Insecta; order Lepidoptera; family Noctuidae; genus Agrotis; species Agrotis clavis. The sequence continues at coordinate 25,249,342 of OX940922.1, forward strand.
ACTCATGTGACTAAGAGAGTGATGAGTATGCATGTTGATGGATGAAGAGGAAGAGGAAGGCCAAAGTAAAGATGGATGGATTTTATAAGGAACTAACGGCCCGTCCCGGCTTCGCACGGTCCCAACATGATGATTTTCGTCCTCTAAAACCTGGCGCTGATGGTTACAAATACAAAAAAAAAGAAGTAGCCGAATCGGTCCAGCCGTTTTCGAGTTATGAGCTTAGCAACACATTTTGCGATCCATTTTTATATTATAAAAGATGATACGAAAGAAAAAGGAGTAAGTAAATGAAACTATGACGGTGTGATAGGGGAGAATGGAAGAAAAAATCGTGTTGCGACGACCACAAGTGAATGGGATAAGGGCAGGGCAGACAGATGATGATGATTAAAAAAAAAATACACTATCTTGTCCTCCCGGTTTCACCCACTGCTCAGCCCCTAATGGTCATACCTAGCCTTTAGCCTTTCTCGATTAATTGAAGCCAAAAGAATTTTTCAATTCGATCCAGTAAGTAGTCTTATTCACAGGAAATGATGTGACAGTTGCAGCCACAGAGCAGGTAATATAAGGTTGCCTGTCAGTCAGCCGTCAGCCATAGAAAATACGAGTTGTGCCTATCATGACATTCTTCATAATTTGCTAAAGCAAGGAAATATAACTGATTGCATTTATACCGTCTATAATTATTTACCACGCCATTATTCTTGAGTGTTACATTAGCATTAACTCGTTCAACCAAACGAACTCTTCGGCTTTATAATATTAAGTTGAGATAGTAACAAAGAAATTTAAAAGAACCTATAGAGCGGGCATTGGGAAAATTGTCATACAAAATTGTTGATGCCGTGCGTCAGTAGCGCTATTAAGCGTTGCATAGCAACACGACTACTAGACTGAGGGACTTTTTACCAATTGGTAAAAAGTTTTGGATCACAAATTTCTTCGTGAAGTCCCGTCTATAGCTCGTATATAGTTTAATGTCTTTGGATAGTAATAAGGTACTATTTATTACCAATGTGTGGAATATTTTAAATCTGAAAATAAATGTATTTTAATCATAATAATAAAGACATATTCTCGCCTTGTCCTTGTCAGTTTAAGGTGCGCTAAATTGGCAATATTAAGCCCTGCCACCAACTTACAACGTCTTCTTTCGGGCCGCAATATTCTCACTTCAAAGAAGTTTGCTCTTTGAAAAAGGCTTCCGAAAATAGTTTTTGTAAAGGGTTTGTGAAAGTTTTTTAATTAGTTTTGTTAGAAAAGAGTAACAAAGGAGGCCTTTCTTTTTTTGTGTAAGAGAAGCGCGTTTGGCCGATTAGATTTCCTATCGCCAAAATAAGTTTAGGGATTGTTCGGACAAACTTTCATCCCTTGAAAAAATTTATAATTTTTTTTTTAGTGTTCTTTAAGTTATTTTTGGAACTCTTAGACAAACATGTTTCTAGACTGTTCACAAAAATAACAAAAAAAAACTAGAGCTTTCTCGGTGTCGAGAATTACAACTAAAGTTTTATTCCAATTAGTAGTTTATTACATAAGACAAGGAAATACCCACATCAATTACCACTCAAATCCAGTCATCAAAATCTCCAACTACCCTCAAATTAGTCACGAACTCACTGTAGCCACTTTAAACCAGTTTGAACCAATTCTGTCCGCTTCAATCCGGTACTTACCTGCTACCGGCGCGCGTCGACGTCAACTCTAACAAACGAATCTAACCTAGATAGACAACTCGATTTTCCGTCTACAACCCACGTCTGAGACCTGAGCTCTCTACAGTCTATTTTCAAATATAGTGAGATAAAAATAAAGATCATTTTTCCATGTGGTTGGACAAGAATTCTATCTATACGGAACATCTGAGTCCTGAACTCGCTGCAGTAAATTTTCAACTTTGGGATGATAGATATAGAGATCAGTTTGAAGTGCGGTTGGAAGGAAATTGGTGTGTAGATCACAAAATCCAATATTTGAATTTTGGAAAGGTTTGTTTTGTTAGTAATCGTATTACTGGAGTAAGAAGTGCTTCCATTCAATCAAACGTTACAATGGACAGGAAATTCGCACCGAATTTATGTTTTGTGCTCAAAATATCGTCAACGGTAATATCTCATATCCGTTTTTAACAATTCTTTACTGCTTTTATGAAAGGAAATTGTAAATCTAATTTAAGTCCAAATTAAAATGGTAAATTATACAATTACTCACTTTCCATTTTAAGAACTTATTATTCCACTTCAGTTCTTTCGCTGGCAATATTAAAAATCTATTAAAAGTGTGAAAGATACTGTAGAGATGATTACTTGTGCATTGAAACTGCGCCATCATCACTATATAGACATCATCATCATCGTCATATACTTGGCTTTTCCCAACTATGTTGTGATCCACTTCTAGTCTATCCATATGCTGGGTCACGGGACTTATCTCATTACTGTGACCCCGGAACGTAAAGGACTAATGAAAGACACCGTGGATTTTAGTCAGTAGAAGTCTGACAGTCCTTCCCGCCCTGCCCTGGGTGGGAGGACTCAGTTGATGAATTTACTAAAAAAAAAGTCTATCCGATTGCTGCTGAAAAGTATTTCATTAAAAGACTTCTAGAGAAGGAGATACTCGTATTGACCAACGCTAAGTAGCTCGTCTGCGTTTTGTCCGCGGATGCAGCCAGTTCTTCTTAAAAGATCGTTGTGCCAAAGGGTGAAGGAGCTGCGGTAGCAATACATCATTTCATCTAACTTCATTATCTTAAAATTTTATATATATAAATTATTATATTTTATATGGTAGTATTTAAACGCAAATCAAAAAATATCCTTTTTCTATGCAATAAGATTCCGAATTCCCATCAAAATTACTGATTGCACAGCAAAATATTCAACTCAAAATATCTCTAAACACACTAAAATTTATTTTCAATTCAATGTCAAATGACAAATTTCTGAAAATGTCGACGGAGCACCGGTTTGCGGTGCTCCTATTTCTGGGTGGTTTAAAAAAAACACCATCGTGCCCACAATCGTTTCTACGACATTTTTTATTTGTCAGTGCCTCGGAAATTTGCTGTACAGTCAGTACTTATGCTATGTAATGTATGTAGTATTTATGTACAAAAATAAATTTAACTGTATTGCATTATGAGGAAAAAAGTAATGTCATATTGATGTATAATTTCGAATAAGCTGCAGTTTGAGTTTTGTTAAACATTTAGTTATTTGTAGTGAAGTAAGTTATTTGATGTAAAAAAGAATATAAATGATGAGTATGTATTGATAGGCGATTATTTATTTGATATGCAATTTATAATATCCCTTTTTAATCAAATAATGTCCAGTCAGGTTTATCAGAGATTAATAATATAAACGCAATAATAATAACAAAATAATTTCGGGTCGTCTGAGCACGAACTAATCAATCTCCAATCATGGCCAGTTGTGGTCAAGCGAGGCCTTAATACTATGTATCAATCTAGCTTTAACAATACTGAGATAGGGCTGTCACAATATGTTACAAGTAAATCATATTCTGTGTATTGTGATAGCCTAGAGGTTTATAAATCGCGCTATTGCACGAAGTTGTGACTTCCAACCTGGGTAATGTGTCTTTTCCGGAACGTAAAGGGCTATCGAAAGACACCGTGGATTATAGTCAGTACAAGTCTGACAGTCCCTCCTGCTCTGCCCTGGGTGGAAGGACTCATTCAATGATTTTACCACGCTAAAAAAAATCTTTGAGGTAAAATTGTGTTGAAACCTGAACTAATACAATATATACGTTCATTTCAAAGGTCTGGAAGGTTTTCAGAGGCTATTTTATTAACTCTGTCACTTAAGTTTTTTAGAGGCCACTCTGAGACCATCTTGCAGTCTTAAAAGCAAGCACTAGTTTTTTTTTAACCCATAATCATTGCCAGTGTCATCCCTAACTGACGGATTATCAATCATTGTAATTAATTTCACACACGAGTTAATGTTAATTGTAGTTATCATAACAGAGCGATTATTAATGACAGCAGCTTAATTAGTTAGCTTATTTATGTATTTAGCCTGTGTACAGGCTAAAACATAACTCCAGCTGGGCGAGCGCGTTTCAGTATTAATTAGGGATCCTAATGGAAAACACGAGGCAGGTTAAAAGTTAATTTATAATAATTTTATCTGACCGTATTAAAATCATGCATAGGGCGCATTCACACAGGTTCCGTTATCACACAATACGTGATGACGTATAGACTTTCACATTGCATACGAAATGGGGTCATTTCACGATTCAACAAAATTAAGACGTTAAATATTGTGTATTTTGATAATCCGTGATTTAAGATAAGATAGTTATTTAATTAATAACGTATTTTTTCACGTTTTTTAAAGCGTGTGAACATCGGCAGTTGAAAAGCATGGCTGCGGTCAAAAAACAAGAAAGGGTAAAAAAAGACGTTTCGACAAACATCCTCTTGCGAATGAAATGTAAAACTAGGTTCTCACGGCGCGTGATATTACATGTCGCACCGTGCACCGCACGCGCCTCCTCCACAACCACGCTAGCGCCGCATTTTGAAGTTGTTCGACACTTACGAACGCGCCGAGTCGCGCCAAGTCACACGGCGCTTTCCACGAGCGGACGCGGCGTATCTCGTGATATTACACGCCGCCCCGTATGAAGCTAGCTTTAGAAGTCCCTGTGCATACAATAATTAATATTCATTTATTTGCGTTCTAAAAACGGGAAGTCGGTTAAAAAGCTGAAAACAAACTTTGTATCCTGTTAGAACAACATAATTATATTGTTTTAATTTGTTGGCTAGACTTGATTTTCCATTATTTTGCGTATTTTATTTGTGTTAGTCATGTTAAAATTTTGATCAAAATATTTCATAAAATCTAGATAGCCAGTTAAAACCAAAAATGTCGGTTTATACCGACATTTTTGGTGTTAACTCTGGTGGAGGAGAAGAGGTATCCTTATGGATGTCCTTAGGTATAAGTATCCATAAGGATACCTCTTCTCCCCCTTCAAAAATAATAATTAACACTGTGTATTTAAAATTCAGCAGTTTGAACATTATACACGCATCAAAAAATGTATGCGATCACTTTGAAAATCGAAATATTTTTTGTTACGATACGTAGATTATATTATGATTTCTACTTCTTTTTAGATTCCTTATTTAAAATATCGATGATATAAAACAATAAGGGATGATTCACGCTAAACCGGATCGGGACCGGGCCGTGCTCCGGACGTGCCCCGTCCGGGCCGCAAGCGTGACGTTCATACAAAAGTACACGACAATGTTCGACCGTACCCCGTCCGGGCACCGCACGGCGCACAGACGGCGCACGGCTCGGTCCCAGCCCGGTGTAGCATGAATCATCCTTAAAACAGTTCAGTAGTTTTTCCATAAAATGGAAATTATGAAACCTATAAAAGGATTTTCCGTGTCACATGCAATATTTTGACCAATTCTATTATTTTCCCAGGTGTCATTCGGCTCCACATCACCAGCCCTGAGTGACAGGACTGAGTTTCCTCTCTTTTGCCGCACCGTTGCTCCTGACTCCTCACATAATCCAGCACGAATTGCATTCATCAGGTACCTCAATTTTTATTTCTTTTTTGGTCTCTTAGACTTTGACAAGCGATACATTTTAAACCCTATACTATAGCGCACGAATTTGAAAATCTATTAAACTACACGTTTATCGCTTGCCACTTGTCTAAGGGGCTGATTCGGTCACCTGGCTTGAAAGTCACAAGAAACAGACAAACTTTTCAGTATCTAATATACTGAAAAGTTTGTCTGTTTCTTTTTTGAAACAGACGTTTGTTTTTAGAAACAGACAAACTTTTCAGTATTTAATATACTGAAAAGTTTGTCTGTTTCTTGTGACTTGTGTCTGTTTATTTTTCAAAATGAGATGTCTGAAACCGCACACCCATTTTGTCCGTACTCGGTTTTGGCCTACGAAAATGCTACGCCCCATATTCAAAGCTACGCGTTTGCTACGGCGTAGCAGTGATTTGCTACGTCCGCTACGCAAGCTACGATCTCGTAGAACTTACAAATTTCATAAAATGTTTTTTTTTTTATATTGTTTTTCACGGAAATCGAACTGCACAACTGCTCACAGTACCAGTAGATTGTTATTCTAGTCGCAAATAAGTTTGTTAGTAACAAGGGCCTGAACTAATCCGAGGCCTGTATTTCAATTCGTTCCAATATTCAATTTGTGGACTAGTAATTCACAAAAGCTGTTTCCGGATAATTTTAGATAATCTAATAAATCTGTGCAGAATTTAGTTTTGAGAGCAGTGGTGATAAAGGAGATGGAAAGTTCAAGTATGTGGAAAAATTCAGACGGCTATAGAAATGGGACCTAGCACTGTATAACGCTGAATAGCTCAATATTCATATTTCACATAAAAAAAGTTTCTAAAACTTGTTATATCTTCATAATCATGATAAAAAAAAACGTGAACACCTACCATTAAAAGTACTAGAAAAATCGCAAATATTGATATTGCTATAAACTTTTACGTAGGCGTTTAGTTTAATGTATCTGCGATTGTATTTATTTATTGATGACCACATTTTTTGTGACCCACTCAGATTAATTAAATATCTTCAAACTACATTATTAATGATAACCACATTAATAATAATTATGTTAGTTATATCGGTAAAGTCAAATAAACACGCTGGGCGCCTTCATATTGTATAACATGTCGTGATTGATAAATCCTTTCTGAACTCGTTGTTGAACCCTCTAATTAGCTAAGGATACATTTAACAATTTCGAAATGAAACAAGAAAAATAGGAAATACTATATTTATTCGATAATCTGTGATTCTTATAAATAAAGTCTGAAAGAATACGAAGCGACGGACTGTGTTTAAATGTCATTTTATTACGTGATGATGGAAATCTGGGTGTGATGTTGTTAATTTCTGCAACTTTGAACTGTTTCTTTCCACTACATGGCGATGGCCTTGCAATGTTCTCACAGAACGACCACAAGTTTAAGCACTCCGTTGAATAGCCGAATAAACGAATTTCACCAGTTGCTCCTGAATGCAGCAGTTCAAAACAAGGATGACAATGTTGGCTGAAAGATCGGCCTGTGCGGTTATAATTATTTAGCCACGAGCTCCTCTCGCGTGTATATGACGCCGTAGTCTTCGCGTGGATATACCACAGTTTATGCATTGCATGATTCACAGTATACAAGTTAAGTCCGGGTCGAGAAGCGAGAGGTCGGTAGGTTTGCAAGCAGGAAGTCCAATAAACAAGCGGGGGTCAAGGAAAAGCAAAAGGAAGAATCACAACGAACAATATTAATAAGCAGAGCGCAGAGCGTTCAAATGACGTCTGACGTTTGTTTTTTTCTTAAAGAAGGGATTGGACTCAAAGTGTCACAGAAGCGATAAAAGAATCGATTGAAATCGTTAGAAAGTAGTATCGATCATATTTCAGTTATTTTTTTTTCTCTCCCACTCCAGCAGGTGTAGCATGGCGCCGTAGAAAGAGGTTTTGTCGACGCAAGAATAGACAAAATGACAGAACGTAGAAATATTTTTAGCGTTTTAAGCATGGTAATGTAAAAAATACGGAAAATAAACGTTCTTTTCTTCAATAGTGTACGAATGGTGTCATATTTGTTATAAAAAACAGTCGATTTGTGTAGAAATAACGATGAAATAACTTTGTCTTTTCTTGGTAGAATAGAGATAGAATCGCCATGCTACGCGTGCTGGGCAATATTCTCTTTCCACTCATACCTTTCACGATGTTGGGCGTCTTCCTTCCAGTTCAGACGGAACCTGTCCAGTTAATATTATTCTGCACAAAATATGAACTAAGATTAAAATAAGAAGCTCATTCCGAAGCTTATTACGAAAATAATAAAGTTGAGTTTAGTGGACAAATCACTTTAAAACAATCCGATTTTCTGAATCAAAACGCATGAAAACACAATAAAAAGCAACGAAACGACTCTGAATCTATCGATTCCCGCCAAATACTGTTTCAACGCCAATTCTTAATTTCAGAAAACAAATCGTTTTAAATCACATTAGTAAAAATCGATTAAATACAGTTTCTTTTTAACAATCTGGAAAAGCGTTATTACCCTTCCCTAGTTTTCATTACTTCGTCGTGACCAAGTCATGTCAATAAAAAATGAGCGAAAAGCAATTCAGATACTTTTTTTATGTTTAACATTTTATATAAGTCTTAGGAAATTATTAAACATTGAACAATTCATTAATGAATTTTCAAATACTACGAGTTAAAATGAAATTCTTATAGACGACTGGGGCACTCGTTTAGCCATCTCCTTTATGTACACAAAGTAAGGTAATTGGATGGGTTCGAACCCACGACCTACAAATCGTAAGTTGCAGGCCCTTACCACTGTTCCACCACTGCTCTCGACAACCATCTTAAAACTCCAGAACTGCACCATCTAATTGGCCTCATAATTTGAAAAAAAAAAACAAATAAAATCATAAAATAAATTACAAACTTCAAATCAAAGTCTTACAAACTTCATACCGAGAGTTGTACAAAAGTATGCAAAATAAAAACTGCGTACTTTTTGCCGCTTCAAAAGTCCAGACTTTGCAAAGGTTTCTTACTTCAGCACTAAGAACCGGTATTTTGTTGAGGGTAGTTTTAATGAAATCACGTTGCTGTACCTGCTACTGCAACTCAACTTTAACAATGCAACTTGCTTCTGTAACAGGATTAATTACGGGAGTTCATTTGATTTGTTGTAACTTGACGATGAAGTGATGAGAGGAGTTCTTCGATTTCAAAGAGTAATGGGTTTTTGATGCCCTGCTAATATTAGCAGCGATTACCTAAAGAAGGAATTTACATAAAACTTTACATGAATAATGTAACTTTTCTTGTATAATTATTAAATTAAAGGTATAAAAATGTACCAATCATATTGTTAAGACCCAGACCATTTTGAGTTTGCCATAGTACTCATAAATAATAGAAATGTAATAGTGAAAATTAGATCACAATTCAAGTGTAGTACGAGTACTAAGTATTATTTGAAGTTCACAAAACTTCAAATATATATTTCTACATTTATATCTGGAATAGAGTCAATGCTTTTAAAGCACTTAAAATCATTTTTTTCGTGGCATCCCTAATATTTTAACCCTAACCAAATACTTTTAAAGAAGTCAAACTCTGATTTTCATCTGAAAACAGAACTAGGTACTGTCGGTTTTCCTCACCTCTACTTATATTCTAAAGATAAATTATATTTCTCGCCATTTCTGAGAAAAACCGAAATTCTTTACAAGTAATATTTCAAAGTAACAAATAATTTCCTGTACACTGTCAAGACGTCGAGAACAGGACAATATACAGACGTTTGAAAACAAAACCTTCGAATGTATAAGTATATAGGTACAGTCAGATACAAAAGTCGATGGTCTTTAGGGAACATGTACCTTTACTAAAATTATAAAGAGGCAATTTACAAAGAGGGACAAAACATCCAATTCTAAAAAAGAAAATTTGGTTGCAAATTGCATTATTCCGGAATAACTGTTTCGGCTGTAAGTTATATTTATAACATGTATTAATACAAGCCGACCTATTGCAATTTTTATCTAACATATTGAAAAAAATAATAGCGCGGTTTGTGACAAAAATTTAGGTGAACGAAGTCGCTGTTAAAAGCTAGTCTATTATATGGTCATATCTCCCAGTATTTGTGGTTACTCAAATTAGATTTAATCAAATATTTTTTGCTCAACTACACAATTTATATGCTAATCGACTTTTGTACCTGCCCAATAAGCTACATACTCGTATTACCCTACATTTTGCCAAAGGTACGTTCGTACCTACATCATATATGCCTACAATCGAATCTAAAGAAGCTCGACCATAATAGCGTGAAGTATGAACGACACTTCACAATACTTCACATGTCCCGCTTTCCCGCCCTTTTCACAATTATAAACATTTCCTTTCAGGATATCCTTTGTTACGAAAGGGTTTTGACTCCGGGATAAAGGTCCACTTGGGAATTTGCTTCGTTTAGTGTATTAGACTTGTTTGTTATGTTAATTTATGTATGTTTATTCTATCCTTAGTTTAGGTGAAAAACATAATATTTTAGTCGTTGTTAACTAGATTGTGTATGACAATTTCATTCTTCAATATTAGATACTTTTAGATGGCACAGTTGGAGCAGTGGTTGCGTGTAGCGGGTTCGATCCCAGCACCAAAAATAGTTGCTCCGGGTCTGGGTAATTGTGAGTTTCTATGTTTGTAAACGCACCCACGAAACAGGAGAAATTCAAAAGCAAAATTCAAAGCAAGGCTTAAAAAAAATATAACATGTAAGACGGTTTATAATTTTGCTATATTTGCAAAGGCCTCGTCAGTTTGCGGACAGCTTCTTGAGAGGCATATCGAAAAATTTTATCCTACCCTCAAGACTCCAGAGAAAAATATACCGTACATATAGTTATCCTGATTTATTTACAACTTACATTTTCTTATTCACCAGACAATTCGGCTGGGACACAGTGACGGCTTTCTCCCAGAACGAAGAAATCTACTCCCTCGCAGTGAATGAACTGGTGACGCAACTGGAAGCTGCCAACATCACCTGTGCGGCTTCCATCACCTTCGCGGAGTCAGACTTCAAGGAACAGCTGCAGCAATTGAAGGTTCGTAGCCATTTATTGTTGTTGTGTTTGGATATTTAAGGAATCATAGCCGGTGGAGCAAACGAGTCCAGGAGTGGAGACTGTGTATGGGCAAGCGTAGTATCTACAGGACTCCTGGTCCTCAGCTAGATGTAATACCGACCTTAAGCTCCCTTGGCTGGGACAGACTGGACGTGGAAGGCGTAGGACGGGATGATGTGGTACAACTTTTTTTTTCAGCAGGATAATATCATGAAATGAGTCCTCCCATCCAGGGCAGGGCAGGAGGGACTGGCAAACTTGTACTGACTAAAATTCACGGTGTCCTTCAATAGCCCTTTACGTCCCGGTAGCTCGTTAGTCCCGCGATCATGTGATGCAGCTAGAGAGGTTATTGTCCAGCAATGGACAGCGATAAGCTGCAGCTTTAATAATAAGATCCAATTAGGGCAACTTTTCAAAGTTCTGCTTTTAGCACAGATAATCGATGGCAGTCAATTCTCTAAAATGCGACCCAATATTCAAATGCAATCCAATTTTGGTATGTCATTGTTGTCACCGCTACTATATGTAGGGGAAAGGTGTACGAGATGATCCGTTGAGGCAAGATGATCCTTTGATATTGCAACGAACCCAGCAGCGTCATCTAGTTGTTTTTAATGGTAAAACGTAGTCCCCGATATTCCCCCGCCTCAGTCAAAAGTAGTGGTGTCGAGAGTGACAATTAAATTTTTTGAGAAAAAAAACAAATATTCCGTGACTTTGATCTAAGGTAAGGGAGAGTTGAAGTTTATATCTAATTTGTTCTAGGTACTTTATTACTAGGCTGTTGTATTAGTTAGCTTTGAATATTGCTCTATTTTGTTTTTTTAATAGCATTGTAACAGTTGAAAGCACATAGTTTAAGTTATCGAACATTGAATAAAAAAGTTTATGTTGGGGCAAGATGATTATGTTACCGGTGTACAAGATGATCCCCACGGATTTTCTTGTACACCGGTAACAAACCTACTATTACGGGGATATTTTAACCATTTGTATGTTATTATGTTTAAGTTTATATATTTTTGGTTTAAGACTATGCCTCGTAATTATAAAAAAAAACTAAACGCGAATTGTGGTCGGAAGACTCCATGTTCAAAGCACTGGATGCTGTTAAAAATGGCATGCCATATAGCACAGCAAGTAAACAGTTTGGGTTGCCTGTATTATCACTAAAAACGCGGGCTAAAGTCAAAAATAAGGTGGCTGTCAGTACAATCAAATATAGGTGAAAAAATAAACCCAGATTATGGTTTTATTTAGGTTATTCTCTTCCTGGATCCTGGGATCATCTTGCCCCTACCGCAAGGATCATCTTGGACACCGGGGTGTACAAGATGATCCTTTGACAACGTTTTAAAAATGTGTTTTTTTAACAGTAAAGCATCTAAAAAATTAAAATGTTGAGTATGCCAACAATAAGATAGATAAATTTACTATGTATATACGTATTTACATTCGCGCTAAGTAGAATATTATTTGATCTACAAGCAATCTCCCTTAAGGGAATCATCTCGTACACCTTTCCCCTATTATTGTTGTACGGATACTACTCTCCATATAATATTTCCGTACGTCACGTCGTTCAAGAAATATGAACGTCGAATAAAGTCATCCCTTTATCTTGCCGAATTTATGTAATATTATAATGTGAAAGCTTGGATGGATGGATGTATAGTTTGTTAGTCAATCACTTCAGAACCGCTAAACTGATTCTGATAAAACTTAGCTCAGAGATTGATGTTATTTCATTACAAAATAAAGATTGGTTTCATTGAATACTACAAAATTTACAACTAAAAAGCACTCTATACAGTCGTTCTAAAAAGTTATTAATTTCATAATAATTAAAATTTTCTTTTTAATTAATTAACCGATTTTAAAAAAGAGGAGGTTCTCATTTCGGTCGGTTTTGTTTTTATTTATGTACACCGATTACTCCAACGTTTCTGGTCCTGGGAAACAGTCAATGAATTAAAAAACAAAGCTACCAACTTCCGAAAGAAACGTTATACACTTTTAGTGGTGGTTTTTGAAGTCGGTTATTTTGTTTTTTTTTTTTTAATACGTTATTTAACGTTTTCTTTATTGAGTAACTAAACACAATAATAAAAAAATACTTTTCTTGAATGCTACGTAGTTTTAGTTGTTAGTTTGTTTTCAAAGGCATTGTAAATTGTGTGTTGTAGAATATCTACAATGTATGTGTTGCCATTTGTGGTGTGCTAATTATTGTCCTTACGTCATTATTTTAAAAGAAAAATCGATTCACTAGCACAGTGAATAGATATTTTTTTACTATTGTTTTATTAATAGTATACCTGCATAGATATCTCTATTGTTGGCTATACCCAAAATCACTTGTATTTCGAGAAATCCCAACGGAGATACCGCACTAGAACCGCCTAAAATTTTCAAATCCCAATTCACCCCGGCCCCAGTACAAACAGTTTCCGGTGTGAACAACTCAAGCGCCGCCGAATCAATCAGTACCGATTGATAGTGACAACATGGCCAGTCGAGGGTGATTTGATGCAGCGCTGGAAACCTGGGGCTAATTGATTGCGGGGAATAAAGGCCCAAAGGGATGTTTGACTTTGGTGATGGCTTTTGCTGCGTCTGTCTAACGGTTCTGGCTTGACTTTTGCGAGTTTTGATTTATTTATTTATTATTGATTCGTTTTTGGCCTCAATCACGCCCAAAAATAATGATTAAACTTAAGACGCAGAGCGCCCGGGATCGCGGGATACAACAGGTGACTGTGGCCCCGGAAAGTAAAGGGCTATCGAAGGATACCGTGAATTTTAATCAGTACAAGTCTGACAGTCCCTCCCGTCACTAGACCCGAGGACTCATTAGATTTTACAATGTAGAAAAAGACTGGTTGCCACTGTTGATTCTGGCTTTCAGGAGTTGCAGTGGTTTGGGAATAGTGTGGTGGGTTTGTCCCAAAAAAAAAATTAAAAAAAACAGGGCGCAATAGATCATTCAGTCGCGATTTTCATGATAAAACATTATGATAACTTAAAAAAAAAACAATGTAATGTATTCTTTCTCACATAAAATATAATTCTTTAAAGACAGATTCATATACCTTCGTAAAGTTGGAACAATATCTGTGTTATTTATTACTTTTCCGGCAAAAACGGAATAAATCAAATAATACCAATTCACTTTACATATAAAATCGCTTTTCAATACAGCACTTAGTGCAAAGTTTTTCCTTTAGAAACACACTGCCTCAAGTGCTTATTATTCAACGATAGTCAAAACTTTGAACATCATACTTACCTACATCGACAACGCGACTTTAAAACTTTGGAAGAATAAGCTATTTTAAACTTGACTTTCAATGCTTAAATAAAGGTTGCTGTACATTTGCGTGCCTGTATCGTCCGTTCGGTACTGCCGAACAACAAAGCCGACCCGAAGTAACTACTTCGACGGAACGGTTGGCGCACTGGCTGAGCGATCGACTGCTGCACTGCGTGTCGCGGGTTCAATTCACGAACTAATATTTGTATGACCTACAAATACTAAGTCCGGGTTGGGCTAAGCTGTTTGTATATGTGTATTTAAATGTTTGTAAACTCCAACCAAACAACTCTGTTTGGTTGGAGTTTACAAACATTTAAATAAACGTAGTAGCCAATCACTCGATTGGCTACTACGTTTCGTGAATAAATCCCCACACGGAACAAAAATCTGTATGACCCACAACTAGTTGTTCCGAGTCTTGATGTTTGAGCGTTCTATGTTTGTAAACGCACCCACAGTACAAGAGAAAGTCCTAAAGTGGGAAAACGTTTTAAAAAATAATTCTAACTCGAAAAAAGAAGAAAGACCGCTCGGCTGTGCCGATGCACACCCGTATTAGTGTATAGCAACCCTAATAAAACGTCTTGAAGTCAATATAATTTGTCAAACTTAGTTCATTACTCGGTCGGGAGGCTGTGGCGCGAATCAATCACTCTGGCTTTAATGGAGTCTATTATGACTTGAATAGCTTTCAACGTGTGTATTAAGTTAGTGATATTGAGTTGTGATGAGCGATCGCTGAATTGCCTTTCGGGGTGATGTTTTGGCGGGTAATTATTTTATGATATTACCTCGTATGTTGTGTGTTGTCGTCGGATAAGTTGTCGGTTCATCTTACCTTACTAATATTATAAATGCGAAACTTTGTGATTATTTACATAATTATAATGTTTGTTAGTCTTTCCCCTAGAAGCTACTGAACGGATTTGGATGAAAGGATATTAGGCGAAAGTGAAGGCGAAGCGTCTGGAAGATGAGATAATATTTTTACAATGGCGAATTTCTTCTATATTGAATGGGGTTTACCTGGAATACTTGAGTATATCAACCTAACCTAACCTATGGCGAAAGTCAATTTGAGGAGTCTGTACATGTTTGTCGGTACACAGATACCTACTTTATGAACTAGATTAACACATAAGATTATTTTTCTGAGAAAAAAAGTTTTAAAAAATATTAAAAATATATTTCTAAGAGGATCATTCATTTGATGACATTACGTACACGCTGACAATCTTAAATATTTTCACCTCTTTTATCAGGGCTTAAAATAAATGTTAAAACCTAAAAACACCGAAATTTAACAAAAAAAAATCAATATAGACAAAGAATTATTTAAAAAAAATACAAAGGTGTTACTGAAAATATCTTTCTTGATCTTCATACTTATGTAAATAAACTTACGTACAAAGAATCAAACGAAAACTCCTACCGTTATTCTTTGTCAGGCTTTATTCAAAACAAAGGCGATGTTCTTTTGTAGTCTCTGGACTGTGTTGCTTTTTTTGAGAAGATTGAATTATGATTCTTTTACACAAAAGTAAGGCCTATGTGGGACGTACGTATTCTCTTTTTAGAAAATTTATGTATTTCGAATCTTTTTATCTTTACAAACTAAATATATATACTGACTTATAACTAAACTAACTTCAATCCACGGCTTCGCCTGCGTATAATTCGGAAAACATTCTACAGGGATGTACTACCAGGATAAAGGGTATACTACATGTTAATTCAATGATAAATTATCTGCGTACTAAATTTTATCCAAATCTGTTAATCCGTCTTAATGAGTAACAAAACTATCACATTTGAAATAGTAGTAATAAAATCTACAAAGGCCAAAAATCTACAAAGAATTTCTAGCTAACTCAATTCACCAAACTTACAGCTAAGCAATTTAGAAATCACGATTTCCGATAACCACTAGCACAAAATAACATCTCGATTTCCGATAACCACTAGCACAAAATAACATCTCGATTCCCAATAACCACTAGCACAAAATAACATCTCAGTATTCCAAAAACCCATTACCAAAAATTCAGATAATACAAAATTTATCTCAAAACGCTAAGGTCTTTTGAAATCCAAAACATTGTTTAGACCTCAAAGCAAAAGTTGTTACAACTTCGCCTAGCTATTGTTTGAACCACGACATTATAGCTTTATACATTAAAATAACTCTTGAAAGCATTAAATCAAAATTAATTAAATGTTGTGGGTGTATAATTTAAGTTAACTTTGTGGCAAAATTATACAAGAACTGGTTTATTCAAAGAATTTTACCAAGTTTTATTCAGTGAGTCAGAGTTCAGCCGCGTTCTAGTTTAAACCCCTTCTACACGGTCAGACCTGACCGCCTGACAGAGGTGACCTTGTCATAGTCATAGTCATTTATTCAAGAACAATAAATTGTATCTGAAATTACATAATACGAATATAAAACAATTATCACAATATCAGAGAACGTTAATCATAAAACACTATTATCAATTTAAAAAAACAAGTCAAATACAATACAAAATTAGATTATTGGATTCTATAAATCTTCAATATCATAAAGACACTTATTCAATAGAAAATCCCTCAGAGAATCTTTAAAAGAGCTAGAGTAGATAGCCCCTTTCAAATCCAGAGGCAACTTATTAAACAATATAACTGATTGATATCTGGGACTGTGCTTCACAATGTTTAAATGAGACTGTACTATCTTGTGGTGTTTAATGTCTTGTCTACGTGTGCCTTCTCTGATCGCTCGTTCTTCTGCAGTCTCATACTCATGGATATACTTGGCCATGTTACACAGGAGTACAAATACATAAATGCTCGGTACTGTTAGTATTTGCAGACGTGTGAAATGTTCCCGGCAACTCTCTCTTTGCGGGATACGGACTAATGTGCGAATTGCTCGTTTTTGCTTGGTCCGGTGTGCGACCAAATATGGGCGGAGTCAGTCGGGAACGCAGCCGTCCCGACAGGCTGCGTCCGCGGTGAGACCCGACCGTCAGCCGACAGCGTTCCAGACGGTGGGGTACTGTTGACACGACCAAGTTCACCTCTGTCAGGCGGTCAGGTCTGACCGTGTAGAAGGGGTTTTAGTGGATAGTAGGAGTATAAGCAATACCTATTTATCTCTGATTTTTTTTTAAATTATTTTACCAAATGTTAATTCAACTCCGCTATAGCTTCCACACACAAAGACACACCCTCTCACAGAGAGAAGGCTTGTGTCCCAGCATTGGGAACATTTATAGGCTTATGATGATGGTGATAGTTTCCCAAGGGAGACAAAAATTATGGATTTGTGGAAATAAAAGTACTACAAGCTACAAGATAGTGCTGGTTTAGGGTCAGTGCAACTTCTCTTGCTCTTGATGTCAATAGTAGAAGATTTTTGTTCTTATGTAAAAATAAACTTTTTTTTTCGATTTTAATATTGTTTTGGGTTGCGGGAAAAGCAGGTTACAGTAACCCTGATACGTGAAGAGCAAATTGAAGGAACACGGTTTTGCCTTATTTGTGTGAATTCGGGAATTGTCTATCTAGCCAATCATATCTTATGTTTGTCAAGACACACAAATCCGATTGTCATGCATGTATCATTAGTTCTGTTTACTGTGAACACATAAACGTGATTGTAATTCCTGCAACACTTTGAAACACAATGTACACAGACATACGGACATGACTATTTACTCTTCGCACTCCCTTAGACATGTCAACAGGAATCAAACAAATAATATGCCATAAGCTATAGGTATTTACAGAGAAGTAGTCAAAGGCACGATTTGTGTCTTTCTAGAGATGGCTTAGAACACAATAGGGTAGTTTACTCCATAAATAATTGAAAATCTGCTTAGTCCGTCTCAGTTAGAGTTTTAAAAATAATGGATACCTGTTTACGTATATGACCAGATGCATGAATGTGGATGAGTCGAAAGGAGGGTATATTCCTAACCTGACCCGCAATCCTAACCCGGGTGCGGGTTAGGTTAGGAATTTGAAAATAAAAAAGAATTTTTGTTCCTAACGTAACCCTATTCCTAACCTGACCCGACATCCAACTGACGGATTGTTCCTAACCTGACCCGAAATCCTGACCCGGTTGTGGGTTAGGTTAAGGACCGTAGCAGGTGAGGCGTTCTAGTTTCTGCCTAACCTCTACAGGAAGAAGTCGTGAGTTTATGGTATGTATGGATACGTATTTTTTCTTATGTTAAATCAGTGCATATTTACAAAGATGTAATGTAACGCATCAAAATTCGACAGTGAGGGCTCGTGACATCAAAAGCAAGTAAAATCTACTTGCTTTTGACGTATTGGCAGTTTTAAAAGCGTCGCATCTTCGTTTGATAATCTAATGGCGCAATTATTTGGTCGTTAACTCGTTCGGTATACAGCATACGGGGAGTCCTCGCATGCGAGATAACAACCAATGAAAGTTACAAGTCGATCTAAGTGTTCGTTACACCGTCTGCAGTGATTCCCCGCTTGCTTTATACCGACCGTGATATCGAATTCACCGGTCTGCCACTCTTGTGAATACTTAACTGGCGACCAACATGAAGGTTCCCCTACTCCCCGCACCGGGCTATCGACTAATGAATACGGTTCCCCGAATGCGGGCTCTGTGGCACGCGTTTCAGAAATCTCTCGCACTTGGCATGTGGGCCCTATTGACTAATAAAATTGCGCCATACGAGTAAGTAACGAACTTATAAGATTTGTTTTAGTCAAATATACCCTATTAGGTATGTTGTGTCCCATAGGTTCTTCAGGGTGACGAGTGGCAACAGACCACCCACTTGTATAACTTTGGTACAAAAATTATTCCGGTGTTTAGATATGTAAGTTTCTATGTTTGTAAACGCACCCACGACACAGGAAAAATCCCAGTGAGGGGGCAGTTGTTTAAAAAAACAATAAAACAAAATCAGTACTAACAGGAGTTTGCACTCTACACAGTTTTCTGTCCGTAGCCAATGTGGCCTCTGTCATAATAATTGAAAAAAATGACACACTCTAACGGAGTATCAGCAGTGTTAACACTGAGGGATGTACTGTACTATGTTGGCTAGTTTTAGATAAAGAGTGTACAACGGCCACATAATCTTGGAATGACTTTTTTTTTACCTTGGTAAAATCATCAAATGAGTCCAGGGAATAAGGGCGGGAGGGACTGCCAGACTCGTACTGACTACATACAGAGTGATGTCATATTCGCTTTGGGGAAAAATCTCTTTTCATCCCACCTATTCGAAAAGGACGACTTGGTTCGCCTTTAAATGCGCCCAAAAGTGGTGTTTTCTATAGGGAACTTTTAGCGGACAGTAATGAGTTTTTAATCCTCTTTATAAGTGCGCCGCAAAGAACTTTGCCGCGCACTTTTTGAAATTGGAACATCTTAGTGCTCGGCGCCAAAGAAATCGAACGCAAATAAATACAATAAAAAAAAAGTGTTTGAATAAAGACTGGTTGGAATGACGACCCATAGTCACGCCGCGTCGCTGGCTGAATAAAAATTGTAGATGCTATGGGTTGTTGACAAGGGACTTATATAAAAGGGTTTATATAAGTACTTTTTTTTCGGACAGTGGCATGGATGTAGGACTGTAGGTTGTAATTTAATGTTTTCCACGATGCGTTCACATGTTTTCGCCTCGTTCTTAATGGAATATTCTATATAATTTTCATAATTGCGAAAATGTCTCAAATGTACCTAAATATAAGTTTTCAGTTGTTTTATAATTAGATAATTTCAATTTAGTTGTTACTCTATGTTTTATCTATCTATCTATCTATATCTATCTATATCTATATCTATATCTATCTATCTATACTTATAATAAATCTGTAGAGAGGTCAATTCTGTACATGAAATATATTTCCAAAATAACTATCTGGGGGTGATTAGGGATCGATACTGATGCCAAAAATGCAATTAATAAAATTATTGTCTGTCTGTCTGTCCGTCTGTCTGTCTGTCTGTCTGTCTGTCTGTATAACCGTTATAGAAACAAAAACTACTCAACGCATTTTGACGAAACTTGGTACAATTATTTTTCATACTCCTGCGCTGGTTATAGTATACTTTTCATCACGCTACAATCAATAGGAGCAGAGCAGTGAAGGGAAATGTTAGGAAAACGGGAGAAGTTACTCCATACACGCTAATCTTCGGAACTACTGGACGGATTTGATTGGTTTTTTTTTGTTGTATAGCTATTAAGTCTGGGCAACATATTATAGGCTATAATTTATCTTGGAAACTTGAACACCTGATGCAGAATTGCAATAGATCAGCTAAACTATAAGAAATACAAAATTAGCGCCATAGCATTTTCTGCTGAGAAAATAAATTTGAAGATATGGAACACCTGATGTGGAACTCCAAGAGCCCAGCTACACTATTACGTATACAGTAATTACGTCTTAGCAAGAGTTGTTCAGCCTGATGAGCACTCTCTGTTGTCGTATAAAAACTGAAGATCTGGAACACTTGATATGGAACTCCAAGAGCCCAGCTACACTACAACATACATATATAGGAATGACTTAGCAAGAGTTGTTCAGCCTAATGAACACTCTCTGTTGACGTATGAAAATTGAGATCTGGAACAACTGATGTGGAATTCCAAGAGCCCAGTTACACTATAACATATATTATATATGAATAACATGTTAGCAAGAGTTGTTTAGTCTGATGGGCATTTCCTGTTGACTTACAAAAATGAAAGATCTGGAACGTCTGGATTCGTCATGCGCGTCCCGTTGTTTTCCCGTCCCCAGGCTCTAAGAATTCGACATCAGACGTTTCAGATCTTCGATTTTGACGACCCCATTGTCGCTGGCATAAGCAACAGGATCCGCGTACGAAGTCGCTGGCAGAAGCTAGTTAAATAATAATATTACAATAAAATATGAGGCGCTTTTTATTTTCTCATAGTGGGTGATGAAAAGTAGAGTGTATCACTCGGGCGCAAAATATATTTTTGGGTCGGGCGGCGTACTTTGAATCCCTCGCTACGTTCAGGATTCTACTAAAGAATCCCTCGCTACGCTCAGGATTCTACTGTAGAATCCCTCACTTCGCTCTGGATTCAAAATAGCGCCCTCGCCGTAAAAATATTACTTTGCTCCCTTGTCATACAATCTAAGTACTATTAAATAATATTTAAAAAAAAACCACGGTGTCTTTCAATAACCCTTTACGTTCCAGTGTCACGGTAATTCGATAAGTCCCGCGACCCCGACAGGCTTCGGCCCTATAAAGGGGGGCTCCGTCATTATGCTGACACTCTTTGAGGCGTGCGTAGAACACAACGCGCCGTCGACCTGAGCATGGTCCATGGTCGGACAGCGAGTCGCCCATTACTCGCCGCCCGCATGCCCGCGCCTACGGTAGCCGGCGATCGTCTGCCGACGTCCGACGCCGTGGAATCTACGTACCGTGCTAGAGAAATAACATAAAAACTAAAATCACCCTCGTGTAAGCTAAGAAGATGTATTATAGAGATTAAATCATCATCATCATCAGCCTATAATGTTCCCACTGCTGGGACACAGGCCTCGTCTCTGTGAGAGGGAGTAAGAATCCACCACGCGGGCCCAGTGCGGTGGATGTCACATATCTTCTAATTTTTGGTTCTAGGACATCCACGATGTTTTACTTCACCATTTTGAGAGCATTGGTGATGAAATAAATTACACAAAGTAATGCACCTGACGGGGTTCGAACCCACGACCTACAACTCCACCACTGCTCTTAATCATAGAGATTAAATAACTTAACATAATATTTTATTTTCAGGAGTTGGACACTCGCATCATCATCGGCAGTTTCTCGCAGGAAATGATACCCAAGATATTCTGTGAGGTGAGTCGGCTTCAAGTTATTCACCTTTTATAATTTTCTTCCGATACGAGGTTATTTATTGGTATCACTTTATTATTCTGATCACAGAAATCCATATTTTAAGTAAAACATACACAACTTAAGACCATTATTAGTACAAATAATTAATTATCAGCCATGTCAGAATAATAATCTTACTAATTAATCCATTTATTTACAATAATCATAATTTAATTTAAAATTT
Organism: Agrotis clavis; assembly: GCA_954870645.1. Taxonomy (NCBI): domain Eukaryota; kingdom Metazoa; phylum Arthropoda; class Insecta; order Lepidoptera; family Noctuidae; genus Agrotis; species Agrotis clavis. Next base: position 25,271,498 of record OX940922.1, read on the forward strand.
CTTGTAAAGTTTCAAAACAAATCATAAGTACAATTTGAAATTTAAAATTTCATTATGGATGAAAGAGCTGACGCTTTTTCCCCACTGCTCAACGGTAAGTGCTCAAATGCAAATAGTTAAGCAGTGGGGAATCTAACACTTCTCGACCAAACACAGTAGTTGAAAATTTGATTTATTGAAATCAGTCTTAAAGAAAATTCGCTGTTTTGTATCCCCCAACAAATACCATCTTCCATTCTTTAGTAGTAAGTGTCTAAACACACTATGCCGAACGCACGCGACTGAAGTTCCGCGGCTGATTTTACGTTCCAACGTATTCGGCTGATATGACACACCATAAGTGCTGAACTTACGCGGCAGAAATTCAGTTGCGCAATATTGTGTTTAGATTCAGTGTTTCGAGCGCTGTCGTGGCGTCGTGTCGTGTTATCTAAACAGCCGGACAGACAAATGCAAAAGTATAAAGTGATCCTGTTAGGGTTCCGTTATTACTTTTGAGGTGCGAAACCCGAAAAATTGACTATTTTACAGTAATAGCAATTGCAGAGAACCGAACTGCGGTCGCGTATAATGTGTGTTCTACAGAATACGTTGCCGCCGAATTTCCGCTGAACTTACAGTTACACTTAAAGTTCGGCTGTACGCTATAACGCAACGTAATTTCGGCATAATGTGTCGCCAGTAATTCAAATAGCATTGCAGGCGTAATCATGCCGAACTTCCGTCGCGTATCCTCGGCATAGTGTGTTTAGACACTAAGTGTATGGTTTTTGTGAGATCGCAGGCCTTCAGACTGGGCATGTTCGGCGCGGAATACGCCTGGCTCGTGTCAGGCATGCCGCCGCGGATCCGCGGTGCGCCGCCCTGTGCCCGACCGCAGCTGGCACGCGCGTTAGAGGGACTCGTCACCGTGACCGCGCATAGAGGCATCGTGGGAGACGATACCAGTTTCTCTGGCTTGGTGAGTATTGACATAGTGACGTAGCGAGACCGAATGTAGGAGGGGGCAAGACCGATATGAGATGATCTTTTTTTATCAAGACGAAAAATGTAACTCGCCTCCGCTGCTCGCGTGAGGCCCACCTTGTTGTAACTTGGTTCCCCTAACTCATTTATACCGAAAGTGATTGTTTTTTTTTATGTGAGATGGGTTTGCTCTTGACCTTAGTCTAGGTCAGGAATGACTAAGACAAGGTCGACGGTGGAGCGAGCTTACCCAGAAGAAGCCTGTTCACTCTAACTTTGAAGAGATTAGGGTTGTATGCGTTCGGAAACACAGACGCAGGCAGAGAGTTCCACTCCTTCGCTGTCCGCATTATAAAAGACGTCTGGAAACACTTAGTGCGAATTGGCGGTATAGCAATAAGGTAAGGATGGTAATTTGCCGTGCGTCTAGACTCTTTCAGTTCTCAGCAACAAATAAAACGTTACCATTGTATGGCTCAGAGTGGTTAAGTTGTAGAGTTGGTGAGTTGACGAAAACCACAGACTTCACGATCCCAAGTAGTTTAATGTAAAGTAACAAAGTTATGTTGGATGCTAATCCGTGGTCGTATCGCTAAGGTAGCTAATGGTCAACTAACTTTTAGTATAATAAAAGTATATAAAATGAATTAACGAAAGTATGTCGCGGCGTCAGCAACTTACTAGCCTGTACGTAAACCGTACAACCATGTTATTTTGGCAATGACAATAGCTATGGGCATATGACAGTGTAGAGGTATCGCGCGGAATACATGCGGTTTTTTTTGTACACCCGCTGCGAACGCACTTCAGAGAAAAGCCACAGTAACCACGCATAGAGACATCGTGGGGGATTTTACCTGTTTCTCTACGCTGGTAAATATTGATAAATATTTTATAGAACGTTAAAACGAAAGCTATGTCTGCTATGAGCCAAAATAGTCATTTTGTGAAGCCTAGATAGGAAGATATCACGCGGATTACGCACGGCTTGTCTAGTATACGCAGCTGGTACGCGCTCCAAGATTAGTCACATGAAGTAATTGATTTCGTATCTTTGACATAGATCGATCGATTGACAGTGTTTCACCGTGAAGCCCAGTTTATTTTTTGAGGAAATAGTAGTACTTACCACTCGCTTCTACCTATTATTTCTGAACACATTTTCTAGATAAAGAAACCTGTATACAATTCGTCCTCAATTCGTTTTAATACATTCTGCAACAGTCACTTTATTTCCTACCTTAAATTCATAAATGATTTGGTCAGTCGGAAATTTCTCCGTGCATTTTGGTGAACCAAAAGCGTAAAGGTATTGTATTTTTCGAATAAGAGCACTTGTTGATTTTTTGAATAAAAACGTAAAATCCATGTGCAAAACCGGATTTTAATTGGATGCCTGTTTATTATGCATTCGTTCTGAAAGTAGAAACTGAATCGAATAATGAATGTGGGATTGGGTATGGCTTCAGGCTAGCAACTGTATTTCATACGCCTTGAACACTGTGTAATGACAATTTGTATGCTCTAGTTTCCCATTTCATTTTGTTAGTAGGTATTCGTCAGCAATGAAATGTCGATCAATTTTGACGATAAATGCACTAATTTGCATATCGTGACGATTGAAATAATCGACATTTTTCAATAAACTGTGTGGTTTAACAAACGATATTTATTTATTTTGCTTTGAGTTTTAATTTTTTTTTTTTTTTTTTTCTTTTTTTTTTTATGTAAGTTCTATGGTAGATTTTTAGACTGTGAAATTGATATGGTCATTCATTTTCATGGAAATTATTTTATTTTAACGTCGTTTTATAACCACCACCAATAGTTTAAATTCGTTTAGGCCCAAATCTATAGAACTAACTTAGCTTAGCTCAGTTTAGTTTATCCGAAAATTAACTTTATATATATCCAATCTAAGTTGTTATTCGAATAATAAGTGAGCTTGATCACAATCGTCTGTAAGAATATGCAACTTAACATTTTACTAATAAGGTTTATAAACGGATGAAAAAACTCGTTAAAGCTTGAGATAAGATATTTCCAATTCGCTATACAACATTTGGGCTTTAGTCGAACTTGAAACAGCTATACCTCGTTTAAAATTCAAAGAACATATCGATTCCTAAAATACTTACAATGAAAACCGTTTTCATCCAATATTGTTTAGGTACAATCAACAAAAGAGGCATACAAGCAGGTATACATTTTTAAAACTGTTTTTTTTTTTAATATTTTTTGTATCCAACAAATGAGATACCCGCGTGTTATTTTTTTAAAAGCTTTTTAATATTTTTATAACACATTTGCTCGTAAAAGGTCTCTTACTGCACCTATTTCAGTATCGTAATGTATCTTATTACGCACTAGTGCGTAATGGTAAAGTAAAACGCACTAGGGCGGTAATGGTAAAGTAAAACGCACGGTTTATCAAGATGCTCCGTCTAAAACGAACGGTACTTTTTTAAATCTTAGCAAAGAGTTTTTATGTCAGAAAAGCGGTCAACATTTTATTATTAAAATTAAAGGGGTTTGCAATTTTTAGTACGGACCTTGGCATCATTTTTTTTTCTTTCGCCAGTGATGAAACTTTGGGCATAATTAGACTACTACCTAAGAAGTCCATAGAAAAAAAAAAAAGTTTCTAAACCGTAACCAACCAGAGATATGGCGGTTTGTATTTTGTTCTAATCGGGAGTTATTTTTTGTAGGAATCCATCGATTTTTTGATGTACTAGCTTTTGCCCACGACTTTGCCCACCCCAAACCCCTTTATGTTTAGTCTATAACTGTTTCTAGAGTTCCATCTATCTCTGTACCAAAATTCATCAACATCGGCTCAGCCGTTTTGACGTAAAAATGGAACAGACTTATAGACTTAAATTCGTATTTGTAATTTGTAATATTAGTAGGTTAACGAAGAATAATGAGTGGTTTGTTTAAAATAATGTTGAGAAAATCTTTTTAACCGACTTCAAAAAAGGAGGAGGTTCACAATTCGTCGCAATATTTCTTTTTTTATGTACATAATATTATGTTCCTAGATTTCTCAATGACGCTTTTTTTATCGAGGTAAAACCCATACTGTCAGACTTGTACTGACTAAAATCCACGGTGTCCTTCAATTAAGTATAAGGATGGAATGGGATGGAACGGGATGGAACGGGATGGAACGGGATGGAAAGGGATGGAATGGGATGGAATGGGATGGAATGGGATGGAATGGTATGGAATGGGATGAAATGGGATGGAATGGAATGGGATGGAACTGGATGGAACGGGATGGAACGGGATGGAACGGGATGGAGTGGGATGGAGTGGGATGGAGTGGGATGGAGTTGGATGGAGATGGATGGAGTCGGATGGAGTTGGATGGAGTCGGATGGAGTGGGATGGAGTGGGATGGAGAGGGATGGAGTGGGATGGAGTGAGATGGAGTACGATGGTGTGGGATGGAGTTGGATGGAGTCGGATGGAGTGGGATTGAGTTGGATGGAGTCGGATGGAGTGGGATGGAGAGGGATGGAGTGGGATGGAGTGGGATGGAGAGGGATAGAGTGGGATGGAGTCGGATAGAGTGGGATGGAATGGGATGGAATGGGTGCTCTAATTCAGTAGCAATTGAATAGTGCCTTTGAACGACAGAGGGCGTTTATTATAAACACATCAAATATTCTTGAAAAATCTAAATAAATTCTAAATATAGGGATTATATGAAAAAGATATGATTTATAAAAAACGTGGCGAGAATTAAGCGATTCGGACTAAAAAAAACATTGTTAAATTCCGACATACACGCGAACGAAGTCGCGGGCACAGCTAGTTGAGAAATAAAGGAACATACATAAAAAAGTTCCGCCGAAATGTGAACCTCCTACTTTTTTGAAGTCGGTAAAAATATCTTCTTAACAGTGTTATAAACAAATCACTCATTATTTCTCGTAAACCTACTAGTATTACAAATTAATACGAAATAATTATGTATGTAGGTATGTTCAGTTTTTACGTCAAAACGGCTGAACACATGTTGATGAATTTTGTTACAGAGATAGATAGGACTTTAGAGACGGTTATAGGCAACACATAAAGGTGGTTGGAGTAGGCAAAGCCGCGAGCAAAAGCTAGCACATCAATAAATCTATTGATTCCTACTCAAAATAACTCCAGATTTGAACAAAATAAAAACCGTCATATCTCTGGTTGGTTACGGTTTAGATTTTTTTTATTATTTTTTACGAACTTCTTAGGTTGCGGTCTACAAACGACCAAAATTTCATTACTGGCGAAAGAAAAAAAAATTTGATGCCAATAAGTTGCAAACCCCTTTGGGAGATGAAATATAATAAATAAACATTTTATTCTTTAATTTAATTAATTTTGACAATTAATTACAACCATTTATCTGTAATAAAACCACAAAAGAATTAATTTACTTTATTAGTAATACTGGCTGTTTTTTGTGCCTTTGCCATAAACAAAAGATGATGCTGGTGCGCGCGCACCGCTAATTTGTGAAAAAGTAAAAATTATTCCGCTTGCTTTTCCTTTTCGATGTAATGATTTTATTTATTTACTCACAAATGTGTTATAAAACGTCGTATGACATACGTGCGGTTTGATAATTACAGCCTCTGCTTTCTTATAGCACTCGCCTTACGGCTCGTCCTACCAATATCGCCTCAGCTGTAATGATCAACTTACCGCACTTATATCATAATGTACTATTATGATGTTTAGTTACATCTATACTAATATTATAAAGCTGAAAAGTTTGTTTGGATACGCGCTAATCTCAGGAACTACTGGGTCGGTTGTTAAACACTCGTTTTGTGTTGAATAGTCTGTTTATCGAAGAAGTGTAAAAATATCATTGCGCTAAAACTAAAAGGACCCAAGTAGCGCGGTGAAAAAAAAAACAGCTAGTAATGAATTAATATCTTTATAAAAGAAATTGATGCCTGCACAGTTATCTCTTTTGCTGATTGTACAATAGACAAAGTGGAATCATGACAAATCGTTTGAATCTGACAAATTAACAAAGATCAAAATCGTTACTATGGTTATGTCATGTATGTTTACACGAACGTGGACCTAATGGGGAAGGCAAGTGTCAAATTGACAAGTGACAGTTTGGTCCCAAAAGAACTGTCAATAAAAGGAATTTTCTGAAAAAAACGATTTATTGATGTAAAATGACTAGATGTTGTGTAATTAAGCTGTAAAAATGATGGAACATACAAATTTCCGACAATACCCACTATCAAGAAATTATGGGTAGCTGCTGTGACTGCCTTGAGAACAAAAATTGTATTATAACTAAGGAAAAGCTATATAATAAACAAATATCTACCCTTGCGAAGCCGGGACAGGCCGTTAGTTGAATTTAATGAAATTCTATGATTATACCATAACTAAAGAATCGAATACACCTTTCAAAATAATATCTAATTTTCTATTGGAGGTTAAGTACTGCATCGCTCTTTATATCATGAAACGGTTCATCTGGTGGAAGAATTAGCACCGGAACCGAGATTTGTGATAGTAGTGGTGATAAGAAGTTAAAATTCTTATCATATTGCTCCAATCTATAAAATAGATGTAAAATAAAATGAAGAAGACAAACACAAAACTTGATGACATTTTTCTCAATATAGAATATCAGAAGCAGTGCTATATTCTTTGTAGAGGCTAGCACATGTAATACCTACTTAAAAAATACAATTTTAAATCCTAACTACAAGTAAATGTGTGTTTAGTGTAGTAGAATCAAATTTCTAGCCTCTCAACTAAATCACTTTTTTTTCTCTTGTAGATGCACCGCAGCGTCTTAGTTCTTCTTTTAATAAATGCACTTGCATTGACAAATAATTTTCCATATTTGTTTTGTATTTATACTCATTTTTTATAACAATAAATCTTGTTTGTTTTTTTGTACAAGGTTGACAATAATCTGACGTAGGGGACCAACTATCACAGTGCCATCTACGATTAGCTTTGAGTTGCCATCCCCATTGCATTTGAATATCTGTATGAAAATAAGCTTATAGTGGGTCATATTTCCACTTTGTCGATTGTACCTACATTGGGTAGGTTTCCTAAAATAGCAGTCTAAATCCCTAAGCTTTCATCTTTTATTTATTTATAAGCTTCGTACATCGCTGAGATATAAATCTTGAAGTGACATTGAGTTGGAGCGCCCCGTTGCGTTGGCTTGATGCTTTATTCATTGCTCTGAATCTGATATCCACAAATAAAAATGTTCTGGAATATCCACTATCTGTGAAACAAAAACTGTAATTTAGGTTTCTCTCTGACCAAGTTTTTTTAAAGATTGAGAGGAAAAGTAGTACAATAAAAGCTCTTTTCTTTTGTCCTACTTTTTGCTGTGCCCAAACAGGGTTCACAGTGTTTAATCATTTCTAAAACCTGCCATCATCATTCATCATCTGCCTAGCCTTTTCCCCACTATATTGGGGTCGGCTTCCAGTCGAACCAGATGCAGTTAGATAATCAGTATTTTACATGGAGCAACTGCCTATCGGACCTCAACAACCCAGTTACTACTGGGTAATACGATAGGTACCCCATGGTAAGACTGGTCGTCGGACTTTAAGAGCTCTTGACTAACAGTAACGACTGTCAAAGTCTACAAATGACAGCCGGGTTACCAACGGCTTTACGTGCTTTCCGAGGCACGGAGGAAACTCGCTATAACAGACGGTCACCCATCCACAGACCAACGGCAAGCGCGGCTTAACCCGGAAGATCGGCCTGTGCGGCTGTAATTTTTGAACCACGAGCTTGTAAAACCTACCACCTCGACGTAATATAAAACGGCTGTTACAGTGTCTTGTTATTAAAAAAAAACGGCCAAGTGCGTGTCGGGCCACGCACAGTGTAGGGTTCCGTAGTTGCCCATCAAAATACTTATGCGAATCTAAACTGATTCGCTGAATTTAATTTTAAAAAGAAGAATTTTCAAAATCGGTCCAGGAGTCTTTGAGAAATCGGGGAAAATACATAAAAAAAAGATTACGACGAATTTAGAACCTCCCCCTTTTTTTGAAGTAAGTTAAAAATAGTTGACGATAAAAACCTACCTATCCCCAAAAAACATACCGTAAAAACATATTATTAAAATATTACAGCTGTAAAAATAAAGTTGACAAACTTACATTTGCAATTGAAGAGCATGTTCTCCGATACATTTTGTTTAGGAAAATATGTTATCCAAGTACATTTTATAAGTTGGTCGACTATTACTCGTAAAGTTGTAAAGCCTACTTAGTCATGATAATTTTCTTTTAAACTTCGTTATATATACTACTATTGTGAATTTTTTCACACCCCCAAACATAACCGTTTAGCTGGTAGAGGGGGGGGACACTCGAGTCGAGCAAAATTTAGCACTTTAAAGCTTAATATTTCACAAACGAATTTTTTTATCAAAAAAATGTTAAGGGAAACTATCAATATTTTTTAAAGACCTATTTAATGATACCCCACACTAAGGGGTACGCGAGAAAAAAAAAAACATCCCCTCTTTACGTGTACAGGAGGTACCCTAAAAAAAAATATTTTAGGAGATTTTATTTTACCACTTTTTCGGCACAACAAACCCGTATATTTACACCAAATTACAGCTCTCTAGTACTGTGCGTCTCTGAGCTAAACTGCGGACAGACGGACGGACGGACATGGCGAAACTATAAGGGTTCCTTGTTGACTACGGAACCCTAAAAAAGTGTGAGGAAATGCTTTGGAGTTTTTATGGAAGGCTTGTCATTTAGAAATTATGTGAAGAAATGCTTTGAGTTTTAAAGAGTCATTGAAGCCCACGGGAAAATAATATTGTTATTATTTAGGTTATGCCTGTCAGTCGCGAAACTGTGTGGAGATTTCGTGAATTAATTAGAAATGGCCTCTGTCTATTGTCACGCGCTCATCCGATCAATAAACCACATGCGCTAATTGTTGCGGCTTAGAATATGATCAGCTCGGAGGATAATAATGACGTATACAGGTTAATGATAACAATGAACAAACGCATCAACCTATTCCAACCTGGGGGCTTTGTAAAAGCTTTCCGTATTTTAACGTACGCTGTACTTGAAGTTTTACGACTAATTGTATGGAAAATGAAAAAGTGCCTCTAGTGTGAGAACAAAGTAATTTTTTCCATCAAATTAACTCATGAACGTACGTAACGCAAAGGGCATGTGAAGGACTTAACAAGATCGTTTTATCTTAGACAGGCCTGTTGGTCTAGTGGTTAGTGACCCTGACTGCTATGCCGGAGGTCGTGGGTTCGATTCCCACCCAGGACAAAATAATGTTTGTGTGATGAGCACGATCATTTGTTCTGTGTCTGGGTGGAATTTATCTACAACATGTAACGTAATTAACGCACACCCTCAGACACCCAAATTAGAATATTATGTTATAATCATAATACATATATTGAATTTTTAATTTAACATGTAAATGTATTGTTATTAACTAAAGTAGTTATTTTGCAGTACCTAAGGTTATTCGAAGGAAAAAAGAAAATATTTGACTCATGCGTTCTACCAAGCATGACCTACGGATGTCAGACATGGAGCTGTACAAAGAAAAATATTAAATCCTTAGAAACTTGTCAACACAGAATGGAAAGAAGCATACTTACAATTAAATTGAAAGATAAAATTCAGTTAAAAACAATAAGAAAACAGACAAAGATAACCGACATAAAATACCGAATTAAACAATTAAAATGGAAATGGTCAGGGCATTTAATAAGGAGCAGGACTGACAAGTGGGCCAGAGAGGTTACAGAATGGTGTCCTAGATACAACAAGAGAGGTAAAGGAAGGCAATATCGACGATGGGAAGACGATATCAAGGAGGTAGCAGGAGCATGCTGGACTAGACAAGCAAGAGACCGATCGCTGTGGAGAACACTTGGGGAGGCCTATGCTGGAAAGCAAGACAATCCAGAAACCGGTGTCTAACAAAAACAATATTAAAACAGTTAATTTCAGAATCACTATTTCATAGAGTACTAATTATAAGATGAAATGTAACCTATCAGATTGTTAATAAAGGCTTTATTATTATTATTATTATTAAGGTTATTATTTTTCTTTATTTTGTACTAGCTTCTGCCAGCGACTTCGTACGCGGATCCTGTTGCTTATGCCAGCGACAATGGGGTCGTCAAAATCGAAGATCTGAAACGTCTGATGTCGAATTTCTTAGAGCCTGGGGACGGGAAAACAACGGGACGCGCATGTCGATTCCAGACGTTCCAGATCTTTCAATTTTGTAAGTCAACAGGAAATGCCCATCAGCCTAAACAACTCTTGCTAAGATGTTATTATTCATATATTATATGTTATAGTGTAGCTGGGCTCTTGGAATTCCACATCAGTTGTTCCAGATCTCAATTTTCATACGTTAACAGAGAGTGCTCATTAGGCTGAACAACTCTTGCCAAGACGTCATTCCTATGTATGTCATAGTGTAGCTGGGCTCTTGGAGTTCCACATCAGGTGTTCCAGATCTTCAGTTTTTATACGACAACAGGGAGTGTTCATCAGGCTGAACAACACTTGCTAAGACGTCACTACTGTATATGTAATAGTGTAGCTGGGCTCTTGGAGTTCCACATCAGGTGTTCCATATCTTCAAATTTATTTTCTCAGCAGAAAATGCTCATCACGCGGAACAATTTTTGCTATAGCGCTATTTTTGTATCTCTTATAGTTTAGCTGATCTATTGCAGTTCTGCATCAGGTGTTCAAGTTTCCAAGATAAATTATAGCCTATATGTTGCCCAGACTTAATAGCTATACAAATCCGTCCAGTAGTTCCGAAGATTAGCGTGTATGGAGTAACTTCTCCCGTTTTCCTAACATTTCCCTTCACTGCTCTGCTCCTATTGATTGTAGCGTGATGAAAAGTATACTATAACCAGCGCAGGAGTATGAAAAATAATTGTACCAAGTTTCGTCAAAATCCGTCGAGTAGTTTTTGTTTCTATAACGGTTATACAGACAGACAGACAGACAGACAGACAGACAGACAGACAGACAGACAATAATTTTATTAATTGCATTTTTGGCATCAGTATCGATCCCTAATCACCCCCTGATAGTTATTTTGGAAATATATTTCATGTACAGAATTGACCTCTCTACAGATTTATTATAAGTATAGAATAGATAGATAGATAGATTGAATGACGGAATTTGTATTAATACAAATAAAATTGCACTTCTAAGTCTTGTTGCCTTGATTTACGGTCTATCTAAGTTTGTGTTGACTGTACAGGGGTAATGTGACTATAATTTCCGTAGTTTTTTTTTTAGAAAAATTACCTTTAATAAAAATTATAGAAATCGATTCAGTAAACGATTCTGAACAAACTAATTTCAGGATGCGCGTAGTGATATAGATAAAAAAACATGGTATCTTCCAATTTGCCAATTAATTATTACCATTTGTAAAACAATTATTCTTTCAGACAAATGAAATGTTCCACCGAGAAATGGAAGCAGCTGGAGTAGCAGTCTCGCCCTACGCCCCTCAAACTTACGACGCAGTCTGGGCCATAGCCCTGGCGCTCAGTAAAGCTGAACAGCTCTGGAGGTCCTTGGAAACCAGACGGAGTAATGGAACGAACAGCACCAAGCTTGGACTGAGCCATTTTGATTATGATCGACAGGATATGGCGAAGGAATTCCTGGATCAGCTAGCAAATCTTAGCTTTGTTGGGGTTTCGGTAAGTGCGTGGCTAAAATTTGGTACACATATAGTTTATATATAACCTGGATTAACATATAGGATAGTTTTTATCCCGATTTTATGTTCCCGTGGGATAATTTTCGAGTTGTAGCGGGTGAAGCCGCTGGCAACAGCTAGTATTACTTACATAAAACGTGCGGTTCTCACGGGTAGATGAAAAACAAAACACGCTCGCCACGACGACGTCAAGTCAATCGAATCGCATCATTGTAGCGTAGTAGCAAGGACGATTTTCATTTTTAGTTTGTATAAATTGCAAATCGCACGAATCGCCACTATTCTCTTTCGGTGCGATCGATAATGGTCTTGTGACAGTCATTAAGTTATGCATACATCCCAGTTAAATTTTCGGTGCGTTAATACCAATTGACCAAACTGTAATATCAAAACACCACCCAAAAGGTACACACATGATTTTATTACCATTGCCAGCTGAATTTAATCCCTACCTAATAATTCAAAAAGCCAAAAGCACAAAGCAGTGGACATAGAGCTGAATTGAATATTAAATACAGCAAAGCCAGCCGGCATTAAATTATAAAACAATTTGTATCATATTCTAAACGCGCATGGTAGGCTGTTACCGCGCCAAACGAATTATGAACGCGTGTGGGTAGATATAAATTAACATAGATTTGAATATTCAGCTACAACCGTTCAAAATTGTTTGGTAATTTAGTTTGATTATTCATAATTAATTACGTGTAGTCGAGCTAAATTCTGCTTATTGCCGCAATAAAATGGTGTGTGCTTTGTCGAGTTCAACGCAGGTGGAATTGAAAATATGTATTTAAATCTATAAATCTGTAATGATTCCATTGATTTATGCGGAACTCCGACAGAATATCGAATTAGACTTTTGTGTGTGTGTTAGATTGAATATTACGAACATTTGAATTTAAAGGGATGGAGCAATTATTCTTCCCCAAGCCTCTAGCTCTTAAAACTTTGTTCCGGGCAGATAAGGCTTCGACGACATGTTTTCATTTTAAATTTTCTCGTAAATACCTGCTAAGTAATACCTGCCATCTTTTCCATGTTCTCAGGGCCCAGTGTCATTTAATGGAGCAGACAGAATTGGCACATCGGCTTTCTATCAAATTCAAGGTAAGAACTTCTTCTATACCTATGTATATAACTAAATTCACATAAAATATGGCGTCTGTATTCCCGAAAGGGTAGGTAAGTTAGATCTCATTTCTATGTTACTTATCAACTGGGACAACCATCTCAAGTATATGTATAGGTTAAACAACATAAACCTCACTTAACTCACCTTATTTCTAGGTGGCAGACCAAAGACAGTAGCCCTCTATACCCACGGCCGAGAGATGTCCTGCACTGACTGCGCCCGCCCGCAATGGGCCGGTGGTGTCCCCGCAGCACGAAGGGTGCTGGTCCTGAGGGTGGACTCCGTGTGGGCACCAGCTCGGCTGGCAGTGGCGGCGCTGGCGGCTTTGGGAGTCGCGCTGGCGTTAGCGTTCTTGGTGTTCAATTTGCATTATAGTAAACGGAGGTAATTCAGGTCAATGATTACAATGCCCAATGACTTTGAGGATTTGACCGCTGCACCAGCATTTGTTTCTTAGGCAAAAAGTGACATACCACTGAAGTTCTAATTAATAAGTAATTCTTGTATACTTCCAGATCAATAAAGCTATCATCTCCCCGCCTGAACAACATGACTCTGATCGGCTGCGTGCTGGTCTACACGGCAGTCGCACTGTTAGGTGTGGATAACGCCACGCTACCGTCCTACGTGCCCTTCTCTGCTATGTGCACCGTAAGTAGACTCCTCCTTATTATAGAAAGAAGACCGAAGGAACAAGACAGTCAATAAACAATCGTGGAGAAAATTACGACCATAGATTCTAGATAGACATCCTACCAGCGAAGCTGATGATGGATAGGAAAGTAGAAATGTCGGGGTGTAGTGTGTCGTGGGACGGTTTGTTAAGGTGACCGTGACCTTAGAACACAACTGAAGGAACACTTTTAGTCAATACGAGACAGTCCCTTCTGCTTCACCTATGGCGGGAAGACTCATTTGATGATTTTACCTAAAAAGAGTCTAGATATTTCACCAGCAAAGCCGATGATTACACAGAACAGAACAAAAAAACTATCGAATACCTTGTGATGTTGGTAAATTCTGTTGATAGCTTAAGTCGTTATCGTTGCAGTGTCGGTGTTTCTCAGAACTAAGTTGTTCAGAATGTGTTTAAGTTTTTTAAATATTAGCAATAATATTTAAATAAAAGATTCTTGGTCTGTTTCCAGGGTAGAGTATACATTTTATCAGCTGGATTCTCATTGGCTTTCGGATCAATGTTTGCGAAGACTTATCGGGTGCACAGGATATTCATTAGGTGAGTATTTCCTCACGTAGACCACACGTCACCAGTAACTTTAATACATCCTGCATTCCCAGTCCTACTTATTCAACAATATCTAATAATATGGAAAGCATCTCCTAGATTTTATCTTATTTTAAGCTAAAATTCGTTTCTTTTTAGCAATCGCAGCGGCGTCTGCAAAACCAAGTTACTTCAGGACACGCCATTGATATCCCTGGTGTGCGCACTACTGGTCATCGATGGTATGATCGTCACACTGTGGACCATGCTGGACCCCATGGAGAGGCATCTGAAGAACTTGACCACGGAGATCAGTACTACTGATCGAAGTGTTATTTATCAGCCTCAGGTTTGAAACTATTGTTTGTTTATGGTTGTATCTATTTCTAATGTTTCTACTGATATACAATGGTGAAGATGATCTTTTCAACGGAAGCATACACCTTTTAAGTAGGTAACAGTTCCCACTGTTAACATTAGATATTTCAAATTATAGCACCTATGTTTCTGCATAATTTTTTTATTTTATCTCTAATGTCCCAAATTTTGCAGTAAAACATCTCATCGCCATGGCATGCGAACAGAACCTTCAAAACCTTTAGCACTTCATTTTCTCCACTCTCTTTTTCAGATAGAAGTGTGCAAATCCCAAAACACAACAGGCTGGCTGTGCGCCCTCTACGCCTACAAGGGCCTACTCCTCATCGTTGGAGTCTACATGGCTTGGGAGACCAGGAACGTCAAGATCTCAGCTTTAAACGACTCTAAATACATTGGCATAAGTGTCTACTCAGTGGTTATCACTAGTGCCAGCGTCGTGGTGATTGGGACGATCATTTCTGAAAGAGCAACGTTGGCGTATATTTCGATAACGAGTTTGATTTTGATAACTACAACGTCGACTTTGTGTTTGCTGTTTTTACCGAAGATTGTGGCTATTAGAAGTAATGGTGAGTAAATAGATATTTATGATTAGAAGAGAAGTTTATGATTTTGAAATGTTTAGAAGTAAAATGAAGGGATGGAAAGAGCAAGAAAGTTTGAGGCATCGATTAGGACAGAGCAACGCATATACAGCCCGTTTTGGTCGAAGCTGTGAGCGGAGCGACGGGCGACGAGATTAAAATACAAGTTACTTTGTAAGTCCGCGAATTCGCCGCTGGCGGCGCTCGTGACGTGTGTCAAACGTTTCCATAAATTAGAACTTACCGCTCGTCGCTCCACGCTAAGTCACTTTTTACGGCGGCAATGAACTAGTTTAAATGAATACCAGATTAACCATGTAAACCAATGTATTATCCGACAAAATCAAAGATCTCCAGTGAAAATCGCCACTAACATAAAATCCTTATTTTAATTCATCGTTTTTTAACTAACGAAGAAATTTTATTTTATCCTGCAACTATTTTAATTAAAATATCCTAAATTCATTTCCAGCTGAAGAAGACCCCGTAATTCAAAGCATGGGCCTAAGACTAGAGTGTAAGACGAGAAGATTCGTGACGGACGAGACACAAGAGCTGCACTTCAGGATAGAGATCCAGAACAGAGTGTATAAGAGAGAAGTGGCAGCACTGGACAAGGAGATAGGCAGGTTGGAAAAACTGCTTGCAGAACCACTGGATTCGGCGAGTGGATCAAATGCGTCTCTTTCACTGCATAAGAGAGTAAGTTTAATATTTTCTTATTTTTATCGTAATTTGAAAATGATAATTTAATAGAAACGCAGAAATATTAGACAAAAGGACCTCGCAACTCTAGCGTTTATTCGGGGCAGGTGTTCGGTAAACGTATACGCAGAAGAAAACCTAGTAATAAGGAGAGGACACATAAACACACACAAACTCCAGACTTTTCAAGTTTTAATTAGGGACACCCGTATCTACATCTATATTACTGCTATCCTAATCAAAGGGTCATCATTTTCAGACTGAACTCAATACAGTAGAAGAGGAAGGTATGGCGCACGCAGAGTCCAACAGGCGCACCCCGAGCGTCAGTGGAGGCCTCCCCATGCTCCTGCTGTCTGTGCTGCCCCCGGTCATCCCCCGCGCCAGCTGGCCGTCCACCGACGTCTTCCGAGGACGCAACTCCGTCAGCTTCAGCTCACAACCAAAACTCAACTACAGGAAGTCCCAACCATCGATAGACCTATACAACCTCTGCCTAAACAAGAGAGAAGAAAACACCGGTCTACTCAGCAGAATAAAAAGCTTCTTCGGAAGCAGTAGACCGACTAGCAGAAAAGCCTCTACCATGTCGATAGCAGACCCTACAGGAGCTAGCATAGCAGCTGCCCTGAAAATGCATGTTGGCATGATAGCAGGGCTTGTTCCTGGCAACAGGAAACACTCCATGGTCTTATCTTGCAACACCCTCCATGTTCCACATCCGGAGCTGAAGCTGAGAAGAGAATCTTATGCGAAAAGTGGTCCTATTATACGAGTCACTGACGACGAGCCTTCGTGTTCCTTTGACCCTGATCCTCCAAGACCATTACCGCAGAAGTATATCGCGGAACCTGAGACTAAGGTCAACTTTGTCTTGCCAACGACTCATCAAAGACCGATGTCCCATCAGAATTCCTGTGAAAAGATCAAAGGATCTCCGAGGTTTCCTCACAGGATAGCACCATCAGCTACCAACAGCCTGACAACCCTTGATACGAGAAGGAAAACCAGTGCTGACAGTGTGTTCAATATTACTGCCAGGGTCTTTGAGGAGCAGAGGCGGTATAGCCATCAGAATGTGAACCAAGATGCTAAAGGAAAGGCCGTTTTGGAAAGTAGATGGAAGTCCACTGAAGACGCAAGACCTGGGCCGTCTTCTCGCAATTAGACGAAAATATTGTGCCAAAAATTTTCATAACGACATTGTAAGTTTATGTTGTCATCAAAATATAATCCTCTTGCCAAAAAATACATTTTATAAGTGTGATAGTTTGTGTGCTCAATTGTTTAGAATTTAGATGATATTTTATGTTTAAAACCTGAGTCTAAAACCGATTTTCGTTAACACTAGCTGAAATTTAAATGAATGCTTAAATTAAAAAGCGCAGTTGTATTTCAACGAATGGCTTAGCGACGAAAGTTGATATTTCAACAGTTTCAGCAGTGTAATACATTTAAGCATTTGATTAGAAGACGCTTAGTGTTAGAGAAATCAATTATTAGAACTTTTATATTTAATGTGATGGATTTTCGCAAAGTAACGTTTGATTATAAATAGATACCTAAACGTATTATTTTAGAAATAGAAACTTTATTTTAAAATTGTAAATGTGAAGATATCTGATCATGATAAATCATGATGACAAAAGGAATATTGACACCAAAGAGTAGATTAGAATGTAAATACACTCATGACGATTTTATCGTTTGAAATTAATCACAAATATTAGGCCACTAAGGCTGATAATTGCGTGCCAACTTAGCTGGCTTTATGGTCGTTTGAATATTGAGAAATTCCATTTTAACACTCTTTATAATACTATTTTACTATATCTTATGACCAAACTGTTGAGGTCTGGTGTCGTCACTGATTGTAAAATGAATGACTCGTCTATTTATTTTGCAGTAACCAAAAAATTAAGATAAGTTCAAAAAAACTGTCTTGACAGAATGGTTAGTTCATTCTGTCAAGACAGTTTTTTTTTTGAAGTTGTCGCTGTGAAAAAACTTATTTTAAAAGCCAATATTTAAAAGACCATTATGCCAAATAATTTTATTCATATTGTAAATATTTAACTTTTATATGTGTGGAAAATCTGTGTTATTAATCATAGTATATTTTGTAGAAACGAATAGAAAAAAAACTATTTAATAACTTACCTATTTACTAATGATGATTGGAATTGCCAAAATATATGAGTAGATTAACAGAATTACTAAATAGTACTAAGATTTATTAAACTTTGTAATGAAAACAAACTATGACTAAGAATCTCCTATAACTTCACTGATTATTTTTTAATTTAACCAATTTTATAAAATCTCGTTCTTTTAATTATTTCATTTAGATCTCACCAGAGCCGCCTGACTTTCGACCTCCATCCTGTCAGAGTCCGACGCCAAAGTTTTTACTGTGTTCCACCGGTGCGCAGGAGTTCCAGTAGTAAAAATTTAAGATATTTTGCCAAAATCTAAATATACCGTAAAGCTATTTAAATAAACCTCATTATGTATTAGCAAAATAATTTGCGAACCCATTCTAATTACTTCAGCTCTGAAAATCCAGTAATGACACACTAAACAAGCACCAATGTCAGGTAGAACATAGTTTTAATTATAAGGATATACTTAGATGAAGTCAAATTAAATTATCTAGCAAGAGTTCACAACTTTTCGTTAAGTCTCGCTGAATAATTTAATTTCACAATATACAGGATGTTTTTTTAACTGGGGCGGTATGGGAAACTTCGAATTTATATTTCTTACGAAACACGAGCTCGGTTTTTAATAAATAAAATGTTGGAAAAGATACTTGATATAATTTTTTGGCATTACAGTTTTTGGCTCTGAAAAATAAACTATTTCTTTAGAGCCATTCGACTGTGTTTCATTTGAAAATCTATCGTTTTTGAGAGTACAATCGGGGCAGAAGTGGGATATTTTTAGTACAATATTTTTCCATTATATTTATGTATACGAAAAATCACATGTCACTTGTTCGCATACACACTCATCTCTGAAGCTATCGGACCGATTTCCAATATTTTTTTATGAATATGTATGGTCATATCCAGTTTATAAAATGGATTATTGGAGCCTATAAGTGGGGCAATACAAAGCAAAGACACTAGGTCTCTATAAGATTCGAATTTCCATATTCAACCCCTTTTAATAAAAAACACCCTGTATACGAGCGGCAATGCCCTCACTAAACAAAATACTACGTAGTCTTCATAATAAGCAATATTTTAGAACTTTATCATTAAAGACTTTCGTTATAAGTCAGACATATTATTTTTAGAAAAGAGTGTATTCTAGTATTCGACCTTGTATTTAAGGATGGTCCCAAAAGTGTTCAATTGTGTAAAAAGGGATCTTATGTGTGTATAAGTAGAGTTTAGATTGGATATTGTGTGAATATTATGAATACAATTTTATTGGGTTTTAAACTAAAATGTGTCTTATTTCCTTCTGGCTTTTGCCGTGGTCACCCCTTTTAAAGCCCGTAACCGTCTCCAGGTACCATCTACCCCTGTACCAAAATTCATCAAATTCGGTTCAGTGGTTCTGCTGTGAAAGCAAACATAAACCGTCTTACCACAAAAAGATAAACATAATATATGTTGAACGCTTGTCAAAAAATGCAACTGCAAAACGATCCATATATCAACGTGAAATGTCGTTCGACGTTGACAGTTTTTTAGACAAGTATTCAACAGATGTTTAAGTCTTTTCATGGTAAGGCGTTAATGATAAGTGAGGATTAGAATAGTGTAAGGTATTTTAATTAAAAAAGCAGGAGATCGTGCGCTGTGGCACTCCCTGGGAGAAGCCTATGTCCAGCAGTGGACTGTAAAAGGCTGAAATAATGAAGGTATTTTAGTATAAAATTAAATTGTTCATCTAGGTTTATCTTTCACAATTTTATTGCGACTTTTATCTACAGACTAAATACAAATGTATATAACATACAACAACAGCTACTTCATACCACAATTAGGTAATGAAAGGCCAAATTAATTCCTAAAATTAAGATTTGGCTTAATTTAATCAATTCAATCTTTTCAATGTTAAATACTACAGAAATGGTCAGTCAATTTTGAACCAATTCACTCCATACATGCTTAAAGACTATCTATTTAACCGATGTTATTTCATAATCGAGTAGCCTTGTTTTGTGATATATACGTCCTTTTCTAGAGTTTCCTATTTGCCGGGTTGCGACCCGGTACCGGGCCATCAAAGTAAATTCCGGGTCGTTTTAGTAAAAAATAAGCAGCAACGCGCCGTCGACCCGGGCATAGCTGGTAGAACCAGAAACTGACATGTTTTTTAAGACTTCAAACTGTTTTTAACCGACTTCAAAAAAAGGAGGAGGTTCTCAATTCGTCGGAATCTTTTTTTTTTTTTATGTATGTTCCCCGATTTCTCGAAGACGCCTGGGCCGATTTAGAATTTTTTTCTTTTGTTTGAAAGGGTATACTTTCCAATTGGTCCCATGATCACCAGATCAGGATCTGATGATGGGATCCTAGGGAAATCGAGGGCAACCTTCAAATTTTATAGGCACATAGTACCATTTTCATATATTTTCTAAAGCTGTTCAAGTATTTGCATCTGATAATCATCATCTCAGGTGGATGACCTGATTATGGAAGGTACAATTCCTTAACAGTAAGGAGTAGGCATCGATTGATTTACTTTGTGTTCGCATATCTCCGGAACTACAAGTCCGATTGTAGTAATTCTTTTTTTGTTGTACTAGGTATCATTTAACTAAGAGAATACTGCAAGTTTCATCAAAATCGGTTCAGTAATTTTTATACTCAGAAAATGGCGAACATAATATTGAAAAACTTTGGCTACCCTCTTTCTCTATGAGCCACGGTGAATTCACATCTCACGTATTAAGCAGCCCCCGCCATCTTGACGATCCTATCTTCGATCATCCTTCTAATATTGGCGTTAACGCTGGGTAGCTCACTATGTTTCCGTACTGTTAGCTCGATTTTTTGCACCTGAAACAGAAATAGAATATTCTAGAAGTAGAATATAGAAAGAAAATCACTATGGTTGTTGAGTTTCGCTTGTGATTTTAATCTGACCTGCGATTTAACAAAACTGAAGGTTTTGTATTCTAAAAATAAAGTTAGTAAAATAGGTCCTAAACTCTTAAAAATAATAGAAAGGTCTTTCGAAAAGTACAATCGACAAAGTAGAATCATGACCCACCATAGGTTTATTTTCTAAAAATGAAAATCGTCCTTGCTTCTATGACATAATGATGCAATTCGTCTGACTTACGTCCTCGTGGCGAGCGTGTTTTATGTCATATATATAGTACTAGCTGTTGCCAGCGGCTTCACCCGCTGCAACTCAAAAATTATCCCACGGGAACATAAAATCGGGATAAAAACTATCCTATGTGTTAATCCAGGTTATAAACTATCTGTGTACCAAATTTTAACCAAATCCGTTCAGTGGTTTTTGCGTGAAAGAGTAACAAACATCCATACATCCATACTTACAAACTTTCGCCTTTATAATAGTAGTAGGATTGGTAAGGATGTTTTTCAACTAAAGTTGAAGTCAGTCGAATAGCCACATTGAGCCGCATTTGTATTACCTGTTGTATCTCCCGGGGCCAAGCGACGAAGTTGGTGATGGTACAGTTGTTGGGGGATCCGATGCGGCCGGTGCGTCCACACCGATGGATGTAATCCGCGGTGTACAGGGGAAAGTCGTAGTTTATTATATGTTGTGTCTGGAAGATAAATAATAATTACATATTTAATTTTAAAAGGGCAACTTGTCTCTACCATCACAAGTGTGATAATGCAATGTATACAGCTATGGTTTCAAAAGGAGATAGTTTTTGGGATTCAACGATAATAAAAAAGCGTAATTCTCTCTTATTTTAAATTTGATATTCAACGGAAATACAAAATAATGTTATGTGGGTGCATCCCACAAAACAAAAATTCCGCGCAAAATATAAAGCTTTTTATGCTCTTTTTTTTCACACCCCCAAACATAACCGTTTAGCTGGTAGAGGGGGGGGACACTCGAGTCGAGCAAAATTTAGCACTTTAATGCTTAATATTTCACAAACGAATTTAACAAATAAGGTCAATTGTGTCACCTGTCCCACCCTAGGTTCCTGAGGACTCATTTTAATAATTTTACCACGATAAAAATGTACATTATGTATGAATTCGTAATGTACATTTTTATCTTTTTTTTTTCTAGCCTGCTATTTCCCACTCCTGGGTACAGACCTCCCTCCCCTCTTTCCACTTTTCACGACACTATGCGTCCTCCTTCCAGGTCGGACGGACTCTGTCCAGTTCACTGAACCTGAATGCAGTTGTCTAAAGTACGATTATTAATTCTAGTCAGTAAAATGACATTTGTACATGAATGAAATTCATTGTTTATTGACAGTTGCACAATAGTTGCACTTGTCATTTTACTGACTGGAATTAATAATCGTACTTTAGACAATATTTTTTATCCCGGTAGTTAAATTCCCTTGGGACAATTAGCGAACTCCTCGCGTTAGACGCCGTTGGCAAAAGCGCGTGACAGCATAGCCTTTAAAATGCAAAACTCACCCTCACAGTATCCAATCCTCTCGAAGCAATATCAGTACAAGACAAAGCGTTGACCTTCCCACTTTTATACAAATCGAACTTTCCCATCTTCATAGCCACCGCCATCTTCCCATTAATGTTCACACATTCGATATTGTTTTCGTTCAAGAACATTGATACGAAGTCGCAGGTGGAGGTTTGATTGGAGAAGATCATCACTGGCTTATTCTGTTTCATATCGGCTTGGACTAACTTTAGAAGTTCTAGTGGTTTTTGAGCTTTGCCGAGGCGCATGAATCTGGAGAGAAAAAAAACATATATTTTACTATTTCTGTATAACACCACATTGCGCTCCAAGTCACAAATTGCTGTCAAAAACGCAGTCCGCTTGCAGGTTTATTACTCATATTTATTTAGTCGTTTCGCAAATGTACGCTCGTTACGTACTTTTTTTGGCGGTAGAGTCCTCAAGCGTATCCTAGCGCACAATCGGAGGAGACCGTCATACTCTTAGGGAGCTTACCCAAGGTGCGTTGCGACCGATTTCAACTACAAGTGAAAATCAACCTTGCTACAAAGAAATAATGATGCAATTCGATTGACTTGGCGTCGAAGTGGGAACATATATTTTTTCCTACTCCTCCACTATTCTTTTCTGATTAATTTCGTTGCAGGATCCAAGACAGGTAAATTCATTCTCCGGGACACGTCGAGCTTAATTGTCTCGGCGCTTTTCTGGTGGTTGCCACTGTTGATTCTGGCTTTCAGGAGTTGCAGTGGTTGGGAATAGTGTGGTGGGTTTGTCCCAATGGGGATGGCAACTCAAAGCTAATCGTAGATGGCGCTGCGATAGTTGGTCCCTACGTCAGATTACTGTCAACCTTGCACAAAAAACAAACAAGATTTATTGTAATAAAAATTGAGTATAAATACAAAACAAATATGGAAAATTATTCGTCAATGCAAGTGCATATACTAAAAGAAGAATTAAGACGCCGCGGTGCACCTATAACAGGAAAAAAAGTGATTTAATTGAGTGGTTATAAATTTGATTTTACCGTATTAAAACCACGATTACTTGTATTTGAGGTTTAAATTTTTGAATTTAGGTATGTTTTACCTGTCCTCTCCTCTACCAAGAATATAATGCTGCTTCTGACTTTCTATTTTGATAAAATATCATAATGTTTAAATCAGTAATTTTACCCCTTTTAACTATTTAGATTAGAGAAATATCACAATATATTTAATTTCTTAACAGCACAACTATCACAAAACTCGTTCCAGGTGATAATTCTTCCGCCAGACGAATCATTTCATGATTTAAAGAGCGATGCAATACTGGTACTTAACCTCCAATAGAAAAGTAGATATTTTTTGAAAAGTGTATTCGATTGTTTAGATATGGTATAATCATAGAATTTCATTAATAAACTCAACTAACGGCCTGTCTCTGCTTCGCAAGGGTGGATATTTGTTTATTATATAGCTTTTCCTTAGTTATAATACAATTTTTGTTCTCAAGGCAGTCACAGCAGCTACCCATTATTTCTTGATAGTGTGAATTGTCGGAAAGAATATGTTCCATTATTTTTACAGCTTATTACACAACATCTAGTCATTTTAGATCAATAAATCGTTTTTTTCAAAAAATTCCTTTGATTTGACTGTTCTTTTGGGAGCAAACTGTCACTTGTCCCTGAGCTTGTAACTTTGACACTTGCCTTCCCCATTAAAAAAATGACTTGGCGTCGGTCGTCGTGACGGTCGTGTTTTGTTTTTCATCTACCCGTATACAACCGCGCATTTTATGTCATATTTATGTCGTAGTGGTGGTTGATTTTCACTTGTAGTTGGAATTGGTTGAATTGCAATCGCATCGCGCCATGGGTGAGCTCCCTTACTGACTAAAATCCAGCCTTTTCCCCCAGATAAATAGATTTCACCAAAATTATTACACAACTAATATGCATAACTATTTATTTCTATGATTACAATGGCGGTCTTGACCCTAATAAATGTCTTCTAGACATCTTTCAGTTGCCTTTTAAAATGGTCCTGCGACTCCCTACGTAAAACTGAAGGACTCCCCCCCGTTAGGTGACTGACAGGCAACAGCTCCTGGTCAGAAAATGACGCGCCGTCAATTAGGGCCTGGTTCTTCATCAGACGGCGAGCTACACATTACTCGCCGACTGCAAGCCAGCGTGTCACGTGCCACTCAACGCGACGTGATTGACCTCTAAGAAATACGCGTCTACTTGAAGGTTAAAAATTACGCGAAGTTTGTAAACAAAACATGTGAGCGTTTTTTGACGTTTGTTCCTTTTTCATTTATTGAAAAGTGCTGAAGAAAAAATCGAAATAATGACTTTGTTTATGGAATGTTCCAAGCAATCTGTCATATCATAACATACAATGTGTGAACACCATCCATCGTGTAAATCTAGTAGACCCTAACGGCAGGCTTTTAATAGAGAAGTACTCTACGAAAATGAGTTAACCGTAAAAGCAAAATACACAGGCGGCTCCAATATAATTCCTTGTACAGAGTTTCATCATCATCATCAGCCTATAATGTTCCCACTGCTGGGACACAGGCCTCCAATCTGAGAGGGAGATTAAAATTTAACTGAGACGGTCTAATTAGATTTGCAAATTTACTGCTACTGAAAACTAGCCTTTTCTAACAAAATCTGTACTTTTTTAATATGATAAATGCGAAATTTAGGATGGATGGATGAATGTTTGTTTCAATCACATCAGAACGGCTGAAGGGATCTTGATGAATGTCTCAGATATAGGTTATAGTCTGGAACAATACATAAAATACCATTTATCCAGGTATTACGTTTCCGTGGGATAATTTTCGAGTAACACGCGAACGAAGCCGTCGCCAAAAGCTAGTTCCTTATAAAATTTAATTCAGAATCTTTAAGATTTCGTCGTATGAAAAAATACGCGTTTTGGTACATACTTAAATATACTTACGTATATATAAAAATAAAACAATTGTTAATTCGGATTTTAAATGAACAAATATTTTTTTCGTTATGTTATAAAAATACCCACATATAGCCGTATATTCATTTATAACAGTTAAAAATAATAAAAAGGTAATTTAAATTTTAAATAGCCAACAAATCCTAGCGCTTGACGTGATTATGTGATACAACCGGTCTATTTATGTTTTAATCTTAAACTTAAGACTGTCGTCTACCGAGCGCTCGTCCATACTAAAAGAGAAAACGTTTTCCTACCCCTAAATGTTATCCTATCTCAATGATTTTTTAGAATGCTTCTGACACTGTAAAAAACTAGGTTTGTAGGTTTTCTTTTTTTCAAAATTTATAATAGTTTGAAAGTAACAGGCGCCTAAAAGTTACTATTTTTATGACCAAATCTTCATTAAAGTAAAACCTTTGTATTTTAAAAACAAAGAAGTTTTAGAAAAAAAGCAAAACCTACAAACCTAGAATATAATATGCTGAAACGATTGACACTAGAATCTAAGAGATTGGACGTGATTTAGTATGTGAAAAACGTTTTCTCCCGAGAGACAAATTTCATATAAAAAATACTCACAGTCAGTCGCGAGCTACAACGCTCTCTATCGCACGATCGGGGGTTTTTCAACGAGCGAGAGGGACAGCACGAGTTTTTCTAAATACCAATTTTTTGAAAAGGCAGCCGCTATACTTTCCTCTTAAACAAGTTTTGTCATATCACTAGCTTATATACTCGGCTTCGCTCTCGATATTTATTTTAATTATTAAAATGAATTAATGTCAACAATTCTGTAAAGGATATGTTTTTTTTTCCTTACAATAATGGCCCAACCGTGTACCTCAAGGACAAAAGTACGAAATTATAGGAAAAAAATCGTAGATTTTGAATTAAAATATGTTGTATTTATTCGCGCACTTGTACCACCAGAAATTGTCGATCAAAGATGTTAAAACTTGCAACCCAAGAATTGATTTTCAATCTGGCAATGTCATACGTTTCCGATGATGCGTTTCGTTACTTCATTTATAAACGAGTGAAAACCCAAAAATGTACTTTATAGAATTTATTTATGTATTACAAATAAGTTTAATAATCATGGGAATAAGAATTAAAAAAATACATTTATTTCACATTTCGTATTATTTTTTGCGTTTGGTTATCTGCCGGCCAAAAGCCAAGGCTCCCGACCTAGGCCGATGGTTTTTTTCTATTGTTGTTAATGAAACACCGATGTCATTTTTTGACGTGATTTTGACAGATGAAACAGATTGACAGCCGTAAAGGCAGTCATAAACGTTTCTTTGAACGCAATTGCGTTGCGAGGTAGGGTTTTTTCTTATACTTTTATTTCTTTTTCTATCTAGTATTGAAGGATTTTAAATACTGCTAAAAATACTAATTATTGGAAGAGATTTAAATAGTGATTTGTACCTCGGTACATGTTTGGGCCGAAAAAAAACACCTCCTTTGTCTTAAAGTTGGGTTTGCTCTTGACCTTAGTCTAGGTCTCTAAGGAGACAGAGACAAGATCGACTATTACTAATTTAGTGTGTAACTGTTTATTTTCCTAAATAAATAAAATAAAATAAATAATTAGACTATAGAGCGAGCTTACCTAGATGAAGCCTGTTCTATGCAAAAAGAAGCCCTATTAACCCATTTCCCTTGGGAAATGGGTTAATAGGACTTCTTTTTGAAATACCCTGGTCTTATCTATGTATGTAGCCTTATTCATTAAAATCTGTTCTGTTTTTAGACATAAAAGCGTAACAAACTCAATTTTGCACAAACAATGTGTCCGGATTCGGTCTGTACAAAAGGCTTGCTCAATTCTGTTAATAAAATTATTCTACATATGGGATCGTAAACCAATCCCCAATGAATGGATTTTTGATCAATTTTTATGAAGGTAGCAAACTAGAAGTACTGGCCCTATAACCGCCAAGTTGCAATAGATAAACTTAATTTCCAAGCATTATAGTTGAAAATATATTAAAGACTGCTGAGCGATAACAAACAAAACAAACGAAATCGCTCTGTAATCTTATAAATTTTCAACTTTATGCGCTGGGGTATAAAGTTGAAAAAAACGTGGGAAAATGTATTAGCGACTGCTGAGCATTAACGATTGTCGCTTGCCGTTTGGCTATAGGCCCTGTAATGTTGGGATTTAAAGCCAAACTGTTGTATTTATCTGAATTAGGGTTGCCATCTCTAAAATTTGAAAATTCCTGGTACAAAAGTAAAGATTTTGGTGGAAACCGCGAGCTGACTACCTAAACCCAATCAGATCTGCATCATTTTTAAGATTTGAAGTACAGACAGACAGAAAATTTAATGTAGATAAAAATGTTAGGTTAGCTTAGTTCATTGTGAACGTACATCAACATTGAAATTAGTTCCGTGGTTTAGTACATCGTCAAAACCTTCGTTAGTTCAAACGTGACCTTAATCGACACAATACGCATTTTAGCACAAAAAATGCAAGATAAATAAAAAAAAAACCATTTTTTTTACTTTGCAAGAATCTGAGTATCCAGGCAGTGTCTAAAGGTTTTCATCGAGGTATTTATTAATATTATTTATATTTAATTTCTCATTAGGGGAGCTCTCTGAGGGCTCCCAGATTTAAATATGTAAACAAAAAAAAATAACAACTGAGCAATTTTTGAGATCCAAGTCATAAAATATTACCTGTGTGCCTTCATTTACCTAAATCATTTCCGAGATATAAGAGTGAAAAGATTAACAATTCAACCATCCATTCTTAAAAGATTTAAGACACGTTTAGGCCGTAAACAAATTTAAATGAGTCCCGTGCTATAATAGATCGGCAAAATTCTTAGCTAGTTCTAACGCGACCTTAATCGTTATCAAACGCTTTTTAATACAGGTAGTTACTGCGTAACTGAAAGATCAATCAATTTTCTTTTTGTTTTTATTCTAAAGAAAGTTTTGGTATCCAGCCAGTGTCTGTAAATTGTGTTTTTAAAATTTAATCCAGGTAATTATTTAGATTATTTCATAATCTTAATATATATAAATCTCGTGTCACAATGTTTGTCCTCAATGGACTCCTAAACCACTTAACCGATTATAATAAAATTCGCACACCATGTGCAGTTCGATCCAACTTGAGAGATAGGATAGTTTAAATCTCAAATTATAGTCGCAATTTTAATAATATTATAAAGATTACACCCGTGCGGAGCCGGGGCGGGTCGCTAGTCTTAATATATATAAATCTCGTGTCACAATGTTTGTCCTCAATGGACTCCTAAACCACTTAACCGATTATAATAAAATTCGCACACCATGTGCAGTTCGATCCAAATTGAGAGATAGGGTAGTTTAAATCTCAAATTATAGTCGCAATTTTAATAATATTATAAAGATTGCACCCGTGCGGAGCCGGGGCGGGTCGCTAGTATTATTATAAAATAATATGTCAATATGTCATAGTTGAAGTTAAATAATATTATGAAATAATACTTGGCTTTTCCCATTTCATCTGCTATGTTTTAATTATTTATTCGGTGTAAAAATCTAATGAGTCCTCCCACCCTGGGTAGAACGGGAGGGACTCTCAGACTTTTAATGACTAAAACCCACCATATTCCCTTTCCCATGCCCTTTGAGTTCCAGGGCCGCGGTGTATTTCTAAGAATATCACGCAACCCCGGCCGGCGTCTGGCCTTTAAAGGGCCCTGTCCTTAAGCCCCGTCAGATTGTTAAAAGTTCCTTGAGGCGTACGAGCTAGCAATAATTCGCCGTCCATTAGCCTGCGCGTTCGCTGGCCGAAAATCGCCGCGCAATCAGTGCCGGATTAGCCATATAGCAGGAGGCAGCAAATGCTACGGGCCCCGCGCCTTAGGGGGCCCCGCGCCTGTGCCCAAAAAAAAATCACAAATATGTAATACACCTTGGCTATTCTTAAAGTGAGCGATTGGCCACACTGTCACTGCTGACACTGTTTGACTGGCCTGTTGGTCTAGTGGTTAGTGACCCTGACTGCTATGCCGGAGGTCGTGGGTTCGATTCCCACCCAGGACAAATGTTTGTGTGATGAGCACGATCATTTGTTCTGTGTCTGGGTGTAATTTATCTATAATATGTATGTATTTAGAAATATATAAGTATGTTTATCAGTTGTCTAGTACCCATAACACAAGCTCTGCTTAGCTTGGGACTAGATGGCGTTGTGTGATAGTTGCGGAATATTACTGCTAACGCCTCGTTATAGTCGTCTCTTCAAGACTGGATACGCTTTGTATAAATCATTACATGGCTACATCAAAGCAATGTAATCCACATTGAGGCATTTCGTATTGAGAGTTTTGCTCCAAAACCTCCAGCGGCCGCCCTCAGGCTACTCCTGCCCTATTTCAGTGAGCCAAACGCCTCATGCAAGGAGGCTATACGCCGGCGTCGTGCGGTCCCTAGCCCTCTACGGGGCCCCCGTGTGGTCCCTGATTAGCATTCGGACGCGACCACTAAAGCTGGTCGCATGCCAGGGAGTCATGGTTATCCGGATGATCTGGGGATATCGCACGATCGCCAGCGAATCGGCCAACCTCCTTGCCGGATTGCTGCCCTGGGATCTGGAGGCGACTGCCCTCCATCGCGTCTATGAGAGGCGCGTGGAGGCGCAGCGCCGGGGTGTATCTCCGCTGCTTCTAGAAGTGAAGGCACGCCGGGAAGAGCTCAAGGGCGATCTCAGGGCAGTATGGAGGGAACGACTGTCGCAACCCAGGTCCGGGCACGCCACAATCGCGGCGGTAAGACCCCTTTTTGAAGAGTGATTGGATAGGCGTGACGACGTCCTTACCTACCGTATAATGTTTCGGAGGGTACCTGTATCTGATAAGGGGGAGGAAACGCCTGGGTGTCACCACTGCAAGGATCGCCCAGAGGACACGGTGGAGCATACAGTGCAGGACTGCCCCGCTTGGAAAGCACCGCCGTGTCCTCACGGCGGCGATAGGCGTACACCTCTCGCGCCCGGTTTTGATCGAGGCCATGCTTCGGGGCGAGACGGAGTGGGAAGCGGTAGCCTCCTTCTGCGAAGCAGTCATGCTCGCGAAGAAGAAGGCGGGCCGCATGAGGGAGAGGACAGCATCCTCCTTTCACCCCAGCTGCAGTGACGGACGTCGGCAGACGATCTCTGGCGGTCACCGTAGGCGCGGGCACGTGGGTGGCGAGTAATGGGCGACTCGCTGTCCGACCATGGACCAAGGGTCGACGGCATGTTGTGTTCCACGCGCACCTCAAAGAGTGTCAGCATGATGACGGGGCCCCTCTCGAGGGCCAAACGTACGGGGGTCGCGAGACTTATCTCATTACCGTGACCCCGGAACGTAAAGGGCTATTGAAGGACACCGTGGATTAACCGCAAAAAAAAGAGGCAATGTAACTCTAGGGCCCCATGGCTACATTTGCTACGGGCCCCGCACCGGCTTTATCCGGCACTGCGCGCAATGAGTCTCGTGCATGGACCTAAAAAAAAGGCGGACGGAACTTCACTAAGAAACAATTGAAGCACCCATAGTAAGTCAGTGCGCTAATGTGGACAAGCCAGCACGCACACATTCACACCATAGTAAGTCAGCCGTCGGCCATTACGCTTCGAACGACACTCGCGGTTTTATACGGTGTTATTTTGTCTAATAAAAATCAAAGTATGCCGTCATGTGTTGCAAAAAGTTGTCTAAACCATAGTAGTTCAATTAAAAAAGCCAGGGGATCACTTTTCATAGTTAAGCATGTCAATTTGAAGCTTATTTCTCGATTTTACGTCAATAAATTTAATAAACATCTCGAAATCAATCAGTGTTGCAACTATTTCAAGGTTCAAATTATTTTAAAATTGGGAGATTTATATTTTAAGTTACTATTTATCGTTATTGTATTCTTCTATATTTTTACAGATTTCCCACGGCAAATGATGCATGGAAAAATGATTGTATAAAAATAATAAGGGAGTGTAGACATGGAATAGGAATGTAGACGTGTAGGAATGGAACATAAAATAGCTTTAATTAAATATTTATAGCCGAAAAATACTTAAACATTCGTTTTCACCACTTAAGTAAATTAGAAGGGATTTCTAGATGTGTCGATAGCAAAAGACAAGTCTACAAAAATTTGAATCACCAAAAGGGATTGTAAAACTTTATTAACATTAAACGAGTTGTAAATATTTTAATATCCAATGTGCTTAAATTATTTTACCATTATTTTAAAAATAGGTATCCGTCACAAAAAAAATTGTAATTAAACTTAAGTTCAAGGGAGATCTTAATTAAATATTGTTTAAAAATGGGTAATTTTTTCCTTCATCTGGCATCCCTATACACACGCACACATATTTACGCCGCCGCCATTGTGGTGCTTCAATCGTTTCTTAGTGAAGTTCCGTCCGCCTTTCTTTTTAGGTCCATGGTCTCGTGTATAAAGTTTTATTTTTGGTTCTACGACTAAAAGTTAGCCACCCAAGTTAAAGAGAATTTAATTTGTAACACAAAATGCCTCTATATTACCAATAAAAATATTATAGAGGTAGTAACAATATTTAATTTATTTTCCATATTTCATCTACGATGGGGTACTCCGAACTTGCCCCCCCTCTTTCCAAGATGGCGGCCATGGGTCAAGAGTTGTAATGTAATAGGCCAAATTAATTGATTCGACTTACTTATGAGGTACATGGGGCAGTAGTCTGTGGATGTTACTGGTGGTGATTGACTTCAAGGACTCCGGGTCCACAAAGGCACTGACTGATGCTGGTAGCTCGTGAGGCATGGTGGCACTGACCAAAGTTATCTGACAGCCAATTGGAGGTGTCTGAATGTTCACTTTATGTTGGATCTGAAAACATAAATAAGACACTTAATTTAAAAATAATTACATACTAAGTTACTTAGGGTTGTGACTTATGGCCGGCGCCGGCGCACATAATTATGGCGGAAGGTAGTTCAGAGCATACCTTCGTCCTTTTCGATACACCCACGCCAGGAGGATTCATTTGATGATTTTAATACCCAAAAAAAGAGGTTTCAACTCTGTTATCAGCAGAATAGTTATCTTTACTTACTATGAGAATAATTTCAAGATTTACATTACTTTGTATGGACAATATCATAGTTTTTTTTTTCTTTTTCAGAAAGTTTGTAGCCAGTATAGCAAAAAATGCCACCTGTGTCCATAAACTCGACAGTACCAATAAGATAAGCTTATTTTCCACCTTAAATAAGCCTGACTTCAAAAAATCACTAATTTGTTAAGTCACTACGCCAACCGTACCACTAAAAAAATAGTGTCAAAACAAGAAATAGGCAATAGTAGTGTATTTTTCTGTATTTTCTAAAACACGCAATAAAATTACAAAGCTGCGAGTACTGTTACTTACCGGAAATTTCTTCAGCAAGTGTGCCACCTTATCAATAAAGCTGTCATCTAACAATGTATCTGCCTCATCTAACACCACGTGATGGACGTTATTGGTCTTGAAGATACCCGTTGTTACCAGTTTACTGTACGCTCCTAGTGTGGTAACGAGCATGTCACTGTATTCAATTGGTGGATTTAACATCTTCTGCTTGGTACGACCACCGACAAGAGTGGTTACGTTCAAATTCAATCGTTGAGCTATATTTTGAGCGACTTCTCCTACTTGTGTTGCTGAAAATGAAAAAGGAATGTGTTGATTATTATATTCTAGTTTGTGGTAACATTTTAAGCTGAGCAAATAGATACCTAATAAATAAAAGTATTTGCTTTGGATGTGCAGTTGCATTATGATGCTTATGATACTTACCAGTATTAGAATCAATTTGAGCACTTCACAATTTTATTATAGATACAATCTACAGAACTTAATCATAAAACAAATTATTTTTCTAAGTATCTATCATAATGCATGTAGTTATTTTCAAATTCGAAGAACTTACCTAGTTCTCTGCTAGGAGTTATGACAACAGCCATAGGACTGTTAAATTCTTCTTTTACACTAGGCTTCCAATCCAAGATATGTTGGAATATTGGCAGCAAGTATGCTAAAGTCTTCCCGCAACCGGTCTCTGCAGTCATGACAGTATTGTTGCCAGCCAGTATCGAAGGAATCCCTTTCGCTTGGATCAAAGTAGGCAATGAAAAACCTTGCTCAGACATAACCTCAATTAAACTCGGACACACGCCGATTTCTTCAAAACTCTTCTTATAAACTGGTTTTTCTTCCTTCTTATTGGCATCTCCATAGATAATGAAGTAGTCCCCTTTCGATTTATTACTCAGCCAGCCTTTAGAAGCCAAAGGAATACCATCAAACTTACTGTAACTCTGACCCTCAAAATGATTGAATTCCGGCCGTTTACAACTTATTATTGGTAATTTCTTCTTTGCTTGCTTGACGCTATAGTACCGGCAATACGATAAATTTAATATGGGACGTAGTTTCGACATTTTTGGGCTTCAATTGTGATATTTTATATTCATTTAGAATTTACTATTAGGTGTTCTATGGTTTTACACACAAAACCGTAGCACAAAACACCTGACTTGACATTAGTTTTTCGTTGATGCCAGTGTCAATGTCAGCAGAGTTAAAGTGACAGCTACTGCGACAGATTATACTACGATACGTTTAGTACCTACAAGCTGAGATTTCGTTTAACAAGATTTTGTTTAGCTAATATTCAAACCGATTTTGAAAATGAATCACATTGTTGAGGTCACCCATATATCAAATCTTACTGTTTATGGGTATCTAATCAGTTTTTTTTATGTTGTGAATATTATCCAATGACTTAGATTAATTTTTGGCACATGTGAGTTACTGTTCAATGAATCTCAGTACTATAATAAACAGAGTCAAGTAAAAAGGAGCAAAAGTTACTCTTTCTCCTTTTTCCGTATAAAATGGGATTCTGCAACACTGCGGCATGCTCGATATTTTTACGGTACGGTGTTAAGGTGTTATAACCCTACGTTTTATAATGTACGCTTGTAAATAATTAGAACTATTTCACTATTTCAGAGCCTCACTCAACAATGGCGCCAATACTGATGAGCCTAAAACGGTTGCCCCCATTATATAGAAAGGAATTTGAATTACGTAAATTGGACTTCAATTGCAAGCCAGGGGCCCTACCACGGTAATATTATTAAACAAAATAAGATAAATAAAGATAATTATACTGTGGCCGAGTAGTTCAACTGAGTCTGTGGGAAAGAGACAGAGCTGTGAAAGCGCCATCTCGTTCCCACAATGAAAATAAATAGTAGGCCCACCAGCAAAAAAAATCGCGCCTAGGAGTATTTTATGCTGGATACGTTGAATGGTGGTCCACTCAACGTATCCGGCATAAAATATGTATCTACTAAATATTTTGAAAAACGACTCACGGTGTACAGATATGTAATATTTAATGTCTCTAGAGTAGGTACCTATCCTTGACATAACTACGTCTTTAATAGGGTACCTACTAAAAGACTACCATTTAAGTCACGGAATAGAACTAATAGCTTTTTGCCTAAAGTATAACACAAAACAATACATAGGCCAGTATAGATAATACTTATACATATGAAGTACTTACAAGTGTTTATTATTTGCTAGTAAACATACTAGAGGATAAACTAGTTTCGTTATTCAAAATTCTGTTGTATTCAGGCTCTGAAGCGAATACAAAAACGCTATTAATATTTAGCAGTTTTATCTTAACATCCACGGGCCACAGAACAACTCGCATCTTGTAAGAACAAGCTGAACATTTTGCGACAGAGTAATAATTAAAAAGTAAAAAAAAAAAACAAAATGAGAATTAATTTCCCGCGCATTAATTTAAATGTGATTGGAGTGGTTTGTGGAATTGTGATTTTAATTATTGGACTTCAGTTCAAGTAAGTGCCTAGATACTAATTAATTTAATTAGATAAGTATATATTTTATTTGGGCAAAAAGAAAAAAAATACCTACACAATTTATGTAACTAAGGAAATTTTCCCCCGAAATTTTTGCACCATGACTAAGTACTTACATAAAGTATAACTAGTATAAGGTACCTACTCAACCCCTGGGCCCACATACTGTTCTATGTAGCTATGATTTGATAATAGTGATTAGGTGCTTTACGTAGTACCTAGATAGGAACTAGGAACTAGATAAATTAAACAGTTAAGTTTTTTTTTTTCGTGATCAAATCATCAATTGAGTCCTCCCACCCAGGGCGGGACGCGAGCGACTGTCAGACTGTACAGTACCTACTGAATAAAAATCACGGTAATCCTTTAATAGCCCTTTACGTTCCAGGGGGTCGCGGTTACCTGATGATACTTTTCCGCGACCCTACCATAGGTATTAGACGAGTCCGACCCATTTTCTATGGCCCGACCGAAAATCGCTTTCGCTTTTTGAGAACGTTGAGTAGTTTTCGCCCATGTTTTTTGCGAATGACGTAGGAGAATTGTCGATTTACCTATTTCCAATAAACACTATGATTGATGAAAGTTTTATTGATGTGTCTTTTGTGAAAAAAAATAACAAAAATATAAGAATAGTACCTACCTACTATAATTAGTACATAAACAATTTTTTAACTTCCGTAAGTACGAATGCATGTGACCGTTTCCACTGATGCTACCTTTGGATGCTACGCTATGTAGCGTTGCCGCAAAGTAGCTGCGCGAGGGTGATGCGCAGCTCGAGCTATGCGAAGTATCGATAGTAGGGAAGATGACCCATAGTAGGCATCCAGCACGTCTCCATAGCACGCATCGCTACGTTATGTGCAAGTGCACCAATGAATATGATTGGATATCAAACGCATCAACTGCAACGTAGCATAGCACATCTCTGGTGACAAATCAGCCTAACGGTCTTATAAATTAATTCTTAGTTCAAGTAGAAGCGGCACTAACATAAACGTATCTGTTAAATACGAAAATTATATGTTTGCCCACCTAATTGTTTTAACCTTAGTGTAGGTACATTTCAGCCTGTAATTCTGTAAATAGTCCGCAACAAGGTCTAGGTTACCTGCCATCTTATTAAATACCTGCTTAACTATAACTAACGGAGAAAGACCAGTAGCTGACGAATTTGTAAGCCCATTCTACACAGCGAGCTAAGCGAAACGAGCTCGGGCCTTGTGGCACCCCGACTTTGTATGTTAGAAGAGGATGGCGGGGTTTTGCAAGACCCCGCCTTCCCGCTTTATGTTTTGTTTTTTAAATCACCAGCTTTTTCCTCTGCTTATGTATCCTGACTATTATTAATGTAGTTGTCGACTAAAAGAGCAGTATTAATAAATATCTATTCGATAAAGCGTTCAGTAGAATTAGTGTTTGCCGATGTAAGTTGGATTTGCAATAAATACCATTCGATCAATCGTTGTCGACTTTACGCAAGTAAAATACGCGTTTTTGACGTGGAGTTGCGGATACCAACCCGTTATACAACACAATTATAAAGTCCACTTTTCATTAAT
The DNA here is from genome assembly GCA_954870645.1 of Agrotis clavis. NCBI lineage: Eukaryota > Metazoa > Arthropoda > Insecta > Lepidoptera > Noctuidae > Agrotis > Agrotis clavis. The sequence continues at coordinate 25,308,367 of OX940922.1, forward strand.
GGAACATACTTAATAAGGATTTAGACTCAATTGGAGGTCGGTTGATATCAAACCTGAGATATGCGGACGATACTACTCTTCTTACAACGTCGCAAACAGACAAAGAACGGTTTATTTCGCTTCTAGAAACAACCAGCTCTGATTTTGCTCTCGCCATAAACCGCGATAACCAAAATGATTGTGGTGGATCGTAAGACTAACAATCGACCTTACTTACTTACAATAGCCAATTGCGAAGTTGTCCAGAGCTACATCTATCTGGGATCCACAATCACTAATACTGGAAGTTGCGAAGAGGAAATCAAAAGACGGTGTGCCGTGACACGATCAGCCGTGGAAAAGCTCACGAAGATAATGGAAAGATCGCCGCATTACTAAAAACACCAAGGTTCGCTTAATGAGATGCCTAATATTTCCTATTTTTAACCGACTTCAAAAAAAAAAGTAGGTTCTCAGTTCGACCTGTATGTATGTATATATGTATGTATGTTTGTCCGCAATTATCTCGCGTTTGGCTGAACCGATTTTGATGCAGTTTTCAGAAAAGTGTTTGTTACATTCTGGGGAAGGTTTTAGTATATAACAATAATGGATATCTTGTGAAGTTGCTTACATAGATCCGTTTTGCTTAATAGGATTGTATAGATTTTCAAAGACGCCGATTTTATGAAGATTTTTGCTGTTGATTATCTCAACTAAAAAGGGAAAAATAAAAAACTTTTTGAAAAAAAGGGAACCGACTTCAAAACCAAACCCAAAAATCTATAAAATAACTTTTCTTTCGGAAGTCGGTGGCCATGTCAATGAAATAAAAAAAAAAAACAAAGCCACCGACTTCCGAAAGAAAAGTTATTTTATAGATTTTTGGGTTTGGTTTTGAAGTCGGTTTCCTTTTTTTCAAAAAGTTTTTTATCCTTTATGGAGCTGAAACATGGACGATACAGCAAAAATATCGTAATAAGATTGACGCCCTCAAAATGTGGTGCTGGAGACGTATGTTGAGGATAAAATGGACTGCTCACCGCACTAACGTTTCCATCCTGAAAGAGCTTCGTATCAAACAAAGACTTTCGTCGATTGTTCAAGTGCAAATCCTTAAGATGTTTGGACATATCATCCGCAACGAAAGCTCTTTGGAACGTTTGGTGATACAAGGAAGAGTGGAACGACCACTCCGCCAGGAGTGTACAGCCCGGTTTCCACCACGAGCGGAACGGACACATTAATGACTCCTTTAAACTCGCAAGCGCAAACTGCATACTTGTATTTCCACCAACAAATCGTTTTTGCGTTCCCAGAGCGAGCTCATTTTTACTCTTTTCACCCGCTGGGTCATTAATGTGTCCGCTCCACTTGCAGTGGAAAACCGGGCTTACGACTAAGAAGAAGAATTAAGATTTTTGAAGTTAAGTTACGGACCCGATCCTGAACGAGATTTTAAAAATCTGAGCCAGGTGGCAAAGGAGGCTCACCGCAGCCTTAGGACGAGACAGCGATTTTCGGACTTGAGTCATGCTGACTGTACGGGGTGGGACTCTGCTCGCAACAATGTGTTGATCACCATTGCCAACTGATTCTAGACTAATACTAATTACTAGTAGACTAAAATTACGATTAAAACAAATAAAAGAGTATAAAATCATTTGCCATCCATATAACTTTCCTATAACTGTTGGTCAATATAACCTAGTAGGTAATAAGGTAATAACTGTTTACCACAAACCACAGTACAGAAGGAAATAAGAAACCTATCGGTTTGTACAATAACTAAAGTAACTACATAGGTATTTCTAAGCTGTCCCTGAAATTATAGATCAAATCGAATCGAATGCCTCTATTCGGAGAGTTCATTTCTAATCTTTTTACAAGCATAGTACTGAGTAAAGGCCTGTCCGCACACAACAGTGCCGACACGTTCCGTACCGTACCGTACCGTTCCGTGACGTGATCAGTGTCAGTGAAATATGATATTGTATGTACCTACCATACATTTTGTACGACGCTATCCATACTCATCAGTGTCAGTGCCGTTCAGTGATGTTTGTTCACTCGTATTATATGAATAGCACGTCACGTCACGGAACATGTCGGCACTGTTGTGTGCGGATAGGCCTTAACCCATTCGCGGCAGACGCCTATCGGCGTTTTTTTATTTCATATTCAGGTGCGGAGTACGCCTATCGGCGTTTTTTTACAATTGTTTATATCTTGGCAAAAACCGACATAAAAAGCAAAATTTTGCAATAGGTGCTATTTTTTTTTTAATGCACAAAGTAGTGCTCACAGTTTCAGGATTTATAACTATAAAAAAAATTGCGAAATCCTTTCTAGGTGCTGAAGACGCCTATGGGCGTTTTCCAGGATTTAACAACCTTTGGTTCTAAATATATTTTGTTAATTATTACTTTTCTATAATATAGGTATTTTTAGCGATCACTTACATCACATAATTTTTATTTCCTATTTTGCATTGGTTTTACGAGTTATGTATGACTTTTAATGACATAAAATTGTGTAAGTACGTATATTTACATAGGTTTAAATTCACTAAAACTTAATAAAACTTTACCGATAACAACACTGACAGTCCTACCGATGTGGAATTTAGTTCTCATTTTTCTCTTAGCTAATCCCGAACCGGTCAGTACACAGATTAAAGTTAACCTTTATAATTTGAAGTTAAGGTTCACTTTCGTATGAAAAGTAGGTAGTTTGCACTAAATGACGGTTAATATTTTTTTAATACAGTTGCTCAAAAAGTGGCGTATTGCAGGGACATATAGCGTGCGGGATGTGATTACACACCATTGCTTTTTTTACCATTCCCGAACTCGTGCGTTCTCTTTCCCAACTGTCAAAATAATGTTTTATTATTACATATAGTTGTGGAATAGGGTGAAGTACCCAATTATCAGCACTTTAAGAGTTGGTCTTAATTTAAGCCTATTTATTATTGTGAAAAATAGTTCTTTACCCGTTAAGGCAAATTTGATAGTTCTAATATTTATTAAGGAAGACGATATTAAAAGAAAAACATGGTTGACTTCTATCCAAAATTTTTAAGACAAGTAAGAATAAAAAATGGGTCTCTCACCATTTACTGGCACCATTTTCCCCAATTGATAGCATAGAGCGAGCTAATTATCAGCACTGTTAGGAATTGCATTAAAAAAATATTTCCATTCATAAAATCTGTTTTTTATTATTTATATTTTTATACACATATAGTTAGTAGGTAGGTACCCTCAAAACAATCACTTATAATCGAATAATACTTTTATAAATTGACAAAATTTAATATTTAAGAAACATGAAATTGCACATAAGAAACTGTACCAGTAAGTAAATAAAAAGGAAAAAGGATAGGCTCTTGCCATCTCATCTTTTAATCCTCTTGAAGGATCTTCTCTAGTTCTAGTAAAGAGGAAGTCTTCTTTCTTTTAATTGTTTATTATTTTTTCCAACGGGTCTATTTGTTTCTTATCTCTTTGACTGTTATGCGAGGCTCTGGGTGGTATATTAAGTTAAATGTCGGAAAGAATTTGGATTTTTTTTATTTGGTGGATTTTTTTACTTACTCTGCTCTTCGGCTTTTCTTAATATTAATCGTGTTTTCATTTTCAGGTGAGGATGGTATATTCGTGTTATGAATCATAATTTCGTTTTTATGTCTGGTGGTGATTAATAAAGGTCTCTCGTGATTTATTTTCTTTTGTCTCCTGTATATTCGTAGCTTTTGTCTCTTGTTTTTAAGTATCTATTGCCTATTTTGCTTTCTTGTTTACCTTGTTTCTGGTGGTTTCTACTGTAGTTTTATTTACTTTAGTCTCCTTTATATGATTAGCTTCAGTCTCTTGTTTTTTAGTTTCGACCGTCCCTTTTGCTTTCTTGTTAATCTTGTTTCTGGTGGGTTCTTTTGTTTTGTTTTTTTCATCTTGTTTAAGTAATCTGTTCTTTTTGCGAGTCTCTTGTTCTTCTTATTTAAGTTTTTTAACTTTTAATTTTTCGAGATGATGAAATTCTAAGAAAACCAATTTAACAGCATGCTTCTGATCCAGTTATCAGCACCGTGCTAAGATTTGGATTTTGATAGTCTATACTACCTACTTATACAAAACAAAATGAACTCTATGCATAAAATAAACACAGTTTACATTAAAAAGTATGAAATTAGTTGTTAGGTACATTTTTTTCATTTATCAGCACCAGTGCTGATAATTTGGAATTTACAAAATTTTCGATCCCTTTATCAGCACCACGTATTTCACCAATTTATCACCATAACCTCAAATTCTACTCTTCAGAATATCCTCATGAACTATCTCAAATATCAGAGAAATCGTTAGTTTCAATATAAAATATGTAAAAGATCTGATATATCATAAAATGTAAACACGTGAACTTAACGGCGATCACAAGAAACAGGCAAAAACAGAAGAAACTGCTGGATACAAATGTTTGTTTACACAATTTCCACCATTGTGTAGTCTCAAAGTATTTTTTTGCCAATAGTAGGATTCCAAAAACATTTATTTATTTATTTAATAGTGTGGTAACCCATATTAATAAGTGAAAACCTTAGAATTTGACAAATTATTCGGAGTGCTGATAATTTGGTGCAGTGCTAGTGTTTGGGTTACTACCCCTATATAAATTCTATTAAAAAGAAAAACCAACCATGAAGTTTTTACTAAAGAGTTTTTGTGATTCATACAAATAAGTATATTTCTAAAAAGAAGCTATTAATTTATTTCAATATCAGATTTAATGATTTAGTTGAATGAATTAGATTAGGTTTCATTTCATATCAATAAAAAAAAATCTACTGAAGACTAAGCTGTATGCAGTTCCCTTTGCCTACCAAAATGGGAGAAGAAAAAAAAAACTAATAAATAGTGGTATTGTAAAAGTAAGAAAAGGTTTACCACCTCTGATATTAAGGTGATTGCTTCGATGTAGCCCGCGAAATTCAAATTTTTTTACGTTTTTTGCAATTTGCAGGCCAGTGACATGTTGTAACTTTACAAATATTTGTGTTGCGCAAATAACAAGTATAATTTTAAATATAAAAAATATCAAAAAACTCGCTCCATCAGCTCTCACATAGAAAAGGTGCATCGTAGTTAGATTTCGGAGATTTTAACATGATGCACCTTTTCTATGTGAGAGCTGATGGAGCGAGTTTTTTGATATTTTTTATATTTAAAATTATACTTGTTATTTGCGCAACACAAATATTTATAAAGTTACAACATGTCACTGGCCTGCAAATTGCAAAAAACGTAAAAAAAATTGAATTTCGCGGGCTGGTTGGAGCATCCCCCTTAACCATTTATCGCCATATTCTTCTAATTTTCGCAGTCCAACTAATAAAGAACCAAAATTTCACAAATAGGCGCCTACTTAATCGATGTTAATTTATTTTTTAACATTAAATATGTTCGTTACCGTACCACCAATTTCGCGCAAGTTTGTTAAACATTTTAACGTAAGAATTATTAATCATTTTATACAGTGCTGAAAACGCCCATCGGCGTTTTATAATATCCATTTGAGGTGCTGAGGACGCCCATCGGCGTTATAGACGAAAACCACCCCGCACCTGAAATATAAAGTTATTTTTCTCTGCCGCAATGAATGGGTTAAAGTACCAGTTCGATTCAACTCGTGTTCGATGATGTACCAGTGTATCATTCGATGACTCAGAAATTAGTTTCAACTTCGAACCAATCTATTCAAAAATTGAAGGTCAAACTGATTTAGCTACAACCGAATTATTGGTATAAGAAGGTACTTTGAATAAAATAGAATAGAATTTTTTTGTTAACATAGGTATTTCTTGACAGATATTATGTTTGTTAGACAGAGCGCTATATGTTATGCCGGGAGGCGTACAAAAATATTAATTTAGGACATGCAAATTAAAATTGAATTAAGAAATTTAAATTACATTATTTTAATTATTTTTTTGCACCAAAATTCGTCTGACAAGCTGCAAAAATATGTAATGTACGGTACGGTGTATTGTATGGTACCTATACCTACCCGCCTTATTTACCTGCCTAGCTATACCTACCCGCCTTATCTACCTGCCTAGTTATACCTACCCGCCTTATCTACCTGCCTAGCTCAAAAATCAAAATCAAATCGTTTATTTCAACTAGACCAATTACAGGCATTTATGAATTGTCAAAAGACATAAAACAGAACAATTACAAAAATAGTTATGGTGCTACAGTCCCAGTCACAAGACATAAAAACTGTGAAAGTACCGTAGCGTAGGTGCTCATTCCAAAGCATAGATCTCTATGGAGAAGAATGAGCAAGAAACTCCATGGACACTTTTTCAATCGCCAAAATTATTACAAAACTTTTGTTACATCATTAGTCATCAGATGGTACATTATGTGAGAACGATGTGGCAAGTTAAAGTGTCCATAAGCAAATAAAAAGACAATTCAAAATCAAGTTACTTATAATTATAAGAGACCGTGGCAGCTAAGAGATGACCAGTCCCAACTGACAGCGCCCGTTCACGAACATGACACATATAATCTACCCGCCTTATCTACCTGCCTAGCTATACCTACCCGCCTTATCTACGTGCCTAGTTATACCTACCCGCCTTATCATCTACCTGCCTTCCTCGTGGTTTCTCCCCCTGTGTTCGGCTTCTATTGGTCGTAGCGTGATGTATAGACTATGAAACACAAAAATAAGCTTTCAATTCGAACTAGTTTTTCCTGAGATTAGTGCGTTCAACCAAACCAATACATTTATTGTACGCACAGCTATGGAGTGGAATTCCCTGCTGGCATCTGTATTTCCCGACAGCTATAACCTTGTGGTCTTCAAGTCAAGAGTGAACAGGTTACTTGTAGGCAAGCGTGCTTCATCGTCGACCACATCTTCGCTTACCATCAGGAGTACTATTGTGTATTCTGTGCATCAGGCGAGATAGTGGTCAAACCACCGAACCTATCTTAAAATAATAAAAAAAGAAAACCAAACAAACTTTTCCGCTTTAGTCTGTACTAAGGCCGTGGAATCCACAGTATGTGAAGAGGCAATGCTATTCTCTTTAAACATCTGCGCTCACGCCACGCTGGGACTAAAGTTTGCTATGCTCTAGCTACTGACATCAGCGACACTATATCCAATCGGAGGCGCCAACGGTGAGCGCTCGGTCTTCGCGATTAGACGATCTCAAAGCCGTTGCATCAAAGGGCTCATCGTAAAGTCCAGAGATGTGATCAAGGGCGTCGCTTGCGGAAGTCCTGTCCAACTTAAGACGTCTTTTTAGTGTGGTATAATCATCAAATGAGTCCTCCCACCCAGAGTGGTGCGCGAGGGACTGTCAGACTCGTACTGACTAAAATTCCACTGTGTTCCTTCAATAGCCCAGTCCCGCGACCCAAGCATCAGGTATTAGAGCAGTGCTTTTGTAAATTACAACCTCAATATCTTAACTTTCCAGTAACATCTTGCATGGTGCGTCTGTGGCAGAAGTGAAGGTGCTGTTGCCACTCATCAAGCTAATACAAGTAGCTGTCGTGAGTCTGTATCAGTTGCACTCGAGCGCACCTCTGTATCCACCACATGCAAATGTTCACGGTAAGAACGATTCTAAAGGCTTTGTCAAATAGCGAGAACGACGTAGGACATGTCACGCTAGCGTGACGTGTCCTTGGCGTGCTTTCTTACTATGAAAAAATATGTGAGTCGTTACACATAGCCACGCTAGCGCCGACGACGGCTTTGGCTTTTGCCCAGCACTAGCTAGGCCAAAGATTTTTTCCTCTATACGTTACTGCTACCGAATGAGGACTTTTAAGACGATACTGATTCTTGGTAGATGATATAGGGGAAGATTTTAACCACTTCTTCCTGAACGGGCAGTGTGCTTGTCATCTACCTACAAAATGTCTAAGCACCTACATAATAGATATGGGATACATAATTATGTAAGTAGTTTATATACCTACTGCATGTTCTGTGCAAAGGAAACAGCCATGTTGCACCTTCGACCTTCAGCATTGTTATTGTAATAAGTACTTTAACGATAATTCTATAAATAGACGTAGGTATGTCAATATGTGGCGTAAAGATTTCTATTTTGATAGTATAATTAACATACACGTGGAGATTACGCAGTGACTGAGATGTGATTAGGATACGGCTCAACGTGAGAATTTGACACCCAACAATGCAATATAATATGGCACTATAATTATTTAGATATTACGTCACAAGTTCCGAAAAATCAAAAAAATCAAAACACATTATCTGGGATCTTTACATGTGACTTTAAAAACGGTAGTAGGGAAATATAGTGTACAAGTCATTTCTGTTCAAACTTTCATGAAGTGCAGGTGTAATTTTATATGGGTACGGTTAGCCGATACAAATATCTGAGCAGCTCTAAAAGAAAAATGGCGAATGCTGAGTAGCTTAAGCTGAGACAGCTGTCAAAATGCTTCACTCTCGTCTGAACTCAGCATGGTTTCAGCCGATAATTTAGTCAGCATAGGCTGAATGCTGTTCAGTATTAGCGATTTCTGTCCAGATTTTGTATCGGCTAACCGTACCCTATGTGACGACACCTATTAAGCCATCTACTAGACGCTCAGGCCAATTATTCGTGACCAAGTCGAATTTTTTATTGGAGATAGTTTTGCTGTTGACTCTATTCTAGGTTACAGGTGACAGAACAAAGTCTACGATGGAGTGAGCTTACCCAGAAGATGCCTCTACACTCTAACTTTGACTCTAACTCTTGCGTTCGGGAACACAGACGGTAGTGAGTTCCACTTTTTGCAAGAGTTCTCACGTCAGGCATTTGCCGTCCACTACTAACACCAACCATCCCGGACCTGGGCAGTCCACATCCATGCACTGGATCGAGGTCTCCACTCTAACTGATGTCTGCTCCATTGTCCGTCTCTCCGTCTGTAAGAGTTTATCGAACTTGAAATAACTAATTCGATTGTTTGACTGTTCCAGATGGTCAAACCTTTGACTTCATAATAGTGGGTGCTGGATCAGCAGGATGCGTGTTAGCCAACAGACTGACAGAGATATCCAACTGGAATGTTCTGCTCATCGAGGCTGGGGATGACCCACCAGGAGCTTCAATCGTAAGTACCTATTTGTTGAGCTATTCTTCTTGTTAAGTGGGTGAAGAGAGGATTATCTTTTATTAGAGCATAAAGAAAAATTGCGTGCCCGATTTCACTTGATGTAGTACCTTATTTAAAGCGCTGAAACAGTCCTTAAGACTATTTTTACCCGTTTTCGCTCTTGATAATACATTTTGATAATAAATTAACAAGTGCTTACCTTTAATTCCTTTCAGATACCAGGCTTATCAGTTTTAGTGGCAGCAGCTCTTCCAGACTGGAACTATTTCACGGTCGACGATGGATACTCAAGCCAAGGTCTCAAGACGAAGAGCATCCAAAACCGCAGAGGTAAGATGCTTGGAGGATCTAGCGGAGTCAACTTCATGTTCTATGTCAGAGGAAATAAGGCCGACTATGACAATTGGGCCCAACAGGGCAACAAAGGCTGGGGATGGGACAACGTGACTACATACTTCAAGAAAAGTGAACGATTAAACAATAAAGATATAATGGACAGTGGTTCCGCTGATTTACACAATACCAAAGGATTCTTAGGAATCACACAACCAAATTGGGGTCACAAAACGAAAGATTACTTCAATGCTTTCAGAGAGAATGGCCACAAAATCATTCAAGACTGCAATGGATACCAGCAGTTAGGATACGGGCCTTCTAGTTTTACTGTAGATGAAAATATACGACAGAATACAGCCAATGCATTTCTAAGCCCGATAAAGGACAGGAAAAATCTGCATGTCCTTAAAAACACGCAAGTAAGAAGAATATTATTGAACAAGGGTAAAAGAGTTATTGGTGTAGAAGTGAAGCTTCCCGGAGGTAATCATATAAAGCTTAAAGCAAAACAAGAGGTTATACTATCAGCTGGAGCCATCAGTACTCCACAAATACTCATGCTATCAGGCATCGGCCCGAAAGAGCATTTGAAAGAAATGAACATAGATGTAATATTAGATTCACCGAATGTCGGACAAAATATGCAAGACCACCCTTTAATTCCTTTAATTTTTTCTGGAAAGAAGAGCATGTCCTCTATCTTAGATAATATTGAGCCTTTGAGAAGTCTGGATCGATTTCCAATGCCAACGATTTTGGGATTTGTTGCTTTGAATAAGTCTCAGAAGTACCCAGACTACCAGGTCACTGCAGTACCAACGCCCACAGCTGCAATTCTTCCACCTTTACTTTGTTCCGATACCTGCACACTTAAAGATTCGTCTTGTATAGCTCTAGCTGACGCCACTCAGCGGAGAGGAGCTTTTTTCACTCTTATGACCCAATTACACCCCAAATCAAGGGGTAAAATCATGCTCAAAAGTTCAGACCCAGAAGATAGTCCTCTCATCTATTCTGGATACTTCAGCCAAAAGGATGATTTGGAGAACTTTGCGAGATATATTGAAGATTATATTACTGTGTTAAATACGACACATTTCAAAAAAATGAAGTCTGGCATTGTAGATTTAAAAGTAAGCCAATGTGAAGGTTTAGATTTTGCGAGCCACGAATATTGGAAGTGTTATGTGTTGAATTTGGCAAGTACCCAGTACCATGCTGTAGGTACTTGCGCGATGGGGGTGGAAGGCAAAGGGGTGGTAGATGAGAGGTTAAAACTAAGAGGGGTAAAAGGACTAAGGGTTGTCGATGCAAGTGTGATGCCCTCCATTCCGAGTGGAAATACTAATGCCCCAGTCATTATGATAGCGGAGAAAGCCGCTGATATTATCAAGGTTGATCATGGAATACATGTGAAACAGTAATTACCGAATGTTTGGTTTGAGGAGTACCTCAAGGTGCACCTATATCTCCGCTAATCACCAGCAGTTATGAGATGTTTACTTGTCGGTGATATGGCAATAATTTTGTCTCAGAATCTTTTACAAGAACAAAGTGCAAGAGGATAATCTGTTATAATATCCAAAGGTTTAATTAAAATAAATACAATAGTTATTATTTAATAGGTTGTTTGTTTGTTTTCATATAAAATATTACGTCATTTCATTCTATACCATGATTAACTGTGGTCTGTGTTGTTAGGATAAGTCAACTAATTATGTAGGCTATATAAGGTAACTTATTAAGATGACTTTGTGGTATACGGCTATCATCAAAAGTGAACTTCTCTCTCTCTTGTTGAATACAGAAAAATAAAATATATAATTTACTCCCATCATCCTCTTCCACATTTATTTCTTTATTTGAATGCCTTACAACAATTATATGTTTAACTAACATTTAACGTAAAAATATTTAACATCGTTTATACAGGATATTTACAAAAGTTGTACAAATAAACTTATAGAAAATAATCACGAAGGCTTACATATAATCACGTTATCTAAATATAAATAGGTAGATTGAAACTGTGGTGGTTTAGAATTTAAGCTCGCTTCGGCCAAATGATGATGAAAAGCAATTCTGGGTAATAATACCTATGCAAAACCATACAACGTTGAACAAAAACTTATATACAATTATTTTAATCTGACCCCAAGACATGCAGGCGAGCAAGAGATTAAGTTAACGCTCAGTAGTCATGAATACATTTTCAATACAGAGCATTTTCGTTCATTCCGCTCTTTAACGCTCAGTAGTCTTCAATAGATTTTCACCTTTATACGTTTGGTTATTGAGTTGAAAATCTATTACAGACTATAGACCATTTACGTTCATCGCTCAGTACATTACGTGAAATAGGATAACATTTTTTATAATTTGAAATGATTGTCACCTTTCTTCAAAAAGCTTTGGCTTTAAATTAAGCGATTAAATAAGTTTATGTGTCGTAAAAACACCAACAAAAGTTTTAGATCCACTGGCACCACAAATCATTAAGGGCTAATAAAAAACTTTTTCAAAAAAAAATGTGACCGCCTTCAAAAACAACCACAAAAAAGGGTAAAATAACCTACAAAACTTTTCTTTCGGAAGTCGGTGACTTTTTTTATTAATTTCATTGTCTCTTTTGCCACCGACTTCCGAAAGAAAAGTTTTGTAGGTTATTTTACCCTTTTTTGTGGTTGTTTTTGAAGGCGGTCACATTTTTTTTTGAAAAAGTTTTTATTTTACTCTTTTTAGTTTAAATATTCAACCAAAATTCTTGTCAAATACATCATTTTCTTACATGTGCACTAGAATTTTGTAATCCGTAGCACCGGTAATAACATCGTTAACATCTCTTTAATTCATTCCCTATCTCAAAAACTACTGAACCGATTTTGATGAAATTTGCAGTATTCCCTAAGTTGAACGATACCTAGTACAACAAAGAAAGAATTACTTGAATCGGACTTGTAGTTCCGGAGATATGCAAACACAAACATAGTTTTCTTACATCAGGAGTTGTACCTTCCATCATCAGCTCAAGTACATGAGATGATGATTTCCATACGCAAATACTTGAATTACTTCATAAGATTTGCGAAAAACTATGTGTCAGCCAATAAAATTTGAGGGTTGCCCTCGATTTCTCCAAGATCCAATCATCAGATCCTGAAATGGTGACAATGGGACCACACGGGAAGCACCAGCTTTCGAATAAAAAAAGAATCATGAATATCGGTTCACCCAGTCGCAAGTTATGAGGTAACAAACATAAAAAAAAAAAAAAAAAAAAAAAAATACAGTCGAATTGATAACCTCCTCCTTTTTTTGAAGTCGGTTAAAAACAATGAAACTGAAAACAATTGCAGATCTAAACCGCGTTGAAGAACTTTCAAAGGAATATTTAGACTGATAGTTTTTGATCACTGTTCAAATATACTAAATGCGTTTCAATTGTTAAAAATACCCTAAATACATTCCTCTCTCATCTTCAAAAGATTTTCAGACACGGAACGATATTTATAATAATTACCTTATCATTATCATCGTATTATCATGTGTCACCTTAGGACGTAGGGTAAAACTTGGTAATACGCTAGAATGACGGCGTTTTGTCAACTAGGGCGTATTACCAAGTATTACCCTATTTAAAAAGTCCTATAGTTTGTCAATCGTTTGAAGATGTTAGATATTGAGTGTTAAAATTATGTTTGTTTTGTGGTGCAAGAGGACTTGCCATGTTCTAAATTAATCTTTAGTGATAAACGTGATTGTTTATGTTAAATATTTTATCATATTTGCATGACCCACACATCTAAACCATAATACTTGCCATCACAATAAATTGATAATCGTACAATAAATTTTAAAAGTAAAAAAACTGAGGATACTCGACTACAAACTTAATTCTAAGAATCTTAAATGAAAAGTGATACTAAAAATCAATAAGTTAGAGACTTAAATTAAAATAAACTAATACTAGTAAGTATCTGATTTAGATGGACGTTCCTAAACTAATAATAAAGGAGGGTAGTTTTAAATAAGTGCAATCGGTAACATTCGGCTATCTTCGAGATTCAAAATGGCTTCTATATAACTTGTTAGATATTTTGCAAATAAGACAAAAATCGTGATTATGTGGAAGGCACATTTCAAAGACATTGTCATTAATGTAATTTCATGATAAAGTATGGCATGACATTTGTTATGTTACGATCTCCAAGAAAATTACAAAAATAATACATTTTATAAATATTCGCTTACCTATATGAATATAAGATAAGGAATCCACTGTTAACTATTTTAAATGGAAATGTTAATATTTTATTCTTATCCTAATTTTCTAGAGGCTTAACAATAGAAATAAATAAACTTGTTTTTATTATTCCTGTTGATAGAATCAACTTTGCCGGTCATGGGTACGGTTATTAGGCTCAATCCACACTGAATTGGCAGCGACAACGCGACGATCAGTTTAAATAACAAATCATTAAAAACTTTATGTACAATGTTACAAGGGATATAATTATCATGTTATAAGTTTCTCACGACATCGTGAAATGGTTGTGCAACTCTAAAAAGCGTTTCTTTATGACATTGCACATAACGTTTATAATGTATTTTTATTAAACTGATCGTCACGTCGCTGCCAATTCAGTGTGGCTTGAGCTTTAAGTGTCAATACGTGTCGACAACGATGTGTCCTTAGATAATAACATTGTAGTTTTTTTTTCACTTGAATAACAATATGTATAATTGTGTTAATGTATAATACAAGTCACTAAAACAAAGTGCAGTTACAACAACGTTATATTTTAATGACCTAGTAACAGAAACAAATTAGCTACAGAAAAAGGATTGTGTGGTTTTATGAAACCATGGTAAAAGTGAAACTTTTTCAAAGCTGATGCGAACTATAGGCGCCGCCATATTGGCCTCGACTGCTCTGACGAGTGCCTTTCACTTTATCCCTACTCCGCGGCCGACCATCACGCGACATGCAACACACAGACGAAAAAGTTTGAGACGATGTAATAAAAGTTTCACTTTAATAAATTTAACTTAACAATTTGCGTTGAAACAAACATATTATTATACCTACAGTTAGGGAAATTAATAAAAAAAATGATATGATACATTTCATGCAATTGTTAAAATACAATTTTAAATGAAAAGTTGAAAAATAGAAAATATAGGTACTTTATTTGAAACACGAATAAAACATTAATTACAATGATTCCGTTTGTGATTTGAATGTAGGTACGGATCATTTGAGTTGGTAGGTAGTCAATTTTCAATTTCCTTACCAATTCATTTCCTTGACTTTACATCAATATGTAGAAACATTTGAATGATTACTTCAATCAATGACTAATTTTATAATTTGAGTGATGGTGATATGGTGAATGTAGAATATTAGTTTACTTTGCAAAGAAAATAAAAATAGACCTTTAAGCAGTGGTCCGATCGGCGCGGCGGCGGCGAGAAAACGAGTAACTATCGGCGATTTTCTCTCTCAAGAAACGCACAATGAATGTACATTCCGTGTAAACGAAAGAGATGCATATATTAATAGTTGCTCTGTGACTGTTCACACTGCCGGCGACAACCGCTTTATTAGTTTTGTTGCTGATCGACGAGCTTTCAAAAATAAACAGCGATACTCGTTCAGCGATACTCGTTCAGCGATGCTCGCTCGGCTCGCTTGATCATTTCTTTACAGAGGAATGAGCGACCGAGGGCGAGTGGCGCGAGTAATCGCTCGTCGCACTTGCACACCGGCGCCAAAACTATCGAAACTACATTCGCTTCCCGCTGATCGTCAACTCTATTATAATTTCTAGTTCTACTCGTTACTCGTTCAACGTCGGTGGTCGGACCACACTGCCTTACTGGGACGGTATAATTTTTAACACATGTAACCCATATCTTTGTAAGATAATTCAGTTAAAATTAGTTTGACACCAATAAGGTGTACTACTTTCGAGTCGATCTGATTAAAAGATACGAGTCCGCGCCACCACTCAAGTCCTTTTGACGCGGCGCTAGTGTCTATGTAATTACATCAAATTGCATTAAAAATAATTGGTACCACGGATTTCCCGCAAGACTTTAGTCGCGGCGCGGGTTACATGTCACAAATGCTTCGCTTCAAAAAGTAGTATATCCATCTCGCTCTTTTTCAGTACGTCAATAAAAGATAGATTTAGAATTTCCCGTTTGACAATACGGGCTTTGTACCGAATCATACCGAACCGAAACACGTTTGTAGCGTACCTAAAGTAAGTGTCAATAGAGGTCATATTTTTATTTTAATTGCATAGAAAACTTTGATAAAATACAAGTAATAAATAAATTAACTACCGAAACATGCGCGTCTACATGGATCGTCTTAAAAATGAAATATTGTTAGTCATTTACATAACAAGTTTAGTTATTTCTATTGCTAAGACAATTATTGTATACAGTCTAGCTACCATAGAGATAATAGGTAGGCAAGCTGCAGGTAGTACTAGCTGTGTCTCGATGAAAGAACGAGAAGGAACATCATTTTTGATTCTACACTGTTACAAAATCAGATGAAAAAAAAATAGAAAATATAAACATCATGATGATAATTTGGTAAGAAAAAGACGGTAGTAAAATACGGGGTGAAATTTTATTAATGAGCAATATTTTAAACTCTGGCATTACTAACGATACTAATCGTATTACGGAACTCAAAAACGTTATTAATGCAAGTATCTTCGCCTAATATTATTTGATGTTTGTTTACCTTTCGATCCGCGCGCGGTGTATTGCGCTTTAAAATTTTGATACTTTAGGATTTTTCGGGTTTATGATTTATTTTTTATTACTTTTACGTGTTTGTTTGCAATAATAAGCCTTTGCAGTGTGACATACTACATTTTTAAAGGTGTCCATAATTACATTAGTAATATTTTTGATTTGCGATTTTTTAGCCGTAATGCAATCAGCATCGTGAGTAGAGCCTTAGATTAAAATATTGTCCACGATTCCACCCTGTATAAACTGTTAAATTACTGTCAACTAGTACTTCTATCAAAGGGAGGGGCCACCGACCGGTAGTTAGATGCTACAGGCTAAAATAGACTAGAATACTTCTAAAAGAAAACGAAATGTAACCACGAGTATTTTGACAGGTCTAAGATACTACTGTCCCTTTCTTACTAACGATTACTCATGACACGATACGATGCAATGCGACAGATTTGCGTTGCCGAACTGGAAGTAAAAATCATCCTTACTACTACAACATAAAGGCGCTGCCAATATAGATAAAAAGGCTTTGCTATAACAACGTAAATCAGTGAAATTGCGTCGTAGTAAGGATAATTTTCACTTTTATTTAAATTCATTAGAACGGTGTGAATGGACGCAGGAGTGAATCGAGACAAATCCTTTAACGACACAACGATTTGATCGTTGATTTAATATCATTATTTAGATACTTTATTGGTAATCAATCTATCATATTAATTCAGCGTTAAAATCACCTTCAAAGTAGACTCGATTGATCCTGCATTTTCATTCAAACGATTTTACAGTAGCAACATTTATTTTTTCTCATATGGCAACACTTTAGCCATCGTATAAGGGAAATCGCTACATGTTCTCTCATCAAGTTGTTTGTATACAATTCTACCATACGATAGCTTGCCGTTGCCTACTCTATTTCTCTATGTATTTCTGCATTCCATATCAAAACGTCAAACAGCATTGACAGATGATATTTGAAAATGTCAACTAGTGTACACAGATAATATATTTACAACTGTAACTACACAGATACCCGTAACACTGAAAATATTTTTTTAAACAAATCCAAGGAAATATATGAAAGAAATGCTCGATCAGAGGCAAATGATTTATTATAAAACTTGTGATGAGCGTAGACGTTAGAAGGATTTTACGAAATAATATACGAAATTACTATTGTTACCAATAATTATTATTGTTATCAAATAAAGAAAAGAAACTGATCTAAATGCACTTTTTTCTTTTTTTTTACGTGGTAAAATCATCAAATGAGTCCTCCCACCCCGGGCAGGGCGGGAAGGACAGTCAGACTCGTACTGACTAAAATCCACGGTGTCCTTCAATAGCCCTTTATGTTCCGGGGTCACGGTAATGAGATAAGTCCTGCGACCTCGGCAGGCTTTGGCCCTCTAGAGGGGGGGCCCCGTCATTATGCTGACGCTCTTTGAGGCGCGCGTGGAACACAACGCGCCGTCGACCCGGGCATGGTCCATGGTCGGACAGCGAGTTGCCCTTTACTCACTGCCCGCATGCCCGCGAATCTAAATGCACTTAGGATAAACTTTCTCTATTTCAACCCTGGTCATAAACAAGCAAAGAAGAAGATCTTAATTTGACTATACAGGGTGAATTTTTCAACTGGGCGTGGATGGCTATATCCGAAACTATGAGGAATATCGAAAAACGCTGAAAGGAGTTTCGAGGCCGATTTTGATGAAAACTAAAACTGCATCATTGGATTTTAGAAAAATCAATAATCCTCGCCAGGAATCGAACCCGCTGATTTTGGAAATAAAATCACGACATGTATTATTACACCATTCGATAGTGTTAGAAACACTATCGAATGGTGTAATAATACATGCACCTAAAGATTAAATTCTGGGAAGTAATGATATACGGCAGACTTAAGAAAAATAATTAATTGATGTAAATGAATTTATCCATAACCAGCTCGTAAAAATATCCTTCTAACATTTTCACACATCACAATATTCAATAAGTAGATTGTTCAGACACAGATGAACCTTTAACACAGAAGAATTACACAACATCTAGATATGTTACTTTTTATGTCTTAACAAACGATTCGATTATAAGTTTAATAATGAAAACTTTTTAAAAACATCAACAAGGTTCATTTTGCGGGAAAAAAAGAGGGAGAAAATTTAAAATAAAGAGAGATATTATATAAAATGTTCAAAATATAACGATTAATCAGTCTTGGAAGACACTGAAGTCCCTTTTCGTACAAAACGAGGAAAATATTGCGAACCAATTTTGTTTGGCTGTTGACTAAGTTTTCATTTAGGACGAATTTCACTAAAGAAACTGAATGCGATGAACACATCTAATGCTGTTTACTAATAATGTATCTAAAGCCCAATTCAACGACGATATAATACTAGACTCGTAATAACAGGCGACCGATGTCTGTCAACACATTAGGCAAAAAAGTCTTATATCCGTCTCATTTCGACCAATCCTGTGAGCCGTAAACATACGTTGAGACAGAACAGACCTTGAGTTAGCCAATCACAACGCAGTACCCCGTCCCCCTCGCTTACGTAGTACCTCAGCGAGTTGACAGAATAATTTTCGTTCCTTAGATCGTGCATGCGGAGTCTAGTATTATATCGTCGTTGGCCCAATTCCTATCGTGATCTATACAGAAACGACGGCCGAATTACACAACCTGAATATAATAATATGCACAAGTAAATGAAAACGCGGATTTGGATTGAGATACATTATTTATTTCAGGCGTAAACCATTTGCAAATTGTCGTTGTTATGATAACACAGACAGCCAATGAACCAAGTTTAAATATTATGTTGATCGCGTTCAGTTTGAATAATGAAATAAGCCTCAAAATACATACATTTTCAAGTTTTTTTTTAAATCAAAATCAAGTTTTCTGTATATACAATTATGTCGATTGTTTAATTCATAAACTTCTGATGTTGGTATGTGATAAGTTCTTTATTAGGACACTCTCTTTGATTTTTTATCTATTCAGAAACCATTGCAACTTGCACGTGGCTAGAACCATGACAAGTTCTGATTATTACAAATGTGTTTTAGTGAAAATCGAAAAAATGGTCAAATGCTGAACTTTCAAAAGCAAATATTACGTGATATACATCAATTTGAACTTAACGGCTTTATAAAACTTTTATTAATTTATAATGGGGACATTTTTTTACATCATAGAAAATCTTATATCATTAAGATTTCAATCACATTCAAGAGTCAACACACAGAAAACAATTTACATGAAAAAAAGGAACTTCTTCATAAAATTCAAGGAATTATATTTTCTTTATCTACTTAGTACACTTTTGTACAGTACGGACTAGATTGTACAGTCGTGGTCAAAAGTGTTGACTCATTTTTAAGCTATATAAATACATTTATGTCAAAGTATTGTGTCAAAATGAAGTACATACAAAACGACAAATGGTTTAATATTAATAGTAATTCTAGATATACATTCGTGGGCTTTATTTGATCTACTATACACATTGGACTATTCAATAGACACAAGACTTATGACCGCGACTGTACGTTGTATATGTTTATTGTTGATCAAGGGTGTTTTTGCAAATTTCGATTAGTTCCATTAATTGTGAGAATTTTGTATACGCCTCCTGAAGCATATTTCTGAAAAGAATTGTGACCTCATTAAGACCTAGAATAGTCATGATCTGTGGTTTATATTATATCAGCCCATAGAGTACAGCTGCTAGACAAAAATATTTCGTACTTCTGATATAAAATACTTCGCGATATAAAAACGAAACTAGGTGTATCATATGCACTGAAACAATGATATGATACACCTAGTTTCGAATAGCAAATGAAAAAAATTAAACAGTCAAATTTTTCAAAAACGAATTGAATAATGCTATTTGAGTAGAGAAGCCATTGCTATTTTAAAATCTATTTTGTTTGATTTCAAATGTAATGTCAACAAAAAATATTGTTTGTTGTTATTTTAGTTACAACATTAAAATTGACAGTAAATTAAATTGAATTTATTGATTCGGTAAGTATAATATTTCAAGTAGTATTTTATCACATTTGAATACCTTAGAACAAATGGACGGACAAAACCACCATTGTAAAAATCTTATAACTTTTATAAAAACCATCGCATACAGCCATTTTGTATAGATTGCGGTATGGCCCGATATGATACAAATACACATATCTTTGTTTGCAACATTTAACTAAATAACATAAAATTATCGACTTGGGCAACATTTTCATTTAATAAGCTGTTGCAATATGAATTGGCAACACTGCCACACGAAACCTTTTGCCAATAAACTTCACACACACCAATTTTTTTTTTTTTTAATTTAATAAAATTGTGTAGAATTGAAAGCACATACCTGCATTTGGTACAGAAGACGGCAAGCCGGCTCTTGTTGATGTACTCATTGTCCATACAGATGAGCGACAAACTGTCCCGGAACGCTCGCTCCAGGTCCTCCACGCACGCGTCCGGAGTATCTGAACTTAGCACTCTGTAGATAACAAAGTATTGTGTTAGAAATGGATATGCCAATTGAAACCTCTTGGAACGGGCATCTACGGTACTTTCACAGTTTTCATGTCTTGTGACTGGGACTGTAGCACCATAACTTTTGTAGTGTTTAATAATATTCCTTTATTTGTCTATGACAATTCAAAAGTGCCTACTGGCCTACTTGAAATAAATGCTTTGATTTTGATTTTGAAACTAAAATGTGCGTGTCTATGTTCATTTTTTTCATAGCAAAAAAAAAAAATATTTTTTAAGTTGCCCTACCCTAGGAACTCCTGTATCGTGATTCGTGGGTATTGGAGAACAACATACAAACATAGGAACTCACAAACACAATCACCCAGATCCGCAACAAATACCTGCAGATCATACAAATATTGTTCCGTGCGGGAATCGAACCTGCAACACGTTTCACAGCAGTTGATTGTTCAGCCACTGCGACTACCAACGACGATATAATACTAGACTCCAGTCTAGACTCCTAGGCGACCGATGTCTGCCAACACATTAGGCAAAAAAGTCTTATATCCGTCTCATTTCGACCAATCCTGTGAGCCGTAAACATACGTTGAGACAGAACAGACCTTGAGTTAGCCAATCACAACGCAGTACCCCGTCCCCCTCGCTTACGTAGTACCTCAGCGAGTTGGCAGAATAGTTTTGTTCGTTAAATTGTGCAATGCGTAGTCTAGTAATAAATAGTCGTTGGCGACTACCCTATCGCTGCTTGTTGATCTTTGGTTTTGTTATTATGTAATTTAGTTTCTTTTCTTTATATTGTTATTTACCATGATGGTCCTAGTTTATCTTTTTGTTCCTTCTAGTCACGATTGTGATGTAATCTCGGATTGATGTATAATGTGAATGTTCTATTAGATTGTATAAAATCTTGGTTCTTCTAACCGTACAGACATATGTGTTGCTGGGGAGTTTGTTCCGCCACTTCTTCTTCCCAGAGAAAACACTAGGAAGTGTCGAAGGGGGGGCGCTTTGGGGGACTGTCTTATGTAAAAATTGACCTTCAAAATGTGCTGATAAATCAGCCTAATTTGAATAAATGACTTTTGATTTTCATTTTGTAATACATTAGGACTGGAGCTGTGAACCTTTTTTTATACGATTTTTTTTTTTCCTTTTAAAGCGTTGCCCCACAACAGAAACTAAACCTGTGTCGTGGGCGCGCTTATTAATATTTAAAATTCACATAAACAAACAGCCAGACCAGAATAACTAGTTTTAGGTCGTATACGATCAGGATATGTAATTCCAACGACAGCTCATTACGAAGAAATAAAGAAACCAATGAAAAAAATAATTATCATAAAAAAAAATTAAATAAAATGCCAATGTCTTTTTCTTCTCCTGGGTCATGGGTGCGTTTCACATAGAAACTCACAAAAACCCAACCTTCCTTTATGCTTCGCCGCAGTAGGGTAAAAACAGGCTCAAAATCTTGGCTAATTTCACATTTTGCTGAATGTTACAATCTGTTATCTCTCATCGTTTATCATCATCATCGTTATCTGTAATCTTGGATATCTATTTAAATAAGCTCACCCTTTGATAGCGAGTGTGAAGGCGGTGATCTGGTTGGTGAACAGCATCAGCTTGCTGGTGAGTGCCTCGAGCGGCTCGTCTCCAGGCCACTTGTCCTCTATGTTGTGCGGCACGCCGATACGGGTCGATAGTTTGGCACTGGAACAAGCACCGGGAAACCTGATTAGGTGGGACCTGAATAAAAGAGAAACTTCCACAACTGGAACTCATGCTGAGGTCCCGACTCTGATTTACCTCTGTTAGTAAATCGAAAAATAAACCTCTTTAACCGGCATAATTCTTTCGATTTTTTCCTCATAATTACCCCTATAATTGGGACAGTGCAAATTTTACTTTTTTTAGAACAGTCTTCACATGAGACAGACATTTATTGATACTTGGATATCTTTTTAGGGTTCCGTAGTAAACAAGGAACCCTTATAGTTTCGCCATGTCCGTCCGTCCGTCCGTCCGTCTGTCCGCAGTTTAGCTCAGAGACGCACAGTACTAGAGAGCTGAAATTTGGTGTAAATATACGAATTTGTTGTGCCGAAAAAGTGGTAAAATAAAATCTCGTAAAATATTTTTTTTTAGGGTACCTCCTGTACACGTAAAGTGGGGATGTTTTTTTTATTTCTCGCGTACCCCTTAGTGTGGGGTATCATTAAATAGGTCTTTAAAAAATATTGATAGTTTCCATTAACAATTTTTTGATAAAAAAATTCGTTTGTGAAATATTAAGCTTTAAAGTGCTAAATTTTGCTCGACTCGAGTGTCCCCCCCCTCTACCAGCTAAACGGTTATGTTTGGGGGTGTGAAAAAATTCACAATAGTAATATATATAACGAAGTTTAAAAGAAAATTATCATGACTAAGTAGGCTTTACAACTTTACGAGTAATAGTCGACCAACTTATAAAATGTACTTGGATAACATATTTTCTTAAACAAAATGTATCGGAGAACATGTTCATCAACTGCAAATGTAAGTTTGTCAACTTTATTTTTACAGCTTTACTAAGTATGTTTTTACGGTATGTTTTTTGGGGATAGGTAGGTTTTTATCGTCAACTATTTTTTAACTAACTTCAAAAAAAGGAGGAGGTTCTAAATTCGTCGTAATCTTTTTTTTTATGTGTTTTCCCCGATTTCTCAAAGACTCCTGCACCGATTTTGAAAATTCTTCTTTTTAAAATTAAATTCAGCGAATCAGTTTAGTTAGTTCGCATAAGTATTTTGATGGGCAACTACGGAACCCTACACTGTGCGTGGCCCGACACGCACTTGGCCGGTTTTATTTTTATTTATACGTTGCCCCACACTAGGAATTTCTCCTGTATCGCGGGTGCGTTTACAAACATATAAACTCACATACACAAACACCCAGACCCAGAACAAATTCTTGCAGATCATAAAAATAATTGTTCCGTGCGGGGATCGAACCCGCGACACGTTGCACAGCAGTCGATCACTCAGCCACTGCGCCCACCGTGCCGTCTGCAAATCTGAAACACTGTGTAAGTGGAACTGTGCAGTAACTGGGCGAAACAGCTGCTCCGCTGCGTGTCGCAGGTTCAATTCCACGGCGCCGGCCGTGAAACAATTAGAAGAGGGTTATAATGTATACTGTATAGGATAGAAAAGGAGGACTTTTCATAAAATGAAGTATTTACTTTAATAGTTTTGAAGCTCAAAAAACTCACCAAAAACTGGACATGACAGTCCACACATTCTCGAAGGCGTCTATGACCATCAGTTCGCCATGCTTCTCGTCTTCCGCGTCTACAGAGCGGTCGTTCAGCAGACGGTCTACCGTGATCTTGGCCAGCTCCATGTATTCCGGAATTATCTGACACTTTTTAGCCACTTCTAAACAGAGATCTTTGAAGTTCGACACCTCGGATTCTGTTAAGGATTTTGAATCTGTGGATGGAAATAAAAATACGATTGTATTAAATTATACGTATGTTTTTTTTTTGTTCTTTTTATATCGACAAAGGAAAAATATTTAAAACTTTTATTATTGTATCTCAAAGTCCAAAAATATTTTGTCCATACCTCTAACGCTTTACTAGAATTTGGACCAGCAACCTCCAATTCAGAACATCGGAAGTTTTTACCAATGGGAGGTTTCATGCAAAGCGCGGCTCAGATGGCGCTACCAGTGCATGATGTCATTTATTTACTGTATGATTAACTTGACATACTTGTACACTACACACTCGAAGCTACACTTGACGTTGTTTACGTTATGCGCTTGTAGCGCCACTGACGGCTAAAACTCGCAGTGAAACTCCATATTGAGCCATCGCGGTCTTGCCTACAGACGTCAAATATTAACCGGTTTGCGGCACACATTTTGGCTCTGGTCGAGTTACTCACTCAAGCAAACACGGAAAAAATGTGCGGGCGCATTCTAGATATGTTCGCGTACACCTGGATACTTTTGTACTGGTGTTTTTGATTTTGCTGGAATTGTACCATAACGTCTCATAAGTTCTCGAGTGGCGACCACAGACCGGAAAACGCAGCGTAGGCCTCCCACTAGGTGGACCGACGACATCGTGAGAGTCGCGGGCAACCGTGCGATGCAAGTGGAGGATTGTCGTTCGGCGTGGCGGTCTAAGGGGGAGGCCTATGTTCAGCAGTGGACGTCTTCCGGCTGATGATGTGTCATAACGTCTTACGAGTACGATACCTTTTCTATCAACAGAGGTGAGTGCACTCTTGAGGTCTGTGATGAGATGCTCTATCCTGGGGAACACCTCGTTGAAGACAGCGATCCAATGTTTGAGCAGACACTGCAGCACGTCCGCCAGGGTCCAGGGAGGAGCCTTGAACAGGACGTGCTCCCACAGGTTGTTGTACTTCGCACGCATTTCATTCTGGAAATATTACATTTGAGACATTTTACAGAATACTGCATTTGTATATTGTATGATTAACTGAATGGAACAAATATTTTTTGATTTGCAAGTAGTTTTTCCTGGGTGTTTGTATATGTGAGTTTCTATGTTTGTAAACGCACCCACGATACAGGAAAAATCCCTATTGTGGGGCAACTTTTTTTTTTTAATTCTTTAAAACATGCCTTGAGGAAATAACTAGGTACTTGAACTAAAACAAAATTTCACAACCCAGTTACTAGGTAACACGATACACCTTGGCAAGCCTGGTAAGCAGTATTAATTACACAAAAACTCTACGATTTTAAAGCTCTTTTTTTATTAGGTATTACATACACAAACATCCAGACCCAGAACCACTGTAGGCCGCATAAATATTATGAACCCGCGACATGCAGAACAGTAGCCGGTCTCCCGACCACTGCAGCAAATAAGTTAAAAACCACATACCTCTAAAATATTAGCTAGCAATTGATAAATAGTAGCCTGGTAGTGCTTTAAATTGTCAAAGGCGTCAGGATCCGACTCCTGAGGAGCCGACTCCAGTAGACCCTTCAGCTCTGACAGGCCTAAGCTCTTGATGTTGTTGATCGCAGCCTTGCTGCATAGGTTCCTGTCGTTTGATAATAGGATCTGGAGAAAAGAGGATTTTTTTAGTAAGAATTTTTTGATTAAGAGATGGAACATACGAATTCAGGATTTATTAAAGGGTTGTAAGTATTTAATGAAAAAAAAAGTAATAATTTTAGGATTTGAAGTTTTTTTAAATAGGTACTACTAAAGTTAAGTAGGTATAATATTTGAAGACTTTTTCTGTTATTTCAAAAACCGGCCAAGTGCATGTCGGGCCACGCACAGTGTAGGGTTCCGTAGTTGCCCATCAAAATACTTATGCGAACTAAACTGATTCGCTGAATTTAATTTTAAAAAGAAGAATTTTCAAAATCGGTCCAGGCGTCTTTGAGAAATCGGGTAAAATACATTTAAAAAAAAAGATTACGACGAATTGAGAACCTCCTCCTTTTTTGAATTTAGTTAAAAATAGTTGACAATAAAAACCTACCTATCCCCAAAACATAGTACCTATTATAGCTGTAAAAATAAAGTTGACAAACTTACATTTGCAGTTGAAGAACATGTTCTCCCATACATTTTGTTTAGGAAAATATGTTATCCGAGTACGTTTTATAAGTTGGTCGACTATTACTCGTAAACTTGTAAAGCCTACTTAGTCATGATAATTTTCTTTTAAACTTCGTTATATATACTACTATTGTGAATTTTTTCACACCCTCAAACATAACCGTTTAGCTGGTAGAGGGGGGGGACACTCGAGTCGAGCAAAAATTAGCACTTTAAAGCTTAATATTTCACAAACCAATCTTTTTATCAAAAAATTGTTAATGGAAACTATCAATATTTTTTAAAGACCTATTTAATGATACCCCACACTAAGGGGTACGCGAGAAAAAAAAAAAACATCCCCACTTTACGTGTACAGGAGGTACCCTGTACAAAAAAATTTTTTACGAGATTTTATTTTACCACTTTTTCGGCGCAACAAATCCGTATATTTACACCAAATTACAGCTTCCTAGTACTGTGCGTCTCTGAGCTAAGCTGCGGACAGACGGACGGACGGACATGGCGAAACTATAAGGGTTCCTTGTTGACTACGGAACCCTAAAAATTAATATGACATGCCTTTCGGCGTAGACGGTCTAAATGCATCCTTAGGGACTTTACCACGGCGCATGCGACGCAATGCGACGCGATTCGAACGAATTCCAACTACAAGTGAAAATCAACCTTACCACTATGAGTTAAGATAAAACACGTTGTTATCTATGGGTAAATGAAAAACAAAACACGATGGCCATGACGACGTCAAGTCAATCGAATTGCATCATTATTTCTTAGTGGCAAGGTTGATTTTCACTTGTAGTTGGAATTCGTGGAATTCTTCGCATCGCGCCATGGGTTAAGTCCCTTACAGTGAATAGGTAATTATTTAAAAAATCACATCGAGTTATTTAATTACTTAGTTATGATGTGTATTGTATCTAATTTGCGGCATGAGATAAAGAATGCCTCAGAAATACCCCAAAAGTTCTTTCTTTCTAGATGCTGTACTTATTATAATATCGTAGTGTGATGACATGATAGGATAGGATCATCTTACCACTGACTTGCCCCTTTCCGCCTGTTGTAGCGCGCAGTTCAGGATCTCATCGTCCGGAGACTCGCAAGGGTATATATGCGAGTTTGCATCCCGAAGTGGTTGCCCTGCACGTAAAAATGGACTGTTTTTACATTTTATTACATTCTTAATTCCTTATCCTTATCCCTACTAGTATTATATCGGCCAGTTGCGAGTCGGACGTGCGCATGAAGGGTTCCATCATTACATAGTACAAAACAAAGTCGCTTCCCGTTGTCTGTCTGTCCCTATGTTTGCATAAATCCTTAAAACTACGCAACGGATTGTGATACGGTTTGATTTAATAGATATAACCCGGTTCATTGAAGAAAGGATTCTTAAATGGCGGCGCTTATCGTGTTCTCTCGCTCGCACACTAGTGCCGCCTATACTCACGCCGGCGCGTAGCGTTAGCAGAAAAAAAAATAGTCTTGATGTCTTGACGCGCTCAGTGATCTTTTTTAAGAATATTTACTATAGTTTTCTGTTATTTTTCCGTGGTTACCTGTTGATTATTGTTGTTTTAATTTTGTTTTATTGTTAAGTTTGAGAAATTATTGTGAACCAGTCTTGTTTTTATTATTTTTAATTTGAAAAAAACTTTAATTTGAAATCTTATATGCTGACTTTACTATCTGTCAACGCAAGTACAAGCCGCCATTTTAGAATCCTTTCTTCAATGCTCCGGCTTATAAAGTAATTCATAAGGACGGTTAATATGTATATAACATGCATTGATTGACCCGTGCGGAGCCGGGGCAGGTCACTAGTTATCTACAAAAACGGCAAAAAAAAAATTGTTGTTTGTGAGCCCCTTAAATATTTATGTTATCCTGTTTTTTGGTAGAACAGTAACAGAAATACATTACCTGTGAAAATTTCCACTAACTAGCACTGTTCATGAGATACAGCCTGATGACAAACGGACGGACAGCGGAGCCTTAGGGACTTTACTCATGGCGCGATGTGACGCGACGCGATTCGTGCGATATCGAATCGATTGCCGATTTAAGTCGCACATATTTACTAATGGAGTGATGCAATGCAATTCGACCGTGCACTTCAAAAATCCACCTTACTACTACGACATAAAGGCGCTGCAAACCAAAGACAAAAGATGTCGCACGAGACGAGTAGTTGCGCAATCGAATTTTGAACAGAGAATCATGTGCATTGTCATTAGGACGTACATGCAATTCGATATCGAGGAGATCTGTGAGCGATATCGTCAATCCGTGCGACTCCATTAGCAAACACTAGCTTTTGTCCATACATTATCTTCTGCCGGACGCTTGTGCGATATCTGACCGATATCGTCAATCGATGCAATTCGATATCGCATCGCGCCATGAGTAAAGTCCCTTAGTAATAGGGTTACGTTTTACCCTTTTGGATACAGAACATTAAAAATAAGATCAAAGTTTATGATTACTCCTGCTGGGGTCGCGGGACTATTAAGTAACCGTGGCCCAGTAACGTAAAGGGCTATTGAAGGACACCGTGGATTTTAGTAAGTAGAAGTCTGTCAGTCCCTCCATTCCTGCCCTGGGTGGGAGGACGAATTTGATGTTTTTGATTACTCACCTCGTATCCTACTGTTCTCAGGTAATGACTTGTATAGATATTCCATGGCTGCCTTAGCCCGCTTCCATATCGCACCATTGCAATTATTATTATCCTTTAGCCGATCCAATTCGTTGACTACCCGCCAGGGGACCAATAGTGTTGGTTGTTCTACATAACCTGATGAAAAAACAAGGGTTATAGTGTTTTAAGAGCAACGGTGATGAAAATTACACAGAGATTTAGATTCATTTATTTGTCTGAAATATGGTATTTTATAGATCTCATAATACATACACGTTCTTCATATTTTATTATAATTTAAACAAAATAATTAAATTCCAATGTCAAATTGAATTTTATAATATTGTAAAGTGGTTGCCTAGGTTCAAAACAACGATCTGCAACTTTAAAGTCGGGACCGTCACCACTGGGCTATACGCTGCTCGAAATAACGAAGAAGTATGAAAAACTTTATTGCGATTGAAGTTTACGCGAGTATTTGCGTACTACTCTTGTAGAAATTAGTAAAAAAGTGACTTCCAATCTATTCGCGATTAGTTACATACCCTTGCGTTTTGGCAACGACTATATATTACTAGACTACGCATTGCACGATTTATCGAACAAAACTATTCTGCCAACTCGCTGAGGTACTACGTAAGCAAGGGGCGTCCCCCTTGCTTACGTAGTACCTCAGCGACCTTAACAGACCTTGAGTTAGCCAATCACAACGCAGTACCCCGTCGGGTACTGCGTTGTGATTGGCTAACTCAAGGTCTGTTCTGTCTCAACGTATGTTTACGGCTCACAGGATTGGTCGAAATGAGACGGATATAAGACTTTTTTGCCTAATGTGTTGGCAGACATCGGTCGCCTGTTATTAGGAGTTTAATATTATATCGTCGTTGCGTTTTGGCCTTGTATAGAATGGAAAGACGCATCTTTGCCTCTGGGCTGGATAAAACCCATAAAATTAAAAAAAAACCTTGCACAACAATGCAGTTTGCCAGAATTATTGTGAGAATTTTAATTCTGTGAAGTTATGACCTACATTCTTGTAAAACTATACCTATGCATAATTGAAACGACTGCAATGCACCCTGAACTAAGGATGACCTTGATGAATAGCGTTAGGTGGTTATTACTTATTCAACTCATCGATCGATGTAATATCGATCAGGGTATTGTAGCTACAAAGAGCCTTTTGCGTGACTGCAATTCAGGGGCGAGAGAAAGTATGCTTTTATACAAAACGGTTTTTAGTTTGGGGAGCAATTTTATATTTTTATACAAATGTGAGCTTGGAATGTACTTTAAATTGAAATAGGTGACAACCTGTCGCGCCCCTGAATGGGAAGCAGAATGAAGCAGTAACCCTCCTTCTGCGAAGCAGTAACAGTAGCGAAGGCGGAGGAGGTATACGACGTATACTATACGTGAGTAAGAAGATATCCTCCACCTTACAATCGATCCGCAGCCGGAGACGCCCAGAATCAAGACGTATAACGCGGGCCAATTAACAACCTACGTAGGCGCGGCCTTGCGGGCGGCGAGTGATGAATAACTCGACGTCCGATCAAGGACTAGGCCCGGTTCGTCGGCGTGTAGTATTCCACGCGTCCCTCAAGATTTCACCAAACTGACGGGGCCTCTATAGAGCCAAACGTCTGTCGGGGGTCGCAGGGATGTCTTAAAAAGACACCTCAGCGATGGAACGCAAAGGACAACAGAAGGAATAAGGTGTTCACCCGAGGAGCGGAAGAGACTGATGACAGACATTTGATGATGTTACCAAATCACAAAATGGGTTTTCACTAAGGGGTTTCCACAAATTAGGCACAAGATCTTGATGGAGAAACTATACATACCTTTGGTCATCCCAAGAATCGAACTGAGGACGTCACGACCTGAACATCGACGAGGCATGCACAAAAAATGTATTCTTACACGTTAAGCAATTATTTATACCATAATTACCTTTAATATTAGAATTGAGCACATTCTTAATCATGTCCAGCTCGTGTATAAAAATATTCGTATCCACAACTAAAACCAATTCACTACTAATGTTATCTTTTGTACAATTCACTAGAGGTGCTACTTGTTTTATCTGAAAAGAAAGAAAAACAATTCAAATATTAATACATGGTAATTCATTGCGTGCGGTTTCGATCTGCACAAACTTCAAGGGTAGGTAACACGCTCATTCGGTCAATAAAATTATTCTACATTCAGTAGAGTACCATTCAAGTGTAAAGTATGACAGACCGAAAGTGGACACATTGTTTATGTGAAAATTGCAATAATGCTATAAACTATAAAAAAATATGCAACACGTTTTTCTCAGCCTTTCCTGTCCCACAGCTGGGCAAAAGCCTCCCAATATCCTTCCAATCAAAGATTTAAGAGATAAGATCGACTATGTAGGCTTGAGGCAGTCATTTAAAATTCATACTACCCACTATTGATCTACATTTAGTGCTAAGGTTATAGGTCAAGTTTGTATGTTTAGTATTTATTATTCTTTTGTATCATTGAATAACTAGATGAGAACTCTTTGAGGATAATACATTTTAAAAATGGAATTATTGTTATTAGCATACAAAGATTTTAATTTACTTTTACTCATCGCCTCAATATGAAGGCTTATCAAAGCAGAAAATAACTAGTTTATTTATCCGGAAGACGTCCACTGCTGAACAAAGGCCTTCCCCTTAGACCGACTGTGATGAAATGGCAATGGCCCAGGTCAAAAAGAAATATTGGTAGAAAAAATTATAAAATAATAGATTAGGCTGTCAGGGCTTGTCTATTAGAATCTAATAAAAATGAAATCTAGTCTAGATCTGAATTGTGATGATAATCGATATAGATATCGGAAAAACTCATGTCGTCAAAATTTAAATGTGGTATGATTATACGACCATAGCGCGAGTGAAGACGCAGATACACGCTAGTATTAAAAAAAACAACAGATGACAAACCTCCTTACAATCCACATCCATAGCTTCAGTCGTACTCTTCAGCAATATTTCTTTTCTAATTATATTACTTAATAATACAGGTTCACTCTCAGTTTCCATCAAGTCATGCTCCAAACTGGTCCGTAACGCCGCCATCCTATCACTGGCAGACGCAAAAGTCTTCAGATTCCCATCCTTAATAGCCACTTTAGTCAGTTTAGACTTAATAGCCGACACAAGCTTACTAGCTTCAGAAAATTGAGGCGGCGTAGCCGGATGCTTCATGTATGGGTACTCAGAAGTCTGATTGCATATGCCATGCTCGATATCCGCAAATGTGTCTTTTGGTTTTGTTTTATCACAGTATTCCTCAGGCAGTTGAGCCTTCATTGAGGAGATTATTTTGTTTGCAGCGAAGAATTGAGACGGTGAAGGTATTGATTGTAAGCTGTCACTGCTCGGTGATTGCGTTGTGGCACATTTGTTTTCGTTCACCGTTGGTGACTTATTATCTGTTCTATTAGTCTTTGTCTCTGTGGCGGTAGGTTTGGGGCTGATCCTCTGTTTAGGTTTAACGGGTGAGCCTATCCTGTCATTGCTGTTGTTGCTCTCATCCTGAGCCTCGGCCGATAACTGTGATCTAAGCTGCGACAGTCTTTGATTTGCTGCATTTTTAACCGGTGTCTGTTTCTCCGGTGTGTCTTTTGGAGCAGGGCTGGGTTTCTGCGGCGATTCGGTTTTAGGTTTCTGCTTAGATGGCGTGACGGTTTCTGTTGATTTAAAGATTTTATTTAATAATGCTTCAGAAACAGAGGATTATAGCATGCGACATTCTGACATGTTTTTCTTCGGGGTTGTGGGAGCTTTTACAAAAATATTACCAAATTACACAAGCAGCTAGACCCGGAACTCGTAGATCATAAAAATATTTGTTCCGTACGAGAATCGAACCCGCGACACGCAACGCAACAGCTCCATCGCGAACAATGCGCCAGTCGTGTCGCCGTGCTTTAGCTGATCTTTGGGGGACAGAGTTCATGTAAAGACATAACAACCATTAACCTCTCATTGCTAAAACATAGACCTTCATCTGTTAGTCATAAGTTATGACCTACGTGGGTTATCACTCATGACCGACGTACAAGCCCACACATATTTCAACCATATGGTTTATGGGAAGGGGAGACGTCTCAAGGATGCTTGAATGTTAAATAGTTTCACAGGCATAAACCTAAAATTTCAGCCAAAAATATATACACTAGTGATACAGGACATAAGCGGCGGCGACCGGGAGGAGCAGCACTTCACACTAGGCTGTATTTCTAGAACAGCGGTTCCCATTTGTCGGGTCGGGACCCCGTACCGGGTCATCAAAATAAAATAATATAATGCAAGTACGTCAGTAGAAGAATTGTCAGTTGGGAACTCGGTTCTAGAAGTTGTTGACTCGTATGTCTACCTGGGACAAACCATCGCGCTAGGTAGGTCCAACTTCAAGAAAGAGGTCAACCGCCGAATCCAACTTGGCTGGGCAGCGTTCGGGAAATTGCGTAACGTTTTCTCGTCCAAAATACCTCAGTGCCTCAAGTCAAAAGTTTTCGACCAATGTGTGTTACCAGTGATAACATAATTATGGCGCCGAAACGTGGTCCTTTACTATGGGCCTCATTAGTAAGCTCAGTATAGTCCAACGAGCTATGGAGAGAGCTATGCTCGGAGTCTCTCTGCGCGATTGACTCAGAAATGAGGAGATTCGTAGACGAACCAAAGTAACCGACATAGCCCAACGTATTAGCAAGTTGAAATGGCAGTGGGCAGGCCATATAGCACGCAGAACTGATGGCCGATGGGGCCGTAAGGTTCTCGAATGGAGACCACGCACCGGCAAGCGCAGCGTAGGACGTCCACCCACTAGGTGGGCAGACGATCTTATGAAGGCCACAGGATCACGCTGGATGCAGGCTGCTTACAACCGGTCCTACTGGAAGTCTAAAGGGGAGGCCTATGTTCAGCAGTGGACGTCTTACGGCTGATATGATGATGATGATGCAAGTACGACGGCACGGTTGGTGCAGTGGTTGAGCGATTGGACCGCTGCGTGTCGCGGGTTCGATTCCCGCACGGAGCAAATATTTGTATGATCTACAAGTAGACCCAAAACAAGTAGTTGTTTCGGGTCTGGGCGTTCGTGTATGTGAGTTTATATGTTTGTAAACGCACCCACGACACAGGAGAAATTCCTAGTGTGGGGCAAAGTAAAAAAAGTAAAACCTGAATGCAATTCACACAATCTCAAAAACATGTTTCGAATTCAAGCTACTTGTACAAATGTAACATAATACTTCTATGCAAGACTTGCTTCATGGAAATACACTTTAGTGTCAGGAATAAAATTATTGGTTATTTAAAAAAGAACTACTGTTCAATTACATTTAAATTCACTTTTTTTAAACATAAGGAACAGTGGGAAAAAAAATTGCAGAGAAAACTGCACAGAGGAGAGTGGGATGGGGAGAGATCTTTGTCTAGCAGTCAGACAACATCATCATCATCATATCAGCTGTAAGACATCCACCGCTGAACATAGGCGTCCCCTGTTGACTTCCAATAGGACTTCTTGGAAGCGGATTGCAACCAGCATCGGACAACACAGGTTAAAATAAAAATGGGCTAAAAGAATAACGTATAAAATGCTTATGTAGCTTTTCAGTTTAATGGTTTATACCTCAAACTCATATGACCCCTCTGAATAATTCATATAATTATGTCAAAGTTTGCCACGGTATACTTTCGCTTCTTGGAGTGGTAACTCATCAATTGACTGCTCTTCCCTTCTGGGTGAGACAGAAGGGACTGCTAGACCCTACAGATTAAAATACACCCTATTCCTTCAATTACCTTATGTCTTCAAGAGACGTCATAATTTTTAAGATATTCCCACAAACCTGGAAAGCATTTGGCCTTATCAGGCCTCAGTACCCCTTACAATGGCATGCTGCACCAATTTCAGATAAATTGGGTTAAGGAAAGGCAAGTGATGATAATGAATGTCAATTAATTATTTTATGATTTTAACTAGCTGTTGCCAGCGGCTTTCCAGCTACAACTCGAAAAAAAACCCACAGGAAGATTACATCGGGATAAAAACTATCCATGTGTTAATCTAAGTAATAAACTATCTGTGTACTGAACTTTATCAAAATCCGTTCAGGTTTTGTGTGAAAGAGTAACAAACATCCATCCATCCAAACAAGTTTTCACATTTATATTATTATTAAGATTATTCAGTGCAGAAAATTGTACTGTTGTTTATTTATATTAATTGTTTTAAAGTCATTTGTTTAAAGATGTAGAAGATCATTGCATTTTACTGCATATTTTATAATTATTTTCAATGAAATCAAATAACTCTAATTAGAATATGACCAAATATTTATCATCATTACTATATTGTATGGTTTGTGGTGTGTATAACTACACATAATTCTTCATGTTCTTTACAAGCCTGCAAAATACTGAAATAATCAAGTATGTGTAGATATTATAAGCACAAAACAAAGTATTAAAACCATTGCCTAGATTGCAGTAATGAAATGTTTTCTAAAAAGATTATGACAGAGATTTTAGGAGATTTGCAAGTTTATAAAGAAAACTTGCACATCCTCAATTTCTTTTAAGTATTCTAGAATAGCTAAAATATGGTTTACATCTCGTAAATATCCTGTTGGCTGGGAGAGATAATTTATGTAAATAACAAGACATACCCTTTTTATGTTTTTTCTTAGCTGAGTCTTGACCCTCATGACTGTCGCTTTTCCTTTTTGAAGTGGCCTTCTGTGCTTCTTCTTTTCTGTTCTTTTCTCTGTTTACTTTCTCTTTCTTGTTTTTAAGCTTCCTATCAGACTTTTCTGTAGCCTTGAAATATAAGAATTAAAAAATCAACATTGACTCCAAAATATACACTAAATTTTCAATAGAGGCATTCTAAAATTACCCTTATTCGATTAAGAAACCAGTTTTGTAGTAATAATGTAGGAATGGTAGAAAAAAATACGAAATTCACCTGTGGTTGGGTCCATGACGATTTTCCTGTCCTCTTATTAAAATAATACTTTCTTCCGGGATTTGATTTAGATGTACAAAGCACCCAGCCGTCAGATAATTTGACGACTCCTTTTTTATCAGAACTCATGACGAATTACTGAAGAAATTAAATAAATATCATTAACACATCACAAAACGAAAATATAGATATTTATTTGACAAATCAATTTGAGTTTTCTCTATGATCTTACTTGAAAACCAAACCATAATCTAAACAAACCAATTCAAACTATAAGATAACTGAATTAAAGTTCATTTTAGCTAATTACAGATGCAAACTAGAATTTACCAAAGACATCAAACTTTTACTTTTAAAACAAGGATTGTTTGGTTAAATATTTTGTCAGCTATTTCCGCTATTTCCCTCCCGTATAATGTTTGAATCTTTGCAAAGGTAGTATTTTTTTTGTTTATACTATAACATTTTTCTGTAAGTATACCATGTTATGTTTTATAATTTAATGCTTACTGTTCTTGGTGGGCGCGCCAAAGTTCACCTAAAATTTAAACTCCGATCATCGGAAACCCGAAAATTGTATTCCTAACATTTTTAATCCTAATGATCACAACTCCTAATTGCACTGTCACTAATGTTCGTAATTCCGAATCATTCGACTTCATAATGTCGGTAGCAATAAACATCTATTATACTATTATTTGTTTTCCTATATTTTCTCAACATAACCTTCTTTTACACTATTATTCAAAGTCATATCTTTTTTGTTTAGATTTATTTTTATTTTGTTGGCATATTAGTACGTATACTTGAGGAAGTGCTTGCTTCGCACTCACTAATTATATGAATTGTTTTTTTTTTATTAGTTAAAGCGTCTTCTTTTATTTTATTTAAAGCGGTGTGTACCTGAAAAGATATCCATACGTTAGGTTAGGTTAGAACTGTGACCAGCTACTCGCGAGTCGAGCGAGCAAAGCGAGCGGTGCCGCGGCAGCGGCCGGCGAGCGCAACCTGGAAATTTGTCGCCAGTATTTTTTTCATAGTGACCTCAACACGACACTCTGACCAAAAACGACTGGGGGCACCCCGACTCGGACAGGTTAGGTTAGAAGGGGATGGCGGGGTCTGAAAGACCCCGCCATCCCCTTCGTGGTTATTTTTTTTTAAACCACCCAGAAGTAGGAGCACCGCGAAGCGGTGCTCCGTCGAATTTTCTCGACATTTTACTTTATTTAGTTTGACTAAATAAAAATATCACCGTAATAATGTTTAGGGATAAAAACGTTATGATAAAAAACAGTAGGAGTTTCAATATATTTACAATAACGATATTATTGATAACAATTTTCGGAAAAATGAGTGTTATGAACATCGCCGGTAGCACTACAAAAAGTATGAATAAAAACTTTAGGATGAAAAATTTTAGGAAGAGTGATCATTCGGATTACAAATCGTTAGGAAGAACAATTTCGGGTAAACAACTTTAGGTGAGCCAATATGGACCCGTTCTTGGTAGACTATTTATCATCTCATTGCTGGGCAAAAGCCTCTCCTCAGGGGTTCCAGTTTTCACGATCCAGGGCCAAAGAGGACTACTTTTCATCATTGGTTTTGTTCAGATCGTCCCGCCGCGCGCCGCCCGTCTTCTACAAGGTTTGGCGCGAGACGCCTTCCTTCTGGCTGTGCCTTGCCCAATAAAACCCCTTCTACACGATCAAACCCGACCGCCAACGGAGGTGACCTTGGTCGCGTCAACAGTACCCAACCGTCTGGAACGCTGTCAGCTGACGGTCGGGTCCAACCGCGGACGCAGCCTCTCGGGATGGATTCGCTCCCGACCAAGTTCATCCAAAGGTCGATTGACTCCGCCCATATTTGGTCGGACGACCAACGTCTACACCGTAGATTTTCACACCCACCGGACCAAGGTCACCTCTGTCGGGTGGTCGGGTCTGATCGTGTAGAAGGGGTTTAAGCTGTGGGCCAAAATAAACAGTTTGGGGAACTCAAAGGTAAATATCGAAAATACAAAGCTGACGTGAGACGTGCGTCACGTGCGTGCGTGAGATTCTGTGGCCTTATAAAGAAATCGAATTAATTAGATAATAAACAGTTAGAAAACGATAGTACGACCATCTCTCTTTCCTTTAATTTACTATATCTTACAGATAGAGAACCGTCTTCTCTATTTCTAGAAAGTATTTTTTTGTCGTGATTTAATCATTAAATGAGTCGTCCTTCCTTCCTTCCACATAGGGCAGGGCAGGAGGGACTGTCAGACTTGTACTGACTATATCTTTGTTGATCCTTCAATAGCCCTTTTCGTTCCAGGGTCATGATTAACTGATGGGACAGTTCCGCGACTCCGGCAGGAGAGAGTTTGGGTAATTTCAGGTAGATAAGGAGCAGTCCATCTTCTAAATCAATGCTGTTGTTCAAACTTCGAACGACATTGTCATTTCTGACATTTTATTTTCTGTCAGCCGCAACCCGAGCACGTATTTTACCGCAACAGCTGACTAACCTCAAATAAATACTATCGATAAAAATATGAAATATGGAAAAAATTGCAAAATTACCGCTTATTATCCGAAATAATTGGAAAAAGTCTGTGTTGGGAGCCATTGCCTTTTATTATGGTTCAGTAAAAGCAAAAGAAAAATATGAGTGAGTATAATCTTGCAATATTATCGAGGTTTTTTTTTATTTTTGATACTATTCGTTTATTATAATATTGATAATTTAAGATGTGATGATTTTTTTAGTTAATTTACCTAAACTTATTGTTTCCGAAAATTCATTAATACAAAAACTTCGAAAAAAGCAACTGTTTCAAAATGAATCCCATTCCATCTTGCAGCATTAATTTACTGATGCGGGCAGCATGCAAGGAGGCGTCAAAATATGGAGATGGGACCATAGACATGATGCAAAACCCAACACATGTCACAGTTATACTCAACCCGGTTGCCAATAAGAGGAGCGCTAAGCAAGACTTTGAGAAGTACTGTGAACCACTGCTGCATTTAGCCGGGTTGCAGGTGGACGTTATACAGACAACCAGCGAGGGTAATGCTAAGGAGCTGGTGGAGACCTTGAAAGGGACGCAGGCTATTGTTGTTGCTGGAGGTGATGGCACTGTGTCTGAAAGTGTTACAGGTAACTTGGTTTTTTTTAACTTATATCATGCTACTGTACTGGACTTGGGTAGTCTATAAGTACTACTACTACTGAGAAAGAAAGAAAATTGTGTTTTTTTTTTACAACTATCACACAATGCCGTCTAGTCCCAAGCTAAGCAGAGCTTGTGTTATGGGTACTAGACAACTGATAAACAGTACACAGAACAAATGATCGTGCTCATCACACAAACATTAGTCCTGGGTGGGAATCGAACCCACAACTCCGACATAGCAGTCCAGGTCACTAACCACTAGACCAAAAGGCCTAAAACTTAAAACTAATTAGGTAAAGTTGTAACAACAGTAATACAATAACTGAAATAATAATTAAAAAATTAACAATTTAGTGCCAAAGGGCCTCAGCTCAGCATATTGCCAGAAGTAACAGAGAAGTTCCTATTGAATATAATTATGTAATCTGTTATTTATGGTAAAGATTTTATACACTATCTGGCAAAATGTGTCTGTATAATTGGGGGTATAACTCTGGCAAACATTTCGAGAATTACAAGTGTATGATGTATATGTGTGATGTTATGTAAAATGTATTTGGTATAAAGTAAGTTATGTCAGAAAACTTTGAAGGCACGCTGACTGAACGAATTGCATTTTTAAACTGAATTTCACCAAAACGTACATACTTTATAAAGTCACAAAAAAGGTCCTAACATAAATAATAACAGAAAAAATATATATATTTCAGGTTTACTACGCAGAAATGATGAAGCAAACCGTTTCCCACTTGGTATTCTACCACTGGGACGCACGAACACTATTGGGAATACACTATTTCAAAAAGGGGAAGGTGTATTGAGAGTCAAGCAGCTCATTGAAGCATCCATGGCTATCATCGAAGGCAGCACGGTATGGAAAGATGCCATGAAAATAGAACCTATAGAAGAAGAGGATGCTGTGTTTGGTAAGCCAATATTTGCATTGTGTTCACTTGAGTGGGGAGCCT
The DNA here is from genome assembly GCA_954870645.1 of Agrotis clavis. Lineage (NCBI taxonomy): Eukaryota > Metazoa > Arthropoda > Insecta > Lepidoptera > Noctuidae > Agrotis > Agrotis clavis. The sequence continues at coordinate 25,348,536 of OX940922.1, forward strand.
TCAGAGACGTCCTGTCCAAACAACACAAGTACTGGATATACGGATCATTAAAAGAATATGCAGCTTTCATCTTCAACGGCTATAGGGAAACCCTGAACTGGCATATCAAAGGCACAATGAAATATAGCCCCCCATGTGATGGATGCAGCAATTGCCTGCAGAAACGGCCACAAGTGAGGAGAAAATGGTCTTTCTTCATGCCCAGTACATCTTACGCCCAAACAAATGATCCTGCGAACAATATAAACAGCAACTGTGGCACTAGTCAGGAAATTTGCTTCAAAACAAGTGATTTCAGGATTGTTACTCCCAATATACAGAATACTCATAGCACTCCTGCGTTAAGTATAGGTATAGGAAAATATAACTACAAATACACTGAATTTGTTAGTGAAGGCTGGAATCGTGTGCGAAACAATAGTATAAACAATGCTATTCTTGCTCGAAGTGTGATGTTGTTTCCGCAAGAGTACGTTGGAGTTATAGATATAGACAGGGAGGAGTATGAAGCAAAGCCTATCAAAATAACACTATTGCCGAAAGTAATAAAACTATTCTGTAAACGTTATTACGATAAATAAAATATAAGCTTTTTGGCAATGTGGTTACTTTGACATGCCAGTGCATTTTGAATTAGTCTTGCTGCTGCCGGTCCTCATATAAGCAGTATAAGGTTAGTCACAATGTCGGCAAAAGTTAAGGAGTCAAGGAAAATAATTGTGTTGTACTTTATTTTTAGTAAATTTTATTTAATATTACAAAAAATATGTTGTAAAATTGAGTTTTACTTTCATTTTATCACATTTTTAGAACGGCTATCTTCTTTGCTTTGAAAATAGCCTAGCTTAAGAATTAAACTGCCTTTCTTGTTGTGCAGTTGAGTTATGAATTCCGTTATGATGTGTTTCTACAAGAGATGGAATTTTGAGGGATGTGCGTGAAACTAATGATATCGCTTTTTTTCACAGTAGAACTAAGCTATATTGCAATTGAATTGAATATCTTCTTCAACTTTTAGTCATACAATGTTGAGTATAGGTCTCATACAAATTGAAGTCACCAGAAGCCATGAAGTAAACCAGAAGTGGAAAACTTCTGGTTTAGTGTCATGGCTAACCAGTTTCTTTCAGCTACTATAATGATAGCATCTGTTCATCTAGATAGTTGTCTTCCTACATTCGTCTGTTCCGTCTATGGGCTCCACTCCACTCCATCTTCCATTGTTTTCTCTTTCCATGATCTCTTATTTTACATCTTAGCATATCTCTGCTGGAAACAGCTAAGTCTTGTGAAATCATCGCAAATTACATGAGCAGATCACGTGGCCTTTATGACCAAAGAAATAAGGCTTGTATTTCCATAATTGACACGAGGTTATAAAACATTTTGTCTAGCATACTCCCAGACAAAAATGGCGGCTGTGACGTGTACGTTTAGGGATCTGACGTACCCTTGCTGTGGGATCTCGACGTAGTGGTCCATCAGGGGCAGCAAGTCACATGGGACGCCTTCTTTCTCGTGACTGAAAATACAAAATACTTTACATATTAAAAAAACCAGGAATAATAAAATTATTGGAAAATCAAAGACCTGCACTATACTTTGACCTTGGATTAAAACAATGGAAGTTATGGGGATAGGCTTTTACCCAACGAAATGACCGATGGTTTTTAGGGTTCCGTAGTCAACAAGGAACCCTTATAGTTTCGCCATGTCCGTCCGTCTGTCCGCAGCTTAGCTCAGAGACGCCCAGTACTAGAAAGCTGTAATTTGGTGTAAATATACGGATTTGTTGCGCCGAAAAAGTGGTAAAATAAAATCTTTAAAAATATTTTTTTTTAGGTACCTCCTGTATACGTAAAGTGGGGATGTTTTTTTTTTCTCGCGTACCCCTTAGTGTGGGGTATCATTAAATAGGCCTTTAAAAAATATAGATAGTTTCCATTAACAATTTTTTGATAAAAAGATTCGGTTGTGAAATATTAAGCTTTAAAGTGCTAATTTTTGCTCGACTCGAGTGTCCCCCCCCTCTACCAGCTAAACGGTTATGTTTGGGGGTGCGAAAAAATTCACAATAGTAGTAAATATAACGAAGTTTAAAAGAAAATTATCATGACTAAGTAGCCTTTACAAGTTTACGAGTAATAGTCGACCAACTTATAAAACGTACTTGGATAACATATTTTCCTAAACAAAATGTATCGGAGAACATGTTCTTCAACTGCAAATGTAAGTTTGTCAACTTTATTTTTACAGCTATAATAGGTGGGTATGTTTTGGGGATAGGTAGGTTTTTATTGTCAACTATTTTAACTAAATTCAAAAAAAGGAGGAGGTTCTCAATTCGTCGTAATCTTTTTTTTTTGTATTTTCCCCGATTTCTCAAAGACGCCTGGACCGATTTTGAAAATTCTTCTTTTTAAAATTAAATTCAGCGAATCAGTTTAGTTAGTTCGCATAAGTATTTTGATGGGCAACTACGGAACCCTACACTGTGCGTGGCCCGACACGCACTTGGCCGGTTTTTTTTTGATAGAGAGGGTAGACAAAAAATCTTCACCAGCCATTCACGAACGATGAATGCCGGATAGGTTTAACCCTTGCTTTTCGGGAAAACAAATAATATTTCAAAGGCGTGATCGAGTCAGAAATGAGGAGATTCGTAGACGAACCAAAGTTCGGGACGTCCACTTGCAAGGTGGATAGACAGGATCGCGCTGGATGCAGGGTCCACCCTTTATAGCAGAACTTTTTACGTCATAATTTTATTTTGCATAGCAACGGATAGCATAAACCTCTTTTCGCAGAAAATCGTTTGGCATACACTCATTTACCATAACACCGAAACCCATAATTTTGTAAGTCAGAATCATCTTTAGGCATAAATTTCATTTCCATAATAATCAATAAGTATAACCATCATATCGTAGAAAGTTCACAACCAGAATCATCTTTTGGCATATATTTTATATCCATAATAATCAAAAGTATTACCATCATATCGCAGAAAAATTCACAGCCAGAATCATCTTTTGGCATAATTGTGTGGTTTTTATTTCCCAGACAGTAAGATGATGCAGTAAGCATGCAGCAAGCATTCAGCATACAAGCATGCAGCATGCAGCATGCAAGCATGCAGCATGCAAGGTTGCAACATGCAGCAGGCATGCAGCAAGCAAGCATGCAACATGCAGCAGGCATGGCTTCTGTCACGGCTCCGGCGCTGCGGGTCTCCGGCGGTCCCACGCGAGCTAATCGTCGCAGATGATTTTACGCCCACCACCGCAGCTTCGGCTTACTGGCCGGCAAGCCGGCCAGCCTCAGCCGCGGCGGTGTGCGTTAAAACCACCTGCTCCTCAGCTCGCGGGCCGCCTCGCCCCTCCGCGCCTACGCGATTATAAATTACACTCTAGGGGTAGGGCAGACAAGACTACATGAAGTCGGTTTTGCAGCGATTCATTTCTGTCACTAACTTTTGTAGCACACCATATTGATTTTATAAAACATTTTTTTTATTTTTTATTATGACTATTAAATTATTTCTATTCGAAATTCTGTGATCTTCGAAGTATACTAAGTCAAATTATTCCAAATAATCGACGCTCTAAATAAACGTTATGCTAAATGAAAATATGCAAAATTGTAACTCTGACAAAGGTAATTATGCCCAATACAATTCTGCCATCTTAAAAGTATCCCAATTTAAATTCGGACATAAAAACATTAGGCCAAAAAACAATTATATTAAATATTTTTTATACCATAACAATGTTCGTTTATAAAAGTTTCTGCCAAGTGAGTTCTGCCAAATAGGTTTCGGAGTAACAAGTTTCTGCCAGATAGAGGGCACCCCTGGATGCATGCCACTTTCAACCAGTCCTATTGGAAGTCTATTGGGGAGCCTATGTTCAACAGTGGATGTCCTACGGCTTATATGATGATGATGATTTCAAAGCCACTTGAAATAAAGTCGAAAATCAATTAACTTCTACCACGCTGTCAGACACTTGTATTGAGACATTCTTACCCCAGTAACAGCAGAGTTTTCTTAGGAAACTTGAAGCCCTGAAGCTTGGAGCTGGTGGAGGTCTGTTCTGCAGCCACCACGGCGTACCCTTCCTCCTTCTTCCTCATCAGGTACTCCTTGAGTGGGCGGCCTGGACGAACTTCTTCAACGTTGATCCATCTTTCTGCTGATACGCTAGATTGGAAAAAGATAAAATATACATATTTATGAGTGTATTATTTGTTGGCCTAAACTACTAAGACTAAACACAAACTTTATTTTATGTTCACTTGAAATGATACTTAATAGCTAATACTGTAAGAACTATTGTTCAAATACCTGAGTCCTTGGAACTGCTTATCCTGCAAATGCCTCAAGCTGTCCACCACGTATGTCTGAACTCCGAAAACTTCGCTAGTTCGCGCCATCCCGCCCAAGTTCGGTAGCTTATCGATGAGTGATGCTACCACGATCAACTGGCTTGGGCTCTCTCTCTGAACATAAAATATAGAAATGATTAGCGCAGATCGTAATCGCTCACGAGTCTTTAATATATTTTTAACTTTAAAGTTGAAAATCCATGAAAGACTGCTGATATGGTGCGATAGCGAACGAAACAAACAAAAACGCTCTGTAATCTTTAATAGATTTTCAACTTTATGTCATGGGATTTAAAGTTGAAAATGTATTAGCGGCTGCTGAGCGTTAAAGATTATTATCGCTTGCCGTTTGGCTATAGGCCCTGGTATTGTAATTTCGACTCTCGTGGCTGAGACAAGCGTTGACAATCAAACACAGCGCTAATAGTATCAGCAAGATTGGCGCAATGGTTGCACTACGTATTCTGGGTTCGAATCCCGTAGTATTGTATGGCCTACAGGTATTTCTTTCTCGCTGTTTGCGTTTAAAGTTTCAATGTTTGTAAACGGCACGGGCACATGATACGGGAGAAATTCAAATTGAAAAAAATCACTTTACGGACTGCCCAGAGGTGGCAAACGGCTCACGTCTATCTAATCGTGGCGGCATGGTATAAACAGTCTCCAAGAAAAGATTTTTTCTTGCTAGACTAGAACTCATCAAATAAGGCCAATATCTGTACTTATTATTATGAATTTGAAGTTTGTTTGGTTGAATGCGCTTATCTCGGGAACTACTGGTTCGAATTGAAAAATTATTGTATGTGTTGGATAGTCTATAGAGGGCCAATGCCTGCCGGGGTCGCGGGACTAACGAATTACCGTGACCCCGGAACGTAAAGGGCTTTTGAAGGACATCGTGGATTTTAGTCAGTACGAGTCTGACAGTCCCTCCCGCTCTGCCCTGGGTGGGTGGAGACTCATTTGATGTTTTTACCACGATAAAAAAAAATGTATTGGATAGTCCATTTATCGAGTAAGGCTAAAGGCACGCTAAGCTTTATAGGAGTCGAGCAGGGCGCGGGTGTAATCACGGGGAACAGTTAGTCATGTATATAGGGCCAGTGTAGGCCTTACTAGACCTATAAAGACAGTTAAGTCAATATTTTAAGAACACAAGACCAACATACCTTCTTCCCAACTTCATACACATTAACATCGCTCATATTCCTCCAAGGAATATACTTCTTCTGAATAGTCCCCATTGTCTCTGAATCTTCAACAATCTTGCTATCGAGGCCTTTATTCGCTTGCAATTCAATAAATTCATCATCTGCCTTTCTACTAGCTTTCCATTCGATTTTAAACTCATCATTGTCTCTGTTTGAAATGAGAGTATCATTTATATCCTTCATGATGTGTTTTACGAATGCCAAATCAATATTTTCATTATTATCAATTTCACAGAATCTTGGCAACAAATAATAGATGAAATAAGGAGTGAGATTGGCGATAATATCAAATTGGTTAATGAAATAATCGCTCTTCAGTTTTAAAAAGTTCTTGTCGCTGTTACTTTCAGCGAATGTTTTTTCAATAATGCTAATCGTGTATTCGTATTTTGTTGTTTTATTTGATAGTTTATATAATATTGTGGCTAAATATTGAGCGTTTAGCCTTATATTGAACAATTGACCCATTGTATGAGAAAGTAGGAAATCCATGACAAAGTTATATTCGCCTTCAGTGTAAGTATTGTTGGATATTTTATGTTTTAGCAGCCAATACAATATTACGAACTGTGATGTCATTGGTAGATTCTTTGATTTTAGTATTTGTAGCATTTCTTCGTTTATTTCGGATTTCTGGAAATAATGTAAAATTAATTATGTATTAGTAGGAACACTATTTATTAGTTGATACAGCTCGAGAAATTTTTTATTAGAAAGACAACATTTTCCACGCAGAGTTCACTTGAGCCATTTAGAATGATCACTTGACTGTCTGAAAAGGACACCGGGGCCCTGCAGCGCAAATGTTAACTGAAGATATAGGTTGATTTTTAGCTATTCAAGTCTTGATTAATTCATGATGCTTCAAACTTAAAAATAAAAAACCAGTTGCTCTTTCTTAGTGACCTCGTGTCACAGAAGCCAGATCCACATTACATGTTTCGGTTAAAACGAAGCAGCTGGATAGCATGGCGAACTAAATACGACAATATAGCGATGCGTGATCCGCTTAAGTGATTATTGGTCGAGAAATTATTCCCTAAATAAACATACAAAACCCAAACTAACCTGAATATAAAAATACAACGTAACAAACCACTCCAGAGATATCCTGACGCTTGGCTGATGAGGTAACTTCACCAGTATATCCAAACACCAGACGAATATATTTTCCAAATCGCCATTTTTCAACACCAGCAACAAAATATGTTGGAGGGTAGTTTGCAAAACTCTGTGAAGCGCTGAGTTACCATGGTACCTCTGCTTGTTCTTGAATGTATTGTCTATGCGAATGGTGATGAAATTGGTAATCATTCGAAGGGTGTCTGTATCATTGATGCTGCATAGAGTAGCAATCGATAGGTACTGGATTTCGTGGTTGAAATGGATGTCAATACTGAAAATAAAAAATATTTATTGAGACAGAAGAGCAAGTGAATCTGGAAAGTGAAAACCTGTCGAATTTTTAATGTCAAAGGAATATCGACTTTATAGATATGACCATGAGGTCGAAAGTCAATAGCTTATCAATGAAATATGGTCATGATTATTAGACCATATTACATTGATAAGCTATTGATCATTAGGTCTTCGCTTCGCCAGTTTAAACTTTTCTCTCATATGCTGTGTGATTTCTTATGTTAAAAAATAATGAACCTTGCTACCGTAAAATAAGGTCCAAAAGAAGAAACCTGGGACTATAGTCTCAAGTTCTAAGTTTTAGGAGTCGTCTACTGGTTAGTCGAATCGCGGCGTAGTTGAAACGTGGTTTCAAGGCGCGGGAGTATAATATGCTAGGCTTCCATCCCTGTTCTATACATGTAATTGGCTTTCTTCTGTACATTTCAATTTTCAGACTAATGTATTAGCTGTAAGTTTCTTAAAAGTAATAAAATAAAATAAAAATAAAATAGCTTCGCATGAAATAAAGTATACGCGCCCCGACTCTTGGTTGTTAGAGCTCTTGGGCGCACCTTAGGTCTTCACTTCGCCATGTATCAAAAGGTGTAAAAAACTTATCACTCACCTCTCTTTAGTTATTCCATATTTTGAGTTCTGCAGTACTTCCAAAGTCACATTATCTACTATCCTGGAAAAATATTAGAAAAAAAAAAAACTGAGTAAAAGAAAAAGGTAAGACAATTGATCACATAATCAAAAAGCTCATGGTTGAAGATGAAGGAAAATTTAAGGTATAGCACGCGATTGCAATTTTGTATTTTATGGTAGGTATTGATTTTGATACTAATTTTAAATCGCGAGTGTGTATGTTTATTTATTTATTTATATTCAGGCTACATTGGCCCATAGACCTTACAAACTAACATACATAATTTTATAAAAACAACTTGTGTACTATATAGAAACTTATCTACTAACACTAACTATATTACTATTTTATGGACGGCTCAGTTGGGGCGCTGCGTTTTGTGGATTTGATTCCCGCACGGGACAAATATTTGTAAGTGTAGGTATGTGAGTATAAAATGTTTATAGACACGCCCACGATGGAGGAGCAATTCCAAGTGAAGGCAATTTTTTTTTTCACATTACTTCGTTTAAGAATATAGGTAATTGAATTTCAAGTTACCTCTGATCTTTCCTAGGCACAGGGCAGTAAAGCAATATCTCACATAAAACATAAATTAAATGCCCATAATCTTTAACATCCTTGCCATTCAAATTCCTGATCAAATAATACAATGGATTCGTTTTAACAGGCCCATACTCAATGATCTTGTTGCAGTAAGAAATAACTATGTTATTATACATTGCGTTTTTTAGTACAGCATCTTGAGTTATGAGGTCTACAAACTCTTCAATGCATGGCGAATATTGGTTGTTAGACTTCAGTTCCTCAATTTCTGTCCATACTCTATTTATAAATTGAATCATGTTGAAATTGCTTTCTTGTTTAGTAAGAGGTTCAATAATTTTGTTCATTATTTTTAGGATCCATTTCAAACAGCCATATCCTCCACATTCTAATACATTTTCAATATGTTTTATTACTTCTGTAAGACTTGAGGTTACATATTTCTCTTCATCAATTAAAAGGTAGATTATTTCACAAGATTTTTCGTAAAATACGTTTTTCGATCTACCCACACTTTCATTTTGAGCATCTCTAAATTCTATGGAAGAAATTATTTCTAAAAATCTTTTTAAATTGAGCATTTCATGCCCATAACTAGTTACCATCACAGGGTTTTTTAGTAACATCTTTAAAGTAAATATGCTTAATACTGCTTTATCTAATTCGGGATTATCTTTAAGAAATAATACAGCTGTTTTATAAAGCTGTAATAATATCCCTCCCAAGTCTTTGCCATCAAATTCAAAATTAAGCTTTTCACACAAGGCTGCAGCATACTCTATGCTCAAACTGAATTCATTTGAAAAGAGACTTAGAATATACTGAAGTATAGTCTTATTTTGACCAGCAATCAGTTTATTAATATTATGTAGAAAGGAGGTTTCATGTGATGTTTTACTTACTAATCCTATTAAAAATACCACATCATTTAGGTGCACTCTTTTATCTGAGTATTGCCTGTTTATACCTTCTTGTAATTTATTTAGTTTCTCATTGATGATATCAATAAATAGATTTATATCTTCTTTGTTGTTATACAAGTAAAGTACAATTAAATCTATGTTATTGCAATGTTCTGACATTCTTCTTAGATTAAGTATTTTATCTTCACCTCTTAATGAAACTTGTTTGATTATGGCAGCTAGTGGGTTTTCTTCAAACTCTGTTTCTGTTAAGTGTAAATGAGAATAAATATTTGCCACATCTTTCCAATTCAAATCTTTACAACAGTTCTTCATAAAATGAACTATGTTTATCTGAACTGCTTTTCTTAATACAACATTGTTACAAGGTATTTTTAGAATATCTGCTATTATTTTTGATATATCATTCTCAAATATGAATGAATCAATTTTTAAATTAGCTAAAACATCAGTAATATGATACAGGGGCACAGGGGACCACTTTATATTAGTTATTGTTTTAAATGTTGCCATAAATGAGTGATTATCAGCAAGAAGTTCAGCTGTTTTTCTTTTAAGTTCTTCATAATTAAGATCATAAATATTTATATCATTTAGAGCTTCTAGTAATAATTGAGCTTCTGATTCATTCTTTATTTTAGTTTTAAGTTTGTACTCAATACATTTCAGTCTCACTTGAGTATTCTCATGTTTTAAACCCATATTAAAGGCAGCGGCCATCCAACAGTCCTGAATATTTATACTTTCAAATAATTTCAGTGATGGCAACACTATATTTGCTTGTTTCTCTTCCAAACTGTCTATGAGAACAAAGTAATTATCCCACATGCTTTTCAAAACATTTGCATTATTTTTCTTCCATTGAAATATGATTTGTCGACTAGATATTACATTTATATCCTTTTTAGTGGCCATGACACAGTCTATAGCTTTCTTAGTAAGATAAATGGATATTTTACTTATTGCAGTATCATTGGATGTTATCCCAAAAAGTATAATTTCCCAAAAGTTGCTTTGGAATATAATGTCGGAGATAAATCTGCTGTCTCCTTTTCCATCTGGAGCTGGTAGGTAGTAGTCTGAGAGGCAGCTTAGTACTTTCAGAGCATTTTCTTGCTTATCTCTTTTTAAAGACTGGATAAATATCCATATTCTATCTAGAATATTGTACCCCACAACTCCTTCAACTAATCTTGGTACAGTATTTGTTAAAAAATATATCTTTAGTGCTTCTTCTGTGGAATCGAGTATTTTTTCTAATGGTGTCTCTAGGCACAAGAGAGACACTTTTTCTCTTAAAGTTATTGTAGCATTAATAATGCTGTCAGAAACTTTTAAAAACAGTAATGTGTTGCAGGTTGATGTTGATGTTTCTGCTCCAAATTCAATATTCGACAGTATTTGTTGAAGCAAATGTTCAGCTTTACTCACAATTTTACTTGGTTGAAGACGAAGGGCTATCTCGATAATTTTACAGACATAATCAACATTCTCACAGCTTAGATTCTTTAGCAATTTTACTGAGAATTCAAATTCCTCTTCATTTTCACATTCCGTATTTTCTTGAAGGTTTACAAGCAGTTTATATTGCAATAATTGTATCGCGCTCCTTAGATGTTTATTCGAATGTTTACTTCTTTCCATCAATTGTTTCAAAGGTCTATCTATATTTTCCTCATTTAATTCCAATAGATCCAGGAAGGACAATAACTCTTCTTGAGCATCCATATTGCAAATTTCCACTTCACGAAGTTATTTTGTTAAATAAAATAAAGTTTATTAACTTTTAAAATATGATCAGCATGTGCGAGAATGACAGAATCAGAATGACAGCAGCTGGTAATGACATGACAACCCGTGACAATCTCACACCATTGAGATAAAGTTATATGGAGGCGCCCCAATGTTCTATACATACATTTTGCTTATACAAATATGAGACAAATACGAAACAGAGAGTGAAATATTCGTTTGTCTCTTTCTTTCTAATGCAGTAATCATATTTGAGAAAAGAGACAACAATATTTCAGTTGTTGCTCAAAATGGAAATATTTTGTTGCCATATTTGCCTACGAAACAGAAACGTGCCGGTTTCGTCATTTAATGTTACGAGCTTTGTGGTAGTTCTGCTGCCAAACAGTTGTCTTTTTGTTGAATTTAGATTTTTTAGTAAATTACGGAGTGTTTTCTTATAAAAGTGCGTGTTACAATTAAAAAAACTGTAATTCAACATGCCTGAATGTTCCATTGTGTCTTGTCGTGCCAGAAAAAAGAAAAATCAGCCTAAAATAATAGACTTTGCACAGGTTAGTAACAGTTTTTCATGCAAAACTACATGAAATATAACAATTTCGGTAAATAAATCGCTAAGTGATCATATTTTCTTGGTTAGAGAATTACTATTTGGGTTTATTTCCGTCCTACAGACAATATTTTTCATTTTATATTTTCGTTCGTTTGTTGCCAATAATAATAGTGTTGTGCCGTTCTGTAATAGTTCCCGATACTAGTCCCTTCGTTACACTGAAACTGTTACCAAATTTTAATGATATTATATTGTAACATAAATACTAATCTTTTATAGGTTTCCTGAAAATGAACGACTGAAGAAAAATTGGTTGAACTCTATCATTGTGGAAAATATTAGTCCTCGAAGTAAAGAATGGTAATGCTCACTTCACTTTGAAGAAAAATGTTTTAACAGAACACTTGATGGTATTAGGTTACATGAGAACTCTGTTCCTACATTATTTTCGGTAATGTATCTCAAAATTAATGTTTAAAAACAGCCTGTTTTTTAGCCTAAGTTATATAGATAGTAATGTGTATTTCATATTAATTTTTTTCAGACATCCAGCAAAAAACAACTTCCAAAGCAATTTCGACCTATAGTAATTAGACAAAAAAAATATGGTAGGTAGAACGGTGGTGGTGGTAGAGGTTGTCCACTGCGTAGTGCGTCTCTATGGAGAAGAAACTCCATGGACGGGACAATAATTTTGAATCGTCATTTATACAGGACCTTTGTTACATCATTCATCTTGAGATGGGATTTTTAATAGACAATTTCGTGTGTAAAACAGTGTTATAAGTAAGAAGTGTTGTTTGTAGTAAATAATACCATAGTAAAAATAGCAGAGATAGAATAGATGAATAATTGAGTGAAAGTTAAAACTTTTTTATTTAATAAATCACGTTTGTTTTTTCTGCTCTTTAAAAGTAATTCCGGGATTTCGTACATATCCACTTTATTCTTTCGCTGTATAAGTACATGAATAACTCTACCTAATTATTCCGACCTATGCTAATGACAATTGAAAATGTATATAACTGGCCTGCTTGAAGTAAATGATTTGAGTTTTGTATAGGTAACACATAACTGTTACAAATACAGCTATGTATTACCTATACAAAATTCAAAAAAGCTTGATTTTTAAATCATATTATTTTAACCAATAAACAAAATTTAAAAGACAACTTTATTTTAATGTTACTTAGTTCATCATAATAAATAAAAAAATCACATTATTTTCACGTAACTACATGGATTATAATGGGCATTGTTCATTTTTTTTTAAATGTTGTAATTGAAAAACCATTTCTAGGAATAGCGTTACTAATCATTAGTAACCAATCAAAATGAAAAATATTCATATTTGATTGATATTTTTGATAAAATACGCTTGACATTCCTTGCCCTTCAAATGACGTCATCTTTGGCCGTACAGTTTTGTATCGTTGCCTCAGAAAATAAAAAGTAAATGGCAAGCATTTTCTACTATCTGTCAAGTGTCAAATTAAAAATGTCAAAAATGTAAACAAATAATATATTTAGTTTTTTTATATATTTTATGATTATTTCTGCAACATGCCTCATAATCTCTTTATAAGATTTGCGAGAAAAGTGATGTCGTGATGTAGGCGTGTAATATTGCAAGGTTTATAAAGTGTACCCACTGTTGCGAAGATCACTTTGATGTAAGTACTTTTATCAAAGCTTTAGATACCTTTGTATATTCATTAAGTTAATGCTAAAGTATTGCTCAGGAAAACGAACAATAATGTCACCGCGTCGACGACTTTCCGTTTAAAAAAACCGATTTCAAAAATTATTATTTATTGTATTTTTTTAGTAGGGGAGGCAAGGATTCTAAATTGCAGTTACTCGCGCATCATGGCGACCTATTAGATTTGAAAGAAATATGGTCTAAAAATAAAAAAAGTTTCTGAAAAGTTTTCTATTTTAGTGGGGGGGAGGGCGTGTAAACAGTTTTAAAACTGTAAAAAAAAAAAGTTGTACAGAAGTACTCGGGCGCGTCAGCTATTTACAGTGTAAACGCGCTTTTCTATTTCTGATAACCAATACATATTTATCTGACGATTAACTCGAAGGGGCTGTCCGTGGCAAGCGGTTGAAAATCCAAAAAAAAAGTTACTCAAGCACGTCAGATATTCAAAGTGCATGTAAAGTGGACCCTAAAAAGTGTCGTATTAAAATGTCTGACGATTTGGATGTGGCACAAAGTAATAATTCATATTTCGGTAAAAAAAACGTAATCTCGAAATACTCGAGCGCGTTTCATTTTTTTTTTAACTGTTACTAATACTGTTTAAATCATACTCACTAATAATCTGACATTTTCCATGGGGCGATGTCGGTAGAATCGCGGAGTAAAGGTGAACTACCTGTTAGTTCGCAACTATCGGTCGTGATTTAATGTCCGCCATCTTCGATGTACATAATGATATACAATTTTTTGAACGTAATTAATCTACCTTTTCGTAATCTGACGCGCTCGAGTATTTCTGCGGACCGATTTTTTTTTACTAATCTGGCGGGTTCTCCCACACAAACCCCACCATATGAAGGGTTGATACTTGGTACAGGTACATTAAAGGGTGCAAGAATTCTCCTTTATGACAATCTGATGCGCTGGAGTCACATTAAAATTCCCTTCCTGGGCTCCCCGACTAAGGATGTTATCTGACGTCTACTATCAGGAAAAAGTGACGTTGTGTTGTCAGGCAGTTTTTTAAATTATTCACTGGTGAGGCAACGGCACAACTTTTTGGTCAATGGTGACGTCAGCTACCTCAAAAATTAAAATATTAAAAATAAAAAAACTATTGAGCCAATCATAAAAATATTCAAATTAGTTTCTCAAAATGCTCTAAATTTGCAGAAAATAAAATTAAATCGAATGTTTCAAAAATTAAGACAATCCCCATTCAATTGTGTAGGTATTTCCAGTCCATATGATTTTATGTCTATGTCTGACACTAATCACAGATGACAAACAGTTTGACGTCCACTAACGCCAAAAAAAAAATAAAAAAAATTTAATTGACGTTTTTAAACAGTCTTCGTACCACGGAAATAATAAGTACGTTCAGACTTTTTTTTTTCCGGACTGTTTATCCAAAATGAAAATGCTCAATGGTGACAAATAATGGGGAAGGCAAGTGTCAAAGTGACAAGTGACAGTTTGGTCCCAAAAGAACTGTCAAATCAAAGGAATTTTCTGAAAAAAAACGATTTATTGATGTAAAATGACTAGATGTTGTGTAATAAGCTGTTAAAAATTAAGGAACATACAAATTTCCGACAATTCACACTATAAAGAAATAATGGGTAGCTGCTGTGACTGCCTTGAGAACGAAAATTTAATTATAACTAAGGAAAAGCTATATAATAAACAAATATCCAGCCTTGCGAAGCCGAGACAGGCCGTTAGTTGAGTTTATTAATGAAATTCTATGATTATACCTTATCTAAACAATCTAATACACTTTTCAAAATAATATCTACTTTTCTGTTGGAGGTTAAGTACCAGTATTGCATCGCTCCATAAATCATGAAATGGTTCGTCTGGCGGAAGAATTATCACCTGGAACGAGTTTTGTGATAGTTGTGGTGTTAAGAAATTAAATATTTGTGATATTTCTCGAATTTAAATAGAAAAAGGGGTAAAATTACTGACTTAAAACATTATGATATTTCATCAAAATAGAAAGTCAGAAGCATCATTATATTCTTGTTAAGGAGAGGACAGGCAAAACATACCTAAACTCAAAAATTGAAACCTCAACTACAAGTAATTGTGGATTTATTACGGTAAAATCAAATGTATTACCACTCAAATAAATCACTTTTTTTCCTCTTGTAGATGCACCGCGGCGTCTTAATTCTTCTTTTAGTATATGCACTTGCATTGACGAATAATTTTCCATATTTGTTTTGTATTTACACTCAGTTTTTATAACAATAAATCTTGTTTGTTTTTTGTACAAGGTAGACAGTAATCTGACGTAGGGACCAACTATCGCAGCGCCATCTACGATTAGCTTTGAGTTGCCATCCCCATTGATAAAGCCAAGTCTCTCGAGTTTATGAGGTAATTGAAACTTTTAACACTCGGAAGTCGAAACTCACGATTTGGTTGCTTTTTTTTTTTTTTACGTGGCAAAATCTTCAAATGAGTCCTCCCACCCCGGGCAGGGCGGGAGGGACTGTCAGACTCGTACTGACTAAAATCCACAGTGTCCTTCGGTAGCCCTTTATGTGCCGGAGTCGCGGTATACGTATCCCGCAACGAAGGATTTGGTTACTAGCAATGAAGGTTGTGTGAAAGTTAGTACAACTCCAAATAAGGCGCGCGGTATCAGTCAAAACGGATAGGAGCAGAAATGAGATGAGATGTGTTTTACAAAACCAATCAGATTTAATTATTTCCTCACATTCTCTTCGCTTAGCTTCTGTAGAAATGAATCAAGCGGAGAGGAGAAGAGATGTCTCATTTTTCCATAAAATCCTGCGTTCGAGCTGACAAGCGGCCACGATATCACTAAATAATAAATGAACATAAAATAGTTAATTCAAATAATTCGTGTATTCCCGTTCGTCCACTCGACTTCGTCCCCCGACGGGGACAAACGGGAATTCGTTATTTATTTTCCCGATGGTCCCACTAAATTTTTTGAGTGGACGAATGGGAATAATTTATTCATTCTTTTTTTAGTTCTATTGCTCCCACCAAATAACGTGCTCAGATAATTCGTCGCTGGCGGAGGATCGATCCTCACTTTTTTTTTCAATTACTTTATTTAATTTTATTTTTATTAATAATTTTATTCTTTTTGTTATTTTTAATCAGTTTGCAATCGGCTGAGAGGAGATGTGTGCAGTCTGGCGGTCAGGACTTCAGGAGCCTGCATTCATGTGCCCTTTTTTCTGTTGTCTCACAGCTCACTTCTCCGCTACACACATCTCACATCTCCTTTCTGCTACACACCCTTTTCTCTGTTTTGGTGGAAATAGGTAACCTACTATCTCTTCTTGTCTCCGTCCTCTCCGCTTTGGAAACCGGCCGAAAGATAACTAGTCTGCGATGCGGACTGATTCAAGAAAATGGAAAGAAAGCAGAGGTTTATAATGTAGAACAGGCTCAAGAAAATAGAAGCTAAAGTTCATGTTTATACCATTTATGGTTTATGTCCAACAGTTACAGTGGACTGCAACAGTAGACTGCTGATAAGTTGAAATGATAACGATGAATTTTTGTCAAAAGCTGACAGAAAAAATGTAATAATCTACATTTTTTGTTTGTATTGAATAGGCTCCGAAATTATCTGCTTTGGTCCTGGGTGTGGGTCCCCTGGGTCCTGCCTGAGTGACACACTATACAGCTTGGCCAGAACGGATTGAAACGGAACTAAAATTTTTATTTCTGACAGCGTTTTAAAATCTTTGATATTTGATGTAAACAAAGACCGCAGGTTTGTTAGATTTATTATTGTGCCATAAAACTAACGTAATATGTGAAAAAAATAAAATAAAATCATTCAAAGTGCTGGTAGCGCGAAGACAGTGGCGACTTCCGGTTTTCTACATTTTTATGTCAAGCTGTAAAGCCTGTGTCTTTTAAGGTGAACGCAGACCTAGCCACACCGCAGTCTCCGCAGTCTCCGCAGTCATCGTTTTCTTACCGCTTCTGCGGCTACTGCGATGCGGGTGAGTGTGCGAGGTTTCATAGAACTTCATATAGCTTGGCCAGAACGGGTTGAATCGGAACTAAAATTTTTATTTCTGACAGCGTTTTAAAATCTTTGATGTTTGATGTAAACAAAGACCGCAGGTTTGTTAGATTTATTATTGTGCCATAAAACTTACTTAATAAGTGAAAAAAAATAAAAAAAAATCATTCAAAGTGCTGGTAGCGCGAAGACAGTGGCGACTTCCGGTTTTCTACATTTTTATGTCAAGCTGTACAAAGAATTCGTAATGCGGGGACTGCGGAGACGGCGGTGCGACTAGGTCTGCGTTCACCTTTATTCACGACGAGTGCAATATGGCGTAGGCATGGAGATAGATATATAGGGAGCGAAGGCTTGTAACATTAAAACCGTGCCTTATTTTTTAAGAAAGAGAGGCACACAGCTTTGCGTTTTTTCTCCTTCTGATATTGATAAATGTCACAGAGTACTAACAGAGAGGACACTGTGCGGTGTAGGTATGAAAGGGCACGCTCACACGCGCACACCGCGGGCGGTGTCGCTACATGTGGCTGCCGCGCGCCGCCTCCGTATCGTAATGGGGAAGGCAAGTGTCAAAGTGACAAGTGACAGTTTGGTCCCAAAAGAACCGTCAAATCAAAGGAATCTTCTGAAAAAAAAACGATTTATTGATGTAAAATGACTAGATGTTGTGTAATATGCTGTAAAAAAGATTATACCATAACTAAACAATCGAATACACTTTTCAAAATAATATCTACTTTTCTATTGGAGGTTAAGTACCAGTAATGCATCGCTCTATAAATCATGAAATAGTTCGTCTGGCGGAAGAATTATCTCCTGGAACGAGTTTTGTGATAGTTGTGGTGTTAAGAAATTAAATATATTGTGATATTTCTCGAATCTAAATAGAAAAAAGGGGTAAAATTACTGACATAAAACATTATGATATTTTATCAAAACAGAAAGTCAGAAGCAGCATTATATTCTTGTTAAATGAGAGGACAGGTAAAACATACCTAAACTCAAAAATTGAAACCTCAACTACAAGTAATTGTGGATTTATTACGGTAAAATCAAATGTATTACCACTCAATTAAATCACTTTTTTTCTATTGTAGATGCACCGCGGCGTCTTAATTCTTCTTTTAGTATATGCACTTGCATTGACGAATAATTTTCCATATTTGTTTTGTATTTAAACTCAATTTTTATAACAATAAATCTTGTTTGTTTTTTGTACAAGGTAGACAGTAATCTGACGTAGGGACCAACTATCGCAGCGCCATCTACGATTAGCTTTAAGTTGCCATCCCCATTATTTTTCTTACGTGTAATCACGTACAAGTAAATAAAGATAATAAAATATGAAGACAAGCAAATACTGTATAACGTTTGGTTGCCTAAACGACAACAGTGATAAAGGCCTCGCGTTTCATAAACTACCGCGTGACGTCGAAAGGTGAAAGTATCGAATGTTTATGATTAGTGTTATTCCCACATAATGTTTATGAATCTAGGGTTAATTATTAATTAACTACCTGTTGTGATGTGCTTATTTATTATGTCATTCAAGTACATACGTTCCGCTGAACTGATCATGGTTAGGTAGGTTACAAGTTTGGAAATGTGTCGAGATACTCGGGGGGTGTGAGCCTACTAGACAACCGAGATAAATAGACGAATATCAAACCTGACATCACTCTCACTTATCGCTCGGTAGAAAGTAGAAAGATGTTTGCGTTGTTATTTACTCACGTTCAAACTCAGAAAATGGCCACACTATGCATTCAAGGTCAGCGATCGTAATTCGTTGCGCGACTTTTTTTACCATTTACAAGGACTCACAACGCAGGGCCTGTGACGTAGGGATGGCAATCACAGATCGATTAATCGAAAAATAGATTTTTGGAGCCAAAAAGATCGATTTTTTAAATCTATTTATAGTACTGAATTCAGTGAATCGATACTTCACCCTTGAAAATCGACATTCGTTTTTATTTTTGCTATAAACCAAAAAAGTACCTACTTACAATTAATTGAATGTACCCATATTTTTTCTTGTTATGTTTTTACATTTTTATATTCTAATGAGTTTTTATGCTTTCTATATTCTAATACTGTGTATTTCGTAATTCTAATTTGCATAATTGTCCTTAACCTTAAATTGCAGTAATTGGCTGTTCACACAGCCGTTGTAATTTGATAAATAAATAATAAATAAATTATAGAGTGCTGCCGGTTAAAGGGTTAATTATTCAAAAACTCGCGTGGTGGCTGTATGTTTGGATTCCTTCGCCTCTCTTTAATAAAAAAGTAACGTTTGTTTGTAATCTTTGTCTTTCTTTTTGTATTCTGTGACTGACATTTCTTGTTGCGTCATCAGTCATCATTATTCATTAAAATTCATTTGTTTGTTGTTGTAGAATCTGTGTGTCGTAAAGCGAAATAAATACTGATTTTTATGTAGTGTTTGTTGCAGTATAATAACTACTTTTGTAAACCAATACATTTAATAAAGGCTTTAAGGTGATTGCTTCGATGTAGCCCGCGAAATTCAAATTTTTTTACGTTTTTTGCAATTTGCAGGCCAGTGACATGTTGTAACTTTATAAATATTTGTGTTGCGCAAATAACAAGTATAATTTTAAATATAAAAAATATCAAAAAACTCGCTCCATCAGCTCTCACATAGAAAAGGTGCATCGTAGTTAGATTTCGGAGATTTTAACATGATGCACCTTTTCTATGTGAGAGCTGATGGAGCGAGTTTTTTGATATTTTTTATATTTAAAATTATACTTGTTATTTGCGCAACACAAATATTTATAAAGTTACAACATGGCACTGGCCTGCAAATTGCAAAAAACGTAAAAAAATTTGAATTTCGCGGGCTGGTTGGAGCATCCCCCTTAAACAATAAAGCCTAACATTTCAAATATTTTTAAATAATATTCTTTTTTGTTTTTGTAAGATGAAATGTTCAAAATATTACAAGAATAGGTAGAAACGATACTATAATTATACATATTATATTATTATTTCTAACGTAAGGTGCCGTAGGTATTATGTATTAACATTCTGTGCTACCAATCGATAATGTATGTAGTAATGTGTGTAGTATGTAGTAACGAAACCAAAAAGATATAGGCTGATGATAAAAAAAATCCCTCAAAAACATTTATGTTAATAGTGTAATATAACAAATGCATAAAATACACCTACCTACCTAACTGTGCCTTCTAAACTCGCAAGTCGCAACCCTAAGTGAGCTTGACCGGCAGCACACCGATAGCAACATTGTAATGCCGCGGCGTCAGATAAACCAAAATAAACTCTCGCGCGTAGCCATTCAGTACAATTTTGCTTGTGCACGGGAAGTTTAGGCTAATATAAAAGTAGGTGGGCGGTACGGCTGCAAGTTAAAATGTGCTTTATTCTTTCGTGCATAGATTTTACATTTGTTTGATTGTTTTTTGGAAGAGACCGATCTGTAGTAATCTGTGTAAATGTTTACACAAAATAAAAACATTAAATAACTTGACCGTAAATTTGAAGCCTAATAAATACATGAGAGAGAGACCCCATCGTTCTGTCCCTTTTTCGCATCCGTTCTCCCTCCTTGTCGCGTACTATCGCCTTCTCTGTCTCTCCTCCCACCACCACTAGCAGTCGCAAACGTCGGTTTGCTTTTGGATTTGCCTCATTGACGTCGTTGTTCCTGTCCTGATAACACCGAATAAAGTAAGGTAAAAACCTAAATCTATCTTAAAGTGCTAAAGTGAAATTTTCAAGAAATATTATCACTACATTTAACAGTTTCAACACTAAGGTAAAAATTATCTAATTATAAATTTTTGAATCTTTGAATTCAATAAGATCTTAATATTTTAAAAACCGAATGCTTTGTTCGAAATCAGTATTTGATTTTAACGGTGTTACCGTTCGTTTTTAATGTTATCGAATATTTATTTACCCTCCTTTTTGTAACTTTTTGTGCGTAAAGTTATTTTAATTGTATTTCAGCGTGCGAATTGTATTATGAGTGATCAAAATATCTTACCTAACCAAAATATGAGCACTCAAGATATAAGTAAAGGTAGTACCGCGCATTCTCGAAAAAGAAAACGCCGTGTTCGCGAATCAGGTAGCTCATCAACGTCATCAAGTTCCAGTTCAAGTTCTAGTAGCTCTGATTGTTCACCAAACCATAAGCGTTCTCGTCGTTCGCGTAAACGAAACAAACGTAGTCAAAGAGACCGTAAATTAGAAAAGTTATTACAAGAGGTAGCCGATATTAAGAAAAATTTTGTGTGTGGTACTAATGAACTTGATCGCGCGTCATTATATGAACGTGATCGTGAAGCTTGTTTAGATGATAATGTGAGCCGCCAGCTTTATTGCGATGAGGTATCGGATGAACCGGATAATTCCGAGTTAGGCCCGGAAATTTCATTGTCAATAGGAACGAAAACGAAAGATCCTGATATCTTAAAAACACCTAGTGCATATTTAGAAATATTAAAAAATATTCAACGATTAAACGATCCTGATTGGACAAATGTGAGGTATTCCGAAGTACAAAAAAATTATAGACATACCCCCGGTTTCACAGAACTCGATGCGAATGATGAGTTGAAACGTTATGACACCTCGCGCTCTTTAATTAATACGGAAAAAGCTTTTGGGTCGTTATCTTTCGCACTTATTAAGCAAAAGGAACAGCTGCAAACGGAGCTTCGCTCATTTTTAAGCTGGACTAGGCAAACAAATAATCTTAATGCTGACGCGATTAGTGAAAAAATAACGGACATTTTTGTAAATGGTGAGTATGCAAGAATTACTAGCGATACTTTACAAATGATTTGCGGGCACCGCGCTGAATGCATCCAGCAGCGAAGGGAAACTATCTTAGCTAATGTCAAGGATCCCCTACACAAGAGCATTATGAGAAAAATTCCACCATCTTGTCATAATCTTTTCGGAGCTGAGCAACTTACGTCTGCGTTAGAAAAAGCGGGAGGCGTGAATAAAGTATTCTGGCCTCGTGACAAGGATCGCGCTACTGCACCGCAGACCGATCCAAGCACATCCATGACTCAGCGAAAGTTATCACTTCCGAGTCAGAGAAAGGTGACCTATAAACATACGGGGCATTCCTCTTCAAGAACAAATAATACACCTTTCTATAACAGTGGCAAGCCCTTTCGGGGCAGGGGCGGTAAGCAATCAAATTACCGCAGATCTCATGATGATTCAAATACCAGACACAAGGCCTCACCCTCATCCCACCGGGATAGGAGAGGAAATTCACGCAAATTCTGACTCAACGAGTTCGTTTCGCGCCGGTCGGCTGAGGCATTTTCACGACCGATGGAAACAAATGGGCGCCCCGAGTTACATATTAAAAATAATATCAGGCTACCGAATTCCGTTTGTACGAAAGCCACCACTTCATATGCCAAATCTGCAAAATTCAATCCAATCAACGCCTCATTCCCCAGAAATGGACAAGATTATTCACAAAATGATATCAGAAGAGGTGCTTACAGTCATGCCACTGACTCAAAGTTTCATTTCGCCAATGTTTCTGGTGCCCAAAGGAGACAGAGATTTCAGACCGATTTTCAATCTCAAAGCTCTGAACCGATACGTCGATGCCTCCACCTTCCGGCTGATCAATATTTTCAGAATTCCAGACTTCCTTCAACCAAACGATTGGATGGTGAAAGTAGACTTATCGCAAGCTTACTTCCATCTACCAGTCGCAGAGGCTCACAGGAGATTTTTACGATTAGTTTACCAAGGCCAATTGCTTCAAATGAACTGCCTCCCCTTCGGGCTAAGTTCAGCACCAAAAACATTTGCCTCCCTGAGCAATTGGATTGCGCAGATTCTTCGGGACCGCGGTATACGCGTCGTAATTTATTTGGACGATTATCTCCTGGTCAATCAGGATTACAATATGCTCGTGAGTCACGTCAAAACCACAATGGATATCCTGAAATATTTAGGATGGATGATAAATTACGAAAAGTCTATCCTACAACCAAGCCAATCGATAGAGTATCTGGGCATATTATGGGATCCGTGGAGCAACCTGAAGTCACTTCCAACAAAAAAGTGCCTGAAAATGAAAACTATGATCACTCACTTGATCGACAAACAAAAAGCATGCCTAAAAGAATTACAAAGCATCATAGGAATGATGAACTTCGCAAGCTTTGTTGTACCACGGGGAAGAATAAATTTTCGTCAACTTCAAAGGCTATGCATCAGCATGTTACACGTGAGACCTACCACAAAGAATTCACTTCCCGCGGCAGCTCAAAAAGATTTACAATGGTGGCTAAACTATCTGGAGACCTCATCTCCTATCCATCTCTCAAATCCAACACACTACATTGTCACCGATGCATCAGACAACGCCTGGGGTGCTTACATAAACAATACCTATGTGTCCGGCACTTGGAAAGCAGAAGAAAAACTCCTTCATTGCAATCAAAAGGAGATGCTCGCGATCTTAAAAACTATTCTTCATTGCGGTCACAGCCTGTACAAAGCCAATCTACACGTTCAGTGCGACAACAGGACCGCGGTATCGTATCTGAGGAACGAAGGTGGTACAAAATCTCTAGCCCTCATAGACCTGACCTACCAGATTTTGCAAATCGTAGATTCTTACCAGATTCAATTTACTATTTACCACATTCCGGGCTTATACAACGTAGAAGCGGACAGTTTATCCCGACTGCAGAGACTACCAGAGTGGCACTTACTCCCTCAAGTAACGCGCCTAATATTTACCCAATGGGGAACTCCAGTGATAGACTTGTTCGCGTCACAGCGAGCCCATGTAGTCTCCAAGTACTGCACTCTGGATCACCGGGATCAGCAAGCCGAGTTTCAAGATGCCTTCAGCCAGATTTGGAACTACCCATTGGCATGGATTTTTCCGCCACCATTCTTAATACCCAAGGTACTGATCCACCTAAACAAATGTCAAGGAATATTTCTGATAGTGGCCCCGAAATGGGACCAAGTCTTTTGGAGACCGGACCTGAAAAATCGGGCAATAGATCGCCCCTGGACGATCAGGAATCTGTGCGAAGTGTTGGTAGACACCTCAACCAACAAACCACCTCACAAAGCCAACGAAATGACGCTGGAAGTTTGGAAATGTGGGGGTGGAATGAAAAACTAACTGACTGGACAACCCAGCAAAAGCATCTTCTCATGAAAAGCTGGCGATCGTCTACTATAAAAACATATAACCCAGCCTGGGCTCGCTGGATAAAATGGGCTAAGGTTAATCATATTTCTGTAAACGAGCCAACTGGTTCGGCTCTTGCTAGATTTTTATCAGATCTTTACCAAAATGATGGGCTCTCCTACAATACTATACTTGTCCATAAAGCCGTAGTTTCAACTTTAAGTAATCCAGAGGCATCAGATCGGCTAAGTGAGCATCCTTTGGTCAAGCGAATATTAAAATCTATAGCACTAGACAATCCAAAACCTTCAAAGACCCCGATCTGGGATGTTAACCAAGTTGTGTCTTTACTATGTCAACAGAACCCTGATATAGATAAAGTTTATGAGGTATCGAAACACACAGCCTGCCTCTTATTACTGTGCTCGGGTCGTAGGGTCCATGACCTGACCCTCTTGAGCATAAATCCTAATAATTGTGAAATCACTAATGATTATATTATCTTTTGGCCAGTGTTTGGCTCAAAAACTGATTCCGCAAATTATCGTCAATCAGGTTGGAAGTTATTGATCAATAAAGACAATAAATGCCTAGATCCAGTACACTGGATTTTAAAGTTGATTGCCGTTGGAGAAAGCAGAAGAAAGGAATCGAAATGTGATAATTTATTTGTTACTGTATATGGTAAAGCTCGAGCTGCATCACGTTGTGTAATAGCTAACTGGATTAAAAAAATCTTAAAAGATGCTGGAGTTGAAGCCCCACCTGGAAGTTGTAGATCTGCTGTGGCGTCAAAAAGCTGGTATGAGAATTGTTCAGTTGATGACATTCTCTCCAGAGGCAATTGGAGATCCGAAAATACTTTCAGGCGCTTTTACTGTAAAGAAGTAAAGCAAACAGAAGCTCCAAACTTAGTTTCTAATTCGTTTATTGCAGTGTGATTAAATAATGAATACATAGTTTGTTATTTATATTTTTAAAATAAAACTCATTTATTTTGTTAATCTCATTTTTATTTTTTCTCCTCTGGAACAGCATATCTACCAGTAGTTACAGTTATAGCTATGTATATTGCCTGTGCGATGATAGCATAATCATTTAGCTAAAGGACCATTCCTTTTCATTTTTGTGTGGTCTAATTAATCTTCAATCTAATAATCACATTGACGTCTCCACCACCACCAGGCGATAACAAACACGTCTCTCATGTATTTATTAGGCTTCAAATTTACGGTCAAGTTATTTAATACAAACGTTTTACCTAAAATAAAACGTAAATTAAATTACTTACCTAAATTTGAAGCCTAATAACTTAAATTCTGCCTGGTTCTACAACGACTTCAATGAGGCAAATCCAAAAGCAAACCGACGTTTGCGACTGCTAGTGGTGGTGGGAGGAGAGACAGAGAAGGCGATAGTACGCGACAAGGAGGGAGAACGGATGCGAAAAAGGGACAGAACGATGGGGTCTCTCTCTCATGTATTTATTAGGCTTCAAATTTAGGTAAGTAATTTAATTTACGTTTTATTTTAGGTAAAACGTTTGTATTACCAACATTTTGATACTTATTGAGTAAAAGTTTTTTTTAGATGCATACTAGTAAAATTATATTACAGATTTTAAAGCTTGCGATAGTTTTTTTGACTGGCCTGTTGGTCTAGTTTTTAGTGACCCTGACTGCTATGCCGGAGGTCGTGGGTTCGATTCCCACCCAGGACAAATGTTTGTGTGATGAGCACGATCATTTGTTCTATGTCTGGGTGTAATTTATCTATAAAATGTATGTATTTAGAAATATATAAGTATGTTTATCAGTTGTCTAGCTCTGCTTAGCTTGGGACTAGATGGCGTTGTGTGATAGTTGTGGAATATTATTATATTATTATTATTATCATAGACGTTAAATACATCTCCTCGTTTTTCGGGAAACATCATTGGATTATTGTGTACTTTTCTTAAAAATACGAGTAATTAAGGTGATTGCTTCGATGTAGCCCGCGAAATTCAAATTTTTTTATGTATTTTGCAATTTGCAGGCCAGTGACATGTTGTAACTTTATAAATATATGTGTTGCGGTAATAACAAGTATAATTTTAAATATAAAAATTATCAAAAAATTCGCTCCATCAGCTCTCACATAGAAAAGGTGCATCGTAGTTAGATTTCGGAGATATTAACATGATGCACCTTTTCTATGTGAGAGCTGATGGAGCGAGATTTTTGATAATTTTTATATTTAAAATTATACTTCTTATTACCGCAACTCATATATTTATAAAGCTACAACATGTCACTGGCCTGCAAATTGCAAAAAACGTAAAAAAAATTGAATTTCGCGGGCTGGTTGGAGCATCCCCCTTAAATGGACACACACAAAGAAACAGAATGCAATGTTGTGTGCCTTTCATTCCTTTCAAGGTCACCGATTTGCGATAGTTTTTCTAGTAAGAAGCACGCGCTCCCTATATTTTATCTCCATGAGCGTAGGTTTCTGTGCGGTTCGTTCAGTACTTGCTGTTGCCATAGTCTCGCCTCTGATTGAAAGGAAAAGCTGTTCTTTTTCTGGCTAGCAACATCAATATTTTTGTCCTTGTTCTTGTTGCCAAAATCGCTAAAATTTAGGAAAAAATCCTCCATTGAGTTACTCAGTACTGTATCCGTTTCAGTTAATTCCTAAAAAATAACTCTTTAGCTGGAATTCTATTGCGTTGCAATTTTCATTTTCAAGTTTTCCTTCATTTTATTGTAGAATATAATTTCAACGTAAGCAGCGATGGAAGCTTTGGAAGATACCTCTTCTTCTGATGACGAAATCGAAGTACCATATTCTCCTACCAGTCCTCAATTTGGTGGAAAAAAACTGAAACTGAATGATGGAAGTTCGCAGGATAGTTTTAGAGCAGCAGGTAAAAGTCCAACTTCACATCAACTACAAAAAAAAATGTGACGTAAAAACTTCGTGTCCATTTTGATGTTTTTTTTTTAGTTGAGGCTTCGACTAAAGATGAAAATGTGGATAGTGGAGTGTCTGCGGATAAGTCTGAGAGCACCAGTAGCGAGGACCGTGCTCCGGCAGCGATAGAGGGGCCTTCCAACGAGGTGGTGAATGCGGCCCCTTCTGGTAGCAACGTTCGTGCGATCCTGCTGAACCTCAGACGTCCTAGATGGGGCAGAAACTACAGGAAACGAAAGACTCCTGACAGAGACACGGATAGTAACGCATCTTCGAGGGATTCTGACGATTTATCTGCAGATGAGTCTACTCCACCTCTGAGAGCAAATGAAAATCAATCTACATCTGAGACGGAAAGTGATGATCTTAGGAGGTTAGCTGATTTCCTTAATCCTGAGACTGATAGTACTTGTAGTGGGTGAGTATCCTAGACTTTTTTTTCTGTACTACTATCATGCTATTGGGGACAACATTGTTCAATATTTTGTACAATATGTTTTTTTTCTAGTGTTTGATTTGAATAATTTGTGGGTTTGCACACCTCTTCTGACCTAGTTGATAACCTAATGATTGATAAAGGTGACCCCATCAGTAATTAAAATTATAACATCTGAGAAACACACCTAAGATTAATTAATGGATTTCATTTGTCTAGCTATTATGCTGAAATTTTCTAGTTACTATTATTTATTTAAAATATTGCAATGAGAAAGGAATGCAGTAAAGCATTACATGGCAATTCCTACTCGTCTATAATGTATGATAAATGGGCTAAAATAACCACCTCCAGGTGGGCTCAGGCCTCCTCTCTGAGAGAGGGGGTGGGCCATAATCCACTATGCAGGCCCAGTGTGGGTTGGTGGATGCCACTGTCTTTGAATTTTTGGCACTAGGACATGCCGGTTTCCTCAC
Source organism: Agrotis clavis (assembly GCA_954870645.1). Lineage (NCBI taxonomy): Eukaryota > Metazoa > Arthropoda > Insecta > Lepidoptera > Noctuidae > Agrotis > Agrotis clavis. The sequence continues at coordinate 25,376,745 of OX940922.1, forward strand.
AATGTTTTCCTTAACTGTTTTGAGAGCCGAGGTGATAACATACATTACACAAACAAAGTTTTGAGCCTGGCTAGTTTTGAATCCACAAACCTACATACAAGTCATAAGTCGGGCCGATACCGATGGGCTGGCAATATTATGTGATGATAAATATTATTCAAAAATATGTCCATGCTGTCATGTTGCATCATAATTTAATGTATGAGTTAATAATATGGTAATATTTTTAGTAATAACAAAATAATGCAAAGTCATAATTATTAGCCATAAAGATCAATAACAGTCATGATACTTTAATTTTGATTGATGTCTTTACAAATAATTAATTATGCAATGTCTGTTTCTTTTCACTGATAATCAGTGATTGAAATAAGATGAGCTGAAATACTTAAAGTTTCTAAAAGAACAGAGATGAAATGGAACAAAGAGAATATTTCTCGGGCACGATTATCCCAGGTCTTAACATTTAAATTAAAAAAAAAACCCAAAAAATTATCCAATTCATTTTATGTTTCTGTTTTCTGTTTATGTTCATCATTTGATTAATATTAAATTGCTTATTTATTATTATATACATATTTTTCACTTGTCTACTTTTTGGTGTAATAATACCATTTAACCTTAGTGCACAATATATTTCTTCTAATGTTTTTTTCTTTAAACAGAAGAGATTAAAGCATTTATACTTGAAGGGTTCGGTAGAGGTGTACATACCTTTATGTAAACCCATATTTCTCCATTTTTATTTTTGATTAAGTCCCGCATAAAGACTCCATAGCACACTGGAATCTGGTTTTTTTTTTGGTCAAGTAAATTATTTCCCTCTAAGTAAGATATTTTATTATCTTTCTTAAGTCATTTATTCCCACAAACAGACACACATCCGGAACAATGTCAGACAGCGATGAGAACAGTTATGAGTCTGATGACAACGTGCTGGACCTGAATGACTCGGACTCGGAACCTGAGATGGAGGTGCACAGGCCTCCCAGAACTATTCACGAGTCTGAGGAGAGTAAGGCCAAGACTCCTCCAGTGCTGCTGAAGACGAGGCCTAGCCACAGCTATCTGTTGCTTAGAGGTAATTATTGTGAAAACATCAACTATGGAAAAAAACATAAAATAAAATCTTATTTGGTGCAGTTGTTTGGAAGTTATGCACATACAGCCTTTAACAAATTCGTTTTATACTTTGTAAAGATACCATAAACGAAACCAAATGGGTCGTGTTCTTCCCGTCATTCCAATAAAATTGCCACAAAGTAGGTATCAAAATCAAGTTACACTGGGCCCCAATTTTATATAAAAAAAATATTATCATTCTTATAAGCTCCTTATTTGTAAAAGAAAATCTTCTGCTGATCTAGAGCCCGTTTTTATCGTGGTAAAATCATCAAATGAGTCCTGGTCCAGTCCCGGGACTGTCAGACTCGTACTGACTAAAATCTACGGTGTCTTTCAATAGCCCTTTATGTTCCGGGGTCATGTTAATAAGTCCCGCGACCCCGGCAGGCTTTGGCCCTCTAGAGGGGGGCCCCGTCATCATGGTGAAGATCTTTGAGGCGCGCGTGGAACACAACGCGCCGTCGACCCGGGCATGGTCCATGGTCGGATAGCGAGTTGCCCTTTACTCGCCGCCCGCATAATCGCGCCTACGGCGGCTGGAGATCGTCTGCCGACTTCTGACGCCGTGGACGTCTACCACTGCGGCTGGGGTGGAGGGAGGACGCTATCCCCTCCCTCACGCGGCCCGCCTCCTCCCTCGCGAGCATGACTGCTTCGCAGAAGGAGGCAACCGCTTCCCACTCCGTTTCGCCCCACAGCATGGCCTCGACCAATGCCGGGCGCGAGAGGTCTCCGTGATCTAGAGCCCTTCTGAAAATGATTATAATGATACACACAAAATATAACAAAAATTTTTGCACTGTTGTTAGTTGGATGTCCATTAACTTTGAACTGTAAAATGCCAACAGAAATAATAAACCGTGAGATGGGGCTGACATTTCCCTGCGGCAAGACCACGCAAGAAGACCTCATGTTCGAAAGAAGGTTCTACGGATCCCTGCACGCGATCTACAGAATGAAGAAGCTACATACACTTAACAAACACAAAGGCTGCGTCAATTCCATAAATTTTCATCCGGAAGGTAAGAAATACTATGCAAACTAGAAAGCGACTTTATCTAATATTTTCTCGTTGTAAAATTTAAGTCTCGTGACAGAAAGCCTTTTGTACTTACACAACTATTTGACTGACTACCCATTTGAAGCCCGCGACCCTTTTTCTTTGAGTATGGAAATCATCAACAGCACTGCTCCTTTCTCTCTTCTTTTTTTCTGCTTCCTTCGCTCCGAAATCACGACCAGCGACATCTAGCTAGTCGTCTCTTTGTTTGACCGTTGAATCGTAGAGCCTTTGCACACCACGTTTTTTAAACGTGCAGCGCGTTTGACTCGATGCAGACGCGATACGCACAAATGACAACAAACTGCTCTGATGAAAACGCGCCGTCGCGTCGACGCGCCGGTGCAGCGCGTTTCTAAAACGCGCTGCACCGGCGCGTTTAAAAAACGTGGTGGGCATAGGCTCATAGTTGCTATGCATTTGTTAACAGGGCACCTCCTAGCATCGGGTTCGGACGACACGAACGTAGTGGTGTGGGATTGGGCCCGCAACACAGCCAAACAGACGATCAAGACAGGACACAAGTCCAATGTGTTCCAGAGCAAGTTCCTCTTCCTGAACGCTGAGAGTCAGCTGAATATTGTCACGTGTGCCCGAGATGGACAGGTGAGGAAATAATATCAATTGATTTTTACCATCCTCTTAATTTTTAACAGACTTCAAAAAAAAAAGTAGATTCTCAGTTCGACCTGTATGTATGTATGTATGTTTGTCCGCGATTATCTCGCGTTTGGCTGAACGGATTTTGATGCAGTTTTCAGAAAAGTGTTTGTTACATTCTGGAGAAGGTTTTAGTATATAACACTAATAGATATCCCGTGACGTTGCCCGCGTGGATCCGTTTTGCTTACTTGGATCATAGATTTTCAGGGACGATTGCATGTTTGTCCGCAATTATCTCGCGTTTGGCTGAAACAATTTTGATGCAGTTTTCAGGAAAGCATTCATTACATTCTGGAAAAGGTTTTAGTATATAACACTAATAGATACCCGTGACGTTACCCGCGTGGATTCGTTTTGCTTACTTGGATCGTAGATTTTCAGGGACGATTGCATGTTTGTCCGCAATTATCTCGCGTTTGGCTGAACCGATTTTGATGCAGTTTTCAGAAAAGTTTTTGCTACATTCTGGGGAAGGTTTTAGTATATAACAATAATGGATATCTTGGGAAGTTGCTTACATAGATCCGTTTTGCTTAATAGGATTGTAGATTTTCAAAGACGCCGATTTTATAAAGATTTTTGTTGTTGATTATCTCAACTAAAAAGGGAAAAATAAAAACTTTTTGAAAAAAAGGGAACCGACTTCAAAACCAAACACAAAAAAACTATAAAATAACTTTTCTTTCGGAAGTCGGTGGCCATAATTATGTCAATGAAATAAAAAAAAACAAAGCCACCGACTTCCGAAAGAAAAGTTATTTTATAGTTTTTTTGTGTTTGGTTTTGAAGACGGTTCCCTTTTTTTCAAAAAGTTTTTTTAAGTAGTATAAATGCGTAAGTAAGTTTGTTACTTTCTCACGGCCAAAACACTGACCCGATCGTCTTGAAATTTTGCATATTCATTGTCAGGTGTACAGCGATAGACATAGGGTCCATAACCATTAGTCCCAGAAAAAAGTACTGTTTCCGAGAAAAAGAACAATAAGGTCGACTCACAGTCGGTTGGCTGTCGTGCTCTTGTATATTATATTTATACGCGCGTTTAACTCGGTCAATCTTACTTCTTACTATCTGAATATCTTACTTCTTACTTATATTATAAACGTGAAACTTTGTATGGATGGATGGATGGACGTTTGTTAATATTTCAAGCAAAAACTACGGAACGGATTTGGATAAAATTTGGTACACAGTTAATAGCCTGGATTCACACATAGGATAGTTTTTACCCCGATTTTATCTTCCCGCGGGTTAATTTTTGAGTTGTAGCGGGCGAAGCCGCTGGCAACAGCTAGTAAAGAATACATGATGTGTATGATCCGTTAATCGATGATGATGAAGACTCATTATCATCAGCCCAAGCCCATACAATGGCACTTTATTCTACTCATTTCTCGGCATCGCTCATCTAGCCGGTTTGCTAAGATCGTCGCTCCACGAAACCTGAGCGCTTATATTGCATAACTATTGCCTATTTGCATCAAAACGACCCCAAGACTGACATTTCTTTGTGCATTCCCAGGTCCGTCTCCTACAATGTCACCCAAGCGGCGGGTCCACAGTCTCCCGTCGAAGGCTCGCTTCCCACTCCCGCGCAGCCCACAAGCTGCACGTGTGCGCGGCTGAGCCTCACCTGGTGATCTCTGCGGGAGAGGACGGGCTCGTCATGCAGTGTGACGTGCGAGCTGAGCATGCCTCCAGGTACTGAGCGATTGACTGCTGTGCTGCCTAATGCAGGTTCGATTCCCGCACTGAACAATAATTTTGTATAGACTACTGGTAGTTCTGGGTGTATTTGTGTATGTAAGTTTAAATGTTTGTAAATGCATTCATGATACAGGATTTATTCCTAGTATGGAGCAATGTTTGTGTCAACAACAATGCTAGAGCTGGCGCATAAGGCAAACAGACAATTTCGTTATCTGGAAACACATAAAATTGTATCGCGTTGGGAACTGACTTAAATATTAACCACAAACCGCTTCCTATTAACGACTTTGTAGTTTAGAGTATTTATTTATTAAAACTTTATGCACAAAGTAGGTATACAGGTGGACTTAATGCCTTAGGCATTTTCTACCAGTCTACCTTAGGGTGATGCAGAGAAAAAAACGCGGTAGGTGCAGCATAAAAACTATTATGATGAACTAGTAACTCGTGGTGGACGGCACTACGAGCATTACGTGTAACGCTTGTGTGCCATCCACACTTAGAATTCGCGTTACATTACACGATGGATTACATTACGCGTTACACCAGTCTGGACCCAGCTCAAACGAGCACTGCAAGCGCCTTTGTGTTCACGCAAAAACCGACAGCCGATGGATCAGTCCGAACGCCACCGCGAGCGTTACATGTGATGCTCGTAGTGCCGTCCACACCTACAATTCGCGTTACATTACACGGTGGATTACATTACGCGTTACGCCTGTCTGGACTCGGTATTACGTAACAAAGGAAAAAAGACGGATCAAATCATTTTTGATAGTGAAACTTACGAGCTAATTAGATTTTTGTAATCATGTTGCCTAGACCTAATTATCCCATCTGACCTTCCAGATTGTTCCAAGTGAAGGACCGCAGCGTGGTGATCCCGCTGTACAGCGTGAGCGGCCACCCGCGGGAGCCGCGCGAGCTGGTGGTGGCGGGGCGCGACAAGTACGTGCGCCTGTACGACAGACGGAAGTCCACCAAGCCTGTCAGCATGTACTGTCCCACCGCCTTCCACGAGAAGACCACGGTAACATTATTCAACTATCTCATCATCATCTGCCTAACCTTTTCCCAACTATATTGAGGTCGGCTTCCAGTCGAATCAGATGCAGCTGAATATTAGTATTTTACATGAAGAGACTGCCTATCGGACCTCTACAACCCAGTAGGTGGGCAATACGATACTCCATGGTAAGACTGGTTGTCAGGCTTATGAGCTTCTGACTAACAGTAACAACTGTCAAAGATCTACAAATGACAGCCACCAGGGACAGGGACCAACGGCTTTACGTGCTTTCCGAAGCACGGAGGAAACTCGCTATGACAGAGGGTCACTCATCCACAGACCAACCTCGGCAAGCGCGGCTTAACCCGGAAGAGCGGCTGTAATTATTTAGCCACGAGCTCCTCAGGATATTAAACTAATCCTACTAATATTCTAAAGTGAATGTTTGGGTGGTATAGAGCATTCGGTTCGAACCCAGCCAGGCGCATTACTTTGTGTAATTTCTTTCATCACCACTGCTCTCAAAACGGTGAAGGAAAACATCGTGAGGGAACCGGCATGTCCTAGGCCCAGAAATTCGAAGATATGTGACATCTACCAACCCGCACTGGGCCCGAGTGGTAGATTATGGACCACTCCCCCTCACAGAGAGAAGGCATCAAGAAGGGAAGGAAGGGAAACATTTATAAGCTGATGATGATGATTGGGTGAAATGGATGGGTGGATGATTATTACTCTTTCAATCGGATTTGGATGAGATTTGGTGGATACACGGATATTTTATAACCTGGTTTGGGTACTTTTTATCCGGGTGATACGTAAGATAATTACCGACATACACGGGCGAAGCAACTGGCGACAGCTAGTGTTATAAATGCGAAACTTTGTGTGTGTTTGTTACTCTTTCACGGCAAAAACTGAACGGATTTGGATGAAAATTGGTACACAGATAATTTATAATCTGCATTAACACAGGTCCTGACTGTATGTATATCCCCGTACCACGTCCCCATGGGATAATTTTCGAGTTAAACGTAGGCGAAGACGCTGATAACAGCTAGTGATATTATAAAGGTCGATAATTATTCCACGTCAGCTTTAACTTTTTTTGGATCGTAGAAATTCATATAATGAGACAATCTGTCAGACTTTACTGTCTTAAAAGTAACCCGTTTCCGTTTGTTGTGAAATCTATGAAGGCATTCCCAAGACCCATTTTCTATGTCTGTGAATAGAACTGTGGCTGCTATCTTGTTTTTTGTTTTCGATTTTTGTTTATTTTATTTACGTTGGGTTGCGGTAGATAGACCACCATCTTGCCTGAGCAACAATTATAGCCGCCGGTTTATATTTTGTGTATATTTTTAAAGTGTTCTCTGTAATTCCAGAACCCAGACGCAGTACGGAAGAAAGTGCGGTTGTCAATGATGCACCTCACATGCGCGGTGTTCAACCACGACGGCACGGAGATCCTCGGCTCGTACAACGACGAGGATATCTACCTCTTTGATACCAAGAAAGATGCATATCTCAAGTAAGTATGAAATATTAATTTTTATGTCTTTTGGTGGGTTGTTTTATTACGCAAAGCAGGGCAGGACGGGAGGGACTTTCAGACTTGTACTGACTAAAATCCATGGTGTCCTTCAATAGCCCTTTATGTTCCGGGGTCACGGTTACTTGATAAGACGGTCTGGCGACCACGGTATGCTTTGGCCTTTTAGGGGGTGCCCCGTCAGGTTGCTAGACAGCTCTTTGAGGCGCGCGTGGAAGGTGACGCGCTGCTGATCCGGTCATGGACAGCTTCTCTAATGTGGTGGATTTGAGGCACAATGGTTATCACGAAGGATGATCTTTGTGTGGTCCAAGTCTGCATTGCTGGGTAATAACCTAGCAGTGGGTTTCGAGTTGTAGCGAGCGAAGTAGCTGGCACCAGCTAGTAATGTAATGAGTTTATGAGGATGGATTGATGATGTCTATTACTCTTTCACGCAAAAACCGAACGGATTTGGATGATATTTATGTATGGTTTAGAACCTGGATTAACACATACGGTCATCCTGATTTAATCTTCCTGTGAGGTAATTTTCGAGTAGAGCTAGTTTTGTCTATTCTTCAGCCGACGAAACTGATTCTACGGTGTCATGCAGATGATTATTCTAGGCTCATTACGATTAAAACCTTACTTTTTCTTTCAGGGATAACCCACATGATACAGACGGCTACACACACCGGTACAGCGGTCATCGCAACAGCGCTACGTTCAAAGGCGTGGCTTTCTTCGGACCAAAGAGCCAGTTTGTCGTGTCCGGGTCGGACTGTTCATACATTTATATTTGGGATAAGAAGTCGGAGTCAATAGTGCAATGGTTGCAGGGAGACATGAATGGCGTTGTGAGTATTTTGCAGTATTTACCTGCTACATAGTGTGTAAGGGCCTTTTTTTTACGTGGTAAAGTCATCAAATGAGTCTTCCCACCCAGGGCAGGGCGGGAGGGACTGTCAGACTTGTACTGACTAAAATCCGCGGTGTCCTTCATAAGCCCTTTACGTTCCTGGGTCACGGTTATGCGAGAGTTCCGCGACCTCGGCAGGTTTTGGCCCTCTAAATGGGGGCCCCGTCATATTAATGACAGCTCTTTGAGGCGCGAGCTCGTCGACCCCGGCAAGGTCCATGATCGGACAGCAAGTCGCTCAGTCGCCTATTGAGAACGTGCACGACGGCGGTGGGAGTAGTACTATTCGATTGCAGCGCTCATGGTGGCGAATAGTAGAACTAAAAGGGGATTATCTCAGAGGACATTCAGTTTTGCCAACTGCTAAAAACGCGCTAATCTCAGGAACTTCTGGTTCGAATTGAATAATTCTTTTTGTGTTAGATAGTTCATTTATCGAGGAAGGCTATAGCCTATTTAGCATCACGCTATGACAAATAGGAGCAGAGCAGCAATTAAAAATGTTGTCAAATCGGGAAATTCTTCTTGAGAGCTTCCCTTGCGTACGCTGCGTAAACGGTTTATATTACGCAAAAATGATGTATGACGGAATTGTTCCTCATGAAACGTTCTAAAATAAAGTCCGCGACAACATATGTCTATCTTTTAAGATTGACTCACCATAACCTTTCTTTTGGAAATCAAATTGGTTTTAAAATAATACATTTCTTGCGACAATGTTTTCTATCTTCTTCTATTCGTTGTGTGCGCGATGACAGCGCCCCTAGTGGCCGCAACTATTCAGGACTTGTCATCTGTCAAATAATGTCAACTAGATGATAAGATATCTTTGTGATATTAAATTTCGACTAGTTTTTCAACGAAATTGAAAAAATAGTGTAAAAAGTGAGTGTGTATATTATACCTAGCGATTTTCTTCCTCGTGGAAAATATGGATATTATAATACGCACGGGATTTGAATCGGTTAAGCATAAAATACATTTCCAACCTCAAACTGAGCAAAAAGGGAAAAAATTAGTATTAGCACAGCATGTGAGAGAAGTGGAAGAGCTTAGAACGAACGGGAAAAGTTAAAGTTAAAGTTTTCGTATTAAATTATAAAGAAAGTTATGAAAATAAAGCAACTTGACACATGACAGCCCAGAATTAATTCACATTTCTGCCACGTCGTGCGCTACGATCGATTTGCCGTTCCCCACCACCCACTTCGCACATAGTCAATATCTATCTATACTTATAATAAATCTGTAGAGAGGTCGATTCTGTACATGAAATATATTTCCAAAATAACTATCAGGGGGTGATTAGGGATCGATACTCGTCGAATCGTTTCAGATCTTCGATTTTGACGACCCCGTTGCCGCTGGCATAAGCAACAGGATCCGCGTACGAAGTCGCTGGCAGAAGCTAGTAATGAATATAGTATTAATCCATATCCAAAAAAATACGTTAATCATTACAAGCATTTAATTTTAAACAAAATGCCCTTGACATCATTTGATTTCAATGAATATCTGACGTGATATCGTAGTTTCTTCAACGGCAGGTGGTGGGGCGCAGTCGGAATACGACGGCTCTGACATTCAGCTCTGTCGTCTGTACGTATTTTTTTATAATCGCATTATTCCGCTGGAAAAAATAGTTGTTGTGTTGTAAACTGCAAGAATACTAGCAGAAATAGGAAATTTAAGTTTTATTGATTCCCAAGCGGTTCTTGGAAAGTTGAACAATGCAGGAAATGGTTAGCTGCATTGAAGAGAAAAAGTGAATAACATCATAACCCTAATTTTAATCCTTTAATTGATATTTTTCTTATAGAATACAGTTTGCGTATGCTTATTTAATTTGATTCAGTGCCAATGAATCGCCATGGAATCCAAAACCAAGTGATTTGTTAAAGAATCTGATTAATAATAATATCTCACAACTATCACACAACGTCATCTAGTCCCAAGCTAAGCAGAGCTTGTGTTATGGGTACTAGACAACTGATAAACATACTTATATATTTCTAAATACATACATATTATAGATAAATTACACCCAGACACAGAACAAATGATCGTGCTCATCACACAAACATTTGTCCTGGGTGGGAATCGAACCCACGACCTCTGGCATAGCAGTCAGGGTCACTAACCACTAAACCAACAGGCCAGTCAATTTCAATTAGAACGGTCAGATCCCCTAAAGATGCGAACGCTAGGTGGCGCTGATGTCGTGCACGTTCTCAATAAATCGCCTTCCGCGTGCCCGCGCCTGTCGGTAGTGTGACGGTCTAAGGGGGAGGATGGTTCAGCTGTGGACGTCTTCCGGATCTCCCAGTCGAACCAGTTTCAACTGAATACGATACGTCCGTCAGGGTATTCAATTTCTTGGCTCTGCGCACGATGTAAATATTGGTAAAACGCTTTGTACACTTAAAGGTGGATCCAGACTTGGCGAGGCATGCACTCCGCACGGCGCACAACGCATGCCTCGCAAGGTGTGTACCTTTATATTCATGGCGAGGCATGAGCTACGCACGTGCGAGGGCGAGCCAACGTATGTCGGCAAATGCTTCAAGATCAAAGTGCCTCAGTGCGAGCATTACATTAGTTGTGGACGTAGCCGCACATGCGTTGTGCGCCGTGCGGAGCGCATGCCTCGCCAAGTCTGGATCCACCTTAAGGTCGGATGTTCACTATGTACCAATGGCGCGACAACTTGGTAGAAATCAAATTGTGCAGTTCCATCGCACACTCCCTGAATGTTACCAAAATACTGACAGACTGTCAATTCGGCGTCGAATATTCATTTTATTCGTCTTAAAAAAAAAAATACAAACATCCGAATTGAGAACCTCCTCCTTTGGGAAGTCTGTTAAAAACGTGGAGGAACGAGATGGTGCTAGACGACTTGTATAGCTCTCTCTTTCCGACAGTGGAACTACTCTCGCTCGACGTCATGGAAGAGCTTTGAGTCGACCAGGGGGGTATTACAAAGTCTCTCGAATAAGCCCGGTTTTACCGGGCTTATTCCGGCGAGTGAAAGTGACGGAGCTATACAAGTCGTCTAGCGCCATCTCGTTCACTCACTGGATCAAGCCTAGTTTTAAGACGTTGTAATATAACCCCCCCTCCCCCCCCAGTGCATCGTTGCCGATACCGCTGACTCTGCCGTGGGTTGCAGTTTAGCGTTTTTCCATAAACATGTATTTATGTCTCCAGGTTAATTGTATAGAGGCTCATCCGCGGTGTCCAGTGTTGGCTACGAGCGGACTTGACAAGGACATCAAGATCTGGCTTCCGTCGGATGAAACCGACCCCACCTACGAGGGTTTAGAAAGGGTAAGTCATTATTTATTTAATAATTTTGAAGAGAAATGGGTAAGGTGGATCGATCATCAGTAATGACGCTATTGAATGGTGAAATAATACATAGTGTGTTTTTTTTTTCCAAAATCACCGGGTTCGATGGAATATTGGTTTTTCAAAAATCAGTTGCAGTTTTAGTTTTCATCAAAATTGGCATAATAATTCCTTTCAGTATTTTTCGCCACTCATAGTATCGGATTTAGCCATCTATGTCCTGTTGGAAAACTCACTGTAAATTCTTCAAATAATAATTTAATAGGATAACCTTGGCGCCATTTTGTGTATTTTATAGCGCTTAAAGGTCTTCGTAACAGTAACAATTCAGGAATAACTGCAATCATAAGGCCGAGATAATACATACTTTTAACCAATCAGATGTCTGTAATAAGCGTCTGTCAATAAGCGGAGAGGAGATGTGGACAACTGATTGGTTATTAAAACACATCTCTCCTCTCCGCTTTGGTGGATACCGGGCCTTAGACTTGTACTGACTAAAATTCATGGTGTCCTTCAATAGCCCTTTACGTTCCGGGGTCACGATAAACGTTGGTCCCTCGATAATCTACATATCTTACCCTAAAAAGTATATCAATTTCTATATCTGTCTTGAAAATGAAATAAAAGTCGTGTCTTAGCACCTGGTAATCGTGTAAATAACCTTGATAGATAGATGAGCGGCATCAGAACTTACCATAATCAGTCTAGTAATCTCTGCATAAAGATTACAAAAGTGCTATAACACTATGAGATTCATCGAGTTATCGTTTAACAACAATTGTAAAAGTTAACTCTTTAGATAAGATACAATGGTGCTCCTGATAACTGTTATCGAATAGGAGTGACTTTTCATTGTTTGCTTGCTGTTTTCACTGCCTTGTACATTCTTAGGTTGTGTTTTGCACACTGTTTTGCAAAAGGGGTTTCTGTTAACGCAGCTTCAGGTGGTAATAATCAGTTTTTATCAAATGTGAGTTGATAAAAAGCACATGTCTGCTTTCATGAAATGGTGTAACATATACCTATTTAAATAAAAACTATGCATTTCAACTAAGACGCCATATTGTGACTTAATGCACTCTTCTACACTAATATTATAAAGAGGAAAGATTTGTTTGTTTGTTTGCATTGACAATGCTCCGAAACTACTGGACCGATTTGAAAAAATCTTTCACCATTTGAAAGCTGCTTTGGGCCTGAGCGACAGGAAATACGGGTGAGCGGGTGAAGCCGCTGGCAAAAGCTAGTTTCTAATATTTAAACGGTGAATTCACTAGGCGGATGACCGTCTAGTGAATTCCCCGTTCTCCGGGGCATGTGCCCGCGGTCAGTTTGTACCGAAATGTCTGTCGCCACCAATTTACACAAACTCATCAGTTTGTTTGAGTACATGTGCCTGCGCAGTTAAAATGATTGACGAACAACGGATAAGTCCCAGACTTACTGCAACAGTCTTATACTAAACACTAACATTGCACTGAGAGAAGTCCGGCTCGTATGTTTGCAGATTTGCCCACGGAAATGTCGGAGAAGTGAATTCCCCGCTTTACACTCTAACAAAACCCAATGAATTTGCACAAAAAATGTCCGTCTATTCTTAATTTAAACGCATATACACTGCAAACTCCTAAAAATTAACGCACTTATTCTTAAATTCCAGGTAGTACGAGAGAATGGCGTGTCACAACTAAGAAGTCCCTTATTCAACGATTTTTTACCTACACTATATAGTGCGTGGCGGGGAGAGAATCGAGTGTTTACGGATGATGACTCTATGCCCCCCTTAGGGGGGAACATCGAACTCGATGGCAATGTATGCACGACCTTCTAGAGGTTTCTATCCCTTGCTAGGAACTAGATTTAAACGCAGCTTTAAGATCAACGCATACTTATAAACACTGGATCAGCCTAAACCGTTACGGTGCTTATAAGTGTGCATTGCAGTTTCATGGAAATATCTTGAACAGCTCGAATTAATGCGATGCTAATGTAAGCAGTACTTATCTGCACGATAACATTTATGTTGATTTTTTTTCGTTGTTATTGTTTTGTTAATTTCGTTGGTTAGTGACGTAAGTGGCCGTTCACACGGAGCTATGTTGCGGTACAAAGTTGACATCACCTCACTAATAATACAATTAAAAATGCTATTGGAAATTGTCACGTGATCCCAACATAACACTGCAATAAAACGTGCAGATTCCGTGTGAACGTAGGCTAAGTGTTAGCTTAGCAAACTTTAAAGGGGGGCGCGGTTAACCATAAAATCGTTAGATGTCCCATGATTTTGGGAAAATAAATATTGGATCGTGCTTTCATTCCAAATATTGAGGTTACCCTAAAAGGGTATGATTTACGTCTAAATTGCTGTTATTTGATTTTAATATTTCAGCATCGATTGGTCCAGTTGAGCAAATATAGGCAAATGAAAAGTAAGAATTTCTAGATTGCTAAATTGAAATAATTATAACAAAGAAATTAAAATTGCAATACTTTCAATGGTTCAAAGTCTGAAATCTTGAAAAATATGTATCTGTATGTAAGCCTCTGATGATTTTTTCTTCAGTATTCAGAGTTGTTCTAATCCTTTGAAAGATGGAATGAGATCAAAGTCAGTATAATTTTTAGCATGTTTATTAGCCAGAAAAGCTATTCATTATTTAATAAAAATTTCTTTAATAAAAATAAAGGCAGGGAAAGATAGTTATAACAAGTTCAAATTTGGATTCAGACAAAAGTCCAATGATGCTAAATGTTACAATTCTGTTGCAGGTTTTTTTTAGTTATGAAAATGATACATGCTGCATTTAAATCTAGACTTAACAAACTATTTAACTAGGAGTTAATTTTCTTCTAACAACTTTTTCATTAAATATTGTAAATGTAATGCCAAACATACACGTCATGTTAACATTAGTTAATTTTTTTTCGTAAGAGGGGCATTTGTGGTTTTTGCAATATAAATGGGATAGATAAACCAGTTATTTTTGTATTATCTGTTATCAAATATGTCGTTTACCTAGTACCAACTTGTTTTTAAATATAATATTGGCATTGGATAGTTTGAATTCAGGGTATTTTTCTATAATTAACACACTGTGACTAATGTCTGTATTGCCTACACATTAATTTTGAGTCACGACCTTGTGCAAACAAAACAAATATTGGTAGAAAGATTCTAAAATAGCAACATCAAACCATAAATGTGAAAAATTTTGAATTTCGCTCCAAAACTAAAATATTGCCAATTAAAAAATTCAAAAGCTGGCAACATTGCAGCAAAATCGTCGCAGTGAATGATTGAATAAAGGTCATGTGTAATCTCCGCACGTATTACAGAGTGCGTCGCTGACGCAACTATGACCGGCGTCTTAGTCATAATGTATTTAAAATATCTATTTACAAATGACCTGTACTATGTACTAGATTTAGTCGGTGTATGCGTGTCTGCTTGCTTTCCGCAGGCACTATAACCATTATGTTTTTGTCTATATCATTTCAAGGCTAAAAGAGTATCTATATGAAAAGTATATACAATGTTAGAAAACTATTTGTACTTATTGATGTCGTACATAATACATACAGTTTTGTTTATTAAATTTAGAGTCTACTTTAAAATATTTGGGTATTTTTTTTGAAGAAAAATGCAAAACCTATTAATTCTTCAAGTTATCACAAAAGGTGTAATGAAACCTTTCTGAAGCCATTTGACTACGTTTTGTTTGTGTGAAAAAGTATTTCATATGGTTGAGCTGCGGCTTTCGGCTGCATTCAGGGTATTTTTACACCCTTTAATAATTCATATCAATTAAAACTAGAAGTTAGTGTTTTTTGTAATAACTATTTTTACATTAAGATATTGTCAGAAAATAGTTTGAATTGGGACTCAAAGCCGAACGTAATTTTTTGTTATTAAGAAATGTCAATTTAAATAGAACAGATAATATTTTCTGATTACTAAAAAAAAATTAACAATTTTTATAAGTACTGTGTTATAAAATAATTAAAATAGCAGGCATGGCAAGTTGGTAATAATGATGATAATATTTCAAAAGCAACTGTTTGAAGTCTACTAACAGTAAAAACCACAAGTGTCCCATAGTTTGATAGTTTTGAAATTGTAAACGGTAAAACAATTTAATATTATATAAATAATATGTATGTGCCTGTGATATACTGATTTGTGGATACTTTGATTCATTAATTAGAAAAATACTTTGTTTATAATTACTAGTTTTGAAAAAGGTGTACTCACGCAAAGTTATTTAGTTAAAATTCATGTAATAACCTAAATAATAATATCTGATCAATGTCTCTCCATTCTAAGCGTACACGAAACTTATTTTCTTCCTTTAACTAACACATTTAACTCCAAAATAGTAATTAATTATGTATATGGAATTTTCTAGAAATATCCAACATGGCTGAAAGATATGCATAGGGCCTGAATAATGTTATTACAAAATATTCTATTTATATTATTTTCTAGGAATGTATAGTTATTTGCATACGCAACAGAATTCCGGCTTTTTCATCTATATTTGCCCTGTAATCAAATTCTAGTGTAACTTCTCATCTCTTTAGGGTAGATAGCAGGACGGTATAGTGATTAAAATAGTCGAGTTCATAGTTTGTAAACAGGGTAATTCCCGGTCCTTAAAAACCAGCTGTATCGTCGTGCTTTGTGCTGTACTAAGCGTATTAATAATTTTAAATAAAATCATTAATGCCAGTATTACAGAACGTCACTCAAAACTCAAGCATTAATTAAAACTAGATTCAAGCAATTTGATTGGTTGAAACTAGTTCTAAGTAAAGCTTGAATTTTGAGTTGCGTCGCGCAAACGTTTAATCTAAGCTCTGAAAGAAGAACAACGCTACAAATATCTGACAGGGAATATGAATTCTAAAGAGGAGCTCATTTTAATTTCGGCAGTCTAAAATATTATGATCGATAATTTAACGCTTAGTCTAGCACAATGCTACGACATAATTTTTACTCGTATAATTAAAAAAAAACACTTCATTGTAATTCTTGTTTTATTATTGTAATAATTGTAACACTATTTTAATATCTATTTTAGACGTGATGTGTTCAAATATGCCATTAGGCATGTATACAAAGAAGAAAAAATTAATTAAGTATCAAATATTACTATAAACAAAACAACTTGTTCAAATAAGTACCTAAAAAATTGTTGTTTGTTTACAAAAAAAAATGGGTTACAGACAAATGGTAAAAAAAAGATAAATGTAAATAACAATTTCATCGTTACGTCTAAAATAAATATTTTGCGTTTTTTTTTTTTTTTGTAATATTCCTTTCTTTTTTCTTTACACTGCGTTTGCCACCGCTCATCTAGGTCATACGATTATATTTTAGTTCGAGTGTATTTTATTTATCGTTTACTATCGCCTCCCAATGTGTGTGGAGTAAAACATGTAAGGTTAGTCCCAATGTGTAAATAAATGATGATTTTAAATACGTTTCCTCTTTATTTTTAAATAGCGTTCTGAAATGAAACATCCATTTATAATAATGAGGCAATTACCTATTTCCGTTGCTATTTACGGTTAAAATGTGTCGTAATCAAGTTTTTTATTAAGGCGGCAAATACCTCTATAGCACGGCGATACAACAAAATTAATAAATACATTGTACAGAGCTCAAGGAGCTACTAAAAACAAAACGGCCGCTAAAAGTTACTTATTCTACTGAATTAGTGCGTTGTACGGTCGTGGGGATAAACATAAATAACTTTTTCCAATACAAAATTGTTTGTTTCGGAACGATACGATAAAATCAATAAAGTCATTACGTCGCGCAACGTGCTTTGCCGTTATTAAACCCTGTTTTCTTTCATCACCGATGAAAACTTTCAGTCAGTGATGAATTTTACCAATTGCTTATTACTATGATTTCTGCTAGTAAAACATATTTCGGCTTCGACCAATAACGGTATACTTTAATATTTTAACACAATGAACTTTTTAGTTTCCCGCTTCTCTATGATTGATTGCAGCGCCTAGTTGCGTCGAAATTTGGTACTAAGTGAAGCCGACGCGAACTTAATTTTGTCAATTTCTCAGAATTAAAATGTTCAGGGTCAAAATTAATCTTGAGAACAAGGTTTAAATTAGTTTTAACACCGATTTAACTCCCTAATTGACAGCTGTACGATAAAATTACGAAAATACAATTCAACATTTTTACCCACATGCTAGTCATAGCTTGTTAATGGCGGACGATTTGCACCAATCAGCGTCGAGGCGTGCAGAAGCCCGCGCCATCTTCGTTTTCAAACTCATCTGGCCGCTCGCTCACTCGCTCAGTCAGTCGCGCGTCGGATCCAGGGGGTGTCGACTTTGTTCTACGAACAAGATGTAGGTGGGCTAGAAAACAAGAAAGAGACATCAACATTAGAGTAAAAGAGATGAATTACATAATGTTGCCAACAAAAATACTATTTCACATTCAATCACATTTAATATAATAATAGGCTTATTAATTGATTTTAAAGTATGTTATCCTTAAAATTTATTTTTGCTTTTATTCTGATGCGAGAAAATGTATAATATGAATTTTTTAACATTTAAATTGATGAATACACAAAACAAAAAGGAGATAATAATATGACAACGTGACAACACTAGAACGCCATATTGTCTATTGGCTATTTGACGTCAAAGGAAAAAATGTCTGCCATCGCTTGCGCACCATTATTTATATCTTGTTCTTGCGTTTATTTGTAATAAATAAAACAGTTGCATTTAATTCTACATACAATATTGTTAATGTGAGTCGAGCTTGCTCCTCTGTGTCTGTGTTTTGGTGAAATTAAGTGCGTATTTGTGAGATATAGACCCGGTGTTGAGACAGTGACTCTTGTTTGTTTTTGTGCCTTATTCCCGATGAGTTCGTAGGAAGAAAACACTAGAATCTGTGCTATGTGTGGAACTTCACCTTCTAAAGATCCCAGCATCACTTTACATCGGTTTCCGAACCTTAGTACAATAAGTCATTGTAGCTTATATGAATAAAGAAGTCAAATGTTATCGTTTGTTTTACTAAACTGCTCCTTACTTAGTATCTTTCAGCATTTTATGCACAAGTACATTGTGTTTCTCGATAGTAATTTGAAAGAAACTATCGAGAAGCGCAATGTACTTGTGCATAAAATGCAATACAAAGAACCTCTAAAGTACTTGAAGTGTTTGAAATTCCCGCCCGATTCTACTGCCATGTTTTCGTGGGCTAAACATAGATGGCGCTGGTCGGTAAGGAAAATTTTCCTCACAAAATTAGTACGGAGTCGTCATTCTTCCCCTTTAGGGGTATATATGTTCTGTGGTCGGATCCGGGCAACCGTACAACTTAACTTACTAATTCTAGTAATTAACACCAAAATCAGAACAATCATGAGCACCAATGAAAATAACAGTGAAGTGGCCGTCGACAAGGTCGGTGATGAGAAGAAAGGTGACGCTAAAAGTGACCTAAAAGGAGCCAAAAGGGCAGCAGAGGTGAGTGCACATGTCAAACAAAATGTATTCGTTATAATCGCTCGCCATTTTATTGAACGCTATTCTAAAGGCTGGATTACACCAATTTTCTTTCTAAAGAATTCTCTTTCCTCATTCCACGTGGTAAATAGAGATCGGTAAGCTTTAGGTACCGAAACGATGCCTGACTTACCGGCGTATTTTTGGATGTCATTTCTGTCGAGTTGTGCATTTTAGCGTGTGTGGGGAAATCGATGAGCCAATAACATGATGCTTTCTGAAGTAACAACATATTTAATTTACCAGAGGTGTGATATATTCGCGGGGCACTATTTTTTTAGCTTTTGTTTACTCGTTTTCGATACGGAGGCATGACCTTGGCGGAAAAAAAAACATGGCGCGGGAACGTACGCTGTCCTCATTGATGTGGTTGTTAGAACGTCGATATAGATGTCGTAAGGTCTAGCCGTAGTTTAGTATCGATTATAATGCGTGGAAGTAGTTATTTTAGACTTTCTCAGGGCTTGAGTTCATCGTAGCGTGACGCTAGATGGATGGGTAATATGGCCGGCGCGATTGTCAGTGTTTGAGTCGGATAGCCTGTCACAAATTCACAACTGCCGCGCAAATGTATACTTCGCGTTATCTACTTTGACTATATTCTTATTATTATCTAATGCAATATTCAAGTCTGCCATGACTCAGTTACGCTGCCGTTTTCACAATTGTTATTTTATTTCGGCACTTACACTAAAAAGTAGTCAATGACCCGGCATTATTTGCATGTAGGTGTAAGTAATGTAGTATCCTTTGTTCTAGTGGCACTTGTTCGTAGCACGCTGTCATGTGAACGTACATCGAATGCACAAATTGAGCGGGAATATTGATATTCTTCAATTTCTCTAAAAATGGGAATGTTTTATATGTTCCGTCCTGTTCACTCTTCGTACGTACTCGAGGACACATGGCGTGTACGGCTTGTTTCAAGACAAGCGTTTGTATAGGTTAGCTATGTTGTAATTTAACCAATAAAACGTGTATGATAATGAACGACGCTACGAGGCTCTGTATCATTATTATTTGGATGGTTTTTAGTTGTTTCTTGTAAATACGGCGTCGCTTTGCGAACGGTTAGGTAGGTATGCGCGTTGACCGCGTTCCGCTCAACTTTGCCACGGGAAAAAGGGCCGTATGACGCCGGCCCCGCTGCGGCGCTCTTTCCCCCACACAACAACTAATGACCCACGCTTCTTTATCGTTACGAATCTTTGTCACCTGCGTCTCGTTATTATGCAGGTAACTTGCATCGCTTTCCCACAAAATCATCCATAAGCAGATCCCTTGGTGCATTCGAAATTGAAATAATATTGGCTAATGGCCAGTTATTAGTTGTTTGATCTTGAGTAGGTACGTCAAGGCGTACCGCATGCTGTCCGTATACAGTACGTAAACAATTGAAAATACGGATTTCCGCCAATGTTCTTTTTACATTTTTAGGAGAAAACGACAGAAGCGAAAAAGGCGCGAAAGGAGGAGAATGGCGGAGGCGGTGACGACGAGCCCCACAGTGAAGAGGAAGACTTAGAAGGAGAGGGCGAGGGCGAAGAGGATGATGACGAAGAAGTGGAAGGAGAGGATGATGAGGAAATCATCGGAGAGGGAGAGGACGACGATCTCGAGGGTGAGTAGAGCAAAAGCACATTAGTCTCATGGTTTTATACGCAAATAGCACTACAATTTTCTAGGGTCGCATTATGATTAAATGTGTAATCATAAGCTAAACTCTACATGTGTATATACATACACAATTGCACAAGCCAGTGGGGTTATCAGTTACCTAGGAGATCGTCTTTGAATTCAAAGTGAAGATTGTAGAGGTGATTTACCGAAAGAAAACCTTTTTGGATTGAAAAAAACAGTAAAAATGCGATTTTATCCTGAATTTAAATGAAAAAAATAAAAACCTAAAGCTCTGGCAAGCTTATTGACATACGTGTTGTTAGGTTTATAAAAAGCTGCGTTGGACAGTGTTGCGTGTGACGCTAATTTCACGTGTTGATTGTTACAGACGAGGAGGTGGAAGAGGAGCTGCTAGGCGAAGAGGAGGAGGAGGATGCGTAATACGCCTCGTGCCTCTTTATGGACAATGTCACAGTGATGTGTTAGTGCTCGTGACGCCCCGGACTGGCGCGGCCTCGCCTCGCCTCAACTGTCCACACAGCTACAGCCCCAACTACAGGACACTAACAACAGTTGGGAACACGCGGGGCCGACAACGCTCCCACCTAAAACGGGTGCAGTTCTATTTAAATGACAAATGTAATTAATTAAGTCAAATTCAATGCAGATTTTCATTTTTTTTTACAATGTTTAAGTTCGGTACTGAAAGCTGTATCTTTACTTTTTCGGCTCGTTATCGAGCTTGTAATTAATTAAGACTTAGTAGAATGCTGTTGAATTTTGTCATGAAATGTACAAATGTGTTTTTCGGAAGTAAACTTTATTCTAAGTGAAATCCGCTCTGTATTCTAGGTTTACCTGTGAGCCCGTTAAATGGTGAAGTTGTGATATTTTTCTATACTGTAAGAACCTATCCGTTACTAAAATATATAGAAATAAGCCAGTTTTGGCGCGTTATAGTAAATAAGCTATAAGTCACAAAGCTCAATTCTTCATTTACTTGTTGTCGATGAGAGTTTGTGTGTACATATTTAGCATAAGTGAAGCCTGTGATTTTATAATCAGTAATAATGTAACTTAGTGTGAACGTTGCATTCAGGTTAATAGTTTTCGTTTTTACAGTAATATATCCACAGTCGCGTTCAGATTACACAATCGTTTCCTCGTTTGACTCGATCGCGCATTGGATCGAGGATCGAGTGATAAAGTATGATAACGAAATAAAACATAGAAAATTAGTCATTTAGCGATAGATTCGGTACGAATTGGTGCCATCCAGGGCTATCGGGTCAGGTCGAGGAAACGCTACCATAAAGTACGACTACCGTCGGTCGAGACGCGGCCATATTCCACACGTCAGTTTACTAGAAAAACATCACAATTTTGCCATTATCTTGCGCCCATCGCGCGCCTGCCGCCCGCTCTCTGTACGACCGATAAAGAGAGCGCGACGGTCGCCGCGGTACGATAGCGAATAACAAAATATAAACCGGCCTGTAATTTTTGTCCATAACTGTTAATTAGGATAGAACCTTCAGCTCGGTACTCCTGTGTCTCACGGTGTGGAATAAGAGATTCCTAGGTTAAAGTGATTTAGTATGTAGGATGTACGTCATTTTTTATGAAAGGACGCCACGGGCGGGGCGGGGCGGCGGCGCGTGGCCTCGTTCGATTTGCCGGCGGGCTCCGCTCCGCGCCGCTCGCCACACGCCCCACACCACGACGCGGCGACGCGCTCTCTCGCGTGGAAAATCACCCGTTGTGCGCTATACATCGCTGTGCGAGCTCGCCACTGACCGGCCAGCGATGTATCGGCACCACCCGCCTAGACGTCGATCGTCACATGAGCGTTTTTGATACTTCTTGTTGAATCCGTTTTCACTCCGTTCAGTCTTTCGCGGGGCGTCGGTGTGCCAACAGCTATTTGAGATGACTAACTTATGAGTTTCATGCAGCCGGCCCCCGGCAAAGGCGGCGAGATGTTTTGAGAAGCATTTAGCTAATAAATTGTTCCATTCGCGATCGAATACCAAAGGGAGCAAAGATGTTTTCATTAGAGAAAATTGACATGGAAATCAATAAAATTATCTTATGAGTAAATCTTATTGTCCCGCCTTTTCATTTTTTGTGGTAAGAATGAGCTGTCGCATATTTGTACTATGTACGACTTATGTGAATACCTTAGTACGATTTTATTTATTTGTGATGTTGAACACTATTGATTTTCTACAATGGACGAAATGTAAATACAACCGATTTTAAGTAAAAAGTTATTTTGTTTTTAAGCTTATTTATTTGTCCCACAGTATCGGATTAATAATAATTCCCGAATGTGAATTTCTCAATTTCGTGAACCGATTATGATGACGATAAAGATAGCGTTATAAAAATAAATATGGCGCATGTCTTGAGAAGCGCAATTGATTGGGCAGCGTTCATAATGTACCTAGTCAATACATTTAGTTCAGGATATCAATTTTGTTCTTTTGAAGCATTTAAATTAAAACGAGGAGGAGTGACAGGTGACCCTTCATTCCCCTTTCGAAAAAAAAACACCCTATTAGGGTCGCGCCTTTTGAACTTCCGGCTGGTTGTGCAATAAAGATATCGATGTAAATTCTGGCATCGTAACGTAAACCCGAATCCAAATTCCCGATGTCAAAACTAGCTTTGAGTATCAAAATGTGGAAATAGGTACCTATACGTTTTATAAACCTATGTTTCCGGCAGAGATAACGGTAAGCTATCATGTGAATACAGCCTTGGAGCTGTGGGAACATTCTACTAGTGACATCTATCGCGGAAAATTTCAAACTAGTTTGATAGAATATCTAGTAGATGGCGTTACTTTACGGAAGGTCACTATTTTTAGTACCGGTTAAGAATATAGATGGCACTAGCAAGCTATATTTGGCGGCAGTTTTAAAATTTCGTATACCTACACTTACAGCTTGGCCAGAACGGATTGAAACGGAACTAAAATTTTTATTTCTGACAGCGTTTTAAAATCTTTGATATTTGATGTAAACAAAGACCGCAGGTTTGTAAGATTTATTATTGTGCCATAAAACTAACGTAATAAGTGAAAAAAAATAAAATAAAATCATTCAAAGTGCTGGTAGCGCGAAGACAGTGGCGACTTCCGGTTTTCTACATTTTTATGTCAAGCTGTAGCTGATAACGTATCCTGCCAACATAAACTCCAGAGTATTTTCGCAGTTTCAATATGTCAGTCAAAAAGAAAAAATGGACTTGGTAGATCGGAATTTCCTCTAAAATTAATACGACTGGTCACTATATAAGCAAAGTGAACATTGAATTCGAGGTATTCCACATTGGGCACCTGCGAAAAATTTTGACAGGAGCCTTATGTGGAATAAGCCTTGGGTGCTCTATGTGGAATACCTTTTAAATTCTTGCTTAGGAATTTTAGTAATGACATAGGAACGATAATATTGAATTTCTTACCTTACAAATGTTTTAAAGCCACAAAGTTCAAGAGTTTTCGGTTTTCAAGGTAGGTATCATTCAGTATCATTTCATTTCACTGAGTTTAGCTTCCTGGTTAATAGTTGGTAATTCAACGAAAACTAACTAAACTGAACAAAGTGAGATTCAAGAGAAACGAAAAACTTTCAAACATTTAAAAATAGAATTATATCTACAATACCAATTTCCTCATTTTGATTAAATCAACCACAGACTACATAAAGATATGAATTCAACTGACAATCTGACATTTCAGAAAATCATAAAGTAAACAATGTTATTTTTTGACTAAAAGTACAGGCAAAGGAAAAAAGTTTAAACCAGTATCCTAATGTTTCTTTTTGATAGAGTCTGGATGATTTCTGACTATACATTTTATTTGTAGGTACATACATTATAACAATACTACATAATATTCTTTTACTTTATAATTTGTATTAACTCCATTAAATGTTAACTGCTAAAAGACTGATTACCTATTAAAATGAAAATAAGTAAACATAAATTATTAAATATCACTTTATTTTATTTATGAAATAGATCAGTTTTACTCGTAAATTCAAAACAAACCTAAAAAAATTTCAGCACCTAAACGTTCCTATCTATCACTTTCGTCGTTTAATTAAACGGTAGTGTTACCCCCAAATATGGGTCACACGCCACCACATACTACAAAGGATATTATTACTCGGTTAAATTGAGAAACTCTTTAGCTTTAGAAATGTTTACTGAAAAGCTGACGTGTAACAAGCCGATTAATAAGTTGGCCCAAACGTTTGTGACAGATACGTGTAGAACTGTGGACGGATTTGGCTTTGATTCAGCGCAGTACAACAATTTAGTGCGTTTTACGGCGCGAGACAGGGCTTACGTCTATTTGGTTCATCCTTGTGAGGTGCATTCACTTTTCGTATTATATTTTTAAATGAAAGTGACTTTTATGCAAAAAGTTTTATTTTGTAAACAATAAAAAAATACTTAAGTGTCTTGTTTTTGAACGCGACCATTGAAGGTCTATGATTTTTATTAGCGGCAAAATGTGAAAAGCGGATGTGCAAAAATTAATAGTTTTTGTTTGTTTACTTTGTGCTGTTTAAAAGGTAAGTAATGAAAAATCGTTTAATTTAATTTAACTTTAATAATATAGATAAAAAAGGTTGCACTCCAGGAGTGCCGGTAGAAGTGAAAACTTTTTTGTTACTATGTTTTATTTTAAAACTGGAGTAGTACAGATATGAAATTAACTAATTTGAATGACGTCTTACTCATTTTCGATCAGGGTCACGTGACCCTGACGCGAGTTTTAAATTTTTTACCCATTACAGAAAAAGTGTACAACGCCGCTAAAGAAGTTTTCACTTCAAAAATTAGAGATTTTATGGAATGGAGAAAATTATCTACCAAACATTATTTTAATTTTATTTTTTACTTGGTGGTTATTATTTTGTATTCATTTTTTTACTCAGGTTTTCCTTACATTTTGAAAACATTTGCAAATGAAAAAAACAAATAAATAGCAGTCCACCGCGGAGTCCGGGCTACCGGTGGTCAGGGTTCATAAAATTATTATCCTTTCTGCAATGATATTCTAATATAATACGATTTACTAAAATATCATTGCCTTTCTGTAAGAGATAGTTATTTTATGTATTCAATAAAATTAGAGGTAGAAAATAACATTAAATAATTCGCTCTAACGAGAACATAGACATTGGTTGTCTAGACTTCTAGAGGCTTGCTGCTAATGCTCACAGCTCTATCAATTTATTATGATGCTATCCAAGACCTGTTTGCTAGATGTTTTATAAAATACTTCTAGAGCACGATGAATAATGAGATTACAAACAGGACACTTATATGACTCAATCTACGCAGGTGATTATGGAGCTTCCGTTAAAAACTGGAATAGGTTGCATTTTTTATATATTTAGACGCAGTATTGTGTATCAGAAGGAATTAAGGATGGTATTACTCAGATAATCATCTGATTTGGCTACATGGGCTTTTGTCATACCCACCACGGCTATGAGGTTTTTTTAGAATAAGTAGGATAAATGACCATGTCATAGAAAGAGTGAAAAACAATAAATTGTGCCACATAGATAGTCTTTTAATATTGAAATAAGTAATGATATTCGGCTAGAGAGGGTTCCAACCCATGCTTTATGTCAATGTATTTTGTAGACCATTCTGCAATACCTCATACAAAACTGTCAAACAGATGAATTGTGTGCTAAAAACAAAGACATTAAACTTTATATTAAGACCTGCTGAATGTTTGCCAATGCAATGCCCACAGTATTGATGAAAAGTGAAATAAGGACCTTCGCAGTTCCGGAGGTTACCTACTCCAGTTTGATATGAGGGAAACTGTCTGACTGTCACGACGTTCAAATAGAATGACTAAAATTTTTCTTTATCTCCAGCAGGGAGAGATTTACAAATGATTTGGTGCTATTCCACAAAAGACGGGAAACTTGTGATTTTGTGTGTTACGATGCCTGCACGTTAGAAAAATTGATGGGCGTAATTTCATAAAGTTCTAAGCCAATTCTGGATACTAAAAATAACATAAAAAAAACATGGATAGGGTCGACCACCATGTGATATCACTATGATACCTTACAACAAGAAGCAAGACACACAGCAGTTCAAGTTTTAAGGCCGTCCAAAAACCGACCAATCACATTGTGAAATGTAGGTACTTACATGTCGCGTCTCTCTTGATCCCGACCCCGAGATCAGGAGCCGTCATCTCTGAGCAAGTACCCAGGGCCCGGCTATCCTTCGGGGCCCCGATTTTCCCTCGATTTTTTCGAAATTACCGAACTCGCTAAGCTATGTTTCGTATCCTACCTTCTTGTGATTCTTTAGTTTTTCTACATTTATGTCTTGTATATTTTTAAATAATCTCTAGAAAACCTAACCTATCCCAGACAGCTTGTTCTAAAGTATCCTGTCTTGTGATTAATCCACAGGATTAATCGAATCTTGCATATTTCTCGGCTTCGCTATTCTCCGAATAGTACCTATACCATGAGATCTTCATAGCAACCATAACAAGTGTCAAATACTAGTATGTTTTTTTTTTTTTTTTAGCGTGGTAATATCATCAAACGAGTCCTCCAACCCCGGGCAGGGCGGGAGGGACTGTCAGACTTCCACTGACTAAAATCCACGGTGTCCCTCGACAGCCTGTTACGTTCCGGGGTTACGGTAAGGGAATAATCCCGCGACCCCGGCAGGCTTTGGCCCTCTGAGAGGGGGGCCCCGTCAAATACTAGTATGTTGTGACAATGAAATAACAACAGTTGTTGTTATTAGTGAAATGTCTCTTTGTTCTCAGCTTAGAATCAGCACCGTTATCGGATATCGACTAGATATCTGATACCATGACAAAGGAAAGCAAGTTTTATCGTCGGTATATCGTCATCAAATACGTATGTAGAGAAAAATTGGTAATCTAAGCTGTTATCTAAATATTTTGGCCAAATAAACTAAGTGTTTCATCAAGAAGTAGATGTATTTTCTAATGTAAAGTTTCTCTCTTCGGAATTTGGATAGTACCTAGTTGCGGGTCCAACATTCAATGCTACAACTTCGGCATGGTAAAAACTCCATCTCGATTCCCGTTGTGCAGTTGTAAAGTTTTTATCATTATTAATAATTGTAACGTACCTATACTTACAAACTACTGGGTAGGGTAGGTCTCCATTTTTTCTTGGTCCCAGTTCTACGTACTTCTTACCAATTCCTATATTTATTCAAGTTCTACCGACATCCCCGTGGCGTAGCTTCTAGTCTCAATAACTAGTGTTCCATTTTGCCAATTAAAAAGTGGAAGTCATGAGGATAACCTTTGCCCTTGGCTGGAGGTCTTAGATTCATCTTAGACATCCACAGTACTGGTTAAGCAGCTCTCAACCCTCCCAGGTTGACCTGCCAGCTATTAAAAAAAGGGACACCTTTGCTCTGCTCTGTCTGCCGTGAAATGACCTTGGCTATCAGTACCAGAGCTTAATTATTCGCTAAGCGATCATTTTACACCTATAAGGCCTTGATTCAGCTCCATTATCACTATTTCTCAATTATGGCTTACTAATGGTAACATCACGGCTGTTATTTTACGCTGAACGATCAAAATGTCAAGAACTGGCCTTGTCGCTGCAGTTGTAGATTGTGACAGTGTAACTCCTCATTTTCGAAATATTGCTGGAGTCAAGTCACCACTGAATGCCATTGATAAGAAAAGATTTGTTGAAAGTTTGTGTTGAATACAATGATATTTATTAGAATATCATTGGTTGAATGTCATCAATTTGGTAACTTACTCATAATTCATGAGTTGTGGGTGACGTTACGCAGCTCTGTCGATAAATCAAGTCATTTCTGCTGTTCTGCAATCATTGCTTAGCATTAAAGATATTCGCACTCTAATGAGATCGGCATTTGTTTTGTTTGTTTTCCTCTGTTCATCATTTTTTGTTGATAAACTTTCTAGATCACATAACTAGTTAAGATTAATTGGTCAAAACTATTCAAGACCCTATCCAATTTTCACAAAGATACGAGTATAACGGATCGGGGTCGCGGGACTTATCTCATTACCGTGCCCCCGAACATAAAGGGCTATTGAAGGACACCGTGGATTTTAGTCAGTACGAGTCTGACAGTCCCTCCCGCCCTGCCCAGGGTGGGAGGACTCATTCGATAATTTTACCACTTAAAAAAAATATATAACGGATTAACATACAATTTGGAGATTTTTTTGCCCGTCTAGGTCGTTCGTTGCTCATTGACTTTAATATGTATGCATAAAACAAAATAAATGAACAAATTCATATGTTTCTCTATGTTAACAAAATTATCGTGTTATGGTCAACGTGACAAGGTGTATTTGTAACCAGGTCAAAGTCATCTTGCACAATTCTGCTTAGCTGTCATTTTTGGTCTCTTATTCTTCTTCCGTTATTGTTTCATTGGCTGAGTTGCTACCTGTTATTATTTTACACATTTCTTTTAGCTTTCCCTGCTTCGTTTAAACATATCGATAGAGGCCAGATATTATAGCTCGCATAGATGGGAAAATTAAGGAAAGAATAATCAGAGCTCAAGAATAAATGCTTCCAGTCACATTGACTGCAGAGGAACCAAACATTTGAAACATCTAAAAAGGATCGGATCAGGATTTCGGATCTTGTCTGTGTTTTTATTGGTTTCCGTTTAGTTGGTTGTATGTGGCCAATGTTGGGCCAACATTTACGTCAGATATATTGTATGCTAATAATTTAAAAATTACTCTCTTTTGTGAATAATTTATTTATCAATAATAATGAAATTCGTTCATAATCGTTTAACCTATAATGAGCATAATGTTAAAGTATGGTACGTACCTACTAGAGATGTTGCGAATGTCTGATTTTTGACATTCGCGAATGCGAATGCGGATGCGAATATTAAATTTTAATATTCGCGAATGCGAATGCGAATGCGAATATTTACTTTATAATAAAACGCACGCAAAATGATAGAGGTTTATCATTTCATGTCAGACTATTTAAATCGAACATTGGCCAAGTCGTTATAGTTGAATGAATGTAACTTCATTCATTCAACACATAAAAATTCAACAAGTTTAGACTGGAGCTGGATTTTTTAATACACTTCTCCGCAGGCATGGACAGAGAACTTATAAAAATATATTTTTGTTATTCTCTTTTTAACCGACTTCCAAAAGGAGGAGGTTCTCAATTCGGATGTTTGTATTTTTTTTTTTTTTTTTTATGTTTGTTCGGGCATAACTCCGTCGTTTCACAACCGATTTGTAAAATTATTTTTTGTTGGATAGGGTATACTTCCGAAATGGTCCCATTAAAATTTTATCGAAATCGGACTAGCACTTTTTGAAAAATCAACAAAAAACAACAAAAACCTAAAAAGTTTTCAACTTTGTCTACACCGATTACTCCGAGGTTTCTGGTCCGATTTCGATGATTCTTTTTTTGTTCGATACAGTATGTCTGCCATTTGATCCCATAAAATTTTCGTTTAGTTTGGTGCAGTAGTAAATATTGTTAGCTCATTGTGTACATACATACATGGGCGTTGTTATTACCGGTGCTACGGATTACAACATTTTAGTGCA
Source organism: Agrotis clavis (assembly GCA_954870645.1). Classification (NCBI taxonomy): domain Eukaryota; kingdom Metazoa; phylum Arthropoda; class Insecta; order Lepidoptera; family Noctuidae; genus Agrotis; species Agrotis clavis. The sequence continues at coordinate 25,406,939 of OX940922.1, forward strand.
CATGTAAGAAAATTATGTATTTGACAATAATTTGGGTTGAATAGTGAAACTAAAAAGGATAAAATAAAAAACTTTTTCAAAAAAAAAATGTAACCGACTTCAAAACAACCAAAAAAAAAGTTCAAAATAACCTACAAAAAAACTTTTCTTTAGAAAGTCGGTGACACAAAGTCAATGAAATAAAAAATAAAGTCACCGACTTTCGAAAGAAAAGTTTTTTTGTAGGTTATTTTGAACTTTTTTTTTGGTTGTTTTGAAGTCGGTTACATTTTTTTTTTGAAAAAGTTTTTTCTCATATGATTTGCAAAATTATGTAGTAGATTTTTTAATATAACTGGGTGGTAGGACTCATTTGATGATTTTATTACGATAAAACGAATTTGTTCATTTTTGTTGCGATTATATTCATATTTTAATACAATTGGACAACAGAACTATTTCAATTTAGTTGTCTACTTCAAGACTATTGCGTTACATATAGTTTCCACATTCAAATCGTAGGAGTAAATAAAAAAATAGTTTTTCAGAAACCTACTTATTCGCAAACATTCGCATCGATTTATGCGGATGCGAATGCGAATACGAATATAAAAAAACATGAGAATATTTGCGAATGCGAATATTCGCAACATCACTAGTACCTACGTAAAGTAAACAAACATGAACCTGAAAAGCCATATGTTTGGATTTTTTGGGCGAGGTGGAAAAGCCCGACTAAATAATTTGGCTTATTAATTTTTTTACACCGTGACTTTTTAGTCGTCTTACAAAAGCAGCCCAGTTCATATACCCAATAACTAGAACACGTTTATAATAAAAAAAAAAAATAGATATTTAAGAGATTTTAAAAATTTAATAATTAAATTTTAATTCGTTATTATGACGCAAGGCATAGTTAGAGACACCCTTGTCTCAAAAAAAATGGAATGGAACGAATGGAATGATCTGCCCGACTATTGCGCTGGGTAGGTATACTCTACAGCTTGATACGTAAACAGTTTAACAGGGATGAAACACCCTGTTAAAATATTTACGTACCTATCAAGCTGTTTTTTTTCTAATGTACCTATTTATTAAAAATAAAAATTATTATTACGTAAAAAAAAAAAAAATAAACTCGCCTAGAGGTATTTTAGGTCGGATACATTAAGTGGACCACTTTTGTAAGACGACTAAAAAGTCACGGTGTATATTCAATTTAAAAGGTTTCGGGATGCCTCGAGGACTTTTTTTTTGTGACCTAAAAATCTGGATCGCATGGACAAAACGTCTGACTTGGCTAAATCCCGCTACTTTTCAGCCAGGTCTGCACTTCTGTGTTTAGGGATAATGAAACTAAAAAAACTTTTTAAAAAAAAGGGAACCGACTTCAAAACCAAACACAAATAAAAAGAGAAAAATAAAAAACTTTTTTAAAAAAAGGGAACCGACTTCAAAATCAAACACAAAAAAACTGTAAAATAACTTTTCTTTCGCAAGTCGGTGGCTTTGTTTTTTATTTCATTTACTATGGCCACCGACTTCCGAAAGAAAAGTTATTTTTTGACTTCCGAAAGAAAAGTTATTTTATCGTTTTTTTGTGTTTGGTTTTGAAGTCGGTTCCCTTTTTTTTTAAAGTTTTTTATTTTTCCCTTTTTAACCGACTTCAAAAAAAAAAGTAGGTTCTCAGTTCGACCTGTATGTATGTATGTATGTATGTATGTATGTTTGTCCGCGATTATCTCGCGTTTGGCTGAACGGATTTTGTTGCAGTTTTCAGGAAAGTGTTCATTACATTCTGGAGAAGGTTTTAGTATATAACACTAATAGATATCCCGTGACGTTGCCCGCGTGGATCCGTTTTGCTTACTTGGATCGTAGATTTTCAGGGACGATTGCATGTTTGTCCGCAATTATCTCGCGTTTGGCTGAACCGATTTTGATGCAGTTTTCAGGAAAGTGTTCATTACATTCTGGAGAAGGTTTTAGTATATAACAGTAATAGATCTCCCGTGACGTTGCCCACGTGGATCCGTTTTTGCTTATTTGGATTGTAGATTTTCAGAGACGATTGCATGTTTGTCTGCAATTATGTTGCGTTTGGCTGAACCGATTTTGATGCGGTTTTCAGAAAAGTGTTCGTTACATTCTGGAGAAGGTTTTAGTATATAACAATAATGGATACCTCGTGAAGTTGCCCGCATAGATCCGTTTTTGTTGCTTACTAGGATTGTAGATTTTCAAAGACGCCGATTATATGAAGATTTTTGTTAATTATCTGAACTAAAAAGAGAAAAATAAAAAACTTTTTTAAAAAAAGGGAACCGACTTCAAAATCAAACACAAAAAAACTGTAAAATAACTTTTCTTTCGGAAGTCGGTGGCCATAGTAAATGAAATAAAAAACAAAGCCACCGACTTGCGAAAGAAAAGTTATTTTACAGTTTTTTTGTGTTTGATTTTGAAGTCGGTTCCCTTTTTTTAAAAAAGTTTTTTTTAGTTGCGATATTCAACAAAAATCTTCATAAAATCGGCTTCTTTGAAAATCTACAATCCTATTTAGCAACAAAAACGGATCTATGCGAGCAACTTCACGAGATATCCATTATTGTTATATACTCAAACCTTCCCCAGAATGTAACAAACACTTTTCTAAAAACTGCATCAAAATCGGTTCAGCCAAACGCGAGATAATCGCGGACAAACATGCAATCGTCCCTGAAAATCTACGATCCAAGTAAGCAAAACGGATCCACGCGGGCAACGTCACGGGATATCTATTAGTGTTATATACTTAAATCTTTTCCAGAATATAGCAAACACTTTCCTGAAAACTGCATCAAAATCGGTTCAGCTAAACGTGAGATAATCGCGGACAAACATGCAATCGTCCCTGAAAATCTACGATCCAAGTAAGCAAAACGGATCCACGCGGGCAACGTCACGGGATATCTATTAGTGTTATATACTAAAACCTTCTCCAGAATGTAACAAACACTTTCCTGAAAACTGCATCAAAATCGGTTCAGCCAAACGCGAGATAATCGCGGACAAACATGCAATCGTCCCTGAAAATCTACGATCCAAGTAAGCAAAACGGATCCACGCGGGCAACGTCACGGGATATCTATTAGTGTTATATACTAAAACCTTCTCCAGAATGTAGAGAACACTTTCCTGAAAACTGCATCAAAATCCGTTCAGCCAAACGCGAGATAATCGCGGACAAACATACATACATACATACATACATACATACAGGTCGAACTGAGAACCTACTTTTTTTTTGAAGTCGGTTAATAAAATGGACAAGTTTATTTTCCTCAAACTCTTTCCCAAATACTATCTTTGGCTCTCCAGCTATTTCACATTAGATTGAGGACTCTCATGGATTTTAATAAACCCAGCCAATATTATATTATGTATTGCAAATTTCTCATGTTGCAGCAGTACATCTGTTCCGATTTTCCAAGTAACTCTTAGTATCTAATAACTGTAAATGCTAGTGATGTCCCTAAACTCGCATTTATCGATATTTCAAGGGGATTTTCGTTCTTTTTTAATAGGTACGGTACAAAGTCACTTGTAGGTTTATAGTTTGCATATGAATTATAACGACCGGTAGAAGATGTAATAAACCTTGAAATGAAATAATTTACGCGTGAAGGAAATTTCAAACTAGTAAAAGTTGAATAGAAATGTTACGAAAAACACCTTGAATTATATAAAAGTTCTATACCTGCCTTTTTAATTTCAGGCACTTTTTGAATTGCCTAACATTTAAATAAATGGAAGGTTAATGTGTTAAAAGTTGACGTATTAATTAATATTAAACTCGTCAGTAGGTAGGTAGGTATATGTTGGAAGGTTGGTTACGATCACCCAGAACAACTTGATTTTAACCATGTTACGGTTGCTGGACCTTATTGTAAACTACTTTTAAATACCTTCTTTATGATCTGCTTAGTGTGCAACTAATTTCATGCTTATGCATATATTAATGTCAATAAAAATAACTTAACTACCTACTCAATTTAAATGTAATATCAACTTGTAACTTTTCATTGTGGAGTAGTGTTTAAGTTTCTTAGTGGGCACACGTTGGCTGGTGATTAATGAAACTGTGTCAATAGAATTAGGTTATTCAATGTCGTTTTAATAATAAATAAAGAATACAATTAAATACAGTACCTAATTAATAAGTTTAGGCGTAGATCAAAGGCGTGATATTGTGTTTTTAATACGACACATTATTTCGAAAAGCTGCCATGACTCTTACTTAAATATATTCCCATTAAAAGCGCCTATGAGTAATTTATCGACCTACCAATAATATCGATAAAAACTTTCTCTTACGATGTTTGTGTGGGACAGCACTTGTTGCGGTGTAGGCAATGGTTGATATTATGAAAGTGCACTAAAGTGCATACAGTCTCGGTGTCTGATTGCTAACGTTTTGTTTGTGTAGATCACTTTCGCTGACAGGAATAGGCAGTGAATGGGCGTTTTTCCATTAGCCGGCCCGGCACCGGCACCGGCGACGGCGCCGGCGCCGTGCCGGTGCCGGGGAAGCAAGAATATATGAAAATGTATGGCTCGCTTTTCCACTTACCGGCGCCGGCGCCGGCCCGGCGCCGGCCCGGCGATGAGTCCTGCCGGCGCCGTCGCCGGCGCCGGGGTAATAAGCTTCCTAGTCGGTGCTGGCCTGGCGTTTTTCAATTAGCCGGCGCCGGCACCGGCGCCGGTGCCGGGGAAGCAAGAATATATGAAAATGTATGGCTCGCTTTTCCACTTACCGGCGCCGGCGTCGGCCCGGCGTTGAGTCCTGCCGGCGCCGTCGCCGTCGCCGGGGTAGCAAGCTTCCCAGTCGGTGCCGGCCGGCAAATGTGCATAATATAATTGCATTTGTATGAATTGTAGCCGTGTGCATGTATGAGTGCGCAGGCGTGTAGGAGGACGCGGGGCTGAGGGCGTGAGACTCGGTTTATGGCTCGTAATAAGGTTAATTTAGCAATATAATATAATATAATATAATATAATATAATATAATATAATATAATATTCCACAACTATCACACAACGCCATCTAGTCTCAAGCTAAGCAGAGCTTGTGTTATGGGTACTAGACAACTGATAAACATACTTATATATTTCTACATACATACATATTATAGATAAATTACACCCAGACACAGAACAAATGATCGTGCTCATCACGCAAACATTTGTCCTGGGTGGGAATCGAACCCACGACCTCCAGCATAGCAGACAAGGTCACTAACCACTAGACCAACAGGCCTGACAATGTGCGACCTCTTTACTTTTGAAAGTCTTATGTCATGTTACTTTGTTTTTAACCCTTGGGGTGCCTGGTGGGTCTGATAGACCCATCACTTTAAAGAATCATCAATATTCAAATTCGTAACTACCGCCGCTGTGTGCCTGAGTAGCTTCGTGATACAGACTAGCGGCTAGAAGCCGCCCCTCCCGCAGTCCGCAACGCGCACGCGTTCGAGTAAGCCCCTTCGTACACTAGGCGACGCAATTCTCCGATACCTTACGATTTTGGTATTCACTGACGCGTGCTTGTGTTCGAACCTCTATGGCAACGACGATATAATACTAGACTCCTAATAACAGGCGACCGATGTCTGCCAACACATTAGGCAAAAAAGTCATATATTCGTCTCATTTCGACCAATCCTGTGAGCCGTAAACATACGTTGAGACAGCACAGACCTTGAGTTAGCCAATCACAACGCAGTACCCCGTCCCTCTCGCTTACGTAGTACCTTAGCAACTTGGCAGAATAGTTTGTGTTCTTTAGATCGTGCAATGCGTAGTCTAGTAATATATAGTCGTTGATTCTGGATGCGCGGCCATGCCGGCGCCGTGCCGTTGCCGGGCCGGTTAGGAACCGGTGCAGTGGAAAAACGAAGCCCCGGCGCCGGTGCCGGTGCACGGCCAGGCCGGTGCCGTGCCGGTGCCGTGCCGTCTAATGGAAAAACGCCCAATAAGTTAGCGAAGTACTGCAATTATTTATTGATATTATAATTTTATTTAATAAAATTTTAACACAAAAAAAAACATCAACCTTGTTAATTTCAAGGAAGTTTCCGGATTTTAATTTTTGTACACGTGTAAATAATTCCACTGTAATTACTGTGTGTACTTATATAATTTAAGAGAAAAAAAATATCCTGATGTGTCTCTGAAAATCAGATCCTGTATTGCAATAAAAAAAAGAAACTTGTTTGCCGGCCTTCAAAATATTCAAGATTGCATAAAAATTGCAAATGTACCTATGTCAGTTGCAGTATGGCAGCAAATATTCAAATTATTAGCTCTCTGATTACGACCCTGAGCATAACTTGTTATAATTGCTAAACTGAGCTAAGTTTTTAGTATCTGACGAAGTGTGCAAACCAAACAATATAAGAAATTAATAGATAGGTACTAAAATTATGTTTGCACATAATGTTGCCATTGCAAAATTATAATTTTTATTATTCAAGTTCTCACGACGACGATCTAGTAATGAATAATTATGTCTATTGCATTGAGATATTAATTTCAGCTAAAGATAATTAATGGCTTTTTTCAAAAAGAAGTTTTTGTTTTTTTTTTTAAATTTTGAATGCGAGTTTTGTATTCATGTTTATTGAAGGCAAACTTCGTAACGCCTCAGAATCCATTTCATTTTAAATCATATTTACTCACCTTTAAACCTTCCGTGCAGTTCCAAATTAGCAAAATAGGTGCAGCCGTTCTCGAGCTTTATTGAGACTAACGAACATCAATTTCATTTTTATATTTAACTAGCTGACCGGGCAAACTTCGTACCCCCTCAAAATCGCCTTTTAAACCTTCCCTGGACTTCCAAAAATAATCTAAACATAAATAAGCCTAACGAACTAAGACTAGCGACTACTAGACTAACGAACAGCAATTGATTTTTATATTATAGAGAAGAGAAGATATAGGTACCTATATGGTATAATATCCCATTTATTAATACCAATTTTTTTCACAAAATATTTACGCTGTCTTTGACTTCTTTGACTTTTGACTTTAGTTTATCAGTGTTTTTTTTTTGTTTTCGCACATGTTGTGAGAAATGAGAAAAACAAAACACGAATGTCTACCCTGCATGTCGAAACTCGAACCTAATCGTAGTGCGATAAGATTCAGTTTTCGAGAAAGTGTATTGAAAAACAATTACCCGTAGCCCATACAGTGCAGTTAGAAGTACCTACCTATAGGTACTAGAACCCGCAAAATGCAGAGCAGCCAATCAATCGCTTGGCCAAACGTACGGTCAAAAGTTTGTTAGGTCGTCATTCTTAAAATGGGCATTGAACCTTAAAAAGTTAAAAGTGCACTCACATAACACTGGCACATTTATCAGACATCGATTCGGTTGCCAAAAAAGGAAGAAAAAATAAAATCCTTAAAAGCAGGTTTGCATCATCCTAAATTGGGAAGTCCCCTGTCTGCTATACCCAAATGGCTACTTAATATTTTGTTGAGTTGTGAAATGAACAAGGAATATTGCAATGTAGCGGTGTTTGTTTGTAGGTAACATACTGTCAAATCCTCGGCTTTAAACATGTTAACAACAATGATAAATATTACTTGTGGTGAGAGGCACTTGCGTACCTATTGCGCTAAAACAGAAATTCACTTGTCCATGTTTCTCATTCATTCACAGAGAAACATCAGTACATAGAAACATAAATATTTTATTTATTAATGCCTGCGTTACGAATTGAAAACCTTTTTATTGTGAAAAGTATCATTTCGATTGCGAGTAGTATTTTGAATCATCGCAGCCCTGCTCACAATGTAGGTATTATGTAGTAGTCTATGAAACTGGTACATAATGAGGGGTATTATGCACGAGTGTGAGTTTAAAAAACGAGCGAAGCGAGTTTTTTAAAAGTATCACACGAGTGTTTATTACCTAGTTATGTGCAGTTTCATACACTACTTTATCAACTCTCCAACAATCCAATTTGTCCTTCCCCAAAAAGAGGTAAACAAAAAATTCTTTGAAAGTGATGTAATGTTACATATCACCACTTGGCATTTTTGGCATGTGTCGCTTTCATACCAAATCATCGAAAATGAAATAATAGGAGCATATAGAATTCTCCGATGTTGAGTGAACGTAGAATGTAATCAAAATAAACATTGACTCTCTTGTCGAGTGAAGTGTCATTTTTATTAATCTCTCGGGAGCAGTGACTCCTCTTACAACATGATTACGATAAGGAGCGTAGGTATACACCGAACGGCATTTCATACAAATGATAAGTCCTTTATTTTTCGAAATGTCTGAATAAAAGCGTTTGAAGATTTTGACCCTAACGGTCGCCCGCCATTTTGATTTGTTTTCAGAATCGCATTGCACAACGAAAGCTAAACATATATTTAGAGATATTGGTTACTCAGACAAAAAAAATAATATGACTAACATAATGTCCTAAAAAGTGTCATGTTTCGGAGTAATTCACCAAAATATAAGTGGAAAACTGAATCTTGGAGAACTTATACCTTGCAGGTATGCATACCTATTGAATTATGGCAACATAATTACATCATGTAGGTATGGTGTTATGTGAATCTTCAAGAATTTATTTTTACCTATAAACATAATTATCATTACAACACATTTGTCTCATATTAATATGAGATAAATAACACCAATTGAGCTTTACTAAGAGTAAGTAGATCTTCTGAGGTCTGATTTTCACCAAGTCGGAATCTGTTGATGGGATTTGGTTATCTATAAGTAGGTATCGTAGAACGCATCGGATCGGAACCAGTGTAAAGTCCTTGCGATCCGATCCACCGATCCTCGAGATGTGTTCTAGGATCGCATCGGAAGACGGATCCCGCTCTGTGGGTATCTAAAGACCAAAAGACAGGTTCAATCATTACGAAAAATTAATAAGGAATTGAAAGTTGTATGAAATCGAAAGCTTAAGGCCAAAACGCTTTTCATAGTACTCGTAACTTGAAGATTGAACAATATTTTTATATCCATAGATTACACTGATAATGCTCCTATAAATACCGACAGCGAATCGAAGAATACATCATCATTCATCAGTATTTTTTCAATTGTGGTAAAAGTTACCGACGAGTTTCAATCGTGATCTACTATTTAGTTTCATCGCTATCGGTAAGCTCGTCTGACCACCGATTAAAAATTAGTATTATGTTTGTTCTTACTTAGTTTAATTGAAGCATCTAATTCAGTTTTGGAACTAGATACATACGTGTTGTGATCTTCCCACCAATGTTTCTATGGTTATTTTTTTTATAAGTACTATCATTATCTTGCAAGTCTGCACTATCTAGATTTTCTTGACCAGTCTCGGTCTCCTTATAAACTAACTGGTTTTGTTCGCATCTTTATAGCTTTCAGCGATAGCGATTCTTTTCTTTTCATCTTGATAACCTGGCTATTATAAAAAACCTTCGTTTAATGAAAACCCATGCTCAAAATACTGGCTTAACATTAGTCGAACAGCAAATTTCTTTTACGTACCTAGCTTAATGCATTTCATTACAGAAACATACACTTAGTTGTCACTGCATAGCTTACCACTTGTTAGGAAACAGTGAATGAGCCACACTCAGGCAAGTGAAATTGTGAAATACCATCTTGCACGATAGCCATAAAGAAAATTCTTATATTTGTTGCATTTTGTGGCGACGACGGCAAAAAACTAAAGGAAGAAGTGTATCGTCTACACAAAAATTCCTCTAGCCTATTTCGTTTGTTTAAGGCGAAACAAGTCAACATTTTTTCCATAGAAACTTCGTTGGGGTTTTACTCCACTATTTGACAAGGTACATCCAAAGTTAAACATGGTATCGTTTTGTCTCATTATAAGTTTTGTCTGTACGGCCAAGCAGAATTGTAAAATATGAAACCATTAAAAAGTTACGAGCTTCTAAAGATTCATTTTTTTTTGCTAATTTTAACACAACTTTGGGTGTAAATTAGAAGCTAAAGAAGCATCAAATTTCCGAAACGAAGTCCGTACCGACACAGCAAATTTATCGAGGAATTTAATAAATTTTATTTGAAATTAATTGGTGCAATGGTTTTTTCATAAAACCCCTTCTTCCAAAGGCTTTTTCGTATTTTTTCACGCGCGCCTTTTGCTCTGAATGATCGTGCATCTCACGGAATAATGTTTTCCCCTGTTTTCTCCACGAGGGGATGACGCTCGCGCACACATTAACAATATGGCTCGATTTCAGGTGAAATATCATGGTTTTTGACCATGCATGCCAGTGAGTTCGAGCTCGCGACTAGCGCCGCCTTAAGTATACTACACACATAGGCCAGGGAAAAAATCCAATGTATACTTTGTTTGCCCAGCTGTGACCAATCAGGTAAACCCGAATTTTAATGTAGGTACCCATACAAATTACATTGAGTATTATTCATCACCACTGCTCTCTAAAGTAACGGGTGTCGGTGAAGGAAGACATCGTGAGGAAACTGGCTTTTCCTAGAACCAAAAATTCGAAGACATGTGACATATACCACTAGGCCCGCGTGGTGATTTATTGCCCGCTCCGATTAGTCATCACTGTAAACTTGATAATGCTGATGAAATGACCTAAAGCATACCACGAAGGCACGGCACGGCTGGTTTGAACTGGCCCAGGAAAAGAGTTCATGGTAGGAATTGAGGGAAGCCTTTGCCGAGCAGTGGAGGAAAAAAATTAACCAAGATCAGAACATAAAGTGAAGATCAGAAAGACATGGCAGGATGAACTGTATGTCTTCCTTGAGAATTGGAAGGAGGTAGCGCACAGTCGTGGTCGTTGGAAAGACAAGCAGCAGCGGGATAATACAGGCTAATAATAAAAAAAAAAAACTTAGATTTAATGTTCAGGACAAACCAGTTGTGCTTTAAACGGGAGTTCAAGAAAAATACTATGAATCACAAGATCAGAGCCTTTAATTCCAAAGCAATCAATTTTAAACATTCAAAACACATAATTTATGGTTTTATTGTGAACGTCGTTAAAGTACCGTTTAGTGTTACGTTGATTGTAGTCTTCGAGTTCAAGTTCAAGGTTATTGGTGTTACGTGAATCAGAATACACGCTGCTTTTGTTTGTCATGTTTTGGTACTTCTATAATCTAATAATCACATTTTCATAAAATTTTGACCTATAGACGTAAGAGATTCACCTCGGATCATAGCGTTGCCGTTGTTCGGTCTAGTTATCGTCTGATGGATCGTAGACTTCATCTAAATCAACCTTTGATTGCATTATGAACGAGATTTAAAGCTCTCAAACTAGTATTTTTAACAGGTTCTGTTAACATACTCACTGTTTAATCTTTCAAAGCTTGAGTCTATTTCCAAAACAATTTTGGCATTGAAAGACTCATTGTCTTCATATAAATATCACACTCGTATAAAATCATTCTTGATGTTTTAATATTTCCATACATACTTTCAAGAAAATCAATATATCAATGTGTCAGGTGCTCATTATTCTACGGAAGTCCATTGTCCTTGATACTGGTAAGCCTGCCCTATTCGTCTATGTTCGTAACTGCGTACGTCTTCGGGCAAAGCCGGAAAACAGTGGCTCCGTCCAAATTAGAACAGTTCTATGTAAATTGTTTTGCTACTGACACTTCCTACTATATGTATAGGTGCCTATTTGTTTTGCTGGTCCCATTTGATAAGTACCTTTGTGTAACCTTGCAATAATAAAAATTCTTTCGAGGTCAACAAAGCATCTTCTTCTATGCCAGAATCATCATCTCAGTACCCTCCTGCTTCTAGCCATGTCTTCTTTCACAGTTTGTTCATTGTTTTGTTGGTTTCCCCATTCCTTTAAAGCTGACGTTTAAACTAAACAGTTACGGACAATTGCCAGGAACCCAGAAGTTAACTTTACCAGTCGGATGTACAGAAATTAGTTCAACAAGTTGATTCCAGGGAATGGGTAATTGTGGGTTTTATTTTCTAACGGTAATGATGGCTTGCACGCGATGGTCTAGATCTGGTACACTAAACGTACTAGCTTGTTATGCACCTATACATATATGTATAGATAGAGATACCTATTATTATAATTATTAATTAACTTTTTTTTTCTAAGAAATAAAAGTCTAAAGTTCAGGCATTGTCTAAAATTAAAATCCAAGACACAGTCAAGGAGTCTTTAACAAAAAGTTCAGTGTAGCACAAAAAGTTGAGTGTCACAGATCGCCAAATTATTTCTAATTTAGCAAATCATACTCTTTTTAGGTGAATGGCTCTTATCTCAAATACCTTATCAACTTCATTGATCTGACCTCATACAGTTCATCGACATGATGGTAGATAGATTTATTGTAGTAGGAGCACTTGGAGATTGGTAAAAAATCTGTTTTGATATTGGACCTACAAGGTGACAATCTACTCTGTCAAGTCAGAGTGATATGCCAAAAAAAAACTTGAAAGACCAGAAATTAATAGCCAATGGCGTTGCAGGAAATGCACGTATCCGCAACGCCATTGGCTATTCATTCACGAAGGTAAATCATTTAGGATATTGCTATGTGGCCGTTTTAGACCTTCAGATTTTTTTTTTTTTTTTTTTTTTTATAATAATATTCCACAACTATCACACAACGCCATCTAGTCCCAAGCTAAGCAGAGCTTGTGTTATGGGTACTAGACAACTGATAAACATACTTATATATTTTCTAAATACATACATATTATAGATAAATTACACCCAGACACAGAACAAATGATCGTGCTCATCACACAAACATTTGTCCGGGGTGGGAATCGAACCCACGACCTCCGGCATAGCAGTCAGGGTCACTAACCACTAGACCAACAGGCCAGTCGAAATTTTTTTGATTGATGGATCCATGGATTTCCTTTTGCTTTTATTTTAACATCTTTCAATAACAGTGCTATTAAAAGTAGTTTTTGGACAATATTTTGAAGTCTTGCGTCACCCATTACTGTTAAAGGCCTTCGGTTGCTTCTACCAAACTTGAACGGTCAGGCGTTCCGGTTGCCCCTCAACTACGCGTTTCCCGAGACTTTTACTGCAAAACAAAAATAACAAACTTATTTCCTTAATTCTTTTACCTTCAATTTATAATTATTTATTCTCCGATTGTCTTTCACTCCCAGAAGATCGTGAAAAATAAACAGTGATTGAATAGCATTGTATCGTAATAATTGTGAGAATTTGCGAAAAACCATTGTTTTTGTCAAATATTTACTCAAACTCAATGGGTGGTGTTGCCAGACACTTGGTTTGAAAGGTGATCGTTAAATTGTTATGACCGAGTTAAGTAATTGGCTACCTTGAAGTTTCAGTCTTAAGAATCAAGCGAACGGCTGCGGCTGTGGAAGTAATTAGGGTTTCTGCAAAAACAATAAGACTTTTTGCCACGAGGCTACCTACATTTTGGTGATTCTACTAACAATTTGAATTCCTAACTAAACACAATTCTCTTAAACATCTCACTTAAAATGGGATATACATACATAGTTTATCTTTTTCTTTTCTTTCCGTACTCCTCTATTAATCCTCAAGATTTAAAAAAAGATGACCCACTGACCAAATATTCGCTTCTAAACATTAAATCCAGAATCCGACGCATAGACTCATCAAACGACTATTTTTTCTTCATTGAGTTTCACAAAAGCATCCAATCCATTTCGCAAAACGTGATGCCAATGGATTCGGTCATTAACCTTATATTAATGAATCTCCTTGTCATAATCAGAGCGACTTCTAGCACATTCTAAGGTCCTAGAACTAAGGTTGTCTCTAATCAACGATTTGCCTGTGAACAGTTCCGTATCCGAAAGGTCATTGTTTCCTATGGGTATTGCGTTGTAATCTACCTACATTTGCGTGACACTTTATTATTTCCTCATTGTTTATAACTACATAGTCATCAAATTAATGTGCTTTTGTTTTCATTTTCGTTCCTATAGTGTTATGCTTATGATGTGGTGAGTAATTTATAGTTGTTTTTGTAGGTCTAAAACAATGATGACATACTCAATGTTGTTTTATCAATTAGGTACGTTTTGCTTATCTTATTTGTTGTGGTTACTACCTCTATTCCTTTATGGTCTGGTTGAGAATCTCCTTAATAGTCCTCCTGACCGATTTTGGCTACGGAGACATTAATTAGGTACCTATTTAACATTTGCTTTTCGACGTCCGCTATACAGTTAGAAGTATCTAGCTTCTTTAGACCAATCTATCTTTCTGATAGATTGCTATGCGTCGTATATTATTTTGAGGGCTTAAATTCTTGTTAGTCTGGCAATTCTATGGCACAATGCAGTCATTCCCGCCATGGTCCAAGTCTATTTGAACTGTATCTCTTCTTAAAACTTATTGACAATAATATTTTTCCAAGAAGACTTTCCGTGTATCATTCTCGCTTGTTTACAAGACTTACGTCGTCGCCACACGTTTTGCGATGTCAACAAACTCAGTGTTCTACTACTGTTCATTGCGCGCGCTATCGTACGTTAAATCATCACTCATTTTATCGTCTGTGATAATTGCCAGTTGTTTATCTCGTTTGTTGCTATGTTAATATTATTACTAAAAGCGCGTTCTGGTTTATTTATGTTTTTGTAGGTATCTACTAGTTTTCTGTGTTAAAACTTTGTAACTGTTTATCTAAATCCTTTTCGTTTTGAAACCTTTAAACTGTAATCTGCTTCTTTAAAAGGGATCTGGGATAAATGCAGTATATATTACGTACTTTATGCGGTTTCCTGATGGCTACAACCTTGGGTCTTTAAGTCAAGAGTGAATGGGTTACTTCTAGGCAAGCGTGCTTCACCGTCGACCATATTGTAAGAGATGGTCGTAAACGCGAACCCAACGTAAATAAAAAATAATACGGATACTGGATCATTTACTGAACAACATGAACTTTAAGTGGTGGTCTAAAGGAGCAACGTCCGTCTGACCTCGATTGTCAATCACTGTGGAAAACGGGATTGCCGATTTATTTGACAGTGACATCATTTTTGTGTTTACACTGGCAAAAATATGATATTGATCTGTAATGATAAGTGCTGTGATAGAGTGATGATTTCTAACTAAAAGTGATTTAAGTGGTGGAGTAGAATTTTGTACAGCTGATTCTTTATTTTTGAGGTCAGTTTGTTGTTATAGCTGTGACTTAACGGATTTTGAAAACTGGAATTTAAAAAAATAATTATTCTTTATTGTATAGACATACTATACATGCTTTGTGTTTCCTCCACAAGTAGATCTGGGTTAGCAAACATTCTAGTTATAGATTATCTTGATAGGTATTATGATTCGGCAATCTCTTACAAATATTCATAATATGTTAAAATAATTAGTTTTCATTACGCTCATTAACTTTTACGATTTACCATTAAATGCAGAAGGGTGTTTTTTTTATTTAAGTAATTCATTTTCTGCGGCTATCGCGCCTTATCTCTCAAACCAAAATATATCAGATGCGGTTCAGCGGTTTATTATGACGTGCAAGCATAATAAGTATTTGAAACAAACAAACTCTCTTCTGCCCATATAACATTGAAGTTAGAATTTACCTAATTGTGGAAAAAAAACATCGCTAAATCAATGGTAGACCAAAAAGAGATTTTTTAACCATTGAATCTGATCAAACATTTGGACCTTACTGACACAAATCACGTCGAGCGGAAGATCCCATTGTCACTGACATTGATCTGGCCGGCCATGCGCGTGAGTTGAATGCTGATGTTAGACCAACAATATTCAACCTTTGACTCAACAAATAAACGTCACTCAATCCTCAAGCATCACTTAAAACTAGATTCAAACCATTTGATCCTTTGAATTCCTTTGTTATATGTAACGCTTGAGTCTTGAGGAATGTTCTATAGACCCACTTCAAAAAAATATAAAGTAGGTACCTATATTTTTTTTATGTGTGATGGCATTGCTCTTGACCTTAGTCTAGGTCAGGAATGACTAAAGACAAGGTCGATGGTGGAGCGAGCTTACCCAGAAGAAGCCTGTTCACTCGCGTAAATAAATGTACTCACTACTTAGATGTTGCCAGCATTTTCACTCGCTACATCTCTAAAATTATCCCATGGGAAGATAAAATCGGGATAAAAGTATCCTATGTGATTTAATCCAGTTTAGTTAGTTTAGTACCTATTTGTATCCAAATCCGATCGAACAGGATCTTAGATCAGCGATGGTATTCCTTTTTTACCGACTTCGAAAAAGAGGAGGTTCTCTATTAGTCAGAATCTCTATCGTAGACGCTAACACTGATTCGGAAAATAAAATCAATAGCAGTTGAATACTCGGTACTGGAGACTCGTAAATAGACATTTAACTAATAAATTAATTTTAAATGATGGTACATTCTGTGTTCATGTAACACACCGAAGGTAGGTAGTTCATTGACGTTCGGTTATGTCAATGAAAATGGATGTAATAAATCTTCAATTGTTTGCCATTGACCGCTAGCCGGTTTGAAGAGTGTGCCGCATTCATAGTGTGTGTCCACACTGGAAGCCTAGCGCGACTGCGGCGGCGGGCGCGGTGGCGGGCGCGGCGGCGGGCGCGATCTGTGTCCATACTGCCGATCAAGCATTTGTTTTTGTAGAGGCGATTTCAGGTGTTGCAAACCCGGGGTAGACGTTCTACCCCGGGACAGACCATCGCTGAAAATGCTTCCTTTGTACACAACCCTCACTTCCGACCATGGCCATAAGACCAGCTGGAAGCGAGGGATCGCTCTAATTCACGGCGCTGTATAAATTCAGGTTTTTCTAACCAACAACAGACTAATGTGTTCCTGGGAAGCTTGCTCCGCAGCAGCAGAGCAACTACTTACTTATTTGTAAAGTTTAAAAGACCTATCAGCCTACTTTGAATAATAAATAAAAACTTTGAAAAAATAATACATTTGATTGATTTTAACTTACACCGAAATGGTTTACTCCTGCCACCCGCCCGTTGTATCGGTTGATGCCTAGCAACGCCTAGGCTTGCAAAATCGCTTGTAGCCATCGCGCTAGGCGGCCTTAGTCACTTCAGTATGGCCACGAGCGGCGTTTTCATACATTCAATATTATCGCGCCCGCCGCCGCCACCGCGTTAGGCTCGCAGACTGTTTGAGCACATTGTCTTTCCATATTATGCTACTGTTTTACCCGGGCGCGCCAAAGTTCTCTCCGATCATCGGAAACCCGAAAATTGTATTCCTAACATTTTTAATCCTAATGATCACAACTCCTAATTGCACTGTCACTAATGTTCGTAATTCCGAATCATTCGACTTCATAATGTCGGTAGCAATAAACATCTATTATACTATTATTTGTTTTCCTATATTTTCTCAACATAACCTTCTTTTACACTATTATTCAAAGTCATATCTTTTTTGTTTAGATTTATTTTTATTTTGTTGGCATATAAGCACGTATACTTGAGGAAGTGCTTGCTTCGCACTCACTAATTATATGAATTGTTTTTTTTTTTTATTAGTTAAAGCGTCTTCTTTAATTTTATTTAAAGCGGTGTGTACCTGAAAAGATATCCATACGTTAGGTTAGGTTAGAACTGTGACCAGCTACTCGCGAGTCGAACGAGCCAAGCGAGCGGTGCCGCGGCAGCGGCCGGCGAGCGCAACCTGGAAATTTGTCGCCAGTATTTTTTTCATAGTGACCGCAACACGACGCTCTTACCAAAAACGACTGGGGGCACCCCGACTCGGACAGGTTAGGTTAGAAGGGGATGGCGGGGTCTTTCAGACCCCGCCATCCCCTTCGTGGTTATTTTTTTTTAAACCACCCAGAAGTAGGAGCACCGCGAAGCGGTGCTCCGTCGAATTTTCTCGACATTTCACTTTATTTAGTTTGACTAAATTGTCGACATTTTACTGGATTTAGTTTGACTAAATCCAGTAAAATGACTAAATAAAAATATCACCGTAATAATGTTTAGGGATAAAAACGTTATGATAAAAAACAGTAGGAGTTTCAATATATTTACAATAACGATATTATTGATAACAATTTTCGGAAAAATGAGTGTTATGAACATCGCCGGTAGCACTACAAAAAGTATGAATGAAAACTTTAGGATGAAAAATTTTAGGAAGAGTGATCATTCGGATTACAAATCGTTAGGAAGAACAATTTCGGGTAAACAACTTTAGGTGAGCCAATATGGACCCGTTTTACCCACATACAGTGCCGGATTAAAGGCCTATCCGCACACAACAGTGCCGGCCAGTACCGTAACGGCACTGTCACTAATGGGTACGGATAGTCGTACAAAATGTATGGTACAATATCATATTTCACTGACACTGATCGATACGTTACTGATCGGCACGTGTCGGCACTGTGCCGGCACTGTTAGTGTGCGGATCGGCCTTAAAACTACTTGATGCCCTAAGTAATCCAAGACTATGGGCGTTTTTCCATTAGACGGCACGGCAACGGCACCGGCGCCGGCGCCGGCGTAGTGCCGATGCCGGTGCGGGGAAGCAAAAATGTATGAACGCCGGGCCGGCGCCGGCGCCGTTAAGTGCAAAAGCGAGCCATACGTTTTCATACATTTTTGCTTCCCCGGCACCGGCACGGCGCCGCCGCCGTCGCCGTCGCCGTCGCCGGTGCCGGTGCCGTGCCGTCTTAAATGGAAAAACGCCCTATGGGACCCATAACCTATACCTTGGTATCGGAGAGGGTGGGGTGCAGCATACCTACGGGCCTGTTTATGGGAAAACGTAGAAATTATTGAAATGAAGTTTTGTGGCTTTACCACGCATTTTTAGCACCTGTCTGGATTTTTTTGGTAAATGTACTGTCAGTGGCGCGCATAGGTTGCCTTCGATGCGAAATCTATAAGAGGTCATCTACCTATAGTTTAGCATAGATTAAGACAAAAGGGTTTTATATACTTATCACCGTCATTTTTAAAACTGTTATATGTCAGTCGCTACTCTTTCCGTAAATTCCCATCTGTCTTAAAATAAGTATCTAATCGACCTGAATCAATGGGACAGCTGATATTTTTTATCCATTTGAAAACCTATTGGTCTTTTATGGAGAGCTGCTCAGCTGTTCGACATAATTATCTAAAACCTACTCCCTTGGAAATGACTACACCTTTCCAATATATAAGATGTTGTAAGTTGTAACTATGCGACCAAAATAAGAATGGAAACGTCAAAAACGTCCACCGGTGAACTATAATATCACTTGAAAATTACGCTTAATTAATTTTTAATAATATTCGCACTAAGGCGATATTATCCGGGGTCGCGGGATTATTTCCTTACCGTGACCCCGGAACAGAAAGGGCTGTTGAAGGACACCGTGGATTTTAGTCAGTAGAAGTCTGACAGTCCCTCCCGCCCTGCCCGGGGTTGGAGGACTCATTTGATGATTTTACCACGCTAAAAAAAAAAAAAAAAGGCGATATTATAGCTCATTTCATGGTCTCCTACCGTGTTTTTCTTTATGCTTTCATGTCAATGAATGTCATTTACTTTCAGCTCAGCATGTTGGCCGCGTGGTTGGTGCTCGCGTGTGCGACGGCTGCGCAAGCGCTGCGCGTCGGCGTCGGCATCGCTGACGTCACTGGCCCCCCTGCAGAGATCGCGTTTGTGAGTAGCTTCCGTTTTATTAATCTTTATGTATGTAGGATTCGAGGGTGAAGAAATTAAGTCTTCATGCATTTTATAAAACAATTTAATATTTAATACATCTTTTCACAATATGCCATGTCAACGTCGTAATGGCGACTGCCCTTCATTCCATCTCTCTCATTATCTTGCCTTCCCTTTCACTCATGACATCCTTCCGGTACGCTCCAAATCCCACATGTATCTCTATGAGTCCTGGTCCTGGAAGACTGGGTAGTCCGGTGGTGAGACCAAAAGAGGTAGGTCTCTATGAGGCTAAATTGGGCTTGCTAGCGGCGAGTGATGGGGGTAGCCCGCAGCTCGATCATGTATCGGTCGCGGGTTGACAGTGAGTAGAGTCCTCAAGGAACTGTCAGCAGGCTGACGGGGCCCCCATAGGGTAAAACGCCTGCCGGGGTCGCATGACAGTCTGAGAAGGTTACCGTGACCCTGGCAATTGAAGGAACAATTTTCAGCGTGCCTCAAGCATTTTTGAAAAAATGATGCAGTTAGCTCTTCTAATATAACCTTGAGGCTTGAAGATTGACCCCGAGCGGCTCTTATAAAGCCTCGAGCTACTCCACTCTATTCGGCAAATTAAATTAACCTGTACCGCAATTGGCTTCTGTTGCTGTTGGTGCTGATTCACGCGTATGACCTTATATGGATTCGTAGACATTCATAATTATTATGATCTTGACATCCATAAATACTTTGTTGATCTTACGATTAATCAGATGCTCATTACTGATAGTTTTAATGTTATTAATGTTATCCATCATCATCATCTGCCTAGCCTTTTCCCAACTATATTGGGGTCGGCTTCCAGTCGAACCAGATGCAGCTGAATATCAGTATTTTATATGGAGCGACTGCCTATCGGGCCTCTGCAACCCAGTAACTTGGCAATACGATACCCCATGGTAAGACTGGTTGTCTGACTTATGAGCTTCTGATTAACAGTAACGACTATCAAAGATTTGCAAAGACAGCCGGGACCATTTACCATTTAGTTTTAATGTTATCCAATAATGCATGACATACTTGTCCAAGCCAGTAAAGATACACCGATGACCCGATCATCATTGGACGAACAGTCCATCTTTTGCATAGATCTTCGACTTTTATAGATACTGATACTGCTAGCCTACTTCATCCCACTGCAGGGTAAAGGCCTCTCCCCATGATTTCCAGTTTTCACGATTCAGGGTCAAAATGGACCACTGGTCATTGGTTTTGTCAAGCTCGTCCCGCCATTTTCTACGAGGTCTGCCGCGACGCCTCTGGCTGTGTCAGGGCTCCACAAAGTGTTTATTTTGGCCCACAGCTCATTGGGCATGCGGCAGAGATTAAGAGATTAAAGGGAAAAAGCCGTTTTTGCAGTCTCATATTTCGAAATGCAATAAATGCTTGATCTATTATTATAACTATCGCAATTAATATTGTGATTCACTTGAGTAGCCATTCTAGACTCCAAGAGTGTCCATTGTGTTGAATGTCTATTTGTTTATTTTCCTGTTTAGTTTGTATTGTTGTTTTACAATAAACAACGTTCTATCTACCGTCGATTTGCCAACAAGGCTGGCGGTGATTCTTCGCACCTAATTTTAGTAATTTTGCGTCTTTAATTGGATCAAATATTTCTAGCAGGAATTAAAGCAATTCATTACACTCATGCGCCTTAAAGTAGTCTAACCAGTTTACGTTACAAATAGGTATATGTATGAAATCGTGTAGAGCAATTGCAATTATTGCAATTATAGATCGGAATGAAGACGTATTGGCGAAGAGAGCCTTGACGTGAAACAGTAGGTACCGTTAAAGCGGTAACATAGTTACACACTTCAATCGGAATCCGTGAAAATACGAATATAAAAACTCTGACAAAATTCTGATACTGTTTTTCACTGCATTTGATTCGGATTCGTCACAATTACGGATCTAGTTTTAAGAACTCGAATTTGGATCTTGCTGCCGCAGTCAATTAGTCTCTGATCAAATCCACTCAATTCAAGAAATCCTGAATTTCGGTTACTGAAAAGTAATCTAGAATTTAGTTGTGAATTCCGTCAATATTAGATTACGAATTGGAAACTCATGGATGATGTCAAATAATCAGTTGACGGTAATTGAATCTAGTGCGAAAACTACCACATAAAGAACAGTTGTTATGGCTACTTCGGAACTCACTTTCATGGAATCGGATCGGATGTTCTGACATTAAATTCCATACAAGGTAAAATTATAACAGTAACTTCAACAAAGGCACTCCCAATTCTGTGTTGTTTTGAGAAAGAAATCTACGTTTCTAGAAGGTAGAAAGTAGTTCAAGGTAGACATGGGTAGTTCGCGAACGATTGAAGTAAATGAACTAGTTCATTTCCCAAAATGAACTTCTCATTCATTCACTGGCCATTCAAATGTGTCTTTAGTTCAGTGTTTCTTTTCGCTTAGTTACTCTATTCACCCTAATAAGTATGTAATTTATTGTAATAGGAATATAGTCTTTACGGGAAACGGTAGGTCCGTTTCCCGTAAAGACTGTATTCGTATTAAAGTATGAAGGAATATCGATATTCGTATAAAACTGAACTAGTGATTTAGTGAAATGCATCATTTCTCTAAATCACTAGTTCAGTGAACTAGTCCAATGAACTAGTCCAGTGAACTAATTCAGTGAACTAGTCCAGTGAACTAGTCCAATGAACTAGTTCAGTGAATCATCTCATTCAAGAACTCGTTCTGATTTGTTGGACTAAATGAAGTACTGAAAGATATACTTCATTCATTTTCTTTTTACTGACACATTTTGCGCATCTCTAGTTCAAGGTACTCAGCTATCGCTTCTCGATTACAGATGTGTGATTTTGCGAAGTTAATTAAGTGTTAAAAATTTGAGGTTGATGTCATCAAGCCGATTTTTGGCAGCAGCGAATTTGATGACTTTCTCCATACATTGCACAGAATTAAAATATCTATGATACATTGTATAAACTGGTAAGGAGACGTCCTAACACTGCTCTTATTGATAAGTTTCTTTACAAAGGTCAGTATTTGCAAAGAACGTAGTGTGCTTGAATTGTATTACAAGATGGTGACATTCAACTTTGGCTGAAATGTAAAAGTTTAAGCTTACATTGAAAGAAGATACACAAATAACTAACAATGTTAGAAATGACTTCACAGACAAGAAGGGCAGGCTTGTTGAGAATGCAGGGTCGTTTCTAGTGCAAGTGCTTGTTGATATCTCCCGACTCAATTGTGATGTTGAGATGTCACATTGATTAGTGGCTAGACTTATTTCATGAAGTACTGGTCGTCAACGTTCCGCACGTAGATAATCGTAGGGTGAAACGCCCCGCGGCAAGATAGACCGATAACCAGTGGCTGGATGAAAAAAGCTGATCGCGCGCTACGGCGCTCCTTGGGGGAGCGCTCATTGTGGACTGCAATTGGCTGAAATGATGATGACTGGTCGTCAAAAGTCTATTAAGACAAAACCTTAATGATGATGGAATTCACTTGACTAGTAAATTGTGTATCGAAGTACCGATTAGGAAAGTTGTGATAATACTCGTATATTATTATTTTTGGGATACGTCCAGGTCAGGTAATCTTCAAGTAAAATATCTCAACCTTAAAGTCTATGGTTCACGTATTTCATCTGACACTTCCCTAACCCCCCGCGTACCCCTGCCTTCCGTTTTCTGTCAGCCATCTTTGTTAAGAGTGTTACCAGCTTACAATCTAAAATAGGCAATTAGAAATTATTGACCAAGGACATCCAGTTTTATCAAAGAATATTACTTATTTTTTTAATTATCTATTTTATTTCATATTATCGTCTTTATTAGAAGGTTTTCCAAGTAATAAGGTTGATTTTAGGAGTTTTGACCTAAGTTTTAGGGATAAAAATTTCTGAGAGTTGGTATCACTGTTTGTAAATCTGTCAAACAATTTCACAAAGTTTTGTGAATTAGTGTTTAATTTATCTAATTTCTTAAATAATCCTCCATATCTGAAGCTGTAAACATGTGCAACATGTACAACAAGTGCAGTGGGGTGTTGGAAGACGAAAGGACGTCAGTTTTCAAACGCTTCCAAGAAAAAAACGAAGAGAAGATGCCGCATCATATACTTATGAAAAACAAGTTTTAGCCACATTGATCCGGGAAATGTTTCGGAGTCATCAAAAAAGAAGCAAACAAAAACTTAGAACATCGACCTAAACGGATTTCTAATATTAGAGGTATTAAAAATCATATTAAATATAAGTACTTGTTGGAATTCATTGGATGCTGTTTCTGAGCGCGTGTTTAATTCTTAAAATGTTATTAATAAAATATTAAAAGGTACAGACGTGTTCCCACTAGAGAATAAACAGTTCAAAGTTTTTAATAATTTTAAAATAAAAATAAATGAAACTAATAAGATTTTTATTATTCCTTATATCCTTTTATGACTTATTACAGCATATTTCTTCATATAATTGCAATGTGAATGCAATTATATGAAGAAATATGCTAACATTAAACTAAAATTTTAAATTCCTAGCAAGAAATACTTTCTAGGCTGAATCGTATATGTCTTTGCCTATAATTACGCGTCGGACGGAGAGACAGATTTAAAAAAAAAAGCTGTCAATCATGATATGTGAACCTTCGGGCATGTCAAATTTGCTATAAGAGAGTGCCCTGTCTGAACCTATCTAGTCTGTGGATACGTCCCCCTCAGGCAACAGACGGGCAGGTCGCGGAGCTATCCGAACGGGTAACCGTGATTCCTGGAGCGTAAAGGGCAACTGAAGGATCACGATGGACCAGTCCTTCCGTGTACCTTCTAGGTAAGCTCGTTCCATCTAAAACCTCAACTTTAGAACTCTTATCTTACTCTGGGCTAGATTGAGGCCAAAAATAAAGGCTTATAAATAAAAATTAAGTGTAATAAACATAAAAACAACTGCGTGCTATACAGCCTAGTACTTACAATAACTGACATGCAGTGCACTCGCTCGTTAGACCCGACATGGACATAGCGAACGTTGCGCCATGTAGAGCGAAGGTTGCAAGTACGCAATGCGGGCACACGTGGTCTTTCGCTAATATGGACAGGGGGCCTTAAGCGAGAGAAGTTCACTGTGGGTAGGAGATGGCGCTAGGCGACTTGTACAGATTTGTCTCTTTCCCACAGTGGAGCTACTCTCACAGACATTGTCGAAATAAAGATGTTTGGTTGTCCTTCATTAAACTGAAGGAATTTTTGCTTGAGGTGCCTAATGGGATCTCATTTACCCCAAAAATAATAAAATATCACAGCTTTCCTAATAGATTTAAGAATAGGTACTTCAATCCACAGGCTCTCCAAGTGATATCCCATCATCATTCAGATTTTGTCTTAGTAGACATTTAACAACCAGTACTCCAAGAACGCCTACCCTAAGCTTTGCCACCAGGCCATTCGTAGCTTTCATCATCAGCATTGTTGAGATATCAAAGGTAAACTTTTCGTTTTTGCAG
This sequence comes from Agrotis clavis, assembly GCA_954870645.1. Classification (NCBI taxonomy): domain Eukaryota; kingdom Metazoa; phylum Arthropoda; class Insecta; order Lepidoptera; family Noctuidae; genus Agrotis; species Agrotis clavis. Next base: position 25,432,133 of record OX940922.1, read on the forward strand.
AAAAAGTAAAATTGCCAAACTATATCCTAAGATCAAAAATTCGAAGGCATGTGAAATGTACAGCCCACTCCTTCCCACACAGAGGAAGCCTTTGTCCCAGCAGTGAGAATATTATATTATAAGGCTTATAATATATTCTCTCTGCTGGGACACAGGCTTCCTCTGTGCAGTCAGCCTATAATACTATAAGCTGACTGCGTAATGCTCTAGAACTGCTCGGCAGCCTTACCTGACTTTGTCATTTCGCAGCCCTTGTCTACCAAAAGACAAGGGCTGCAAAGTGACAAAGTCAAGTTACGGGCAGGTCACAATTTTTTTTTTAAAGTGGCTATACGTAATCATAATTATACGAGTATAATTATTCGTATGGTTTTGAGAACAACTTTTACAATGTTAAAGTCACGAGACGGCATGTTTTGGCGTACAATAACAAGTCATTTGTGACGTGTGAGCAGTAGTACGACGACGCGTAGCTTGGTACTGACGCGAGTTTGTATTCGCTTTTGATTTTGTATTTGCTTTAGTGGCTTCACTCGCGTGTTCTAAGTGCCTCTGCCTGTTTCTTTAATCTGAAAGTCTACGTATGACTTTGTCCCATCTGTGACGATCCTGTTCCATGAACAAGACAACAATTAATAACGGGCCCACATGTGAATTTTTCCATCTGTCTCGATCACCGACCGCATGAACAGCACAGCATTAAAATCTGCAATAAAAAGAGACGTAAAACTTCACAAATTAATAAAAACCAAACCCTCAATTATAATAACTGTAAAATAATTATGAAATTACGAACAACATCATGCAAAAGCTGCAAATAAAGATAAAGAAATCACAAAGCAGCTGCGGTAAAGCTATCTGGGGCAGTGATCTCGATGCGGACCAAGGTCAACCGTGACTCATACAAATTCATACAATAATAATAACCGGACAGGAAGTGCGATTTTTTTAATTTTGTTGAGCTGGATAGCGATAATTTATTGCTGATTGTCAGATTAATGCCGTGTTTAGGTAGCAATTTAATGACATGGGTTTATGATCAAGTAAATGACATAAGCAGCTTTGTTGAGGCTTATGTAAAGGAAGAATATTTAAATACTTACGTAAAGGCTGAGCTATCTAATTGAATTTATAATCATAAATTCTTTTAGGGCAAGCTGAAGTTTAATTGCTTCATACCAGAAGCTCTGCTTGAGCATCTTCCGTTTTCTTGCACATAGTTATCGCAAACAGATATAATAAATTCATAGAAGGTACAGCATTTTGAAGATGGCTGCAACAGAACCAAATAAAAATCTATCTCATTAAAATGATACTTACCTAATAATGATAATGACACAAACATTCGTGAGATATGAAAACCAATCAACTTAAAAATCTTCTCACATCTCTACCTACATGATTGTATAGACAGATTTAGTTTATTTCTCAAATTCAACGCAAAGGGTGTGTCTCTATTACAAAACACCATAATGCCAAACAACATCATAAAGGGTTTCGGTGCATCAATGGAGAACAAATTTAAAAAAGGTAAACCATTCAATAGAAACTACTACCTACACAAAAAAATAAAGGATCCAAACCCACAGACCGTAACACAATGGATGCAACGGTCCGTAGAACTTTCTGGAACAGTTTTTTTTTTTTAAATGAACCATCCAACGGCTTCCACGGTATTATTTGGATTGTTCGAGAATTCGGAGGTCAAGGCAAACGTGTTGTTCGGTCCGTTGCGTTCTGTGACCCGTCATCGGTCACATAATGCGGTCATTGTTGCTATCGCGTGTGTTGGTGTTACACTTATTATTTTATTATGACTGCCTACGGGGAATTTGGCCGGTGATAAGGTCGTGTGCGTTCTTGTCTTTGAATCTTTTAATTGATCTTTTTAATTAAATAGATCATTGTCTATAACTTTATCAATGTTAGTAACAGCCAGGATTGGAAGAATATGGAAAATACTTTATCTCAGCTGTTGGAGAATGTTGGTTAAATGTAATTTCAAAATAAATGTTAGTATCTTTGAGTCAGCTGTTTAATTTTTCTTCTTCCAAGTTTCATTTAGGACACACAATTTAGTAATTTTTGTATATTTCTTCAATCATTCTTCTTTGAGAGGTCTTTCGCTGCCTTGAGTTGCCTTGTATGCCTTTCTTACGTCAATATTGTCAAGTGTTGGTTCCACATGTGCTATTTATGATCATGATGAGTTTATGTTTCTTCAGTATTCATTTTTCTACTTGTATATCTTCTATTACCAGAGTGGCCATGTGTGTTTCTTTGCATATTATGTTTTGCATATCTATGCATCATTAATTTCCATTGGGAATTTATACTTGACCATGACTAGAGTGTGCATATACTGAATTGTAATAGTTACATCTATTGTTTACAGTATCTAGCTAGGTGGACAAATAAATTGTTATATTTTTTAATAACTTTTAAAAAAAAAAATCGATGATTTTAAAAAACCTTATAAAGTAATAACAAGGTTCTTTAAAATAAAAAGAAGGAAATCATAATTATTTATAAAAATTGAACGAAAAATACGAAACTGCATCTGCATCATCAATATAAAAGATACTAGTGTAAATATTGTAGTGTTCGCTTCATTATTCATTATGGAAATATTCTCATGACGACTACACCAGTTTTTATATAAGCACGAGATTAAGTTAGAATAAATATTTTGAAGCAATCGCATTTTTAAAACTAATTATTCAACATCTGTTAACGTGCAGATAATTTTCAATACTTCTGGCTTGTAAATAAATGTAAAGCATCGGTGAAGGCCAACAAGTCCGTCTACTGTCCATAATCCACAATAATGCACAGTAGTCAATAAAAGTTAAATTGCAGAAATTGTCCCCAACTTCCCATTGTCGTGCATTGTGTCTTTGGACTGTTACTTCAATAACAACCTTACCAATGTGGTGTTCAGTTGGCCTTGCCTGGCTCTTTGGTCTATTGGTCATAAATACTACTGCCGAGCAATGATATTATAAATAAAAAGAGGTAGATATCGCACTAGCGCGCACAAAATGTTGAGGAGAATGTAACACAATTGTAGCACCCTTGATTTAGTCGGATTACAACAGCGAGCGAGGTAAAGTGAGTGCGCGGCGTAACAAAAACGCTAAGTTGTGTCTTCAGAAAGTGCAGAAACTATGGTGCCAAGAAAAATAAGAGTTGTGGAGTGACATACCATAAGCAAGTCTATTAAAAATATATCAATTTTGTATTTTTTTTACGAGTTATTCCTCATTTTCAAATACATTTCGTATTATTGACGTAATGGTTCGAAAAGGATAGATAATAGGATGGCAATCTGCTGCGTGACAGAGACAAATAGCATCCGTCATAAGTCGGGTCATAGATTATTCAAACAGAAGCGAAATGGTAGGCACAATTATAGCGTTGCGCTTTAAATTTTTTATGATTAATGTTATATAGAATGAGGTTAGTTATAGTTACAAATTTATAGTTATAGTTATAAAGTTATAGTCATAAATAGAATTCAATTTTATTTAAAACATCATTCATTACCAACTCAGTACCAATGTAAGAAATCTACTTATTCTCACAGGCGCTTGTGTTGAAGTATTTATTAATTATTAAAATCCTACACATTTATTTCATTTTTATGAAAGTCGCCAATGTAACTAACAGCTATTACGTATTCGACTAAACTATAAATATAAATAAACTGTCTTCAGAAATTTGATACAAATATTTGACAGTATTTAAAATATAATATATATATTGTAAAAAGATAAATTTTCCTTCGCAGTACTTAGTAGCTGTACATTGGTAATCGGCATAAAAATAATAAATAATTATACCAAGCGCGCACCCCACGCGCTTGCCTATTTGTTATATTCAATGTCTCTTCTGTGGTGAATCGACAAACTCTATGATACTCTAGTGTAGTGTGGACTATACTTCAAGCGCAACACACTAAAACTAGCTATCTCTTTCTATCTTATACGTTCCGTATTATATATCGCTGTCGTAGTTTTAAATTACTGTATACATTTATGTTAGTACTTATAATAACAACGCAACGAAATCTGAACGCCATTTAGTATGAACATGGCGTATCTTTCTTTATAATATCATTGCTGCCGAGAATGAGATGTTGGGTTAGAATAATTGAGAATCCAGGATCAAGCAATCATGTGAATTTTGAGAAATACCAGCTAAAATTATTAAGAATAGTGAATCAGAAAGTAACAAAAGTGTCAATTCCACAACTTTTTACAATGGAGCCATGAGTAAGGCTTAAATCTAGCGTAGAAGCAACTATGAGAAACTAAGTAAGCAAGCTATAATCAACATGATTAATTTCTTGAATTTCCAGCAACGTCATTGACTATAATTTTAATCTTCTACTATGCATTTACGAAGTGAAACATTAGAAATATTGCTAAGTGACCGTTTTAGACCCGCTGAAACTCCTGCGCACCGAAGTGACGGAACACAGTAAACAAATACGAATACTATTGTGACCAAAGCCTTTTTCACCTGAGTTTTGTAAATTTTTAGTTTGGTGGCGTTTACAAATTCGACTGGTAATAAGACTTTAATAATAGTCTCGGTGTTAAGTCTATAGTTATTGAAATGATCCTTTACATGAACTTTGTATTACGTTGTTTGTTTAGTCATAATATCCTGCCCATGTTGACATCTTTGTTCTGTAAATATGGTCATGTATCTACTCCGTGATAGATCCGAGCTGAGCAAGTTACACTGGGACATTATGGGGTTATGCGAAGTCCGTAGAGAGGGGGAGGACACCGTAACCCTGAAGTCTGGTAACTTGCTATACTACCGGGAGGGCGACCAACAGTCCCAAGGTGGTGTCGGGTTTCTCGTTCACAAGTCCCTCGTAAACAATATAATAACCATCGACAGTGTGTCGAGCAGGGTGGTATACCTAATACTCAGAATATCCAAAAGATATTCGCTGAAGGTCATTCAGGTATACGCACCGACCTCATCACACTCCGATGATGAAGTGGAGACTATGTATGAGGACGTAAGTAGGGCCATACATAGCTCCAAAACCCACTTCACTGTTGTTATGGGGGACTTTAACGCAAAGTTGGGCAAGAAAAGCGGTGATGAGTTGAGAGTGGGGCAATTTGGATATGGGCAACGGAACCCTAGGGGACAGAGGCTGGCCGACTTTCTGGAGAAAGAGGAACTCTTCATGATGAATTCTTTCTTCCAGAAGCCGCCTCACAGGAAATGGACCTGGCTGAGTCCCGATGGTTTCACGAGAAACGAGATAGACTTCTTCATGACCGACAAGAAACGGATATTCAGTGATGTCTCTGTGATCAACAGGGTAAAAACCGGTAGCGATCACCGAATCGTAAGAGGCTCGCTGAATATCAATGTTAAACTTGAAAGGTCCAGCCTGATGAAGTCTACGCTCCGACCTACTCGGCCCCATATTCAAAACCCCGAAAGCTTTCAACTCGAGCTCTCTAATCGCTTTGCTTGCCTTGAGAACTTAGTGTCAGTGGACGAGATCAACGACGGGCTAGTGGAAACTGTCCGCACGGTAGGGTCTAAGTTTTTTAGACCCTGCCGTAAAGATAGACCTCAGAAATTGACCGAGCAAACCTTAAACCTCATGGCTGAACGACGTTTGCTACAGTTGCAGTCTTCCGATGACGCGAAGTCATATAGGCAGCTCAATAGACGTATATCTAAGTCCTTGCGACACGATCTGCGTCTCTTTAATACGAATCGTGTTAAAGAGACCATACAGCGAAACCAAGGCTCTAAAGTGTTCGCAAAGGACAAGTCTATTGGGCAAAGCCAGATGACAAAGCTGAAACGGGAGGATGGCAGCATAGCGTCGACCAAAGCAGAGGTTTTAGGCGAGATCGAGAGGTTCTATGGACAGTTATACACTTCGGTCGCAAAGCCCGTTGACAGCTTGGTAGGAGATCCAAGAGCCAAGCTGTCCCGACATTATACCGAAGATATCCCGGACATCAGTCTGTACGAGATTAGGATGGCCCTGAAGCAGCTTAAGAACAACAAGGCGCCGGGCGAGGACGGAATCACTTCAGAGCTTCTGAGAGCGGGTGGAACACCGGTACTTAAAGTCCTCCAGAAACTCTTTAATTCCGTCCTCTCCGAGGGCAAAACGCCTGAAACATGGAGTAGAGGTGATGTGGTGCTGTTCTTCAAAAAAGGTGATAACAGCCTATTGAAGAACTACAGACCCATCACGCTTCTAAGTCATGTTTACAAGCTGTTTTCAAGGGTTATCACGAACCGTCTCGAACACAGACTTGATGACTTCCAGCCTCCCGAACAAGCCGGTTTCCGAAGAGGCTATAGTACCATAGACCACATCCATACGCTGCGGCAAGTTATACAGAAGACCGAAGAGTATAACTTGCCATTATGCTTAGCGTTTGTGGACTATGAGAAAGCCTTCGATTCGGTGGAAACATGGGCGGTACTTGAGTCACTCCAGCGATGCCATATTGACTATCGGTACATCGAGGTGTTGAAGTGCTTGTATAATAACGCCACCATGTCGGTCCGAGTACAGGAGCAGAGCACGAAGGCGATTCCATTGAGAAGAGGCGTAAGACAGGGGGACGTTATCTCCCCGAAACTGTTTACTGCCGCAATGGAAAACGCCTTCAAGCTCCTGGAATGGCAAGGACTTGGCATCAACATCAACGGCGAATACATCACTCACCTTCGGTTTGCCGACGACATCGTAGTCATGGCAAAGTCGATGGAGGAACTCAGCATGATGCTCGATGGCCTCGACCGAGTTTCACAACGGGTGGGCTTGAAAATGAACATGGACAAGACGAAAATTATGTCAAATGCCAATGTTGTGCCCACCCCAGTCTCTGTTGGAAACTCGGTACTCGAAGTTGTTGACTCATATATCTACTTAGGACAAGTAGTCCAGTTAGGTAGGTCCAACTTCGAGAAAGAGGTCAACCGCCGAATCCAACTCGGTTGGGCAGCGTTCGGGAAACTACGCAATGTCTTTTCGTCCGACATCCCTCAGTGCCTCAAGACGAAAGTCTTCAACCAATGTGTGTTACCAGTGATGAGTTACGGCACCGAAACGTGGTCTTTCACTATCGGCCTCATCTCAAAGCTCAAAGTCGCTCAACGAGCTATGGAGAGGGCTATGCTAGGTGTTTCTCTACGTGATCGAATCCGAAATGAGGAGATCCGTAGACGAACTAAAGTCACCGATATAGCCCACCGGATTAGCAAGCTGAAGTGGCAATGGGCAGGCCATATTGCTCGCAGAGCAGACGGCCGATGGGGTCGAAAAGTACTAGAGTGGAGACCACGGACTAGCAAGCGCAGCGTAGGACGTCCACCAGCAAGGTGGACAGACGACCTTATAAAGGTCGCCGGAAGACGCTGGATGCAGGTCGCTTCCAACCGGTATCTGTGGAGATCAAAAGGGGAGGCCTATGTTCAGCAGTGGACGTCCTATGGCTGAGATGATGATGATGATGAGATCCGACAAAGGACTTGTTAAGGGTGAATCCTGAGATTCGGAATATTCAGGTGATTCCCTTGGCGAAATTTATTTAAACAAATTTTTTATAACTAACAATGTAATATAAAATTTAGCTTCATTATAAACACATTTAACGAATTGGCATCACTTTAGGCCGGATGGTTCCCAATATATGGCGTTTTAATTTTTTTTGGCCAGGGGAATCAAAAAATGGTAGAGGAAAATCAAGTTTTATTACTATTTTAAAATAGCCTCTATATAATACTAATCAGTCTCGTTAACAATTTATCACTTTCAATACCCGACCACAAATCGTTAAACCACAAATTGCATTTGAAAACGTGGTCAGGGTAATCAACGAGCTAGCGAAACCAAAACCAGGGGAATCAAATACTTATGTTCATAATTTCGTCCTGGACCAACGAGCGGCGTTATCTTTCACAAAGACGTACGAAGCACTACCATCAGCGCACATGCAACGGCACGGAGACAATCTTCTTTAAAATTCTACTAAGATATACGAAGATTTGTGACGAGCCACGGGAATCACTGTTTAGTCTCGGACAAACTTTATATTGTAATTAAAAAAAAACTATCATAAATATACATGCTGTATCTTTTTTAAATATATCTACAACAATCCTGGTAGCGATTAGACCACACTGTTTATTTTGTTTACGTTCGTAAGTAAGAGTTTTATTGGTATTTTGTTTGCGAAATGTGCAGCGGACGCGCCAGGGTTATCAATTTTTAAGCCTTTTGGATTTTTTTTCGACTGTTTAGAACCAAATTAAACACAAAAACTATCGTGCAACAGTAAGATCATACAATATAGTAGCATAAAAAAAATATTTTGGTTTCTAATTTAAATACTACGGGTAGTTTTTTTCTTCGGACAACGTAAAATTAGCCTCTCAAGATTCACCCTTAACACTTCAGTTACTTATGTGATGTGTTTTATTTATAATAATTATGTATGTTGATTATATTTCTTTACGTCAGCCAGTGAAATGTTCCGCTAGAAAAAATATTTGACTGTATTATTTCACAAATCAATTAAGACTATGGACCTTATGTTCCATTTCTTGTTGTTGATTAATTGAGTAATGTTGTGTCTTTATTTCATTTTAATAATCATTTGCCAATACATTTTTGAATTAGTTGATAATGTTGGTATATAATCCACAATCTTTGTAAGCATCGTTTACTCTTCTTATTGTTCCATCACACATTTTAATCATCACATCACACATTTTAAAATGTGTATCAGTGTATTTCTAAATGACTGTCCTGTATTTAGATTGGATCTCTAATAAAAGCTTCTTACTACGTATTTATAGTTGAAACACGTTTTAAAGCTATAGAATCACCATTCATGTTAAAACTACGGCTAATACCAGTGGTATTTTATTTCTGCCTGACACATTTGCTCTTTGCTTCTTCAATCTAGCTCAGAGGAAAAGATGATTAGTAGAGCGAACATACCCTGTGTTCCTACAGGGTATGCTCGCTCTACTAATCATCTTTTCACATTCTTCCGCGTACCGACGGAACATAGTAAAAAATTTTTAACGGACTTCTTCAGGATGGTAGTCGCGAGGCAGGTGACACTAGGGCCTACCACCGCCATTGGGATTGCTTAACCGTCACAGCAGGTTTACTGGTAGACTGAGATGTCGTTGAGCGAGTTAAACCGCTAGGAGGTGTATTTCATCCACTCCATAAAATTTCAGTCAAGTCACTTCTCTTAAAACTTACTGTGTGAAATTTTCAGATGGGTTACGCGCAACTAGAGCAGACGGGACACGGCATTCATTTGAGGCAGTTCTCCCGGGCATTCGTACTGGAAGATGGCAGCGGAGAGACGGCTGAGAGACTGGTGTTCGTCTCCGTTGACGCTGCCATGATGGGACATGGTGTGAGGAGAGAGGTGGGTTATCTGATGCATAGTCGTAAATCAGCTTATAGTGTTTCCATTGCTAGGAAGTATCCTCTTTATAAAAGAGTAAGCTGATGAATTTTAACATTTCTTGGAATTAAATGAGGAAAAATTAATTAGGGAAATTCTTGCTTGTAAGTGCATGCATGGTGAGGTTAAACAGCTCATATTTTATTTGGGGAAGTTTTGGCATTAGCAATGGAATGTAGTTGCGTTTATTTTCCTACAACCTGTTTTTGGTCTTCAGTTTCAGTGACAAAATAAAAACCGGATAATCCTATATTGATGCAATTAAATATGCTAAAGGCTGGCAGTGTCCATCTGAAATCAAGTTATATTTGAATGGGCATGATACTAATTCGCCATTTTCTTTTCTCCGTTTAAATCTTGAAATCTGAGATACTCAATATACAATTCTTTATTGCATTCTTGTTGCAAGGATGGTAAAAATTATACAAAGTAGGGACCGAACCGACTTTTAAACATGTCCCACGCAGCACGCACCAACAGCTTAAAAGTTTCTTCTAATGTCCTCTAAGATCCTCTAAGATGTAATGCCAATTACTCTTCCCAGGTGATCAAACGTCTTCAAAAGCGCTACGGCGGCTTGTACGGCGAGCACAACGTCATCATTAGTGGCACTCACACTCACTCCACGCCCGGAGGATTCCTCATGGACTTCCTCTTCGATCTCCCGATCCTTGGCTTTGTCAGGGAGACTTACACTGCTTACATTGTTGGGATTTATAGGGTGTGTATTGTAGAGTAGTACAAAATATACTATTCATGCTTCTACTTCAATATTATAAAGGGGATTTTGTTAGTTGGGATATATTAAGGGCACGACGACGATTTTGTTAGTTGGGACGAAGATAATTCGTAACTAGTCATCCGATTTTGATAATTGTATTTTTCTAATATGAAACTTCTTTATCCCCAAGATACGTTGTTTTTAAAACAGTCTTGTGCACTCATTTCTGATCGTAACAAAATTAAACGGCTGGAATAAGCTAGTATAATAATAATAGACACTGCTATAAAAGATGTGAATGATACGATTCTTATAGAAAGAGCAATCATAGCTGAGATTAATCTAAATGTAGATGAGGGCTTGAAAGTTCAGTGCTCTGATGAAATTGTATACATACAAGCTATTAAAAAGGCTCCAAATAATAACAAATCAAATAAAAATAAAGAAAGAAGAAAATAATTATGTGAAGGCCATCAAGCGGTAGAAAGAAAGGATAGCTTTAAAAATACTGTCCTAGGCTAAATAAGATCCGTATTTGGAAATCTACATCAATTCCTTTTAATTATATTTATTTTATCATTTACAGAGTATAGTAATAGCACATAACAAGCTGACGGAAGCACGTGTCTTGTATGGAGAAGCTGAACTTTTAGACGCCAACATAAACCGGTCTCCTTCGTCATACTTGAGGAATCCACCGGAAGAAAGAGCCAGGTAATGTTTCAAATGTCTACAGAGTATTTATTTGAAAGATGATATTGCAAAGTTGGTAAATACAAACCTACTTGTGGAAGAATTTACTATGGTGAGGCCATCTATGACATAAAGTGCCGAGCAAAATTTTCGCAATGTACTCAGTATAATTCTAACAAACGCGATAGATGGCGTTGTTAGTTGAGCGCCGCTTTGTGAATCGCGGTGTTAAGATTCTCCGCGGCCGAACGACCCTCGCGTGCTACTGAAATGAATTCATACTTACCTGGCATAGGGGATACCGTGATCAAGAAGGCGGTTCCCCCAGGGCGAGGCCTTTCCATTGCACTGCGGTTAGGTTGACCCCTGCGATTATCCCTAATGTGGATAACTCGGATGCGTAATTTTTGGTAGTGGGGACTGCGTACGCGCCGTCCCCCCAGAATTCCTTTGACATAATGGGTGGTAACGCCTGTATTAATTATTGCATGTACAGGTGCATTGCGTACAATTTGTGATGTTCTGTTGTTTCTATTCAAAATCTATAAATTGTGTTTACATTAATTTTCAGGCGAATGCTTATACACCGTGAGTCTATTTTTGCTTTTATTGTAACGTTATGCTGAAAATATTATCCTGTATTTGTTACATCATTCTAGATCTCTCTGCTTTCACACTTTGTCACTAATATGACGTGTGATAGCAAAAGTAGTGTAAATATTTTTAGAGCTAGCCTAGGACATGTAGTAATTTTACGTTAATTTCTTGATGAAGACTTGCTAGCTGCTGATTATGTCTGAAGCAAAATTAATTCAAAAAATCCAAAACCGATGACAGTTTGTTAGCCCAACTCTTTTATCTAAGACCATATTCCTCCGTTGTTACTTATATTACTCACATAACCACATAATTTATAATCTCAAGATGAATGATGTAACAAAGGATTTTATTAATAATTAACTGGTTGAAAAAGAGTGTCCATGAAGTTTCTTGCCCGTTCTTTGCATAGATATCTACGGCTTAAAATAGACATCTACTGTAACTTTCACAGTTATAATGTCTTGTGACTGGGGACCGTAGCACCATATTAATTTCTGTAGTATTCTTATTTTTTAGGGTTCCGTAGTCAACAAGGAACCCTTATAGTTTCGCCATGTCCGTCCGTCCGTCCGTCCGTCCGTCTGTCCGCAGCTTAGCTCAGACACGGCCAGTACTAGAAAGCTGTAATTTGGTGCAAGTATATAGGTATACGGATTTGTTGCGCCAAAAAAGTGGTAAAATAAAATCTCGTAAAATATTTTTTTAGGGTACCTCCAGTACACGTAAAGTGGGGATGTTTTTTTTTTCTCGCGTACCCGTTAGTGTGGGGTATCATTAAATAGGTCTTTAAAAAATATTGATAGTTTCCATTAACAATTTTTTGATAAAAAGATTCGTTTGTGAAATATTAAGCTTTAAAGTGCTAATTTTTGCTCGACTCGACTGTCCCCCCCCTCTACCAGCTAAACGGTTATGTTTGGTGGTGTGAAAAAATTAACAATAGTAGTATAATAACGAACTTTAAAAGAAAATTATCATGACTAAGTAGGCTTTACAAGTTTACGGGTAATAGTCGACCAACCCATAAAACGTACTTGGATAACATACACACATCAAAAGTGTCTAGGGATCAAGCATTTTTATGCGGATTTCTTGAGATTGAGATGTGGCTTTGTAATAAATTTATGATTTTATAAATTTATATGGATCCTTTTTGGTGCATTTCATAATTTGAATCAGGAACTGTAAATCAAATTCGAGTAAAAGATGAAAATCAGCTGTCAATATTTTCCCTATAAAAACATACAACGCATTGAAGACATTATTAGTGCTACTGTTTCCCTACTACTGATTAAAACCAACGTTATTATGGAGCGGCGACGTCATTTAAGCAGGGAAGAAATGCTCAGAGCCGTGGGAATGATAGAAGCTGGTTCCCGGCAACGTACTGTGGCTTTAGCTCTGAATACAAGTCAGAGTGTTATCAGTCGACTTTGGCCCCGTTACCGAAGCACTGGTACCGTGGCTGAGCGCCATGGAGGACGGTATCGCTGCACCACACGGAGACAAGACCGATACATTCAAATCTTAACTCGAAGAGCTCCAACAATAACCGCCATGATGTTAGCCGTGAGGCTTCATCACTCTTCAGGGAACTTAATTAGCGACCAAACAGTCAGAAACCGCTTGCATGAAGTGAACCTTCATTCCCGAAGACCGCTACGGGTACCACCTATAGCAATGCACAATCGTAGGATTCGATATCAATGGGCTCTTGAACACAGAAATTGGGCAGAAGAACAATGGCGTTTCGTGTGCTTTTCTGATGAGTCTCGTTTTGGTATGAGACCGGATACAAGACGTATACGACACTGGAGAACCCCTGGACGCCAACAGTGATTAAAATCCTGCCAGGAAGTCCATCCTTATAGTGGTGGAACCATCATGGTATGGGCGGGTATTTGGATCGGCGGAAGAACTGAGTTGATTTGGATCAGAGGCAACCTCAACGCTCAAATTTATGCTGAGACGATTGTATCAGACGTCATCGTTCCTCTACAAGTGCAAATCGGTCCCTTATTTCAGTTAATGCATGATAATGCACGACCGCACACCGCAAGAGTTGTAAGACAGACTCTCGCCGCAGCTAACATCAATGTCCTGCCCTGGCCTGCTCAGTCGCCAGACTTGAACCCGATTGAGCATGCATGGGATATGCTACAGAGAAGAGCTCTGCCGAATATGGAGGGTATCCAGTAGCAAGAAGACCTTTTTTTGTTGTTGCAACGAACATGGGCGGCCATTCCACAGCGTGATTTGGATGAACTCATTTTGAGTATGCCAAACCGATGTTCTTGTGTTGTTAGTGTTCGCGGTAGAAACACGGATTATTAATTGTTTAAGTTACCCAATAAAATTTTAAAGAAAACTGTTATTTCAGTCTTTTTTTCGAACTTTAATGTTAGTGGTTCAAATGTCAAAAATCCCTTTATTAGGAAAATGGCAAATTTCTTTATGAATGCAAAGGTGACTTGGTTTATCGTTACTGTGACAAACGATAACACTTTATTTGATGAATCCTTAAAGAACATTTTAATTAATATCAATCAGGAGAAAAGTTATTGCAAAAATATATGTTGATCCCTAGACACTTTTGATGTGTGTATTTTCCTAAACAAAATGTATCGGAGAACAAACTTTATTTTTACAGCTTTAATAGATGAGTATGTTTTGGGGATAGGTAGGTTTTTATTGTCAACTATTTTTACTAACTTCAAAAAAAGGAGGAGGTTCTCAATTCGTCGTAATCTTTTTTTTTCTTTGTTTTCCCCGATTTCTCAAAGACGTCTGGACCGATTTTGAAAATTCTTCTTTTTAAAATTAAATTCAGCGAATCAGTTTAGTTAGTTCGTATAAGTATTTTGATGGGCAACTACGGAACCCTACACTGTGCGTGCGTGGCCCGACACGCACTTGGCCGGTTTTATCTTTTGACACTGAGTTTTGACAATTCAAAAGTGCCTATGACCTCATGTGCTGTGACTGGCCTACTAGAAATAATAAAATAAAAATAAAATAAAATAAAAAGCCTTTTATTTCTTGCAAGTTTGAAACAGAGTTTAGAGAATTAAAATTAAGTATAAATAACGTATTTACAATCTTTGACTTTTCTAACAAAGTTTAAGTCTTGTGCAAGAACCCCTCCTCAGGTGAAGGTGAAGGCCTCCTCTAAAGAATTCCATTTGTCTCTATCTTGAGCTATTTGCGTCCAGCAGTGGCCGGTTATTTTTGTTATTTCATCTGCCCATCTCGTATATGGTCTGCCTCTGGGGCGCTTACCGTATGGGCCCTTCCACTTGGTTACCCTGCTAGTAACTACTAGAAATAAATGGTTTGATTTTGATTTTAAAAGAAGTGAAGACTTTAGAACAGCAAAAACAATTTCCCTTAAAAAAATTACAGATACAAGTACAACACTGACAAGACACTGTCGCAGATTCGCTTCGTATCTCCTGAGAACAAGATCTTGGGTGTCATCAACTGGTTTGCAGTACATCCGACTAGTATGAACAATACAAACAAACTGATTTCGTCTGACAATGTCGGATATGCTTCCATTTTGATGGAGAAGGCGTTAAATGGGAATACTACGTTGCCTGGTAAGGTAAGGATCGAATTTTTGAGTTACTAGTCGACCTATACGATAACTGACAAATGCTTGCACTAACTGGACAGGTCTACTCAAATCTGTGTTGTTCTCGCATGACTTGAGCAATTTATTGTCTGGACTTCATAGGAGTTTGTGACTTCTGAGTTTGGGGCTTAAATTACTGTAGGTAGGTTCCTATTTGATTTTCAAGTTCTGTACTTAAACTTTACAGACAAGTTTACAATTTAGCAATTCTGAAATATTAATATTTTTAGTTAAATTTTCCAAGACATCATGGAGCAGTGGTATCGGTCCCGACTTACGAGTCGGGGATTTCAGAGGTCGTGGGTTCGAACCCGGTCAGGCGTACTTTGTGTAATTTATTTCATCACCACTGCTCTCAAAATGGTGAAGGAAACCAAAATGTCATAGAACCCAAAATTTCGAAGACATTTGTGACATCTAAAAAATGATCACCAATTTTATTTCCCAACCGCTCTTTCTAGGGTAACGTCGTCTGTGCCTTCGCATCCACGAACCTGGGCGACGTGTCTCCGAACACCAGGGGTCCTCACTGCGAGTTCTCCGGCAAGGTCTGTGACCAGGAGAAGCTGCTGTGCCAGTTGCCCAAGGAGAGGTGCTTCGCGTCAGGACCTGGACGAGACATGTTCGATAGCACCAGGATTATTGCTACCAAGCTATTCCAGACTGCTATGGTGAGGTTTTTATAGTTCCTGAAGTAGATCTCAGATTTTTAATGGCATCTTCATCTCGTAGTTTGATTTATTTTTCTCATCTGACAAAATAGTGGCCCAGTGGTAACGGCTTCGTCTTACAAGTTGTAGATCGTGGGTTCGTGTACTTTATTTTGTGCTTCAAACAGTGAAGGAAAACGTCGTGAAGAAACCTGTAGGTATGTCCTAGAACTTAACAACTTAAAATATGTGGAATCTATCAATCCCAATTCGCTCGTGTGGTGGATTTCAGTTTACTACATAACATCAAGCCTGCAATCCTCGAAGGGTTAAGCAGAGGAGTACCTAATAGTACATCCCACATTTCACCACATTTCGCCAGTTATGTGTAAGTAACATGCTATAGGCGGCAGGGCAAGCCTATTGCCATCAGACACAAATGTAGCTACTACTGGGATTTTTTATGGAAAAACCCCTTAACACTGCCCGGCCCTGGGAATCGAACTCGGGACTTCATTTTCAGCAGTCGCACTTGTAACTAGTAGGCTAAATTATTGTTTGCTATTATTTCTAGATTGTTCTGAGCGAGCCGGGCGAGGACATAACAGGTCCACTGGGCATCACTCACCAGTACGTCAACATGCCTGTACAAGAGGTGGCGCCCTTCGATCCGATCACTGAGACTTTTGATACGGTGAGTACTTCATATAAATGAAATGGGTATCCACTGAGTAACGAGGGGTTTTTTTTTAATTATAATATGCGTCAGTACCTGTCTTAGTAGCATTGGCCCTTGACTTTTCCGGACCATGTCTCCTAAAAGGACTAAAACAAACAAAGATTGAATGTCTGAATTAACGAAATTCGATTTCATCGATGTACAATTCGAATATTTCGCCGAAAAATCCTATCATCGAAAGTCTAATAGACCGACGAGGCAGTAAGTATTCTACATGAAATATTTTAAAAATACCACTAGCAGGACACAAGTAACTCAGGTTGCGAGAACGAGCGCAGCGAGCTCGATTTTTGGGACACCCCGACTTGGACTTTTTACCATTGTTATGTTAATCATGAAATAAAAAAAAAATGATTTGAAAATTTATTAATTCCTTCAAAATGCCTGTTCTAGATCTAAATATAGATCGGAAGAACAAAATAAGTTCAATAACTTTTCCCCCAGAGTACCAAAGTGCACGGCTGTCTCCCAGCGATGGGCTACAGCTTCGCGGCCGGCACCACGGACGGCCCCGGAGCCTTCGACTTCAAGCAGGGCACCACCACCTCCAACCCGCTGTGGAACGCTGTGAGGGACTTCATCGCTGAACCCACCAAGGAGGATATCAAGTGCCAGGCGCCGAAGCCCATCCTGTTGGCGACGGGAAGGGTAAGAAACGAAAGGATAATAGTTATTTATGATATGGTGCGGTTCGTTCTATACTCGTGACTATGGTATGGTTACATTCGTCTACACGTTTGAAAATACCAATTTCTGCACGTGTGTCATACAATGTTTTTCAACACATTTGCGAGAAAACAATACATTATGTAATTACGGTTTTCTTTTAATTTCCATAAAAATAATATAAGAATTCCACCAAAGAGTTTCACATTATGAGAATAAACAACCTGACTGATCGAACCTCCTTGGAAGCGCTTTTGCTGAATACGTTGTCTCACTTTAATACTAAAGAGTAAATGAGACGAAAGAATAGTTCTAATTTTCACCACGTGCATGTGGCGCCATTTGCAAATTCGCGCCATTTTCTTATTAGAAACTTCAAAAAAGTTTGTTAGAAACTGGCATGTCTTAGAACCTAAAAGTCGAAGACATGTGTGATATCTACCAACAACTAGCTCTTTTGGTGGACTACAGCCCAGTCAATTTATGGATGAGTCCCAGCAGAGAGGAAATGAGGCTTATTTTGATTATGTTTTACGAGCTTTTGCCTGCGGCTTCGCTTACCTTCCCTTTGCAAGTTTTAAGTATAAAGTAGATTTCCAGTGTCCTATGTATGACTGTACTATGGCTCCGGATGCAGATGGCTTTTTTGGTGGAAAGTCAACAAATGATTAATTTAATACTTCACTGGCCAATGACTACCCTGTTCCTTCAGATGACCTTGGCGTTCCAAGGCCATTTACCCTTAATAAAGTCGACTAGTCCGTGAAAATAGATTCAATCATTGAACAGTCAATGGGAGGAGGGTGCATTAATTTTTAGCTGATGCTGATGTATTTTCTTGCTGTACATAATCAAAATATCTTTCATAGAGCAAAACGCTGTCTGACCTGATGAAGTAATCAATACCTATGTAGATAAACATCCAAAGAGTTCTTCCTTCTAGGAGTTTTAAAACCTTAGTTTATCATCTATTTCCCCTGTACATAGCAATCATTCTTCCAGGCCAAGTTTCCTTACGAATGGCAGCCAAAGATCGTGTCCTGTTCAGTCGCGAGGATCGGCAGCCTGTTCCTGGCAGCTGTTCCCGGAGAGTTCACCACCATGTCGGGCAGGAGACTCAGGAACATCATCGCGAAGACCGCTCCTGAAGCTAGGAAAGTGGTGATCGCTGGACTTTCGAACATTTATTCTGATTATATTGCGACGCCTGAAGAATATCAGGTAAGTTGTTGTTGTCCCTGTTGTGTCATCCTCCCTGCACAGCTCCAACTAATCGTAGCG
Source organism: Agrotis clavis (assembly GCA_954870645.1). Classification (NCBI taxonomy): domain Eukaryota; kingdom Metazoa; phylum Arthropoda; class Insecta; order Lepidoptera; family Noctuidae; genus Agrotis; species Agrotis clavis. Next base: position 25,450,611 of record OX940922.1, read on the forward strand.
TGTTGTTATATTATTATTTATTTATTTAGATTTTAAATTAGAACATAATGCCATATTAAATTATTAGTAAAGCTTAAAACTAAGTTAGTACCTTATAACTACTACATGCTCATTATACATTAAAAAGGACACCACCTGAACCGTGTGCCTTATTCCAGTGCCTCACCATAGGACACTCAAGTCTTTCTGTAATGGTGTTCAGAAGGCCATTGGAGCTGCCCCGCATATCACGCATCAGGGAGGCCACTCATTTACGCACTGTTGCCCTAAAGCAGTCGGTGTTAGCTTCCGCAATCATCCCCGATGAACTACAGTAGCCTATTATAGGCTGCATGCGGCATCAGGGATATTTAGTGCTATAATAGCCTTCCTTAATAAAGGCTTATGTTTAACTTACCACCAGATATAGTAACAACAGACAAAAATAGTAAATGATCACCAAAATGAAACCCGCATTTTAATGTAAAATTATAACCAGTTTTAACATTTCGCTATCCTATTTAATCAAAATGACTCCAAATAAATCATTGTCAACCCAAAAGTAGTAAATGATCACCAAAATATGTTCATTAAAATATGTCATAACAAGGTGTAATAAAAAAAAATCTACCTAAGCAGGGTCGACGAAGCCCCGCTTCGCGGGGCTTCTATTTCTGTGTATAAGGTTTAAAGGAACCTAACCAAACCGAACTTCGGGGTGTCCCTGAAATCTTGCTAAAGCGAGTTTTAGATTTGGTGCACATTCAGTATAGATTTGGTGATCATTTACTATATTTTTGGTGTTCGAATACAATTTGAAGTGTAGTAGCTAAGGGTATCAAAGCATTTTATGGTGGTCATTATATTTAATCCCCTTAATAAATCGGCAATCCGTTCCAAAATATATTTTTGATTTACAACTGGCAGTTTCCGAAATTAGCGCGTTCAGCCAAACATACTCTTCAGCTTTACTACTATCAATAACATCGGCGTAAACCAGATGCCAGTGGGGTTCCCACCGAAGATTTAGAGATTTATTTACGGTGTTAGTATTTGTTGATCAGAAATATCGATAAGTGCTAAATTATTACTACGAGTATCATTATATTTCCAGGCGCAGAGATACGAAGCAGCTTCCACTATCTTTGGACCACACACTCTAGACATCTATCTCAACAAATACGTGGAACTAACGGAAGCTCTGATTTCGGTGAGTTATTATTTAGAACAAAACAAGAATAGAACGACTTTTGAAAAAATACCTAAGTAAGTTTATTTTTAAAATAATACCTAAGTACTGTGGATCTTTACAAATTAATTTACGTACTAAAATAGAATAGAATACATTTTACTATGCACATCATACAAATCACAGGTACAAAGTATTATCATATACATAGGGCGACACAATAGGCGGTTTTATCGCTAAAAGCCATCTGTTCAAGACAACCTTTGGATGGATTTGAAACTATTTTTTTCAAATTAAATCATTGTGGATTCTCAATACGTTCGAATTTCTCTTATTGTCTCGTTCAGAATCTGTAGTAACAGATTATTTATTTCGATTAGTTGGTGGTACTTATTTTTTTAAAGACCACGGAATTTTAACTCTTGTAAAACTGATAACTGACATATTATATTATTGTTTTCTAGCTGGATATCCCCGTTTTCCTAGGTAGTACCTATATCAAAAACAAGAGCTAAGTATCTAAGTTATATTTTCCAGGGTAGAACCCTCCCACTTGGCCCGGAGCCCCCGGATCTAAGCAGTCAGTTGATCTCCCTGGTGCCGCCCGTGCTGTGGGACTCCGCCCCCTGGGGACATGAGTTCGGGGACTGTCTGAAGCAGCCCTTCAATCATTACAGCTACGGAGATGTTGTCATGACGCAGTTTGTAAGTAAACTATCCGAATTGAGAAGAGAAGAGAAAGGGACGAAAAAGAGATAAGGAAAGGGTAAAACGAGGCAAAAGAGGATTTGATATTACTAAAATTATCTGATGGCCGTCTCGCCACCTCTTTTTGGGTAGGCCTCGGCGCCAAGCTTAGACTCATACCGTCAGGGCAGGTTTGAGGTGTCACTGGACAAGAACTTCTGAGAAGAATTTGGGGGAGATCTTTGTCAAGTAGTGGGACAATGTGAGCTAGGCAAATAAATGAAAATGCTATGTTATACCACCTTGTGCAAGGATATCTAGGGACGGTTGTGCGCTAAATTAACCATTTATAAATTCCTAATCAGTTCCCGAACTAAACATCAGTTTTGAAAAGGACAATTTATGATTTTTCCCGCAATGTTCAGAACTTCAGGCCTTTAATGAGGTCATCAGCCATCATCATCATATCTGACGTAGGACGTCTACTGCTGAAAATAGGCCTCTTCTATAGATTTCCAATAGGACCGGTAGGAATCGGCTTGCATCCAGCACGATCCTGTGGTCTTCATCAAATTATCTGCCCACCTTGTGGAAGGAAGTCCTATTTACTTGTGAGGTAATTCCATAAATACATCAATAACTCTTTGTTTTATCCGGATACCGAAACCTGGCAGAGCAATCCTGTCTAAACGGGGGATGGAAGGGAGAGATAGAACTACAATAAATTGCCTATCATCCTCAGGTGTCAGGTCACCCTCGCAACAGCATCCGTCACGGTCGCTGGTACGCCGCGGTGGAGCGACTGGAGTCGGAGGAGGACGACGCCTGGGTCACGGTCTTCACTGACGCTGATTGGGAGACCAAGTATGTATCAAAATACAAAAATATTGTGTTGATATCATTGTCCAGATTTTTAGCTGCTATGAAGCAGTTGTTAAGGCCAACTTTAGTATCTTTTACTTACCCTGTCTTATATCTTTTCTTCATCAGGTTCACCTGGATCCGTGACTCAAAGGTAATGGGCACAAGTCGCGCAGAGATCGAATGGGAGATCCCCGTTGGAACCCCTAAGGGTACTTACAGGATCCACCACTTTGGGAACTACAAGTATGTCTTGGGTGGCATTTACCCATATCACGGCTTTACAGATCCCTTCGAAGTGTCTTAGGACCTGGGTTCTTGGACTATGATCGTTTCCCAAGAGTGTATTAAAAAGGAATTGGCAAGAGAATATAATTTGAGTGAGGTCAATGAAATAATACATCTATAAAGGTCACAATAGGTCTTTGTAGATCGCAGAGAGTTATGGAATTTTCAAGGACTTCCACTCGGTCCATGCTTGTTTGTGGGATGTAAGTCCAAGTTTGTACCACCAATACAGTGTTTTTTAAACCAAAATAAAATGAGTGTCTTAAGTTTTATGAACTTATTCTGATATGACGGTGTAGTGATAATTATTTAAGATTGTTGGGAAAAGGTATTGCTTCAACTGTCGCGTTATTGCCTTTTTAAATTAAGTTAAGGAACATCTATGCAAAAACTGTTACCATAAATTCAGAACATGATTGTAGACCCAGTAAAGCTGAAAAGGAAAAAGCACTGTAATTAATAAATATATTCTACGTGTTGAATATTTGGCCATTGGATGAGCGATTATAATAATATTCCACAACTATCACACAACGCCATCTAGTCCCAAGCTAAGCAGAGCTTGTGTTGATTATCTGTTGCGTTATGTGCCGCGGTCACTATTCCCGCACGGAATAAATATTTGTATGGTTCACAGGTAGTTCTAAGTCTCTGGTTATTTGTGTACATGTGAGTTTAGATGATGTTAATGTTTCTTAAATGCACCCACGATTCAGGAGAAATTTTTAGTTATTAATTGTGTGGGGGAAAGTTTTAAAAGAGATGGGAACAGTTTTGTGTTGTTGTCCCTTACATTTTATATTCTTACGTTATATCCTTTTTATATGTATTAGTCACAGACTACATAGAGATTGGTATTAGTATTGTTAAACAATTATGTAGTTTAATAGCTATTGTAGTTGTAAAAACGTTTATAAGCAAAACAAATTGGAACACATATATATATACTTGCGCAGGCGCTTTACCTTAAAATTGGTAGGATAGTTTTTATAAGAAAATATTAGGTTATGTATCAAAGTTAATAGTATATGTATTGTAAAAACTCGGAAGCCAGTACTAATTTAATGTGAAGCTTGATATTCTACACTCGTCAGCAAAAGTATGGAATCACTTACTTTGGAATTGATTCGCGATATCTCCATAAATAATGGCGTGATTTGAATGAATTTGGTATCAATATAAAGTTAATTGTTAAACCTTTATAATGGTGCCATTTTTTAAATTCATAACTAGGTATTAGGTACTTCGGTCGCACGGAATCGGGAAAGTGATTCCATACTTTTGCTCTAGTGTAGTATAGTATTTTATTATGGACACAATTGATTATATTATTATGGGCTGCTTACCTAATTTCTTAATATAAGCTTGATGATATATGATTTATAATGTAAACCAAAGTGAAATTGTTAGTTTTAAATTCTTCTGTACCTATTGAAAAATAAGGAATGTGTCGCATAAGTCCGGCGTCAAGTAGCTCGTCTGGGTTCTTTCTTCTTGAAAAGTCGTTGTGCCGACAGCTGGGAGACCCGCGGTCAACGACGATATAATACTAGACTGGTAATAACAGGCGACCGATGTCTGCCAACACATTAGGCAAAAAAGTCTTATATCCGTCTCATTTCGACCAATCCTGTGAGCCGTAAACATACGTTGAGACAGAACCGACCTTGAGTTAGCCAATCACAACGCAGTACCCCGCCTCCCTCGCTTACGTAGTACCTCAGCGAGTTGGCAGAATAGTTTTGTTCGATAAATCGTGCAATGCGTAGTCTATAGTATTATATCGTCGTTGCCCGCGGTATAAACAGTTAAAAGTTGTAAGGTTAGCAACAACGGCGTGTAAAAGTTGTAAGGTTAGCAACAACGCCGTGTAAAAGTTGTAAGGTTAGCAACAACGGCGTGTAAAAGTTGTAAGGTTTGCAAAACGGCGTGTAAAAGTTGTAAGGTTAGCAACAACGCCGTGTAAAAGTTGTAAGGTTAGCAACAACGGCGTGTAAAAGTTGTAAGGTTGGCAAAACGACGTGTAAAAGTTGTAAGGTTGGCAACAACGGCGTGTAAAAGTTGTAAGGTTGGCAACGCGCAAGCGGTACTTCTGGTGTTGTAGGCGACCAAATGCTATGGTGGTGACCGTGCACAATCGTAAAGGCCGTATGCTTGTTTGTCACCTTGTTACAGTATAACAAATGGTTTTAATCTTTTAGTCTAGTCGCTAAATATACCTACGTGATTTTATTGTAAAAAATATAAATACGTAAACATATAGGGTGACTGGTAATTAGTATACAAACAATTTTTATAGAGCAAAGCCGAAATCGTGAAAAAAATATCAACTGTTCAGTACATTAGACAAACATTAATGTACTGAACAGCTGATTTTTTTTCGCGATTTCAGGTTTGTTCCCATCGTAAAAGTTGTTGGTTATCAAGAGCACAATCACGTGTTTAAGTATCGTACACTAATTACCAGTCACCCTATATATGTATCTCTGCGTAAGTCTACAATGCAATATTTATAACTAATTGAAAAAAAAAACTTACCTTGTAAATTTATGTAATATTAAAACACCTTGTAGAGACAAATTGCTTTATTATACAGGGTGGAATTTTGTAATGCCACCTGGAGGGAAAGTACTCTTAATACTGCAGATAGAAAATTTTACTCAAAGGAAACATTCCTTTATTTTTGAATAGAAAGCAAACTGCATTCGAAGATTTTCGAAAATTCTCTTCTCCCACACCCGGGAATCGAACCGTTTTGTAAATAATTAAATTAATTTAAATTTCCTGGTTTTCCTTTCATTTAATTTATCATGTTTGTTAGAGAGATTTCATCCTTATAATTGACCCTAACGATCGATGCAATAAAAGTACAGGGTATATTTTTTTCAGATTTTAGCCGGTTCGATTCCCGGGTGTGGGAAAAGAGAATTTTCGAAAATTTTTGAATGCAGTTTGCTTTCTATTCAAAGATAAAGGAATGTTTCCTTTGAGTAATATTTTCTATCTGCAGTATTAAAAGTACTTTCCCTCCAGGTGGCATTACAAAATTCCACCCTGTACATAAAAAAAACAACCTTATTAATAAAATAGGTAGTCCTCAAAGCAGTCATTACTTACCTACTGCCACCAGCAAATCAACCTACCCCAATCTGTCTTTCTTCAATGGATTTTCAACTTTATCACAAAAGACGAGGTTTCATATTCAACTGAAACATTTTACAGTTTGAGAATTGTTGACGTACAAAATAAAAAATTCGTGCGCATTTTCTGATAAAATAGTTTCTAGTGATTTTAGTGAATTATCCTATCCATTAAATAAAATGGGCTTATGTAGAGATAACGGCATCATATAAATACCAATGTACATTATGTACTGGTTCATATCATTTATGTAGTTATTTTTGGTTGATTGTAACTGTAATTTTTTATACATATTAATTTTAATGCAAAATTACTAAGAGGAAATAGGGGAAAAATTGTACACGTCATATTTGTTCTACAGTCAGACCAATTTTGTATATTGGATACCTATTTTTATATTAATTGTATTATTATGTTATTTAAGTAAAACTAGAACTGATTTTGTAAAAATCTAGGCCATGTAGATATCTAGACGTAGATTTATAGGTATAAAGTGCCAATTGTAGGTAAAAATAAATATTTATAAATCATTATAACCTGTTTTTTTTAAACTTGCATATATACGTGTGGATGTAATCTCAAACTCAAAATATTTACACCATATCAATCAATACGTGGGGGGCTATCTCAGCCTATACCTTCAACAGATGCCGACCGAATTATTTTGTATGTTATTCAAAACAAAACAATATTAACTAATCACAAAATAATCAGCATGGAGTAGGCTCATGAATCTTCGTAATTTCCTTCATTCGCGGGTTATCTATCAAAATATATAGTCTAAAAGAAATTATCGGAGAAGGACGCTATGTCAGATAACGGTATCCGATAACTAAGAGCGTCATTAATGCTATTTAACTGTGTAATATTTAATTAACATAAGATTAATACTGACAAGATTAATAGGTACTTATTTTCATATCAAGCACGTTTGCTTAAATCATGCGATACTTTTTTTTTTAATGGTAGTTGTACACTTTCGCAGAGACAGTTCGAGGCAGGGAAAGTGCGAGAGTGGGTATAGTAGCACTCGTCTACTCTCAGTGTTGTTTTTCACGGGGTTTTGGGAAATGTCTCGAGAGACATAGAGAGAAAGTTCTCTTATGAGAGTATACAGCCACTATAAGGCTAATGTTTAGAGAGAATTGAAATTGAATTTTAAACATTTTGTGGTCTTAAGTAAAGTTTCGGCTACATGAAACTATAACACTACTACAGACACCCAACTAGACTATGGAAACACCCAACTCGACGTAGCCTTTTCAACGTTTGACCATTCATCGGTATAATTTTTGGCATACGAACATAGTCCCTTGTAGAAAAAAAATATTATATCCCTCTGTCTGAGTCAAAACCAAAAATAATTATAAGAATAGAATATTTGAATGACATAAAAAAATATGATCAAACCATAACTGGTGAAATTTTAATTGGGTACCGGTATGTATTGATCCTTTCGGGATTACAGCAGTTACATTGGTCGAAAATTGCCTTTCGAATCTGACCTATGGCTGCATTGGATGGATTAGAACATCTATACATATAATAAAATAGTAGGAAAGTCAAAACTGAACATTGAATATTTTTTTTAAAGAATACTTGGGGTGTGATCTACAATCGATACCGAAGCCAAAAATATAGTTTTTAGAATTTTTGTCTGTTTGTCTGTTTGTCTGTATGTATGTCCGGGATAAACTCAAAAAGTACTAGACGGATTTGAATAATTTTTTTTTGTTGTATAGGCATTAAGTCTGGTCAACACATAGGCTATAATTTATCTTTGAAACTTGAACACCTGGTGCAGAACCGCAACGGACCAGCTAAACTATAAGAGATACAAAAATGGTGCGATAGCAAAAATTGAAGATCTGGCACATCTGATGTGGAACACCAAAAGCCCAGCTACACTATAACATATAAAGGAATGACGTTTTAGCAAAGTTGTTCAGCCTGATGAGCGGTCTCTGATGACGTATACAAATTGAAGATCTGGAACATCTGTTGTGGAACTCCAAGAGCCCAGCTACACTATAAACATGTAAAGAAATGACTTCTTAGCAAAGTTGTTCAGTCCGATGAGCAGTCTCTGTTGACGTATAAAAATTGAAGAACTAGAACACCTGATGTGGAACACCAAGAGCCCAGCTACACTATAACAAATACAGGAATGACGTCTTTGCAAAGTTGTTCAGCCTGACGATCACTCTCTGTTGGCATATAAAAATTGAAGATCTGGCACACCTGATGTGGAACACCAAAAGCCCAGCTACACTATAACATATAAAATTATAAAGGAATGACGTTTTAGCAAAGTTGTTCAGCCTGATGAGCAGTCTCTGTTGACTTATAAAAAATTAAAATCTTGAACACCTGATGTGGAACACCTAGAGCCCAGCTACACTAATTCAGGAATGACGTCTTTGCAAAGTTGTTCAGCCTGATGAGCACTCTCTGTTGACATATAAAAATTGAAGATCTGGATCACCAAAAGCCCAGCTAAACTATAACATTTAAAGGAATGACGTCTTAACAAGAGTTGCTCAGCCTGATAAGCACTCTCTGTTGATGTATAAAAATTGAAGATCTGGAACACCTGTTGTGGAACTCCAAGAGCCCAGCTGAACTATAAAATATATAGGAATGACGTCTTAGCAAGAGTTGCTCAGCCTGATGAGCACTCTCTGTTGACGTATAAAAATTGAAGATCTGGGACACCTGTTGTGGAACTCCAAGAGCCCAGCTACACTATGACATATAAAGGAATGACGTCTTAGCAAAGTTGTTCAGCCTGATGAGCAGTCTCTGTTGTACGTCACTAACAAAGTAAGATGAGTATTTTTTTTTTGTTGTCTAAAATCCCATTTGACTAAGACAACACTGCAACACTCAACGTGTTCGTAGTCATGAAACTGTGACATAGCAATGGTGTTTCAGGATTGTAATGTAGTCGTCTTCCCCTGGAGGCGACGGCCCTCCACCGCGTCTATCGAGGCGCATCGCAAGGAGAATGATCATCTCATCCGCACGTAAAATACGCGCATGACGTGGAGTTGCGGATACCAGCCCGCTATACAATAGAATATAATCGCCAGGATGAATCCCCGGAAAGAGCTCCGGCGCGATCACAGGGCAATATGGAGAGAGCGACTGTCGCAACAGAGTTCCGGGCACGCCCCAACCGCGGCGGTAAGACCCCTCTTTAAGGAGTGACTGGATAGGCGTCACGGCGTCCAGCCTGACCTACCACATGACGTAGGTCCTCACCGGACATGAAAGTTTCGGGAGGTACCTGTGTCGGATAGGGAAGGAAGAATCGCCTGGGTGTCACCACTGCGTGGATCGCCTGGAGGACACGGTGGAGCATACGGTGCAGGACTACCCGCTTGGGCAGAGCATCGCCGTGTCCTCACTACGACGATAATCAGTGACCTTTCGTGCTTAGTATTGGTCGAGGCCATGCTGCGGGGCGAGACAGAATGGGGAGCAGTCGCCTCCTTCTGCGAAGCAGTCATGCTAGCGAAGGAGGAGGCGGGACGCATGAGGGAGAGGACATGTCCACCTCCAGCCCAGCCGCAGCGGTAGACGCCGATGGCGACAGACGTCGCTACACGATCTCCAGCCACTGTAGGCGCGACCATGCGGGCGGCAAGTAAGATTGCACGTTGTGTTCCACGTGATGTATTACCACGCTAAAAAAAAATGTAATCGTCTGAATGTACCATGTCGAAAAAAAAAAGCCGTCGAGGCCGTGGACAGAACACATTGAGACGTTTGCCATGATGATAGACCCATGGACAATATCACGGTAGGTACTGTTCTCTGCAAAATTCCGGCAGACACTGCCTGTTGTAACAAGAATTGATAAGTTACGTATTCGGAGTCCCGTCAAGTATAACACTTCAGGAAAATTCTTGGCTATGTGATCGTGCGATACTAAAAAAATTACCGAACCGCTGCAATAAATGAAAACATATTAGCCGAGTCATACAATAACGTCGTCAATCAGGATGATGCCAGCAACTACCCACTCGAGATTTTACGAGTAAATTCATTAACTGCCTGTGGTCCTCGAGCTCATAAAATAACCTAAAAGTAATAATAATGCTTCTAAGAAATCTAACTCCACCAAAATTATGCAATGGAACGCGACTAAGAGTTACTGCATTACACAGAAATTTAGGCGAAGCTGAAATTCTCACCGGATGTGGCTCAGGGGAAACTGCATTGATACCGTGAATACCACTCATCTCCAACAATTTCCCTTTCCAGTTCAAACTCACACAATTCCCGGTAGCCGCTTACTTCGCGATGACCATAAATAAGTCCCAAGGACAGACCCTGAAGGAAGCTGATGTCGACCTAAGTTCCAACTGTTTTTCCCACGGCTAATTATATATCACATGCTTGCCTGTCAGTAATGCTGACCACCTTTTTATTTTAGCACCAGAGGGAAAAACTACCAATGTCGTATATAATATATAATGTTCTTGCCAAACCGCAAATATAAAATTGTTTTTTAAGGTATATTATTTTTTAATGTTTTTATAATTTTTCCTTTATATGTGGCTAATGACCTATCTTGGTGCAAAATTTGAAGTTTCTAAGTCTGCTAGAAGTACCTTAGATTTTTGATGATCGGTCAGTGAGTGAGTGACAAAATGGTGTAACTTTGATCGACCGTAACTCCTAAACTATTCATTCAATTGGCATGTAATTTCGAACTTAAGCTTTTTCTAATGCCTACTATTATTCACCGAAAACCTAAACTCCTAGCTTTGTCCACGTCGAAGTTATAGGGGGGGCGAAACAGCCGCGAATCGCTTCGAGAAAAGATGGTACGGCCGTGCCCTTTTGCTCGAGACTTGGCGGGGCACTGCCGTGCCCCCAGATACAATGCGGACGAAGTCGCGGGCAACAGCTAGTAGTTAGATAAATATGTAGGTACTAGTTTGATTATGATAACGTATCTTAGGCAATAACAACATGTAGATAAACAAATTTCAATATCATGTCCTTTCGTTAATTACAAGATTTCATGCTTCATGGGAGGGCAAAATATGTCAAGGAGATAATTTGCCCACTAATCAACGGCCTAGCCTTTTCCCAACTATGTTGGTGTTGGCTTCCAGTCGAAGCAGATGCAGTTGAATATCAGTATTTTACATACACATTTAATTTGCCCACTAAACTTGTATTTTACTTTTTTTACGGATAGGGCCATGTTTGCCCCTTTTCCCTTTTTGAGTTTTCTTATATATATACTACTCAAAACAAAATAAGGGCCACCTGGTTTTTATTGATTTATTAAATAATGTTTAAATATTACTAACTACAATGACTAATTCTGATTAATATTAATGGTTTTAGATGGAAATACACAAAAATTAAGTATGTATTCCAATAAATCGTTAACTTAAACGAAATTGAATGAAAAGTGGGAAATTGCAGGAATGTGTCAAGTTACATAAAACATAAAAAAATCGAAAAAATAACGTCTTTAATGTTCCAAAGTGTTCTTTTAAGCTTCTCTTTTAACTCTGTTCTCTCTGTTCTGCTCATTTTATAGGAGGTGGAATGGTCTGGATTAAATCTCGATCATTTTCTTTTGGAATCCTCTACCAGCAAGTTTTGAGACAATTTATGAGATCCAGCTGCGTGTTGATGGAAATTTTACTTTCTTTTTCACTTTTCTTTAACTCATCTCTTAAATGCTCAATAGAACTCAGGTATAAATCCTGAGTGTCCACTGTAACATCGTAATTCGAGCATCAGCGAATGTGTGCACTGTTAGTCGCGTCGTGTTCGCTCGAGCATTATCCTGCTTCAAGAAGAACTCAGGTACTCCTTGCTGTGCGAATTGGATAATGTGGAGTTGCACTACATTCTCTACGCAATTTTGAGCAGTTACAGCACCCTCGTTAAGAAGTGCGAGCTCAGTTTTGCGTGATAGAGATAACCGCCCCAGACCATAACTCAGAACTCGCCAGAACAGTCTGTTTTAAGAGTGCAAGGATTTGAAACCTGTTGTTAAGATCTTCTCTACACTCTTATGAATCAGTTTTTATTAAAAAAAAAATAACCCACCAGTCATCAATAAAAAGCAATGAAGCCCAGTCAAAACAGTTCAATAAATTTTCTCCGTCGCAAATGTTTCACGATGTGCACCTTATGCTGTAGTTAACTGGAGGTGAACCATGCATCTTCTTGAGTATTGTTAGTCTTTATGGAGTCGATTCGGAATAGTGTAGTCAATTATAGGGGTGCCTGTAGTTCGACGCAATGGAGTTTGTACGGTCCGCGCAGTAGATTTTCGCTCTATTTGCGCGGTTTAACAAACATAATGGCCTTTTTGTGCTTTACTTACTTACTTTCTTCCTCGATCACGGCGTCTCGTGATATTACCCGTCTTTTGAGACCAGTTTCAAGCATTTTGAACCACTCATTGGGAATATTCCACCATTAAACCTACCTCTTCTGGCTATGGGCCCCCTGGATTAAGGTGACACCCCAAGTGGCTGTTTTTGCGTCTATATGTCTCCGAATACATGACATTATAAGATTGAAAGATCATTATAGCCCGCTTGCTGTATTAGTCGAAGAAAACTCCGTTAGAAGTTTGAAAATTAAAAAACACCAAACCGTAAATTCTAAGTTATCTCAACAATGTAATTAAAAAAAAGTTGTGAATTTCAAATTATACAGTAGAAACAATATTAATACTTGAAAGAAACCATAACAAGATATATTCTATTTATTATGTACCCAGAATAAGAGCAATACTTATTTAAAGTGCAATTTAATAAGTGGCCCTTATTTTGTTTTGAGGAGTATATATTATAATACTTATAATATTTTAATTTAGTTCGACTACAGGGTAACAAGGAAGGGCCGGAGAGTTCTGGGAAGGACTTAGAAAAGGCCGTTGCCCAGGTGTGGGACAGAAATTAGAGACTGGGCGAAAGCTTTTTCTTTACCGGCATAATGTCTGGTCCTTCAACTGTATACTTCCACAATTATGCGCATGCTATTTTATTACTTACCAAAAAACTTAAAATATTTAAAATGCCATGTGACGAAATTGTGATTTATCACAAATAGAAATATTTCAGATAATTGTCCTGAACCGATAATTGTTAATCGGCTTATTGTGATCGATTAATTAGGTACTTGAATATTATTTTAACGTATCTGTTTTCCATTATTAAATACATTCTGTTTGAAAGAGATGGTGCGTTTTGTTTCTGATATGAGTTTTTAATAAAAATATTAAATATTTTGTAACATTTGTGTTTTTTAAGATTTTGTTTTAGTGTGATCGGCTGTACCACCACTATGTAAGTATTTTTAGATGTTTGTATTATCATAAATACAGAATTATTTACTACACTAATAAATCTGTGTCATCAGCATAGGTCGGAATTAGGTACCTAGAGTTATTCATCTACTTAAGAGCGTATATTCCGAAAGCTGGCAACGTCGCAAATGGTTGTCAAATATTAACAAGTTTTAATTAATTTAGCATTGTTACTGTATGAAAATAAGAAATATGGCTCTGTGGTGCACTAAAAAATTGATAAGGGAATGCAATAATTAATATCGTAACACCGAATATATAGTTTTAGATGTAGAAAAAGCATTTGGAAGCTTTCCAAATGCCTTTTACACACCGGAAACGGTTACAACATCAAATTCAGTGTTTTAATTGCATTCCTATATCATTTTTTTAGTGCACTACAGAGCGATATTTCTTGTTTTCATTCAGAAAAATTTGCCAAATTAATTAAAACTTATAATTATTTGACAGCTTTTTGCGACGTTGCAAACATTCAGAATATGCAGCCTTAAACTAATTTCATACAGCGAAAGAATAAAGTAGACGTGCCCCAAATCCCGAAATTAATTATTTTAAAGAGCAGAAAAATCCCGTGATTTATTACATAAAAGTTATTAACTTTTACACAATTTATTTGTCTAATCTATCTCTGATGTTTTATTATTATTTATTTGTAAGAGGTACTGTTTTCAACACGAGATTGTCTATTACAAATCCCGGGAAGATCCATATTAATATCAACATTTTGATGCAAGTCCCAAAATAACTACTTAATTCCGACCTTGGGTCATCAGACGAGATAGTGTTCAAACTCGAATCTATCATTAGGTATGGGTACTCACATAATATAAAAAATCTACTATGATCCTTGTTGTTCGGGCTGACGGAATGACTAATAAAGCCCACCATCTATTCCTTCAATTGCCCTTGGGGTTACAGGGACACGGTAACTTGTTCAAACATTCTTGTAGCAGCCGAATGGTTCCCGGGTAGCAGAGGGGCACCCGTCATGTAAATTAAAATATCACATAAATCCTTTTAAGTACGTGATTTCAAATTTTTAATATAAGAACTGCATGAGATCGTTCAACTTTATAAGACCCACAGCCTAGTAACACTGTGGATGTGGAGGATACAGCCAGGGGTGCGGTGGCTCTGCAGTGCTCAAAACACACAGATAGACACTTCACTATTGCAGTGCTTAGTACTATCTGGGGGAGGCTGACACGAAAATAGTTGGGAAAAGTAGGGCAAATAACGGAATAAACAACGTTATAATCAGCCTATAATATTCCCACAACTGGGACACATGCATTCTCTCTGGGAGTGGGCTGTACTCCACCATAATGGACTTGGACCATTGCGTCGTTCGTTATTCTAGGGCATGCTATGTGTCCTCACGATGTTTCCTTCACTGTTTTGAATGCAGTGGTGATGAAATAAATTACATTAAGAACTTAATGCCTGTTTGGTTTCGAACCTACGATCTACAACTCGTAAGTCGGGTTTGTTATTACTGGGCCACCCTGCTCTCACTTGTAAATCGGGGCTGTTACCACTGCTCACCTGTATGTCGAGGTCGGTCGTTACCGCTTCTCGCTAATTGCTGAAGCTGCCACTGCCAGTAGTTTAGTTGCCATAAAAGTACTTTTTGGTGTCCGTTTCGACCGCGCGGCCATGACGTTTTTTTTAAATAAAAACCATCCCAAGTTTTTGTAAAAATATGTAAAAGTCGATTCCCAAAAACCATGAATTTGTCAAAGCAATGGTTAAAAAGTTATAAGGGTTTGAACGTGGCCGCGCCATCGAAACTTTCCGAACCGCGCGGCCATGGAGATCTTTAAAACTAAGAGTCGCAGAGACCTGAAATTTTGGGAAATAGTAGATTGAATTTGTAAACCAAATGTAAAAATATAGAAAAAAATCCTGTGTTTGTATTTTAGGAGTTGTAAGGATAAAACCTCATGGCCGCGCCATTGAAACGGTGACAAAAACGTTATCGCCGATATCTCACTGAAAAAGAAACTCAGACGTCTGAAATTTGTTGTAAAACACAGATTTGCATTTGTCAAAACTTGTAAAAATACAACAAAAAATCCTAGGTTTACATTTCAGGAGCTGTAAGACTAAAACGCCATGGCCGCGCCATCGAAACGTTAAAAATTTAGTTTTTCGCCAATATCTCACTGAAAAAGCATCGCAGAGGTCTGAAGTTTTTTGTAAAACACAGATTTGAATTTGTCAAAACTAGTAAAAATACAACGAAAAATCCTAGGTTTATATTTGAGGAGCAGTTGAAGAAAATCTTCAATGCGTCTTGAATATGTCGATTAGGGTGACAACGGATCATTATTTACAGAGAAATTTCCACCTTTTTATTAGAAATGATATCCCAAGGATTCTTTGAACAAAATCTTTAACAATCACATAAATTAGAGATTGTTCGATTGTTGGTATATGTTTTTAAAAAAACTATTATTAAATTAAAAATTCAGGTCTGTGTCAGGTCGGTGTAAGACGATACATAATTTAACATATGGTTTAATCGATGACTATTAAGATATTAAACTACATGAGAATTTTAAAAACTATAGTGAGAATAAGCTCCATTTAAAGATGCCCTGTCTTTAAATGGAGCACTCAACATCGAACAATCTCTAATTTATGTGATTTTTAAAGATATAGCCATATTATTGCTCCTCATTGTTCGACGAATCCTTGGGATATCATTTCTTATAAAAAAGGTGGAAATTTCTCTGTAAATAATAATCCGTGGTCACCCTAATCGACATATTCAAGACGCATTGAAGATTTTCTTCAACAGCTCCTCAAATATAAACCTAGGATTTTTTGTTGTATTTTTACTAGTTTTGACAAATTCAAATCTGTGTTTTACAAAAAACTTCAGACCTCTGCGATGCTTTTTCAGCGAGATATTGGCGAAAAACTAAATTTTTAACGTTTCGATGGCGCGGCCATGGCGTTTTAGTCTTACAGCTCCTGAAATGTAAACCTAGGATTTTTTGTTGTATTTTTACAAGTTTTGACAAATGCAAATCTGTGTTTTACAACAAATTTCAGACGTCTGAGTTTCTTTTTCAGTGAGATATCGGCGATAACGTTTTTGTCACCGTTTCAATGGCGCGGCCATGAGGTTTTATCCTTACAACTCCTAAAATACAAACACAGGATTTTTTTCTATATTTTTACATTTGGTTTACAAATTCAATCTACTATTTCCCAAAATTTCAGGTCTCTGCGACTCTTAGTTTTAAAGATCTCCATGGCCGCGCGGTTCGGAAAGTTTCGATGGCGCGGCCACGTTCAAACCCTTATAACTTTTTAACCATTGCTTTGACAAATTCATGGTTTTTGGGAATCGACTTTTACATTTTTTTACAAAAACTTGGGATGATTTTTATTTTAAAAAAACGTCATGGCCGCGCGGTCGAAACGGATACTACTTTTTGTTGTCATCCCGGATTGCGTACGGCTATATCAAGATCAACCTCACTTTATCTTAAAAATATTTAAATAAGCTACCAGTATCAACCTAATTAAGCAGGTGATTAACGATATCAATGTAAAAAAAAGTGTTTACATTTTTTAACATGATGTATGTCCACTTTCACTAATAAAGACTTTCTACCCTTTTTGTTCAAAAGTAGCTTTGCCTTCTGAGGTGGTGTGCTCGCTCTACCTCTTTACGAATATCATTATATTGATTCCTCAGTTACAGAATTGATCATCACCTGCTTGTTTTCATCATCGGTTTAGTACATTCATCTCATTCATCTCATCTCTATCTTTTTTTCTCATAGCCCATTTATTTAATGCTTAACATCATCATTACTATCGCAAGACTAGAGAAAATAAGAATATCTCAAAGCCTCGTCGAGGAGCATGTTAACGTAGAGTCCAGCAATTAGAATTCTTATAGAGAATAGCATGGCTGTCCTTCGCATTTCGCATCCTCACTGACCCATCCACCCTATGACCTAATGCTCAATCAAAACTTGCAGAAACAATGCCGCTCACGCTGACGGCTAAGCTGGTGATCGGTGTGGTGGTTCTTGCCGTCGCAGGAGGTCTCACAGCCACTATAGTACTACTAGTCAACGAAGATAATGGATACGAGAACGCTGAACCAGAGCCGACCACGATCACAGCCATTACTTCTGCAGTTACAACTGAAGAAAGCGATTTACCGTATCGAGTGGGAGTCGGTATTGCTGATATGACGGGGCCGTGTGTGGAAATTACTTTTGTAAGTTGTCCTGAAAGTTTCTCAGAGATTATAATGCCAATAGTTGAAGTAGACTGGATAGCTTCGTGTTAAATTTCGTATCTTTGCTAAACTGAGTCGTTTAGAATTCTGGATTTGAAATAGAAATGAAGAAATTATGATGAACCTGGAACGTTTGGTAATATGTCTAACATTATCAGCTTATTAAAATGCGATTCCACTGGTGTTCGGCACTTAAGTTCATTCTGGTGGATTCACTCAAACAAACACGAACAAAGGATACTTTTGTGCGCGCACATGTGAGCAGTGGACTCGTTATTTGTGCGCATATTGCTAGACTTAGTTCTGTAAAACAATTATTTAAAGAAAAACAAAAAACCCGACTGCGTAAGAAATTAACTTAAATAAAAACTAAAAAGAAAGAAATAAGCCCAGTAGTTTAGAATTCACTCATTCACACTCACAGTCGGGGCCCCTTCGGAAGATTTGATTGGTATAATTTGAAGGGGCCCCGACTGTGAGTGAGTGGAGTTAAGGGAGTGGACTGACGCCACTATAAGTTTACAATCAGCGATTACGTAACTGTATGACTCCCATCAGCAAAGATATGGCCCGATCCTGTATGGTCTATCGTAAGTTATTGATGGTTACAGATGGGTTACGCTGAAGTTGGTCAAAGAGGTCGAGGACTCCACCTGCGCCAGTTCGCCAGGTCTTTCATCTTCGTGAAGGGTGAGACCAGAATAGTGCTGGTCACCACTGAGGTGCAGGCTGTCGGCATTGCCGTTAGGCGACAGGTAAGACATAATAAATGTACCGATGTAAAGTAACATTTCAGAGAAAGATTTAAGAAGAAATTTCAGTCAGTAAAAATCTAATGCACCTCGCAAACTATTAGAAATTTTGATTCGGCAACTTTTATATAAAATGTACGCACTGAGTGCCTTCCGGAGAGTATCAGAATTTTCTAACAGTTTCTTACAGTATGCGATTGCGCTTAGTCATTAGGTAAAGTCGTCTATGGCCCTCACTAAAAAATAATATTGTTGAAAGCTATGACTCTACTTAAAGGAGATGATTGCAACGTAATAATAATCATTATCATCAATTATAATTGATTATTATTATTGGTTCATTTTTACAAATGAACTGATCACATTTCTTCTAGGTGGTGAGGAATCTCCAAGAGCGGTACGGAGACATATACTCCCTGAGGAACGTGATCCTCACTGGCACTCACACGCACAGTGCTCCCGGAGGACACATGGTGGACTTCATCCTGGACATCAGCATTCTCGGCTTCTCCAGGGAGACCTTCAATGCTTATGTTGATGGAATAACCAGGGTTGGTATTATAATCATATCTAGTATCTATATGCGTCAGCCTCTTAAAATAGTGTAAGTTTTGACTTGTGTTTTTGCCGAAAGTGGACAATAGATGTTTGTTAAAAAGACCAGTACATTGTCTGTCCTATTCTCGCATCTTAGAATTCCACTGTAGCTCCAGAAACAAGCCTTCTATTCCGGCTTTGTTTCTTACAATAACTTTATAATGGTTGGCTATTTTTTGAGATATCTACAACATGTCATGTAGCTATTCTATATTAAGTACTCGATCCTTCAATAATTTTTCAAGTAATACAGCGATATTATAAAATTTCAGAGTATTATCCGTGCGCACGAGAACATGGCACCAGCGCGACTGTTCTTCGCGCAGGCTAGAGTGACAGGCGCTCACAAGAACAGATCACCCTTCTCTTATGAACATAACCCTGCAGACGAGAAGCGTCGGTAAGTAGCAGAGGTGAGAGGTAGATACGGTTTTTCACGTTTTTGTCGATGAAGTGTCAATGGTAATCAATTTTGAGTTGGTAAATTAATATTTGCAAGGAGAGTCGTACCTAGATACGTCAACATTACGGCAAGTTAGGATTAATAGCCCTTAAGGCAGGCTGTTCAGGAGCCTAAAATTATGAAGTATTGAAGATTCAGAGCAAGTTATGCTTGGTTTGTATGAAAGTACAGTCACTATTCCGAAAACCGCTAACTCTAGTGGTGCGGAGGCCAAATTGCAATAACAGACGAGATAAATGGGCCAGTTGGTTTGCCTAAGGAATAGTGCCGACATCATAGCATGTTCTGCATTCAATTTCCAATCTTCTTCGCAGGTACAATGGCAACACCGACGACATCCTAACACAAGTGAGGATCGTGAAGGAAGACGGAAGCTTGCACGGCGTGATGAACTGGTTCTCAGTCCACACCACCAGCATGAACTTGACGAACCGACTGGTGTCGTCAGACAACCTGGGGTACTCAGCCCTGAGGATGGAGCAGGAACTCAACCCTGGGAAGTTACCTGGGAAGGTTGGTAGAATGTTTTTATCTAAGTGACTATGTACCTTTTGCCGCGGTATCGCACTCCACTGATAGCCTATGCCACTCAGGATCAATGTGGCTTTCTACCGGTGAAAGGGTTTTTGAAGTCAGTCCTAAAGAGGAGGCCTGTGTCCCAGCAGTGGGAACATTATAGGCTGATTGTGCTTACCTACGCTTATGCTAACGTTAATCTTGTTCCAGCCTGACATTGTCGCGGGATTCTTCTCGTCCAACCAAGGCGACGTGTCTCCGAACACCCGTGGTGCTCAATGCGAGTTCTCCGGCAACCCGTGTGACAATCAGTTCTTGCTCTGCAACCACATGGAGAGGTGCTATTCCCAAGGACCCGGTGAAGACATGTTCGAGAGCACCAAGATCATTGGCAATGCTGTGTTTGAAGGTGCTTGGGTGAGTGCTTAAAAAGCTATGACAACAAATTCTTCTACTTCTCGTTACTACAAATTAGAAAGGCTACAACTACAATATGTAATGAAAGACTTATCGTCCGACTATATATGGACCATGCCCTGGTCGACGGCGTGTTGCAAGAGAGCTGTCTGCAATATGACGTGGCCTCCCTAAGAGGGCCAAAGCCTGCCGGGGTCGAGGGTCTAAAGAGCTACCATGACCTAAAACGTAAAGGGCTATTGAAGGACACCGTGGATTTAAGTCAGTACAAGTCTGATAGTCCCTCCTGCCCTGCCCTGGGTGAGAGGACTCATTTGATGATTTTACCACGCTAAAAAAAAAGGGAACGAACACGCTCAGCTACTGCGTCATCACCATCAGCCGGAAGACGTCCACTGCTGAACATAGGCCTCCCCCTTAGACTGCCACGCCTAACGACAATCCTCCACTTGCATCCATCGTCTGCCCGCGACCCTCACGATGTCGTCGGTCCACCTAGTGGGAGGCCTGCCTACGCTGCGTCTTCCGGTCCGTGGTCGCCACTCGAGAACTTTTCTCCCCCATCGGTTATCAGTTCTACGAGCGATGTGGCCTGCCCATTGCCACTTCAACTTGCAAATTTTATGAGCTATGTCAGTGACTCTGGTTCTTCGCCGAATATCCATGTTCCAGATTTTATCCCGCAAAGAAACTTCGAGCATAGCTCTTTCCATTACACGTTGAGTGACTCTTAGTCCTTCTAAAAGGCCAGCTACTACGTCAACCATGCCGTTTGACGCGATTTCGTAGAATGCCTCCTTCTAGGTTTTTTTCTCGTGTGTCTCCTCGGAGCAGATGAATATTAAATTATTCACATTATTTTCAGAATGCACTGAACTCCCCTGGCGAGGAGTTGACAGGAGAATTCGCAGTGGTCCACCAGTTCATGAGGATGTCTGATCAAGAGGTCGCCAGGTACGACCCAGTGGCACAGACCTTCAACCAGGTAAGTCTACTGAGGCCCTAGCATGACTTTTCATGTTTTTGTGACGTAAAGTAAACTGGAACTCTGACGTTAATTTGAAGGAAAAAAGTTTCTCGATCGTATAGACGCCACCAGGTCAACCTACCGATCGAACACCAACCTTCTACAATTGTGATAAGGTTTAAAAGTTAATATTTCCTCGTTTCTCCGCTCCGCCAGCTCGCTCCGCGTCAATGGACAGGCAGCCTAACTGAGTTAGGTTAACCGGGGTTAAAAAATAACACTGGGGGCGCAATTGGGCATTTTTCAAAATGCTTAGAAACCACCCAGTGCAAATAAAATTTTGGTAAGACATGATTCGGTCCCAGTTTCAGCAGTTTGGCAGTGGCCTTGCGATGTAATGGTCGCCAGTAATAAGTCAGTTACAATAGTTATTTGTTATGCAAGGCTGCAAAGTTGATTTTTGTGCGCGAGTACTTGAATTGAAAACTGAGAGAGCGAAGGATTCTAAGATTGAACCGCGAGAGAAACGAGCGGTTCAAATATAGAATCCTGAGCGATGCGAAGTTTTCAAAAGTACGAGACGCAGAAAAACTTTGCTGCCGAGTGCAACACACAACTTTTCACCTCACACAGCGAGGAAATGGTAGGTGTAAGAGAAACAGCTTAAACAATTTACTATATAAGTATTTACTTATTCATTTTAGAAATTAAAAGTAAAATTACTACAATTGTTAATATTGAAAGTTAAATGTTTTTTTGGAACATTAATACTTGTGTTTGTCACTTGTGTGTTATTATTACGTAAATTTGCGGAAAATTGCTCAAATTTATTGGATTCCATTATGAATGTTGGAGACAGATATAAGGCGGTTCGAGACGATTTTCTCGAATTTTAAAAACTCAAACTTACCTACGACACCTACTACGACATCTACTACTTAACACTAATGTTCAGAAAAAAAAAATAGGTTGGTGCACTGACATGCAGTGGGGGCGGCTCACCTGCCAGTGTAGAAAACAATTGAATACAAGACGTGTTCGATTTTTAAACAACACTTTGTGCTCTAGAGCACAAAATAGAGTTTTGCGCTCAGATTTTGAATGAGAAATAGAATCTTTCCGAGCGGGTGAGGTGAAATAGTTATTTGTTATGCAAGGCTGCAAAGTTGATTTTTGGCGCGAGTACTTGAATTGAAAACTGAGCGAGCGAAGGATTCTAAGATTGAACCGCGAGAGAAACGAGCGGTTCAAATATAGAATCCTGAGCGATGCGAAGTTTTCAAAGGTACGAGACGCAGAAAAACTTTGCTGCCGAGTGCAACACACAACTTTTCACCTCACACAGCGAGGAAATGAAGTGGGGGCATTGACCTATACAGGGGGCGGCTCGCCTGGCAGTGTAGAAAACAATTGAATACAAGACGTGTTCGAATTTTAAACAACACTTTGTGCTCTAGAGCACAAAATGGAGTTTTGCGTTCAGATTTTGAATGAGAAATAGAATCTTTCCGAGCGGGTGAGGTGAAAAAAAATATAGAGTATCTATAGACCTAATATAAATTAATTATCTCTTTGTGTTGTTTTCCAGGAACAGACAGTAAAAGGATGTTTCCCAGCATTGGGCTACAGTTTCGCCTCAGGAACTGTAGACGGAGCCAATACTTTGAATATTACACAGGTATTTACTTTTTTGAGTCAATTATTTTATTAGAACTTTTTGCTGTTTGTGACTTTAAGGGTCACTTCACACCGAGACGACGCAATGATAATGGAAATGTGTACCTATCGTTTTGTGTAGGTAATACTGAAATAAAATTAGTTTTTGAGTCACTCTATTAGTAGTAGTCGCATCTTTGTTAAATAATAAATTTTCGTGTAGTAATAAAATGTGCGCGCAGCACGCGTCTCGGTAGTGAATTGGTCCTATGTTTGTTGGCGCACCCACGATACAGGATTTAGTTTTTTAACAAAAATTTCCCATCGTGGAATATGACATAGGGTAAAACTTGTTGATACGCCCTAGTTCATCTTCATTCTAGCGTTCAAACTTACTGCTCGGAACCCCACGAGAGGGTGGCCACTGTTGGCATGCAACGTGGCTGAGGCCGAGGGGCCTTATAGAATGACGGGGTGTTTTGTCAACTAGGGCGTATAACAAGTTTTAGCCTAATCAAAGTATGTTTGTATCCAGGGTACATTGGAAACCGATGAACTCCTCGGCTTCTTGGCGAGTCTAGTCGGAGCCCCGACTAAGGACGACATTGAGTGCCACGCACCGAAACCCATACTTCTGGCTACTGGACGGGTTAGTATTAAGTATTTGCAATGCACTATATTCACATAATTAGCCTCTGCACTTCTTACTGTAATTTGCTATGCCCGATAGGGTCCATAATTGTTTCTACTTCATTATGCTGAGCGCCATAATGTACAAGATTGATTGTAATAAAAAAAATTGAGTTGAGAATAATTTAACTAACTAATGAAAACAAAATATCAAACTTTACAGTAGCACAAGTAGGTAATAACTTCTATGTATTTTCATAGGTCAGGTTTGTAGAGCTTCCTGAAGGATTTTCTTACAATAACTATTATTTAAATAATTAATTATGGAATAATTAACCTACTCTAGGCTAACTTCCCGCTCCCGTGGCATCCTCATGTGGTGTCAGCTTCTCTCATCTGGCTTGGAGGCTTCGCCATCCTGGGCGTGCCAGGCGAAGCTACCACCATGTCCGGAAGACGGATGAGGGCCGTGGTCGGCGACGTCATGGAGAGGAACGGAATCGAACCCAGAGTGGTGGTATCGGGACTGACCAATGAGTACATTCATTATGTGGCTACTCCCGAGGAGTATCAGGTTAGTACCTATTACTATAGACAAACTAAAAGTCAATTCACGCTTAGACGCGACACTACGCACACATTTCAGTATCATCGCGTCATGTCGCGTCTCGTCATAGTGTGTATTGACCTTTACTCTTATCCGCGTTTTGCTACTTCTTCGCTATTCTTTTCTGATAAATTATTTTGTTTCAACAATATTCATGTCTCTGCAACCTCTCTTTTCTGGTAGTCACTACTCTCAAGCGCATTTCACACAGAGAGCGGGCGCGGGTCGGGGCGGGAGTACGGCGGAACTAGTTCTTTCTATATAAATGGAAGACTTCACACTGAAAGCGTGCGCGGGTCGGGCGCGGGGCGGGTCGTGCCCGTACACCGAAACGCGCCCGACCCGCGCCCGCTCTCTGTGTGAAATGGGCTGGTTATAGTTCTGGCGCATAGGAGTTGCACTGGTTTGGGAATAGTGTGGCGGTCTTATCCCTCAAAATCAAAGGCTCCTGTCCTGTGGTCTTTTGAGATGCATTTGTATTTTCTGGCGTGGTCATAAAAGGGCAAAAAAAAAGAAAATTGCATTGGTCAACCCTACAGGCGCGGTCCGAAGGGGGGGGTCACAGGGGACATGACCCCCCCCCAAAAATCTAAGGTCACATTGAAAAATCTTAAAAATTTTCAATAGAATAAAAGGAAACTAACTATCCCATAACGGCGATATGTAGCTTGCTGACATCTTAGGGTGCGTCCACATCTGACGAATGCGCCGCAAATGCGCAGCTCGCGCACCGTTTGCGAGCTGCACGCGTGCAGATCGCGCGCCGCGCGCGCGCCTTTTGGCGTACTAAACCATTGCTGTTACTGCGCGCGTGCAGCTCGCGCGCCGCTCGCAAACCGCGTACGAGCTGCGCATTCGCGGCGCATTCGCCAGATGTGGACGCACCCTTATGCAATACGATTTGTGCAATAATGTTTATTTTATTCCAGATACCTATTTTTTATTAGTGTAGTGAGTGACCCCCCCCAAAATTTCAGGCTGCGACCGCGCCTGCAACCCTAATACTTTAGCTTAATTTGTTTCTGACACTTTTCTGAGCTTCTTTTTAAAACTACTAACTGTTTTGCCAGGTACAAAGATACGAGGCGGCATCTACCATCTATGGACCGAACACCCTGGACATATTCCTGAACAAATTCAGTGAATTCGCCACCGCCGTTATACAGGTACCTATATGATCAGATATTCTAAAAAGATTTTTAGAGTACATACTTGATAATGACGCATTGGAAATTATAAAAGTGTCGTATCATCGTCAATTTTGGTTATTTGGTAGAGCAGTGGTGGCCCAGTGGTATCGGTCCCGACTTACAAATTGTAGGTCGTGGGTTCGAACCCCGCCAGGCGTATTTTTATTACTTTGTGTAATTTATTTCACCACCACTGCTCTCAAAACGGTAAAGTAAAACATTGTGAGGAAACCGGCATGTCCTAACACCAAAAATTCGAAAACATGTGACATCTATACCAACCCGCACTGGGCCCGCGTGGTGGATTATGGCTCACTCCCTCTCACAAAGAGGAGGCCTGTGTCCCAGCAGTGGGATGGAGCTGATGATGAAAAAAAAAAACTACGCGTCAAAAATTTTTTGATAATCTAACTGAACGGACTACGTGATTAGTTTTTTTCAGTCAAACACCTTTTCATATCATTTTCGTCTTCCAGGGTACCGTCGATGAAGTGCCTCCTGGACCAGACCCGGCGGACCACCGTGACCGTATCCTGTCCCTCATCACACCCGTGGTCTTCGACACTTCTGCCATTGGTTTGAACTTCGGAGACTGTCTGGTGCAGCCGGAAACGACGGTGCGGAGAGGACAAGTTGTTTCTGCTACCTTTGTGAGTGGTTCTAATTAGTAAGTTAATTGATCGCGTGCTCCCATTCGTAGACAGAAACATAATATTTGTGTCGTAGCGTGTCGTGTCGCGCCAGAAGCAAATTAGTTTCATACATTTATACTTACTAGATTAGTTTTTTTTTTTTTTTTAGCGTGGTAAAATCATCAAATGAGTCCTCCAACCCCGGGCAGGGCGGGAGGGACTGTCAGACTTCTACTGACTAAAATCCACGGTGTCCTTCAATAGCCCTTTCTGTTCCGGGGTCACGGTAAGGAAATAATCCCGCGACCCCGGCAGGCTTTGGCCCGCTGAGAGGGGGGCCCCGTCATTATGCTGACGCTCTTTGAGGCGCGCGTGGGACACAACGCGCCGTCGACCCGGGCATGGTCCTTGGTCGGGCAGCGAGTTGCCCTTTACTCGCTGCCCGCATGCCTCGCTGCCCGCATGCCTTAGATTAGTTAGAGTATTTAAATTTCGTTTGTCGTGAGGTGAGGAGTCATGCTAAATGTATTCTTTCGCGACAATACTTGTTCTTCGCTTCTGTCGTTATGGACACAGCCTTAAAATACGCCTTGCAGAAATACGTTAATATTTCGACTTAAAGAGTGAACCTACTTCTCCGGGAAAATATAGATAAATGCTGTTAGAGATGTCTTTCGGCGCAAAAGCGACATTGACCCAATCGTAACGTGGTTTCCAGGTGGGAGCCAACCCTCGTAATGATCTGAAGCAGGAAGGCAGCCACGCCTATATTGAGAGGTTCGAGCTCACCGAGTGGGTGGTCGTCACCAATGATGCTGATTGGAACACCAAGTTAGTATACCTTTCTGCTACGTAGGTTACACACTGGTACAGAGCTGTACCGCCAACAGTGGAACGTCATGAACGGCACAGATGCTGATTGGGTGATGGACTGGTGCTCAGCGTGTCGCGGGTTCGATCCCCGTACGGAAAATATATTTGTATGACCTGTCGGTAGTTTCTCCGGGTCAGGGTGTTTGTGTATGTGAGTTTCTATATTTGTAGGTAAACGCACCTACGAAACAGGAGAAACTCCTGGTGTAGGGCAACGCACTTTAATAAAAGAAAAAAATATTGGAAAGAAATACTTAGCCTGATCTATGTGCATCGAACCATTAGTATTTTCAAAATGCAAGCTCTCGATTTAGAATATCGGGCGGTCTTACTAACTGGGCGATCCACGGATCACGGGCTTCTCCACAACGGATTTCGTAGCGTTATGCCTACTTCGCACTTTGACTACTTTCTGTAGCTTTCTAGTAATCGGTAGCACATCGCCAACATTTTGAAATCACCATACATTAGATCACATCAGGTACGAATTTTTCAATCCATCCCTGTTCTACGGTGACGATAAAACCAATAAATAATTCAATTCTCATTGCCAGGTTCATTTGGGAGCGTAGTTCTATGATCAGGGGCACGAGTCGAGTGACAATTGAATGGACAGTCCCAGAAGACGCACTCTTCGCCCCCTACCGCATCGTGTATCACGGCGCGTCCAGGGCTCTGCGGGGAACCATCAGGCCCTTCATGGGAGTCAGCAACAGCTTCCAAGTTACTGAATGAAATGAAGAGTTATAGATAAAGTAGTTAGTAATAAGGCCGTTTACACCACAGATTGTAGCGATAAAGGCTTTGCCAAACAGGGAGATCAACTCGTCGCGAGACGCTAGCGTGGAGTTTCTTTGGAGTGTGTGGTCTCTCTAATTCCGGCGCTGTGGTGGTGTAATTTGTGTGACGACTTGCATATATATATGTGCCGAAAATAGGGATGTGGCTACAGTACTCAGGCACAGGCGTTAAAATGGCCAGACTAGGACCACCGTTGGCCAGATCAGGGCGCTGTTAATGAAGCTCGCACTGAGCGCATAAAATGCTAGTAACGGCACTGATTTGTAAACGCCAAGGACACGCTACGCTAGCGTCGCGTCACGCCGAGCTTGCTGTTTGGCAATAGCCTTTATAAAAATAATAGATTAAATTTTATTAAATATAGATGTAAGGCAGTAACTGCAGTTGCTGTGCAAGTCGGCCTCAATTAAATTAGAAACTTATGACAATTTTAATCAAGTAGCCAGCCAGTTTTGTCAAGATTAGGTAAGTATATACAACGAAGGATCAGTTTACGATAGTGGAAATGTATATTTATAATTATGTTTTCGTGTTATAAATAAAGTTGATACCTAGATATTTTTGATTCACTCTATTGTTCTATCTTTTCATGAATTTATTTCAAGTATTGTAGTCGGCAAAAAGGAAAAACACATGACTGCGTTTCATTTTTAGGCCGGTCAATATCGACATCAAACATTACAAACGCGCATGTAACTACAATTTTGTTATAATAGGTCCCTTGAGAGTAGTTAACACCCAAGTTTGCAACCCTGAAAACCCTGTGCTGTCAATGTCAAATCAAACTCCGTTGGGTGTTAACTACTCTCAAGGGACCTAACAACATATAAAAAAATCGTAGTTACATGCGCGTTTGCAATGTTTGGTTTTTTTTTTTATGTAGTATTTGACCGGCTATTTGTACTTGCATGTAAATAATAATTATTTTAATTTGTGTTGTTGTTGTAACGTATACTAGCTAGATGTACAGTGTATGATAATATTATAGGTAACTTATTGAAAAGTAATGTGTTGTATACATTTGATATAATGCTATCCCATGAAGACTTATCAAATAAATTGATAAAACACGTGCTTCTTGATTTTTTTATTCCAACCCTAAAGGGGAAAGATTATTGAAAATTGTAGGAGGAAAATACGAATACCTCGCAGACGAAGTTGAAGGCGTGCTATGTTACTTACACAAATTAAGTAATCATCTATCTATATCTATCTTCTATCTATCTATATCTATACTTACTTAAAATAAATCTATAGAGAGGTCAATTCTGTACATGAAATATATTTCCAAAATAACTATCAGGGGGTGATTAGGGATCGATACTGATGCCAAAAATGCAATTAATAAAATTATTGTCTGTCTGTCTGTCTGTCTGTCTGTATAACCGTTATAGAAACAAAAACTAATCGACGGATTTTGACGAAACTTGGTACAATTATTTTTCATACCTCCTGCGCTGTAGTATACTTTTCATCTCGCTATAATCAATAGGAGCAGAGCAGTGAAGGGAATAAATGTTCGGAAAACGGGAGAAGTTACTCCATACACGCTAATCTTCGGAACTACTGGACGGATTTGATTGTTTTTTTTTTGTTGTATAGCTTTAAGTCTAGGCAACATAATATAGGCTGTAATTTATCTTAGAAACTTGAACACCTGATGCAGAACTGCAATAGATCAGCTAAACTATAAGAGACAAAAATGGCGCCATAGCAAAAATTGATCCGCGTGATGAGCATTTCCTGCTGAAAAATAAATTTGAAATCTATGGAACACCTGATGTGGAACTCCAAGAGCCCAGCTACACTATAACATATATAGGAACTAGCGACCTGCCCCGGCTCCGCACGGGTGCAATCTTTAAAATATTATTGAAATTGCGACTATAATTTGAGATTTAAACTATCCTATCTCTCAAGTTGGATCGAACTGCACATGGTGTGCGAATTTTATTATGATCGTTTAAGTGGTTTAGGAGTCCATTGAGGACAAACATTGTGACACGAGATTTATATATATTAAGATGACGTCTTAGCAAGAGTTGTTCAGCCTAATGAGCACTCTCGGACGTAGTTACACAAAAAGGATCCAATCCACGTAAAGTTAGTTTTGAGTTATAGGCCAATGAAGTTGTAACGCAGTTTAGTTGAACATTTGATATGTTTAGATCATATGTGTTGTGATGATTATTTAGCAAATTTTTCGTATTTAATTTCGTATTAAGTTTTGTAGTAAAAGTAATACAATTTTATAGAGATGATGTGGTAAAAGTGGATCTGAATCCTTTTTGCTAAATAAATAAGTGTAAGGGTGCTGCTCAACGTACATTCATCAATAACGATCCACATAATATTTTAGTAACGTATTCAATAAAAATCAATGTATTATAATAGTTTTTTTTATTAAATATTAATAATTATTATCAAACTTAAGGCTAACAGAGTATATCACGCAATGTAATTGGTTGAAACTTGCTAGTTTTGTATGAAAAACTGTCAAAGAAAAGAGATCAAAATAGTTGTCACTATACCACTTTTACTGTAAGAAAGTGCAGGCTTTGAGTGTGTATACTTAAAGGAAAACCATTCCCATATCAGCCGTAGGACGTCCACTGCTGTACATAGGCCTCCCCTATAGATTTCCAATAGGACCGGTTGGAAGCGGCTTGCATATCCAGCGCGATCCTGTGGTCTTCATCTGATCGTCTGTCCACCTTGCGGGTGGAAATCCTACGTTGCCCTTATCACTGCGTGGTCTCCATTCGAGAACTTTACGGCCCCAGTTCTGCGTGCTATGTGCCCTGCCCACTGCCACTTCAACTTGATAATTTGCTGGGCTTATGTCGGCAACTTTGGTTCGTCTACGAATCTCCATTTTTATGATTCGATCGCGCAGACAGACTCCGAGCACAGTCCTTTCCATAGCTTGTTGGGCTATCTTGAGCTTACTGATGAGGCCCATATAGTAAGAGACCAAGTTTCAGTGCCATAAGTCATCCTTGGTAACACGCATTAGTCAAAAACTTTCGATTTGAAGCACTGAGGTAACTCGATTGACTTTCCCAACAGGTGAAGTGAGTGGTGAGTAGAAATAATTTTATCTAGATTCCCATATAGTTAACATTATTTCTATCAAAACCTTCTTACAGTTAAAATGGTGTAGGAATGCTAACATCAAACTTGGCTATCTGCATCAACTTCAAAGTCAATCATTAAACTGTTGAATCCGTCAACGTCTTCTAAAATTTGAGCATTGCCCAAAGGCAATAGTTGCTCATAAAATTCCAAACAATCATTTATAGGAATTTAATCAAACATGGACTCAAAGGGGGCCTCCTTTTGTGCTGACGCTCTTTGAGGCGCGCGTGGAACACAACGGGCCGTCGACCCGGGCATAGTCCATGATCCGACAGCGAGTCGCCCGCGCCTGTTGGCGGGAGATCGTTCTGCGACGTTCGTCGCCGTGGGCGTCTACCACTACGGCTGGGTCGTGAGCTGCATGCTGTCCCCTCCCTACTCTTTCGCTAGTATGACTGCTTCGCAAAAGAAGGCGACCGCTTCCCACTCTATCCCGCGGGTATCTATTTATCAGCGGGTATTCGCCGTACCAACAGTTCATGGACCAAACGACTGTTGGTAAAACGTTTCGGACACCTAATATTATAAAGAGGAGAGAGATTTGTATTTTTGTGTGTATGTTTTTAATGTACATGTTAATTTGTAATGAGGTGTGGGGGTGGTGGTTCTTCAAACGGCCCTGGAGTGGCAGTCAAGCTGGTAGACTGTCGCTGGAAAGTACCAGGAAACGCCGACTTGCGTACGCCAAGGGAATGTAGACCTTGGTTATGGGCGCCCATCACCAAGTTTCTGTCTAACGTCCTCGTCGTACACCCTGGTAATACTGTGACTCATTAACGGGTTCCACATACTCACATCCTCCCCGGAGTCACTGTAGCCGATAGATAGAAGCGAAGGCGAACCACCGGCGCCTTTAAACCGGTCCCCCAGCCACCCCACACTGCAGCTCAGCTGTGGCTATACAGCTGCGGGCCTGTCATCACAAAAAATGGCTGATGGCAGGTAGGGGAACTTAGCCACCCGCGTGTTAGTGCCGTGCGTGGAGACCCGTATGGGGGGATGAAGGGGTCCTGGATGGTTGAGCTGTTCAGTGGACCGGAGTCAGTGTCCGCTGACGGCAACACGCCTCTTTGGCCTGGATTTCACCCGAAACGGGAGGCCATATGCTAGCCACATATGGTCAATCGGCTGCGACATGCCCGTAAGAGGGATGTCTGGCGAGGTTTCCTGAATCTGTTCGAGGCGAGACGGCTCACCCGCGGGGCCCGGTGCGACCTCGTGTGGTTACACCCTTCCACACGGGGGCTAATCGTACCCGGGTCCTTCGGACTGATGTTCGTCCTCGTCTTGTTGAGGAGGGAACCTATATTCTCAGGGTAGTTCTGGCGTCTGTGCATACAGCGTCCCCTTTTGCGGGCTCCAAGGAGGGTGGAACGCCGCTGAGAATGAACAAAAACTCACCTGTACCTATGGGAAAAAAAAAGGTACCTAGGAACCATCAGGCTGCATCCAAGGAAGCGCCGAAACCAAACGCGCCGCAAGGCGCGGAGGCAAAGTCGCCTGCTGCATCCAATGCGCTGCTTTTGCCTCCTCAGGCTGCACATGCGCCTGTACCGTCTACATCAGCACCGACACGAGTGGAACCTACCGGATCCGCAGGTGGCGGTGCCTCCACCACGATCGACCTCACGGCCCTCGGAGACGCGATGCCCAGGATCGTCTCACAGACGCAAATCCTGTGGAGCGCGACTCTGGAAACCAAGCCGAGGAAGATCGCTGCCCCTCAGTCTGATGCGAGAGCACCGCCTAAGACGCGTCGCGCAAAGGCGCGCGCTGAAAAACGGCGAGTTCGCCGGCAGGTAGGCGTGGGGGGTAACCTGAGGACAACCGCTGGCAGCAGTGATATGGATAAGCGCAGCCCGCAAGGGCCTGCTGCTGGTTCGATCGATGCTGATCCAGCCAAGCCGGTTAAGCGCGGGCCTATAGAGCACGACGCAGGTAGCCCAGGACCACCATGCCATGGGAAGAGGTGGCGCTCTATGGGAGCCTCTGGTGCGGCCGACGGCCAAACCAAGCCCGCTAAGCGGACTCGTCCTGACGACACCATGTCGCCCCGGGACGGAGGCAAGCGTGTGAAGCTAGCCGCCACACCCCGACAAATCCCGCCGACAGGACGCAACCATCATCGTGGCGGGGTTAGTTACGCGGACGCGATAGGGTCCAACGACCTAGCCGTGGCCGTGACAACGGAACCCTTCCACGAGCTCACCGAGGAGCACTCGACTGTCATCCAGGCTGCCATTGATCTGGCGCTAGATGAGGCGATTTTCGCCCCGTCAACATCGACGGATGTCGACCGAGCTCCCTCCTTCCGCGGCAAGCTCTTTCTGAGTGATGGCGTACTCAAACTCTGGTGCGAGGACGACTTCACCTTAGAATGGGTTCGCCGTACTATCACGGAACTACCCTCGCCTATCGATGGGACCAAACTGGCGGTTCGCCGCCAGTCAGAGATCCCTCGCAGAATCAGAGCAGGGATGTTCCTACCCAACTTCACGGACGGGACCGTGGACAGGCTGCGCATCAGGCTTCGACGGCAAAACCCGTGGTATAGCGTCGACTCCTGGAGCCTCTACCACGCCGAGAAGCAGGACAACAAGGACGGTGTCTACATTGTCCTTGGAATCCCGCAATCGGAGACCGACCGGATCATCCAGAGGGACCGCCGCGTCTGTTACAAGACGGGGTCGGTATACCTGATGCTTCAGCAGGAGGTGAAGGCAAGCGGACCCAAGGACGAGCAGGCCGAACCCTCTGCCCCTCAGACCACCGGACCTAGTGCCAAAAGCGAGCAAGCAACCGTCCCAGTAGAGACGGAGCAAGCTGCTGGAGGCTTAGGTCCGGCTTTATCAACACCTTCCCCCACGGTGAGCCAAAACAACCCTGTGTCTCTGCAGGAGTCTGGAGATAACTCACCTCCCAGTCCCATGGCCGTCGTCGATGCCTCGGCAAAGACCACCAGGCTGGACTGGTTCAGTGGGGAAGGTGTGGACGATGAGGAGAAACTGCTCGGGAACAGTAGTGATGGCCCAAGCAGCTCCCCTCCTCGAGACCTTTAAAATCGTCCAAACCAACCTCCAGCACAGCCTTACTGCTACGACCAACTTGCGTAAGGCGCTGGAGGGACCAATCAAGACCATAGCCCTAATCCAGGAGCCCTGGATTAGGAATGGCAGAATCTGTGGTCTATCCAACATCGGGGGTAAGCTCCTCCTGAACACTACCGTAAGTAAACCAAGAACTTGTATATTTACACCAAATAATGTACCCGTAGTTCTATTAACCGAGTTCTGTTCCAGGGACCTGACTGCCATCAGGCTCCTGAGTAACCCATCCCTCAGCTTACCCGAGGTGGTACTTGCGTCTGCCTATCTGCCAGGCGACGAGGAGGTACCCACACCGGAGCTCACTGCACTGGTGGCCTATTGCGAAAGGGAAGGACTGGAGCTTGTAATATCAGCCGACTCCAACGCGCACCATATCATCTGAGGCAGCGAGAAGTCGAACGCACGAGGTGAGGAACTTCTGAACTATCTCTTCACCACTAACTTAAGAATTATGAATCGGGGCTCTGAACCGACCTTTGTCACTAGACGAGCCCAAACTATCATTGATCTCACTCTTGCAACAGAGAACATCTCGCGGCACATCTCGAACTGGCATGTTTCGAAAGACTTATCTTGCTCTGACCACAGGTGGATCATATATACTATTAACATCATGGTAAATCCCGCGGAGCCGCGACGGAATCCCCGGAAGATGGACCGCGTTAGGTATCTTGCCGAAACGGCGGAAAATCTGAAGGGACTTCCGATTCCTAGCTATGACAACGCCGCGGTGATTGACACCCACAACAATCAACTCACCAAGACTCTAGTGGACTGCTTTGAAAAAACATGCCCACTTGTGACGCCAAGAAGGGCCCCCGCAGGTAAGACCAGCTGGTGGAGCCCAGAACTGGAGAAACTACGTCGCAAGGTAAGAAAGCTGTTCAATAGAGCTAAAAACACCCGACAGGATGACGATTGGGATAAATTTAAAGAAGCCCAACATCAATACAAGAAGCGTATCCGTCTCAGGAAAAGCGAATGCTGGAAACGCTTCTGTTCGAACATAGAATCCAACAGCCATGCCACCAGAATGAAAAACATTCTGATCAGCGAACCTGAGCGCAATATCGGTTCTTTAAAGAAACCGGATGGCACGTATACCAAGTCGGACGCAGAGACTTGCGAACTGCTGCTTCAAACTCACTTTCCAGGTTGCGTTATTACCTCCTCAGGGAGCTGGGAAGCTGAGACCAGCAATTCAGCATCCAATACCGACTGGAACCAAGCCCAGAGAATTGTCACACATGATAAGGTGAAATGGGCTATCAACAGCTTTCTCCCATACAAATCAGCAGGCCTGGACGGTCTCTTTCCGGGACTGCTGAAATGGAGCGATGACTGTCTGGTGGTGCATCTCGTGAACCTGTTCAGAGCATGCATTGCCTTCGGTTACACTCCCCTCAAATGGAGAGAAGTTAAAGTCGTATTCATTCCCAAGCCCGGCAAAAGTGACTACACGCAGCCGAAGTCCTTTAGGCCAATCAGCCTCACATCCTTCCTACTTAAAACCCTCGAAAGGCTCTGTGAAAGGGACATTCGAACGCATGCTCTGTCGTGTAAGCCACTCAACGCTAACCAACATGCCTACAGTATGGGCAAATCAACAGAGTCCGCCCTACATAGCGTCGTATCACGCATTGAGAACGGACTATCATCTAAACAATCAACCTTAGGCATCTTTATAGACGTTGAAGGCGCCTTTGACAAAACCACCTTTAACAGCATTAGCCGTGCCCTATCTAGGCATGGGGTCGAACCCACGACTGCCGGGTGGATAGACAATATGCTAAGACAAAGGGCTATTCAATTTACCGTAAATACCACGACCCGAGGTGTGGTAGCAAAAGGCTGTCCACAGGGAGGAGTTCTCTCCCCCCTCCTATGGAACGTCGTGGTCAATGAGCTGATCTGCAGACTCACCGACCATGGGTATTATACGGTAGGCTATGCGGACGATCTAGCCATTCTCATAACGGGACCTTTTGAGAATGTACTGTGTAACCTGGCAAAACAGGCTCTGAAGATCGTCGAACAATGGGTGCCTGGAGCACGAACTATCAGTGAACCCGTCAAAAACGGAACTTATCATGTTCACTCACAAACGCAATCTTGGCAGTTTACAATTACCCAAACTGTTTGGCACCGAGCTGTCCCTAACTAATGAGGTCAAATATCTGGGCATCATTATTGACAGCAAACTGTTATGGAACAAACACTTGGACCACAAGATTAACAAAGCTAGCATAACATTTTGGCAATGCAGAAGACTTCTGGGGAAATCCTGGGGCCTCTCGCCGAAAATAACACTATGGCTGTATAAGAGCGTAATTAGGCCAATAATCACCTACGGAGCGGTAGTTTATTGGCCCAGAACTGAACTCATAACCACCCGTAAAAAACTGCAGTCATTCCAAAGGTTGGCCTGCTCAGCCACCACAGGATGCATGCGAACAACACCTACTAATGCCCTGGAGATAATGCTAGGTCTGCCGCCACTGGATCTCTTTATTCAACAGGAGGCCAGTATGGCGGCAATCAGGCTAAAACACTCCGGCATGTGGAAAAACCAAAGGGGCAATCACACCATAATATGGGAAAGGGCGCTAAACGATGTACCATACATTGAAGCGCCCTGTGACAGAATCCCCAAAACTCACGTGTTCGATAAACTTTATCGAATTCAACTATCAGAGACCGAGCGAGATCAATCAGGAGTTAACGAAGTCCGAATTTACACGGACGGCTCTAAAACCAAAACCGGCACAGGTGCTGGTGTATTCTCAATGGATCTCAACATCAAAGTATCTCTACCGCTAGGGGAACATAGCTCCATATTCCAATGTGAATGTGTAGCAATCACCCAAGCTGCCACCGCAGTCATGGAAAGAAACATCTCCAACTACGGGATTAGAATTCTATCCGATAGTATGGCTGTACTAACGGCGCTGAACGGCAATATTATGTCGTCCAGCCTAATTTATGAATGTCACTTAGCATTGCAAAAAATTTCGAACCGCAATAGGGTCATCTTGCAATGGATAAAAGGACATAGCGGATCATTGGGTAACGATGCGGCAGACGAACTTGCAAGGAGAGGCTCGGATGTGGACGTGGCCGGCCCCACACCCTTTTTGCCTATCCCATCCGGTCAACTCAGGACCTGGGTACGTCTGCAAACCCAAAAAAAACATAATGCCAGATGGGCATCTACAACCGACTGCAGACAGTCTAGAGAGGCGGTACCTGCACTAACACCGCGACTGACCAGCAGACTTCTCAGTCTCCAACGAACAGACTTACGAGTTGTAGTGGGCATGCTCACCGGTCACTGCCCACTCAACAAACATCTGTTTACTATCAACGCGACAGACAGCCCGTTGTGCAGGGGCTGCCTGAATGCGGATGAAACGGCAACCCACGTAATCCTGGAGTGCGAGGGCGTTGCTAACCAACGGGCACAAAACCATGGCATTCCAAGGTCGCTCCAAGAAGCCTGTGAACGTCCCAGGAGACTTCTGAGCTTCTGGAAGGAGATGGGTTGGCTCATATAGCCAATCGTCCCACCTCACGCATAACGGACCACCTACGAGTCCAAATGCGGAAAAGGGAGCCTCTAACAATACAATACAATACAATAGTTTGTAATGAATAAACTCAAAAACTACTGCTGCTACCATTTTTTTTTTAGCGTGGTAAAATCATCAAATGAGTCCTCCCACCCCGGGCAGGGCGGGAGGGACTGTTAGACTTCTACTGACTAAAATCCACGGTGTCCTTCAATACCCCTTTATGTTCCGGGGTCACGGTAAGGAAATAATCCCGCGACCACTGCTGCTACCATAGAGTACATTTGGCTGCTACTGCTTTGACTTGCCTTCCCCATCTGCCGGACACTGACTTATGTTACAGTTCGTTGGTTTTTTTTAAATCAATAGTGAAGAGTAGAAACTGTTGAGGAGGCTTAGTAACTACTTAATACACCACATGACACTGGCATGCTTACAGTGCTATCAACTCGGTTGCCAAAAAGAAAGAAAAGAAATAAAAACTTCTCAACATGATATCCGATATTCCGATGTCAATGACGTTTAGCGTCAGTGGCCAACATGGCGGCTGCGATCTATCCGGTCAGAACCATTAGAATTTTACAAAATACTCAACAATCCGAATTTGCGAATACATGTTGTCGACTCAAAATCTTTATTTTTTAATGTTTTATTATTTTGGTAAGCTTTCGATTGAGTCTACCGCAGCCCTTGACGAAATTATTAATACAGAAGATCTCTTTTGTAACTTGTTTACATTGAAATAATAATAGATAAGAAGGCGCCAATTCTTTTGGTACATTGTTGAATGTAACCAAATACTTATAAAAAAGGATCTAAACTGTTTGGATCCTTTTTGATATTTAGGTGTACTGGTTAATGAGACATTTATTTTTAGCAAAAAGGATTCAAGTAATCTGGTATTTAGTTGGGTATATAAACTGTATTTCTCAAAAACAATCCAAACAGTTTGGGGCATTTTTGTGATTTTCCTAAAACACTTATTCCATAGAGTTACCATTTCTCAAGAATGATTCAAGCGCTTTGGATTTGTTTTGATGAAAAATATCTGATACAGCCCATAGATGTGGCTTGGTATCTGGTAGTTGTAGATACGTTTAAAATAGTGTTTTGTCACTGGGATCTTTTTTGATATTAAAGATATCACCCCGAGGATGCGTTTGGTATATGTAACTCAATTTCGGGGAAAGTGTGGATTGGATCCTTTTTGCGTAACTACGTCCTGTTGACGTATGAAAATTGAGATCTGGAACAACTGATGTGGAATTCCAAGAGCCCAGCTACACTATAACATATACAGTGTGTCCGGGCACGGGTTAGGGGGTACTTATCGAGCTAGAGTTAAAAATGTGAAATTATTCAGTAATTTTTGTGTACAATTTCGTGTTTGCCCATGTTTTTTGGTTATTTTTACATATTATTTAGAAAACTTTTGTAAGTTTTTGATAAGCCTCAACGTTTAACTTTGCAATAAAGTCATTTTCATGAATGGAGGTCTCTTGGATTCCAAGATATGTGCATTTTATTGTACACACCCCAGTTCGACGGATTAAAATTAAAATGGCTGCCATTCGAGAAGTATTGGAGTAGGAATTTTTTTAAAACCATTTTTGTCGATGAAAATGAGCCTAGAATAACCACTTCAAATATCGCTAACTCGTGCCCGGACACACTGTATATGAATAACATCTTAGCAAGAGTTGTTTAGTCTGATGGGCATTTCCTGTTGACTTACAAAAACTTTTTCAAAAAAAATGTAACCGCCTTCAAAAACAACCAAAAAAAGTGAAAAATAATCTACAAAATAACTTTTCTTTCGGAAGTCGGTGCCTTTGTTTTTTTTTCTATTCATTGTCTTTTTAGCCACCGACTTCCGAAAGAAAAGTTATTTTGTAGATTATTTTTCACTTTTTTTGGTTGTTTTTGAAGGCGGTTACATTTTTTTTAAATAGTTTTTAATTCTTGTCAAGAACATTATTCTCTTACATGTGTACTAGAATTTTGTAATCCTTCGCACCGGTAATTACATCGCTCATGTACACAATATGATAATAAAATTCCATATCTCAAAAATTACTGAACCGATTTTGATGAAACTTGCAGCATTCTCTAAGTTAAATAATACCTAGTACAACAAAAAAAGAATTACTTAAATCGGACTTGTTGTTCCGGAGATATGCGAACACAAAGTAAATCAATCGATGCCTACTCCTTACTCTTAAAGAGTTGTACCTTCCATCATCAGGTCATCCACCTGAGATGATGATTATCAGATGCAAATACTTGAACAGCTTTAGAAAATACACACATCAAAAGTGTCTAGGGATCAAGCATTTTTATGCGGATTTCTTGAGATTGAGATGTGGCTTTGTAATAAATTTATGATTTTATAAATTTATATGGATCCTTTTTGGTGCATTTCATAATTTGAATCAGGAACTGTAAATCAAATTCGAGTAAAAGATGAAAATCAGCTGTCAATATTTTCCCTATAAAAACATACAACGCATTGAAGACATTATTAGTGCTACTGTTTCCCTACTACTGATTAAAACCAACGTTATTATGGAGCGGCGACGTCATTTAAGCAGGGAAGAAATGCTCAGAGCCGTGGGAATGATAGAAGCTGGTTCCCGGCAACGTACTGTGGCTTTAGCTCTGAATACAAGTCAGAGTGTTATCAGTCGACTTTGGACACGTTACCGAAGCACTGGTACCGTGGCTGAGCGCCATGGAGGACGGTATCGCTGCACCACACGGAGACAAGACCGATACATTCAAATCTTAACTCGAAGAGCTCCAACAATAACCGCCATGATGTTAGCCGTGAGGCTTCATCACTCTTCAGGGAACTTAATTAGCAACCAAACAGTCAGAAACCGCTTGCATGAAGTGAACCTTCATTCCCGAAGACCGCTACGGGTACCACCTATAGCAATGCACAATCGTAGGATTCGATATCAATGGGCTCTTGAACACAGAAATTGGGCAGAAGAACAATGGCGTTTCGTGTGCTTTTCTGATGAGTCTCGTTTTGGTATGAGACCGGATACAAGACGTATACGACACTGGAGAACCCCTGGACGCCAACAGCGATTAAAATCCTGCCAGGAAGTCCATCCTTATAGTGGTGGAACCATCATGGTATGGGCGGGTATTTGGATCGGCGGAAGAACTGAGTTGATTTGGATCAGAGGCAACCTCAACGCTCAAATTTATGCTGAGACGATTGTATCAGACGTCATCGTTCCTCTACAAGTGCAAATCGGTCCCTTATTTCAGTTAATGCATGATAATGCACGACCGCACACCGCAAGAGTTGTAAGACAGACTCTCGCCGCAGCTAACATCAATGTGATGCCCTGGCCTGCTCAGTCGCCAGACTTGAACCCGATTGAGCATGCATGGGATATGCTACAGAGAAGAGCTCTGCCGAATATGGAGGGTATCCAGTCGCAAGAAGACCTTTTTTTGTTGTTGCAACGAACATGGGCGGCCATTCCACAGCGTGATTTGGATGAACTCATTTTGAGTATGCCAAACCGATGTTCTTGTGTTGTTAGTGTTCGCGGTAGAAACACGGATTATTAATTGTTTAAGTTACCCAATAAAATTTTAAAGAAAACTGTTATTTCAGTCTTTTTTTCGAACTTTAATGTTAGTGGTTCAAATGTCAAAAATCCCTTTATTAGGAAAATGGCAAATTTCTTTATGAATACAAAGGTGACTTGGTTTATCGTTACTGTGACAAACGATAACACTTTATTTGATGAATCCTTAAAGAACATTTTAATTAATATCAATCAGGAGAAAAGTTATTGCAAAAATATATGTTGATCCCTAGACACTTTTGATGTGTGTATATGAAAATGGTACTATGTGCCTATAAAATTTGAAGGTTGCCCTCGATTTCCCTGGGATCCCATCATCAGATCCTGACCTGATGATCATGGGACCAATGGGAAAGTATACCCTTTCAAACAAAAGAAAAATTTTCCAAATCGGTCCAGGCGTCTTCGAGAAATCGGGGACCATACATAAAAAAAAAAAAAAAAAAAGATTCCGACGAATTGAGAACCTCCTCCTTTTTTTGAAGTCGGTTAAAAATGAAAGATCTGGAACATTTGGAATCGTCATGCGCGTCCCGTTGTTTTCCCGTCCCCAGGCTCTAAGAATTCGACATCAGACGTTTCAGATCTTCGATTTTGACGACCCCATTGTCGCTGGCATAGCAACAGGATCTGCGTACGAAGTCGCTGGCAGAAGCTAGTAAGTAGGTACCTACTTAATAAAAATAAAACTCATTCATTTCAGGCTGATGTTTATATTTTTGTTATGGAAGATTTTATTGGTGTGCGAAATAACTTCATTAGTAAGTAGGTACTACCTACTGATAAATTATGGGGAGAGATAAAAATAACTGAACCCATCAAAAGGTTAATGGAATAATTTTAAATGTATAAAATATCACAGAAAAACAAACATAAGATCGAAAGGCAAACAACATGCTGATTCACAGATATTTTAAAAAAAAACTTCATCCAGGCAAATTAAACCAACTTCCACCTTATTCCTTAACTGTTAAGGTATTTTTCAATTTAAAGCAGGTAGTTAGTACCTATTAGCGGTTAGCAGCTAAATATAACTAACACCTTTTCTTTGCTTTACAAT
This sequence comes from Agrotis clavis, assembly GCA_954870645.1. NCBI lineage: Eukaryota > Metazoa > Arthropoda > Insecta > Lepidoptera > Noctuidae > Agrotis > Agrotis clavis. The sequence continues at coordinate 25,492,963 of OX940922.1, forward strand.
GACCAGTTTCCTTTTAGAGCAAGCTTGTCGTCCGGCTCAAGTTGTACGCTATTGCGTTTATTCGCTTTGTGGGTGACGCTGGCGCCCCCTAGTCACCACACTTTTCTGTCAATTCTTGGCACACACAAAATTTTCTGTTAGTTTTTCATTAAACATTAAATAAAACTTTAAAAACTACTTAAAAAGGTTGTATGGCTTTAACTTGACACACGAGTCCCGAGTTACTTCATATCTCTGCCATATGTGGCAGAAAGACGGGCTGAGATGAAACGGAGGCTGGATATCTAGAGTATCTACTATCTTTGGTTACACGTCGCGGCACAGCTGGTGCAGTAGTCGAGCAGTCGACAGCTGCGCTGCATGTCACGGGTTCGATTCCCACACGGAACAGATATCTGTATGATCTACATGTAGTTGTTCTGGGTGTGGCTGTTTGTTCATGTGATTTCATATTTTTGTAAGAACACCCACGATATAAGAGAAATTCCATCAACTGGGCTGCCACTGCTCTATCTGACGAGCTGCAGTCATTGTTCTCGAGTGGTTTTCTGCATCATACTGCAGTGTTTTGGCTAGCTGAATTTGACCGAATTAAGATAAGAAGTAAATGGATGGGCAAACACATTTATTATCCGCACGCTTATGTTATTAAATTGTTAGTGATAACTTTTATGACTTGCCACAAGATAATTTTTGTTTGTATACGGTGTTGTATGATGCTTAACAGTATAGAGTTCTTTAACTTTTAAATGATCTAGCACGGTGTCCGTCCGTCTGTATTTTTAGAGGTATTTTGTGAAACTACTACATTTTTTATATGGTTCAAAACTGTTTGCGCATAAGTTCCACGGACCGCTATCAATTGTTTATTACAAGGACCACTCCTCAAATTGTAAAAATCAGCTGTTCACTTCACTAAATTTTGATGATTTGCATGATCCATGCAATTAATCTCATTATTAGTGGTACCTAATGTGACTTTGTTAGCTAAATTATTTCTTAGCACTGACTTTGGTGTTGGTATACAGTTGTTGATTTTAAAAGAAATAAAATATAAATCCAAAAATGTATAGCTTAGCGTACAGTATTGCACAGGATTAACGTAGAAGCTGAGCGGTACCAATACAGCCAATAGAATAATCGCAAAACACAAGTGAAGTTAGTTGATTCATGCCTTTTAACCGGCACAGACCAAAGAAGAAATACCCATTGCTGGATTTATTAGACATTCAATTCACAATTTTCTTGAAAAACCAGCAACTGATACAGTAGTTTTAAAAAAAACTGTTTGAGAATATCTAGTTTTAGCTTGATAATTTACTTTTTCGTCAAGATATTGATAAATCAGGGGTCGTAAACTTTGTGTTGATAATGTTAATTATCTCTGTTATGTAATTGTTTGGCTGAGTTCAGTGCGTTGTCGTGAGTTGAGCTGGACGCAGTTTATAAGGTAAGTCGTTTGTCTCTTTTCAGTTACGAGTTGTTATGGAAATTAATATTGTTGCGGTAAATTGCTTAGACTTAATTGGTCATATTCTTCTAGTCACGTTAGATTTGATGTATGCAGTTCCGGATTTATTTCTAGACATTATAAATTCCGTGTAACAGCCAGTCTGCGTTAAATATGTATTTCGGTATCCACTATATGTATAGTTGTTGCCAACGGCTTCACCTGCTACAACTCGGGAAGATAAAATCGGAATAAAAACTATCCTACGTGTTATTCCAGGTTATAAACTATCTGTGTACCAAATTTTATCCAAATCCGTTCAGTAGATTTTGCTTGAAAGAGTAACAAACAAACATCCATCGAGCCAAACAAACTTTCACAATAACGTTACAGATGTCTTCAACCAAGCCTGTTACGAAAAAGATCATCAACTCGCCGGAGACATGTGTGGACGACAACCTGCGCGGAGTAGTGGCCATATACCCGTCATTACAGCTGCATCCGAAACACAGGGTCATCACCGTCAGACAGAAGGTATTACGTTACTCTTAGTTACAGAGAAGATTATCAAATTTCCGGAGACATGCGTAGATGACAACCTTACGAGGTGTTCTATTTTACTTTGTCAGGAGTCTTAGGGCGTTTGTTAGAACCCGATTTCATCATCATCATTCATCTCTAGGACGTCTAGTGCCGAACATAATCCTCCCCATAGATTTCCAATATTACCAGTTGGAAGCGACTTGCATCCAGCCCCATCCTGCGGTCTTCATCAGATCGTCTCTCCACCTTGTTGTGTGCACATTGTTGGTGGACGTCCCACGCTGCGCTTGCCGGTGCGTGGTCACCATTCGATTATAATCCGATTTGGATCCTGTATTTTTTTGCATAGACTATTTATTTTTGATTGCATTTATCGACAAATAAATTTGTATTTGCAGAGCGACACTGGCAGAGTGGCTATACTTGGAGGAGGTGGTTCCGGTCATGAGCCTTTTGCTGCAGGTAAGATATACCTGTAATCAATGTGATCAGAAGAATGACTTGACTTTCCTCAATGTGCGGATTCATGGCACTGAAATTATTATTAATAAAAAAGAAATATTTAATGATTGCCGCGATGGCATAATGATGAGACCTATGAAAACACTCGAATGTGTTACACTTATTTTCCTAACCTGAACGTCTTCCGGCTTAGATCGTGACTTAGTTATTATGTTCGTAACCCTTTACGACATCGACAAGGAGCCACGGAGAGGCAGACGACAAAAGAGATGGCTGGACAAGCTGTCTTCCTGCAGATTTGGAAGAGCCTAGTCGCGATTGTTGAAAGACATGGAGACCCAGTTTGCCCAGCAGTGGAACTGGGATAATATAGGCTACTGATAATAAGCGTTTGATTAATGACTTCCCTTTACCTGACAGGTTTCGTGGGAGCAGGTCTTCTGGACGGAGCAGTCGCTGGTGGGGTGTTCGCTTCTCCTCCTACTGGACATGTTCTGTACGCGATAGCACAGTTGTACAAATACAATTCAGGTAACAACTTATATAGTTCATCCTATTTCATTTCGCGAGCTTTTGTTATGAGGTAGTAGAAATCACCTACATAAGTATCAATTGTAATTTTTCAGGCGGTGTTCTGGTCATCATCGGCAACTACACAGGAGACAGGCTAAACTTCGGCAAGGCTATTGAAAAAGCTAAGATTTCGGGAATCAAGGTAAGAGTCAACTAAACATCGCCCAAGTGAATTTTTAGACAGCTGAAACGTGTATTCTGTAACGTTAAAGAACTCACTGCATCCAAAATTCTGTATTCTTTTTTCAAATAGGTTGAAGGTCTTATTGTTGGTGAAGATGTGGCTTCCAGTCAGAACAAAACAGGTGGACGCAGTATGGTCGGAGAGGTGCTGTTTTATAAGGTGGGTAACACAACTCTCACTCCATCAATCTTCAATCAATTTTCAATCTTCTTTTTTAATACATACATCTGGTGCTACCATCAAACGATTAGGGTCGAGCTACATCATCACTTACTTAAAATCCTAAGGGGAATCATTGATGATCCTGACCTGTATAATGTTATCTGCAATTTATTTGTCCCAGACAATTACTGTCGTGGCAGAAAACACCGCTTATTGGCTGTTTCATCCTGTCGAACTATTGCGCACTCTCACGCATTCCTCGTTTCCTATGACAGATCAGAACGCGACGTAATTTCGGCTGTTGTGTCCGCGCAGTACGTTTCGCACATGTGTCGCGACCCTTTTATACTCTGTCTAGAATATAGTCAATTACCTAGTTGCTCAAAAATTGTACACTTACATATCTGTCAGAGTTAATTTCTGCAATTACATTTAGCTCGACTCGAGGATCGAAATCATCAAATTAGAATGCAAAGCTTAGCACGATTTCGACTATTATAACAACGAGGTCACTTTATGAGTACCTACTTGTTTTCTTTTCTCTTTTCCAGTTAGCTGGTGCATTATCATTGAAAGGCTACGACCTGGCAGCTATACGCAAAGAAGCAGTAGAATTCAACAAATACATGGCTACCTTGGGTGTCTGCCTGAGTGCCTGCTCATTGCCAGGTCAGTAATCTTCATCTTCAATTCAATCTTAGTCTTACCTACTCGTATTACGTATACGTTGGTAGGAAATCGCCACAAGGTATCCGACGTGCTGGGCATCTTGCGCCGCAGCTGGGTCCTGAGGTGAACGACGTCTTCTTCCTCACGTATTCTGAATCCTCCTTTGGAATACTGCTTCGCTGAAAGAGTTGACAGCTTCCATGTTCTCCTCGCCCCGCAGCAAGGCCTTAACCAGTGCCAAGCGCTAAATACGAGTAAATCAAATTATTCTTTTGCCAGGCCAACCACCCTTATTCGAGATAGCTCACGATGAGATCGAGCTCGGCGCAGGCGTGCACGGAGAAGCTGGCATCGAGAAGATGAAGATGGGCACTGCTAAGGAAGTCGTCGGCATGATCCTGGAAAAGGTACTTTTTAAAAAAAGCGTTTAAGCAATAAACCATTTTGTATTTTGTACTTTTCAAAGTTCATTCGACTTGCAGCATTCCAATCCTGAGCTTCATTTTTCTCTTCCCTTTTTTGTGCCCTTAGTTTTAAATCCTTGATTTTCAAACACATTGGATTTCAGAAATCGGTTGTCGTGGATTGCAATAGCCTGTATTTTTTTAATTATTGGCAAAATCAGGTCTTCCGATTACCAACATTACTGGGTAGTAGCCATTACTCAATCAATTACTCAAAGTCTAATTAGTTTTTTTCGATCATTTTCAGATTATTTCCCACTTGAAATTGGTCGCTGGCAACAGGGTGGTCGTAACTGTTGACAACTTGGGAGGCACGTCTATCTTTGAGATGAACATTATTAGCGCCGAGATCAAGGATCAGTTAGGTAAGTTCTATGGTTCTATATTTATAGAATAAAATAGAAAAATATTGGGACACAGAAATAACAGAAAATAAAATTAAAAACACAATGAGAATTTTGTTGAGCATGTCCACATCATAAAGGTTACCAACTCAGCATTTGCTGGGCGAAAGACACCCAGCGCTGGTTTTCAGTTGGCACCCCGCAGCACACGGACGAGGGTAGACAAATAAAATACTTAATTAAATAAACTATACATTGAGGAGTGTGCGAAAGGGAAGTGTACTGTGATAAAAATTATAATAAAGTTATATTAAAAGGTGTTATAGCATAAAAAACGTATTTCAGTTCAAATACTCTTGATCAATTGAATGAAGTAGGTACCCATATAATACATAACTATCCTTTTAGTTTTTCCACCTTGTATCCGACCGAAGCTTCGGAAACCTGCGCCTAATCCTAAATTGTGGCAATCTTGGCATATGGGATCCTAATGGTGAACGCACACCTAGCCGCACCGCAGTCTCCGCAGTCTGTTTTCTTACCGATTCTGCGGCTACTGCGATGCGGGTAAGTGTGCGAGGTTTTATAGAATGTCCCCGCATTACGAATTCTTTGTATGAAGTTCTATGAAACCTCGCACACCTAGCCGCATCGCAGTAGCCGCAGACCCTGAGACGACCGAACTCCCCAACCGCAGCTGATGACGTCACCAACGTCGGCCCGCACGCAGCGGACGCTGCGGCTAGCGCGGTGCGGATGACGTCATTCGCATCCCCGACGCGGAACCGAGCTGAAGGATATGCAATGGGCGTGCGCAATTGAAAGTTTTTTTTGTGTTTCTGCGATTGATATAAGAACTTAAAAGAATGGAGGATTCTACTTTAATTACGTTGGTCATTTTCATTACATAAAAAAATATTTTTATTATGATTAGGTCGAGATGAGAAACATTATTTAATAACTACCTACAAAAATATTTTTTTGTCTGCCCCGTCGTCTGTTTCACATTATGATTCTTTCGTCCCGATTTGTTTTGTAACTTTTATTGGAATTTCATCATCTTTGCAGTATTTTTCTTGCATTCTTAAACTACAGCGTGTTTATCAATAAAAGTTCTCCTGACTCCAGAATTAAACACACGCGAATTAAGAATGATGCGATCGAACAACAGCCAATGATGGCATCACCCTGCGACAAAGCCCCAAGACAATACCACTTTGTAAAGCACTACAGTATCACACTTGCAGAAGAGCAGTGTGACTATTCAGGCCCGAAAGAGCTGAGGATATACACAGATGGATCAAAGAATGATTCCGGAACCGGGGCTGGAGTCTTCTCACACGACCTTAACATAAATATATCCAGCCCGCTGGGAATGTACAGCACCGTCTACCAGGCGGAATGCATGGGCATTATACAAGCAGCATATGCGATAGAGGCCAGAAGAGTTACGGACACCCATATACGTATACTCTCTGATAGCGCCTCAGTCCTTCAATCGTTGGAGAAACAATATACCACTTCAAGCTTAATACTAGAATGTCACAATGCACTAGAACGTCTAACGGTATCTAAACGCAACAAAGTGACACTACAATGGTTTAAAGGACACAGCGGATCATTGGGCAACGACGCGGCTGATGAACTAGCTAGGAGAGCATCCAGCGCATCAGTTTGCGGACCTGAACCCATTATACCCATTCCCTTCAACCAGATACGTAGATGGCTGCAGGAGCGCACCCTCACACAAGCAGGGAGATGGTGGACCTCGACACCCGGCTGCAGGCAATCCAGGGAAGCTCTGCCATCCTTAGATGGCAGGCTAACCAGACGTCTTTTACGCCTGGACAGGACCGGCATGCGTCTGCTGACAGGGACCATAACGGGACACTGCTCCCTAAACAAACACTTCCACACAATAGGCATAACGGACAGCCCCCTGTGCAGGGCTTGCATGGAGACTGACTAGGAAACCGTCGCGCATGTGCTCTTCGAGTGCACAGGTGTCACACAGATCAGGACAGAGACCCTCGGGACACCCAGGACTTACACAGATGTTCTCCACAGACCAAAGAACCTGATCAACTTCTGGAGGGAGGTGGGCTGGTTGGAATAAGCCACCAAGGCCACTATGGCTCACGCACAATGGTCCACATGAAGGACTAAGTGCGGAAACCAAAACCCCTTTTTTTTTTTTTTTTTTTTAGGTGGTAAAATCATCAAATGAGTTCTCCCGCCCTGGGTGGGGCGGAAGGGACTGTCAGACTCTTACTGACTAAAATCCACCCGTGTTCCTTCCTATGTCTTCCCCCCGGACGTATCCGAGAGGGAACTCCAGTCCACGGGCGCACGTGGAGGTTTCCTGTCATAGCACCCCAACCAAAACCCCTAACATAGAACATAGAAGTTCTCTTGACAATTAAATGAAGTAAAAATAACATATTTCGTAACGTTTCAATAGCTTTGTCTAAGTGATAGCATTTTAGTAACTGTAAGTAAATTCTACTAAACCAGTAGAAAAAAGCCCCAGCCACTAAAAGCAATATTACGCCACTAAAAGAGGAGTCAACACCAACAATTTTAGTGGAACATCCACTAAGTTGGCAACACTGGCGATGCGTGCGGCGACCGGCGACTGCGGGGACTGCGGGTACTGCGGTGCGGATAGATGTGCGAGGCCATTAACAAAACGCGATGAGTGCGGGTACTGCGGAGACTGCGGTGCGGCTAGATCTGCGTTCACCTTTAGGAAATTGTTTACGAACTTAGGATTTCAGTTCCTACAGGCAACTTGATTTCCTTGCAAGATACCTAATTAATTTAAGTTAGATTATTTTTGTACTATTTTCTCTTGAACATGTAAGTAATAAACATTTTTTAACCGACTTCAAAAAAAAAGTAGGTTCTCAGTTCGACCTGTATGTATGTATGTTTGTCCGCGTTTGGCTGAACGGATTTTGATGCAGTTTTCAGGAAAGTGTTCATTACATTCTGAAGGTTTTAGTATATAACAATAATGGATATCTCGTGAAGTTGCTCACATAGATCCGTTTTGCTTATTAGGATTGTAGATTTTCAAAGACGCCGATTTTATGAAGATTTTTGTTGATTATCTCAACTAAAAAGGGAAAAATAAAAAACTTTTTTAAAAAAAGGGAACCTACTTCAAAACTAAACACAAAAAAACTATAAAATAACTTTTCTTTCGGAAGTCGGTGGCCATAATTACGTCAATGAAATAAAAAAAAAAAACAAAGCCACCGACTTCCGAAAGAAAAGTTATTTTATAGTTTTTAAAAGTTTTTTCTATTTTACAGAAAGTAAGAAAATCACAGTGGAGCGTATATTCTCCGGACACTTCAAGACGTCTCTAGAGATGCAAGGATTCCAGATCTGTCTGCTTCACCTGCCCAAGGACAAGGCAGACTTGTGGCTGGAGCTGATGGATGCTCCCACTGGGGGCAGTGCTTGGACTGGTGGACAGCTGTCCGTGAGGAGTGAGGGGCTGCATGTGGATGATGATACGCTGCTGCAAGCTGACGGGAGGAAGGTACGTCAGATTGATTTGGTATTAGATGAAATTGGTGATAATCTTTATTCTGACTGTTGACTCGTGAAACGTGTTTGAAATAGAATTGGAAAAAAAACTCCAGGTATTCCTACCAGCGGGGATGTGTCAGTTGGGATATATGGGAAAGGGGGATTTTTTTTAAATTAGATTAGGTTTGTGTTTGACCACTGACGGATAAACGATTAGACGCAGAAAACTTGTGGGGTTTTTCAAGAGATTCTGATTTTAATCAGAAGTTCAGGGACATTATATTGAACATTTTGAAAATAATAGAATTAATGACTTATATGGTAGATAAATAAAGGGTGATCAATTAAGATTTATTGCCTAGATTGAAGGTCTTTATCTTACAGGGTGCATCAGGACCAGCCCTCACACCTAAAGAACAGGAAATTCTTCGAGGTAGCCTCTTAGCAGCAGCTGATGAGCTGACCAAGAGTGAAGCTTTGCTAAACAGACTGGACTCAGGATGTGGAGATGGTGATTGCGGGATCACGTTGAAGAACTTAGGACTTGGTGGGTTACTCAATTTGTTAGAATATTTTAAGCTATGGCTTGCCATAAAGAAGCTTTTTACTCTATTTGGGATTTCGGAGAGACTTCTCGCCGTGAGTCTGTAATGTTTTGCCTTTTTAGGATGACCAAAATGGACCTGTTTAGTTATTCATCAAATAATTTGATATAATAAACAGTGTAATACTAAAAAAAATAAGCAAACGAGAAAGACAACCAAAAATCCATTTACATGTCCAGCCATAAAATGTTCAAAAAGGACCTTGTGTAAGTATTACATCATGGACGTGGAAAGTACAGAACCGATTGTGGCAGAGTTTTGTGAAAGCAAAGCCTTGCAGTAGCAGTGTATGTTTTTCACTGAAGGATATAAACTAGACTTCAATAAATGAAATTGAAGAAAAAGTATGATATTTTCAGCAATTCAGTCATATTTAAAGTCAGCTTCTGTGGAGTATCCTTCCCACGTGTTGTGGGATCTGTCAGAGATAGCTGAGAGGGACATGGGAGGCACATCCGGAGGAATCTACAGCTTGGGACTGTCGGCAGCCTCCCAGGCTATGGCCAGGTGAGTGATGCAACGTCGTGACAGGCGGCCTACACAAGATTTCCATATTTTATTACCGTACAGCGTAATTGAAGTATTATGAAGATTATTGTATAGAAAATTAAAAGATAACATAAAAAGCCCTATTACGAGTTTTTACGTTTTTGTGACATAAAATATACGGGGAATTTTTGTTTATTTGACAGTAAAAATTAGTTCTTCGTTCATACACTACTGGCGGTTTTTAATTATTCATACCTACAGTTAACTTATTATATCAAGTGGTAAAATACGTAATCTTGTGCATAGAAAGTAGGTATTTTTTTCTTTAAATCGCTGCTTAAATACAAAAGGGCCACAAGTCAAAATTTCAAATATTTTTGCAGCGATATGTTTTCGTGTGACACGACAAAGATAAGGATTTAAATGATTTAATTCAACTGTGGGCAGGTGGGTAGTAAAACATAAATTTGTTTTTTAGTGCTAAATCAAATGACGTTGCGTCATGGCTCAAAGCTTGGGAGAGTGGAATCCAGGCAATTTCCAAATATGGAGGAGCGGAACCTGGCGATAGAACTATGGTAAATTATTTTACTTAAGCAAGATTATAATACTCGTATTATCATAATTCTATACTTACCTACTTAAAATTATAAAGCTGAAGAGTTTGTTTGGTTGAGTATTCTAATCTCAGGAACTACTTTTGGTTTAAATTGAAAAAAAAAAATTTGTGTTGGTAGTCTATTTATCAAGGAAGGCTATAGGCTATGTAACATCACACTACGATCAATATGAGACGAGCAACGGGTGAAACCGCGGGAAACAGCTAATCTCCTACATATTGTACTGTATAACGGGCTGATGTCCGCAACTCCACGTCATATAATGCGCGTATTTTTTTAGTCTTACTAACAAACATGAGTAGGTACATGTATTCCGTAATAGCCATAATGAAGATTGAAGACCACACTTTTCTCCACAGTTGGACACACTACACAGTGCAGCAGAAGCATTTAAAGAGAACCTGACCGCTGACTTCAAATTGCTGCTCAAGAAGACTGGTGAAGCATCTGAGGCAGGTGCCAAGGCGACTGCCAAGATGGTTGCGAGGTAAGGTTCCATTGTCCTTTTTTAGTTAGGTACATTAAGCAATCGCTTGTTGCGACACTTGCGACCACGGACAGGAAGACACAGCAAAGGCAGGCCTTCCGGGGTCTTGGGACTGTTTCATCAGGTAACCATGACCCCAGACCGAAGGACACCGTGCATTTTTGGGACTTTACTCATGGCGCGACGCAATACAGAAGTGCATCGATTGACGATATTATTCAGATATCACACAAGCGTCCGGCCGAAGAAAATGTATGGTCAATGGCTAGTGTTTGCTAATGTAGTCGCATGGATTGACGATATCGCTTACAGATCTGCTCGATATCGAATTGCCTGTATGTGCTAATGAAAATGCAAATGATTCTCTGTTTGAAATTCGATTGCGCAACAACTCGTCACGTGCGACATCTTTTGTCTTTGGTTTGCAGCGCCTTTGTCGTAGTAGTAAGGTGGATTTTTGAAGTGCACGGTCGAATTGCATCGCATCACTCCATTTGACTCGATATCGCACGAATCGCGTCGCCATGAGTAAAGACCCTATGCGGATTTCATCACGCACACGGGATTGCCCCGCATGCGGGAAATTTGTTGCGAAGTTGCGCGGATCACATCCCGCGTCCCGCGCGCCGCGTGCGTATTCCACGCATTACAATAAATAATTGTATGAAAAAGACACTTGCGGGTGTTCCGCATGCGGGGCAATCCCGCGTGCGTGATGAAATCCGCACGATAGTAAAAACAGTCTGAAAGTCCCTCCCGTCTCGCTATAGGGGGGAAAGACTCATTTGATAGCTTTCCCAAATAAAAAAAAGAAGGCAGGCCTCTCACTAGATAAACTGACGACATGGTGAGAGTCGGGGGTAGTCAATGGATGCAAGTAGCGTGGCGGTCTAAGAAGAACCTTTGTACGGTGGCCTAGTGGTATCAGCCCTGACTTACGAATTGTAGGTCGTGAGTTCGAACCCAGCTAGGCGCATTATTTATTGCATCATCACTACCATTCCGCACTGGGCCCATGTGGTGAATTATAACCCATTCCTTTTCATAGAGAGGGAGGTTTATGTCCCAGCAATGGGAAGATTTATAGGCTGACGATGAAGCATAATGCAGCATTTAATATGTATAGTTGAGTAGAAGCAGAGACCAAAACAATACCTACTTGAAAAGTTTCAGTTAGAAGCGCTGCGGGTAGTTGCATAATTTCTGATTTCTGAGGATGAATAAATGATATTCAACATATTTTCTACACTATGTTGTATTGTTTTCAGGGCCGGCAGAGCGTCGTACGTGGCAAGCGGATACATTCAAGACGAGGACGCCGGCGCACGCGCAGCCGCGATATGGATGCAAGCTATACTCAACTATATTGCCTATAATATATAGTTTAGTTTATATTGCTGTTTATTTATTAATTGAATGATCACTTTGGTCTAAGCGATGAGCGGCGCGAATAAGGGACTTTACCCATGGCGCGACGCGATTGTAATCCGACCGATTCCAACTACAACTGAAAATCAACCTTACCACTACGAAATATGACATAAAACACGTTGTTATCTACGGATAAATGAAAAACAAAACACGAACGCCACGATGACGTCAATTCAATCGAATTGCATCATTATTTCTTAGTGGCAAGGTTGATTTTCACTTGTAGTTGGAATAGGTCGAATCGCGTCGCATCGCGCCGTGGGTAGTCTCTAAGACATTAATCACTTTATGAGTACGCGAATTCGCCACTGGCGGCGCCTCGTGGGGTGTTTCAAACATTTCTATACATTTGGTCTTATGACTCGCCGCTCCGCACTAAGTCACTGTTGATAGCGGCAATTGTGAACGAGCCGTACAGTTTACGGTTTGGTATTTCTTAACTTTGGTGTCTTGTGGTGGCGAGGTACAGACGCCAGCAGGTCAACCTAACTTAATCTGTCAAATTTTACTTATCGAACATTAACCTTCCACTACTGTGAAATTTAACATTGAGGTAGGTTGATGTGATGGTGTCTGTACAGTCCCCGGGGTACTGTTTTGTCTTCCAAACTATATAGTTCCATAGAAACAGCATGGAAGCAAGCGGACACGAATATCCGAGAAACCGAGAGATCGGACTAGGAATAATCAAAATTATACCACGGGATTTAAATATAAGAAAAAAAAAAGTCATAAATAACAATTAATGGTTTTTAATGATCACAGTGGCAACATCTGGGTCTAATTGAACTAATATTACATGTTTAATTAATGTTATAAATCCACCACTATACGCTTCCTTCTGCTCTATAAAAAAGTAACTACTTTTTAACATTATACATTTATTATTTTATAGTTAGTGGTCACCCGACGCCCAATGATGAAATTCGACCATAATATTACATTTAAATTAGCGCGATAAAAGGCTTTCAGAGGCTTATCATGAGTTTTCAGTTATTCTGACGTAAAGTAAACTGGAACTTTGACATTTTCAAATTGACATATTTCACTTCTCTTATCGCTAATAGCGATATCTTCCAGACAATTATGATGGACTTGAAGAACTTTAAAAAAAAATGAGGGTAGACAGTGATGCACATCAAATAATAGATAACCGATAATATAAATACAATACACACAAACATTAAGGCTGCATATTCTGAAAGTTGGCAACGTCGCAAAAAGCTGTCAAATATTTACAAGTTTTAATTAATTTGGCAAATTTTCTGTATGAAAACAAGAAATATCGCTCTGTAGTGCACTAAAAAAATGATATAGGAATGCAATTAAAACACTGAATTTGATGTTGTAACCGTTTCCGGTGTATAAAAGGCATTTGGAAAGCTTCCAAATGCTTTTTCTACATCTAAAACTATATATCGTCGTATCCTACGAATAGGGGCGTAACTGCATATTAGCTACTTTTCAGGAGACACTTTTTTGTGTTTAATTAAATTAAATGTGAACAAATATGTATTGGTGGTTTTATATAACTTGTATTGGTATTTTATGGTTTGGTTAGCATTATTTTCAATAAATTATCTTTATATTTTATACGATTTTTGTCCCTTAAATCCTTATTCTCCGTTGTGTTAAGGCTTAGTAGGACTGGACTTGAGCAATAAGTTACATTATGCCTTTTATCTGCGGAAATGTCGAAGCCACAATCGCCTTAAAGCCCTGTTTATAAAGTGATGCGTGTTTTCATTGTAGGTATGTCATAAACATAAAAAACAAAAACATAATTTGAACCTAGAAGAAAGACATAAACGCAATTAGGGTTTCGTCTCTTCTATAATTATAATGTAAGCAATTTAGCCATTCCATAGAAAACGGCCACAATCACCATGAGGGTTTTTTTCTATGTACTTTATATTGAAAATGAATAAGTAATTAAAATGACTGAAGTACAAACTCGTTGATACTATATTATTTGAACTTGATCTATACAGTACAAATTAAGAAAACATAATCTTTATCTTAAAATCACTTGAGGTAGTACAAGCAAAAATGTTATTTTTATTTAAAAATCAGATTACGCTCGCCGCAACTAACAATCTCCGCGTTCCGCCGAATAGTAGCCGAACGGCGCTAGCACGCACTCCTCGCGCCCACGCACACCCACTACTCGCGAAGAATGAAGGCGCGACGGCAGTTGTGGCTTTATTCGACGTTGAAAACGTAGTGCTTAAAATTGTGGCTTTTTAGAAAACCTTATTATTTGATAACCTGTACTGTTTTTAATTGTTTTGTTAAACTGGTTATATGTGGTATGATGAGTAGAATTGAATTATGCAATAAAAGAAAAAAGCCCCTATGTTTGTTAGGGCACTATTCGTAGGATACGACGATATTCGGTGTTATGATATTAATTATTGCATTCCCTTATCAATTTTTTAGTGCACTACAGAGCCATATTTCTTATTTTCATACAGTAACAATGCTAAATTAATTAAAACTTGTTAATATTTGACAACCATTTGCGACGTTGCCAGCTTTCGGAATATACGCTCTTAATAATAAAAAACTTGAGAGGTGTCAAGGGATACCCGGATGGAACGAAGTTACTGTATACACTCAACAAAAATAATCGTCGCGACTCCAGTCCGGTCCGGTCCGGTCCGGTCCGGTCCGGTCCGGTCCGGTCCGGTCCAGTCCAGTCCGGTCCGGTCCGGTCCGGTCCGGCCGGTCCGGTCCAGTATAGTCCGGTCCGGTCCGGTCCGGTCCAGTCCAGTCCAGTCCATTCCATTCCATTCCATGCTAATAAACACATTACCCTCCTTTGCGTCGCGCAGTCGGATAAAAGTGTCGTGACAACTTTTCGTAAGAATTTTATCCGTCCAGCCCCCTTTCACAACGCGCGATAAGGAACTTCGTTCCAAAAATAGTTCCTTCTTCGCACACCAGAGGCGCTGTTCCATTTTTCCATACAAGAAACGCTGTTAATACTGGAAAGACGCTGTAAAGTAAACTAGTGAAAACTCGTGATAAGGGTACTGTACTTTGACATTATACAGAGTCATAATCTTAATCGACCAATTCCAAATAAAAGTGAAAATCATCATTATCACTACGACATTAAGACATAAAACGTGCGGTTGTCTATGGTTGGATGAAAAACAAAACACGCTCGCCACGACGACGTCAAGTCAATCGAATTGCATCATTATATCGTTGTAGTAAGGACGATTTTCATTTTTAGTTCGTAGAAATTGCAAATCGCACAAATCGCGTCATGGGTAAGCTCCCTAATGGGCCTACCACACGCACAAGCTTTACAACAGTTTTACCTGCGCAAGAAAAAACAATACACGGTCGGCAACCATAGATATAGATATACCTAGGTAACGCAAGTATCACGATCTGTATGAAAACCAAGCCAGCCATTTTTTGACTACCTTTTATGACGTCTAAAACTATTTAGTCATGGGAAAACCAAATCGATTGAAATACGCCCCCGCTTACGGTGTCCCCCTCGTCCCACAGCACAATTAACCATTCGTCCAACTAACGATGGACCGATTTAGACGAGCGCGAAAATGGCCACTTACGATTTTTGGTCGTAAACTAGCACGGATTGATGGCACGCGAAGTAGCTGTTGCGCTATCTAGGTACCTATACATATCTGTGTCGGCAACACTGAACGCCCAATCGCGCAGGTAAAACTGTGGTGAAGCTTGTGCGTGTGGTAGGCCCATAAGGCGAGCGGCTGTTCAGGAAACGACCGCTCTATCTTGCTCAAACTTTACAGAGCCCAATATAGAACAACATGAGTAACGGCTTTACATTTTTCTTTACGCGTGGTAGCCATTTTTAGCCATCTTGAGTAAATACCGTTGTGTTCATATTGTTTACGTCATTTTCAAAGTCATTACATAAAATCATCGTCAGAATAAAGTCAATTTTCTACGAATTAAAGACTGTACGAAATATCTGTCGTTTTAATTCCGCAAAATAGCTATACGACTTGTTACACATTCTTTAATGTGTTAAAAATGTTATTTATTTCCTGAGACTAAGGGCTGGTTTTTCAATAGTCAGATAACCGTTACCTGAGGAATAAAAATAACGGTATGACATATTTTCCATAGATAAGCTGTTAAACCGCCATTTTTATTCCTCAGTTAACGGTTATCTGACTATTGAAAAACCAGCCCTAAGTAGTATAAAAACTTTTTATTTGTTGTTTTTTGCTATTCGCGATGAAAAGCATTTGCACGCGGTTTATTGCAACATTCGCTTCTTTTGCTTATTATAAGTCCAGATCAATCGGATATTCTAAAATTACTTTTCGTACTTGTGTAAACTCGTCTCAATCAAGTAATGTTCTTTTTTCTAGCGTCTTGCGTCATGACATTACCATAGTTGTACCATAGACATAAAGCATGCACGAAGCCTTCCTTAACCAAATGTCGAAAAAATTGGAAAGATACGAAAAACAGTTTTTTGCACATATCTAATCCTTCTTTTATGTCAAGGCGTGTAGACATTATTTATGTCCTGTAAGTAAGGCAAACAAATTATGCTAGAGAGTATGGTCAATTTTAGGCACATCATGCTGTTCATGCTCTACGTCTATGAGTTAAACAGTACATGGATCTTTTGGCGCGTGGTTTTAATCAGAACTAACGACATTCAAGCGCCAAAATAACTATGCAGAACTGTTTTGGTACGTCTAGTTATAAAAATATATTGTATTTCATGTCATCTTCTAATATTGTTCTTTTAAAACTGCGCGGAGACGGCGGTATGCTATCAATTCATAAGTTTCAATTAACATTTGTATTGATAAAATCTAACCTAATATATTGAATTTATTGTTGTATTCGGGAAGACTGGAGTTTGAAAGTTTAGTGTAGCTTTGTAGAAGGCGTTAGTCCAGCATAGGTGTTCGTACGCAAACACTGCGTACACAATGCGTAAAAGTTATGTTATTACTAAATAAATACATCGATGGTCCCGGCTGTTCAGCCCTTGCCCAGTGTTTTCTGAAGAGCTCTTTTCAAACATTTCATTTTTATAAAAAAAACCACGGGTCTAAAACGGACCCTTAGCAATTTCATGATACATGATACATTTCGTGAGTGAATAATTGAAGAATAGCCAAAGACGTTGCTGGAAATTCATTCGCTGATAGTTTTTATGATTAAAATAGTAGATTACATTAATTTAACAATTCCTTGAGAAATATTTCTTTAAATCCTACTCCTTTACGTAACTAATAATAAAAATAAATGAACGGAACCCTTTACGCACGAGTCCGACGCTCATGGGCAGGTTTTCGAAATACGCTTGCCGGTTAATCCTTTAACTCTTGATGAAGACGTACGCAGCGCTAGCGCAGTGTATATGCCTACGCTGGACATTCGCTCAATCAAAGCAAAGATTTTTTAAAGTTCTGATATGTGGCCTTACGTTTTATGAGTCTGAAGTTATGGGCCCTATTGACGCTTCAACATAGCGTTTGGTATCTTTAACATTTTCTTTATCGGAATCTGACTTAGTGTCATGTGATTCCAACTACAAGTGAAAACCAACCTTACCACTACAACATATGACATAAAACGTGCGGTTGTCTACGGGTAGATAAAAAACGAAACACGCTCGCCAAGGCGATGTCAAGTCAATCGAATTCTATCATTATATCGTAGTAGCAAGGACGATTTTCATTTTGAGTTGAATAGAATCGCCTCATTGGAAAGTTCCCTTAGTCAAAACGGGCTATCGTCAAAGGCAATTGTACCAGTGTAAGAGAGAGATAGAGTTATACAGAGCTATCTATATTTCACAACGGAGCAATGATTATTACAGGTTTCGGCGTTAAAAATATTGCACATTGCCTTTTGGAAAGCTTGTCGGCTAGTTTCGGCTTCTTAGATCGTTATCTGTCTCTCTAGAGACTAGTGTGTGATACACAACCTTTGTGAAGTTTGTCGGTAAACATCCGGTCGTTATGTTTTTTTTTTTTTAAATCGTTGTCCCGCTCTTAAAATTTCTCCTATATCGTGGGTGCGTTTTACAAACATAGAAACTCACATACACAAACACCCAGACCAGGAACATCTACATAAAGGTCATACCTACAAAAAAAAAATGCGCGGCACCGAACCCGCGACACGCAGTACAACATTCAATCGGTCAGCCAATGCGCCAACCGTGCTGTTATGAATTGTTAGTGCATTGTGCGACAGAGATAGCACCACTATGAAGCTGAAACTAGCCAATTCTCTTTACTCTTCTATTCAAAGGCTTAATATACCTGTATTCTTTCTAACACGTCTTCAGCCCCACAATACTCCAGACTCATAGAATAGTAGGTACGTATACATGTAACATCAGCTGCGTGCACGCAGGAGGCGTATGTTGTTGCGCGGAGAGCTGCGCGTGCGACGCTAGAAATCCCACTCTGTCGTCTTCTCGATCTCCATCTCTGATATTTTCTCTTGCAGCAGTAGGGCTGACATGTCATCTGGAAAAATTAAATATTATTAAAAAAAAACTCCATAATGTCTTGGACAGTGACAGATTTACATGACCGTACAACGTACAGTACCCGGCACGTAAGTTGGCAAGATTATGGTGTAGTAGTAGGGGGTAAGTTTGCGCATCGCATTTAGCGACACGCAAGTGTAAGCGAGAGCGCGTATACTGGGTGCGAGGGGCAAAGACGAGTGACGCACCAATCGCGTGCTCGGATCGGCACTACCTCATACCCCGCGACCCGCGTGACCACCAAAGAGATCTACAAAATGACTTCTGCGCATCTAACGACTCTTGCCAACTCACGTGCCGGCCACTGTATCAGACAGTTGTATCATAGAGATTCGTGAAGGTTAGTTGCCGTTTCGTGGGTGAGACGAGCAGAAGTAGCCTCTCAAGCAGGAAGAAAGTGCATGACGTCACAATATGGCGTCGTCAAATCTTCCTTATTAATTACTAGCTGCTGCTCATGACGTCGTCTGCGTGAACGCTATACAGCACCTAAAATACCTAAGATGTTCGTTCCCCGTAGGTGATAGCGTGATAATAATATGTAGCCTATTTGTTGACCCGACTTCTTAATAATATTCGTGCTAAATTTGAAGTAAATCCATTCAGTAATTTCTGAGTTAATCCCGGACATCAAATTCTAAAAACTACATTTTTGGATTCGGTATCGATTGTAGATCCCACCTTTCCTACCATTTTATTATAGTAGGTATTTTTACATGTCAAAAACGATTTTATAAGCGGTATTTTATAGTTTACTCACTGAGGTCAGGTTTGATAGGCTTGACTCGTCCAATAAGTCCGGGCAGGTAGTCTGTCTTGCGGATCTGTTTGAAGAACGGGTGGTTCAGCAGCTGCGTCGCTGAGGGCCGCTTGTCTGGGTCTCTGTGGCAGATTTTTAAGTTAAAACAATTTTCTGAAAAAAAACACCGCTACTAAAACTATTCCTGCTGAATCGAACCTGCGTATTAATTGAGAAGAACGCAGATTCCGAGTCATGCTTGCAACCAAATTTTTTTTTCTTCAATAATTCGCCTTTGGCTTCGTAAAAGTGTTACGTTTCGCAACGCAGGCGTTAATGCGTATAAAATATTGATAACTGATTAAAGCCTAAACTTGTCTCCCATCATCATCATCATCATCAAGAATTAGGTATTTGACACTATTGACCAATAATTTCATAACACAATTTCACCAATAATACACTTTACTTTGGGCCCGAAAACCCGTTTAACTTTTACCTCTGCAGCGCCATCTCGCTGAGATGATGGAAGGTGTCGGACAGCTTCCTGCCGGCGTACACCTGCCGCAGTCGCGACACTGCGTCAGCGCTGTCACCCACGCCGCTATCCGTGTTGTACATGCCTGGAACATCACAAAATATATTTAATAAAAACCTTGCCTTTTTAGTGTTAATTATAAGCCGGAGCATTGAAGAAAGGATTCTAAAATGGCGGCTTGTACTTGCGTTGACAGATAGTACAGTCAGCATAATACAAGATTTCAAATTAAAGTTTTTTTCAAATTAAAAATAATATAAACAAGACTGGGTCACAATAATTTCTCAAACCTAACCTAACAATAAAACAAAATTAAAACATCAATAATCAACAGGTAACAACGGAACAATAACGGAAAACTATAGTAAATATTCTTAAAAAAAGATCACTGAGCGCGTCAAGACACCAAGACTAATTATTTTTCTGCCAGAGCTACGCGCTGGAGTGAGTATAGACGGCACTAGTGTGCGAGCGAGAGAACACGATAAGCGCCGCCATTTAAGAATCCTTTCTTCAATGAACCGGGTTATACCAGATTTTCTGGATTTCTGAGCCTTTACGATAGAAATTCACCACTCAAACGTATTTTATAATGCGCTCAGCAAAGGATTCTTTGCTTGAGTCTTTCTTTTTGAATGCATACAACCCTAATCTCCTCAAAGTTAGAGTGAACAGGTTTCTTCTGGGTAATCTCGTTCGTGCTATCGTTAATTTATGTCACTCCTAACCCAGACTAACGTCAAGAACAAAGCCATCATTTACATTAGAAATAATATATGACCCTGTCAAAACTCACTCTTCATCTCAGTATCATCCAGACAGGGCTCCGGGAAGGTGGAGCAGTCCAGCAGCTGCGGCCGACTCCCGCGCACCTTCTCCGTAAACATCAGCGTGGTGGGCACCTCCGCGAATGGCACCGCACCGTTGGCCAGCTCGCAGCACAGCACGCCCAGCGAGTAGATGTCCGACTTCTCGTCGTAGCCTTTTAGATTCTGGGAAAAAGAGATATTGATAATTAATTGCAGCCGCATCTATTATGTTTTTTGGCTGGAAGCCGACACTTACATAATTGGGAAAAAGTCTAGGCTATGGCAATGATAAAAAGACATGATGATGGTCAGTGATAATAAATCTGTAGAGAGGTCAATTCTGTACATGAAATATATTTCCAAAATAACTATCAGGGGGTGATTAGGGATCGATACTGATGCCAAAAATGCAATCAATAAAATTATTGTCTGTCTGTCTGTCTGTATAACCGTTATAGAAACAAAAACTACTCGACGGATTTTGACGAAACTTGGCACAATTATTTTTCATACGCCTGCGCTGGTTATAGTATACTTTTCATCACGCTGCCATCAATAGGAGCAGAGCAGTGAAGGGAAATGTTAGGAAAAAGTTACTCCATACACGCTAATCTTCGGAACTACTGGACCGATTTGATTGTTTTTTTTGTTCGTTATATAGCTATTAAGTCTGGGCAACATATAGGCTATAATTTATCTTGGAAGCTTGAACACCTGATGCAGAACTGCAATAGATCAGCTAAACTATAAGAGATACAAAAATAGCGCCATAGCAAAAATTGTTCCGCGTGATGAGCATTTTCTGCTAAGAAAATAAATTTGAAGATATGGAACACCTGATGTGGAACTCCAAGAGCCCATCTACACTATAACATATTATAGGAATGACGTCTTAGCAAGAATTGTTTAGTCTGATGGGCATTTCCTGTTGACTTACAAAAATGAAAGATCTGGAATCGTCATGCGTGTCGCGTTGTTTTCCCGTCCCCAGACTCTGAATTCGACATCAGACGTTTCAGATCTTCGATTTTGAAGACGCTGGCATAAGCAACAGGATCCGCGTACGAAGTCGCTGGCAGAGGCTAGTTTCTAAATAAGATTCTTGAGGATACATGATTTAATATCATATATGGAGAGAGAATAAGCATTTTACATCTCTTAAAATAAATGAGTTACAATAATCTGGCTATCTCCTACCTGTTCCAATAGCTCTGGGCTCAGCCACATGAGGTTGGTATTATCGCCATCTGGCGGGGGCAGCTGGTGCAGGTGTCTCTGTCTGCGCCCGCGCACCATCAGAGATGCCGCGCTGCGCAGGCCCGACAGTCGCACACCGCCGTTCGCGCCTACCAGGACATGACTGGCGCGGACACTCCTGATGGGGGAACATGAGATAACACTGTATACCCTGAAAGCCTCGCTCGGTTGTTGTCAAAGACTACTGAGTGAGCTGCTTGGTACGTGCCCTCATGACCATTACTTAAATATGGCGGTACCTTGGGGCATTTTGGACGGCTTATGGCTTTGGGCAGCAGTGGCCACTACTGTCCTAATGAAAATCATTAAATCAACGCCACTACTGTGGCCATTAAAAATAATAAAACTTCAAATAGATCAACATTATTATTTTGTAAGATAAATAGTTAACTGACAAGTCACATTACAAGATGAAGAATTGCTGTTGTTTGTATTCTTTGCCAGCAGTTTGTTCTAAATTTATAAATACTAAATAAATAATCTATGTATTGGATCATAGTGTTTAGACTTTGAACTGCAAGTAGGAAGTTAAAATCCTCAATGTTAACAGTATGATTCAGTCTAGGAAAATAGTGTGCACAATGTGACAATACACATTACAAGGTACTTTTGTGTTCATAATTTTCATATTGTGAACTTGAAGGAACAAAGCAAGCAAAAAATAGGATCCATATTTTTTGACATTTAGGACTTTTTCATAGTTATTCTCTTTATATTAGGATTTTTATGTGAAATTCAAGCAACAAATCATTTAATATTGTGTGATTTAAAAAAATAAAGGTGTAAATCATGTGGGGTTAGGGGTAAATCCACTTCCGTGTTCCGTTGTCTGCTGAGATAGCTATTACAATTATACTCACCTATGAATATACAATTGTTTGTGCAAATACTGTAAAGCTTGAAGTGCGTCCCTCAGTACAATAGCGCAGGCAAGCTCTGGTAGACCCTCCTGAAAGTACCGGTCCAGGATGTCGCGGCAGGAGCCGAACGTCATGAGTGGGGACACTACATACAGCTCTCGTCCATGGACGAAAGAAGTCAAGTATGGCAGTATATTTACATGTTGCAGTTCTTTCCTTGTGAGAATGTCTTGCTGAAAGGAGACATTTCTAGTTTACAATTTACAATAAGGATAAATGAAAACTTAAAAGTACTTGAGTTAATGTTGCTGCAATACCTAATTAGTGCAGAATCAATGATATAATTTATTAAAGTGGCAAGTCTTCTTAAATGTTGTTTTTATACTCGCCCTAAAATGTCAATCATTATTATACGACAGCTAGTTAGGGTGTGCCCTTTATAAGCCCTTGGTTGACCTAGAAACAGGATGATCTAAAACATTCAGGTGCAAAAGAAAACTAAATTAAGTTTCCCACTTTGACAAGAAATTCATCCGGACAGTTACTAAAACTTACTTGATATAGTGTCAGTAGGAAGTGAAAAGTAATTCAAGCGAAAATCTTTGAAACATATACCTGTATCAAACTGGCGTTCTCCTTCGTTTTGTCAACAAAATATCGTTTAATAGCCACATTTTGGTTGTTGGGCTTGTAAAGCGCTGAATAAACAACAGCTACGCCTCCACAGCACTCTGTTATTATTGATGTGAGCTGATAGTCATTGATATCAGGGTTATACATTTTATTTCGTTCACAATTTCTCGAAAATTATTGTAAATATGCTAGTCTATACTCCCTTCGTCAACAACACATAATGTTAAGATGTTTTTTAATCTAAAAATAGTATTAATAAAGTGACAGTGTCGTATTAAAGCAATGTATTAAAGTAAATATTTAACAAAATTAAATTGGTCAAAGTCAATGTTTTTATTGTTTGACAATAGTCGCGCATAAAGTCACGTTCCGAAATACTTGTTACAAGATAACGTCGAATGTGAAGCCTTCATTCCAGGAGTTTTAATCGAATCTAAACAAAACCGAGGACTGGTTTTATTATTGTTTTAGTGAACTTAAAAATAGTTTAACTAAAACTAATTAGAAACATTTAACCATAAGTTTTCATAAACAGTTATGAATTTCCGGAACTTACAAAACTGTATTGGAACGCATTTGATTCAAAGGAGAAAAGGCGTGGGTGGAATGACATTTGACAAGATGTGTGTGACAAGTAAAAAAATGAAAAATATACATTCAAGAGCAGACACATGGACCTAAAAAAAAAGGCGGACGTAACTTCACTAAGAAACAATTGAAGCACCCATAGTAAGTCAGTGCGCTAATGTGGACAAGCCAGCACGCACACATTCACACCATAGTAAGTCAGCCGTCGGCCATTACGCTTCGAACGACACTCGCGGTTTTATACGGTGTTATTTTGTCTAATAAAAACCAAAGTATGCCGTCATGTGTTGCAAAAAGTTTTCAATTAAAAAAGCCAGGGGATCACTTTTCATAGTTAAGCATGTCAATTTGAAGCTTATTTCTCGATTTTACGTCAATAAATTTAATAAACATCTCGAAATCAATCAGTGTTGCAACTATTTCAAGGTTCAAATTATTTTAAAATTGGGAGATTTATATTTTATGTTACTATTTATCGTTATTGTATTCTTCTAAATTTTTACAGATTTCCCCACGGCAAATGATGCATGGAAAAATGATTGTATAAAAATAATAAGGGAGTGTAGACATGGAATAGGAATGTAGACGTGTAGGAATGGAATATAAAATAGCTTTAATTAAATATTTATAGCCGAAAAATACTTAAACATTCGTTTTCACCACTTCAGTAAATTAGAAGGGATTTCTAGATTGTGTCGATAGCAAAAGACAGGTCTACAAAAATTTGAATCACCAAAAGGTATTGTAAAACTTTATTAACATTAAACGAGTTGTAAATATTTTAATATCCAATGTGCTTAAATGATTTTACCTTTATTTTAAAAATAGGTATCCGTCACAAAAAAATTGTAATTAAACTTAAGTTCAAGGGAGATCTTAATTAAATATTGTTTAAAAATGGGTAATTTTTTCCTTCATCTGGCATCCCTATACACACTCACACATATTTACGCCGCCGCCATTGTGGTGCTTCAATCGTTTCTTAGTGAAGTTCCGTCCGCCTTTTTTTTTAGGTCCATGAGCAGACATGGATCAGATATTTTACCTAAAAGAAATATCATTAAAACAAATAAAGATACTAAAATATACAATGCGAAACTTTATCGTAATACTTTAACTAGAGATTACATCATATTGTTAAAAATGAGGCTGGTATCAATTATTCATCATCTATGACCGAATTCAATATTCGAATTTTATCAGCTCATTTTTGTTTTGTTTACTTATAATTTTGTTTTAGTTTTTCGTATTTGTTTCGTTAATTCCTACAGATAATGTTGATTTGCATTTAACCGTGGTTTTCAGTTCAGAGTCGTTACAGAACAGAATGGATTGTTACAGAATAACGACACACTTTTATCAAAATATGGTGAGTTTTTGTTTTTTTATGTGCAAAATTCATAGGTATTCTTTTCACATTATTTTTACGTCCAATCGAGACTCACTCGTTGAAAATACAAGAATTATTTGGCTTGCATGCTTAAGGTGATTGCTTCGATGTAGCCCGCGAAATTCAATTTTTTTTACGTTTTTTGCAATTTGCAGGCCAGTGACATGTTGTAACTTTATAAATATTTGTGTTGCGCAAATAACAAGTATAATTTTAAATATAAAAAATATCAAAAAACTCGCTCCATCAGCTCTCACATAGAAAAGGTGCATCGTAGTTAGATTTCGGAGATTTTAACATGATGCACCTTTTCTATGTGAGAGCTGATGGAGCGAGTTTTTTGATATTTTTTATATTTAAAATTATACTTGTTATTTGCGCAACACAAATATTTATAAAGTTACAACATGTCACTGGCCTGCAAATTGCAAAAAACGTAAAAAAAATTGAATTTCGCGGGCTGGTTGGAGCATCCCCCTTAATGCTCAGTATAAATTGTGTAGGTATTAATGTCCGTTTTTTAATCTCGTAGACTGAATTGACAGGTGCAAATGGCAAACTGACATAAATTTCAATAGTATTTACGTCAGTTTTAATGTTATCATTTGTCAATTTGGTCTACGAGATTAAAAAACAAACTATAGTAATTTCGAGCGAGGCGAGGGCTAATGGGCAGCCATCTAAAACCTTAGAGTTTTTTTTTATTGTAAGTCTGAAACAATATCTAGCGCGTGTTTTTCTTCAAAGTATGGTGGGATCTTGGGATGATGTTCTGAAGAAACGTTTTGTTAAGAAATTCAACTTTATAATCGTAATATCGATCGTAATTTCAAGCGTTTCTTACTCCGTATTCATTAAGGGCTCCCGCACACTCGGGCTCGGCGCAATCGCGGCGGTAAGACCCCTCTTTGAGGAGTGGCTGGAGAGACGTCACGGCGTCCTGACCTATCGGATGACGCAGGTCCTCACCCGACACGGAAGTTTCGGGAGGTACCTGTGTCGGATAGGGAGGGAAGAAACGCCCGGGTATCACCACTGCGAAGATCGCCCGGAGGACACAGTAGAGCATACGGTGCAAGACTGCCCCGCTTGGGCAGAGCACCGACGTGTCCTCACGGCAGCGATAGGCGGAGACCTCTCGCGCCCGGCATTGGTTGCGGCCATGCTGCGGGGCGAGACGGAGTGGGAAGCGGTCGCCTCCTTCTGCGAAGCAGTAATGCTCGTGAAGGAGGAGGCGGGCCGCGAGAGAGAGAGGACAGCGTCCTCCCTCCGCCCCAACCGCAGTGGTAGGCGCCCGCGGCGTCGGACGTCAGCAGACGATCTCCGGCCACCGTAGGCGCGGGCATGCGGGCAGCGAGTAAAGGGCAACTCGCTGCCCGACCATGGACCATACCCGGGTCGACGGCGCGTTGTGTCCCACGCGCGCCTCAAAGAGCGTCAGCATAAGGACGGGGCCCCCTCTCAGAGGGCCAAACCCTGCCGGGGTCGCGGGATTATTTCCTTACCGTGACCCCGGAACATAACAGGCTACTGAAGGACACCGTGGATTTTAGTCAGTAGAAGTCCGACAGTCCCTCCCGCCCTGCCCGGGGTGAGAGGACTAATTTGATGATTCTACCACGCTGAAAAAAAAAAAAAAGGGCTCCCGCACACTTCTTGCCACAAAACGCCACCACATGTCACTCGCGCGATTCTGCACCCTTATCTCACTACCTCAGTAAAGCATTGGTTAAAAAAAAGTAGCAGTCAACGACCGCAAGTGTCGACCACCACAAAATATGGCTGTTGCGCGCTTCAGCTACATCTGCAGAGGCACCTGAAGCGCGCGACAGCCATTCTGTAGCCGCTTCTAGCTTCTCGTGGCGGCGTTTGTGACTGTCGCGATTGTCTCGCTCGTGTGCGGCACGAGCCTATGCATACCACGTTTTTTAAACGCGCCGTCGACACGCGTATGTAGCGATACAGACGCGATGCGCACGCAAGTCAGACGCAGCCTGTCTGCTCTGTTTGATAAAAACGAGTCGTCGACGGCGCGTTTTAAAAACGTGGTGTGAATAGGCCCTAAGATACGTCGCAAAACGCGAACGATGTCTTTTTCTACCGAGATGCTTTTACGCGTTTAGGGTAAATCCTCTACACATAAAATGGGATTTTTTAATTATGTTCCCAATTAAAAAATAATAAAACACCACAAAAAGCTCTAGAAGGATGAGATGTAGAGGGTTGCGAACTCGTGTTGGTTACATAGAGCTGGATATCGTAAAGAGTAGAATCATGAAAAAGATGATAGAAAGACGCTCAAGAAGAAGACGAAAGACAAGCGAAGGTTCAATAGAAGTTTCGAACTACTTTCATGCGAGCTTTTCCCGCACTAAAAGCTGGTTCTCTCCTCGATTTTAAAGAGGGATTATCTTAGAATTTATATTTTGAACAGAAAGTTTAAAATTGAGACGTGAAGGTACACTGTGTGGTTTTAGTAATTAGTCTGTCGGGGTACCTAAGTGAACTAGTACCTAATAGATGGGGTAGTTGCATAACGTAGTGTCCCAGTACTTTTTATTTTCAGTCTTGAGGAGAAGAAGCCAGCTTGAGCTTATGCTTTTCTCTAAAAGACGTACTCCTCGACGACCTGTTAATAGATTTTCAACTTTATGTTTTATCGCATAAAGTTGAAGTCCCGTTAAAATCAAAACGTAGTTTCGGCCACGGTGGAGCGGCAACGTCTTTTTAGAATAGAACTACAGTTTTTAGGGTTCCGTAGTCAACAAGGAACCCTTATAGTTTCGCCATGTCCGTCCGTCCGTCCGTCCGTCTGTCCGCAGCTTAGCTCAGAGACGCCCAGTACTAGAAAGCTGTAATTTGGCGTAAATATACGGATTTGTTGTGCCGAAAAAGTGGTAAAATAAAATCTCGTAAAATATTTTTTTTTAGGGTACCTCTTGTACACGTAAAGTGGGGATGTTTTTTTTTTTTCTCGCGTACCCCTTAGTGTGGGGTATCATTAAATAGGTCTAAAAAATATTGATAGTTTCCATTAACAATTTTTTGATAAAATGATTCGTTTGTGAAATATTAAGCTTTAAAGTGCAAATTTTTGCTCGACTCGAGTGTCCCCCCCCCTCTACCAGCTAAACGGTTATGTTTGAGGGTATGAAAAAATTCACAATAGTAGCATATATAACGAAGTTTAAAAGAAAATTATCATGACTAAGTAGGCTTTACAAGTTTACGAGTAATAGTCGACCAACTTATAAAACGTACTTGGATAACATATTTTCCTAAACAAAATGTATCGGAGAACATGTACTTCAACTGCAAATGTAAGTTTGTCAACTTTATTTTTACAGCTAAATAGGTGGGTATGTTTTGG
Organism: Agrotis clavis; assembly: GCA_954870645.1. NCBI lineage: Eukaryota > Metazoa > Arthropoda > Insecta > Lepidoptera > Noctuidae > Agrotis > Agrotis clavis. The sequence goes on from OX940922.1 coordinate 25,521,702, forward strand.
GGATAGGTAGGTTTTTATTGTCAACTATTGTTAACTAAATTCAAAAAAAGGAGGAGGTTCTCAATTCGTCGTAATCTTTTTTTTTAATGTATTTTTCCCGATTTCTCAAAGACGCCTGGACCGTTTTTGAAAATTCTTCTTTTTAAAATTAAATTTAGCGAATCAGTTTAGTTAGTTCGCATAAGTATTTTGATGGGCAACTACGGAACCCTACACTGTGCGTGGCCCGACACGCACTTGGCCGGTTTTTCAACTCTAAGAACACCTATATTTAGGGGTAATGATGGAGAGGTATGCTTTTCATCCTGGGTCGGAATGGATCGGAATCGGAAGAAAAAACGGGGGATCAGCCCCCCTAGCCAAATTGTCACAACAAGTCGCAAACGAAAATCGTAAACGCTCGGTACTCCCCAATAGATTTTCAACTTTATACCCTAGAGCCTAAAGTTGAGCCTTTATTAAAGATTTCTAAGCGTTAGCGACTGAAAAGAACGAAAACGATATGCAATCTTCGCTAGATCTTCAACTTTATACCCAAGCACGTAAAATTGAGCTACAGGCCCAGACCAGACAGGTACAGTGGTTGAATTTTTTTCTACATCTTTATGTTTCAACGATACTGTTGGTGCAGTGCCGCTGGCGCATTGCATGTGGCGGATTCGATTCCCGCACGGCACAATTATTATCAGAACGATTATAAATAAAAGAAATTTGAATTTGAATTTGAATTTGAAATTTGATTTACAAGAGTATGTAGTAACTACATACACTACGGTTAAAAAACCCGAAACAACTGTTGTTTCGGGTTTTTTAACCGACTTCCAAAAGGAGGAGGTTCTCAATTCGGATGTTTATATATATTTTTTTTAATGTTTGTTCGGGCATAACTCCGTCGTTTACCAACCGATTTGAAAAAATCTTTTTTTGTTGGAAAGGGTATACTTTCCGAATGGTCCCATTTAAAATCGAAATTGGACTAGCACTTTTTGAAAAATCAACATTAATCAACAAAAATCTATAAAGTTGAAATTGTCTACCTACACCGATTATTCCGAGGTTTCTGATCCGATTTCAATGATTCTTTTTTTGTTCGAGACATTATTTATCTGCCATTTGGTCCCATAAAATTTTCATTTAGTTTGGTTCAGTAGTTTTTATTTTTAGCTCATTGTGTGCATAGGCTCATTGTGCTACGGATTACAAAATTTTAGTGCACATGTGAGAAAATTATGTATTGGACAATTATTTGTGTTGAATATTTAAACTAAAAAGGATAAAATAAAAAAAAGCTTTTTGTAGGTTATTGTGCACTTTTCGGTGGTTGTTTTTGAAGTCGGTTACAATTTTTTTTTGGTAATATGCGCCATAAATGGAACTAAAGTAGGTACGTACTTTTTGTATAAAATGTTCTGTATAATTTTTTCATGTTGTATAATTTCTCCGTTTACAAACATATAACTCACATACGCAAACGCCGAAACCTGGAACAATAACTCGTAGATCATACAAATATTTGCTCCGTGCGGTAATCGAAGCGGTACGCGGTAACCCGCGACACGCAGCGCAGCGGTCCAATCGCTGAGCCAGTGCGCCGACAAACAAAGGGTACGGTTAGCCGATACAATGTCTGAGCAGGTGGCCTAACCATGAAGTCTTAAAGCGTGAGTCTTTAGGCTGTGGGAAAGAGACAGAGCTTTACAAGTCGTCTAGCGCCATCTCGTTCCCTGAGCGGAACTACTCACGCTTTAATACGTCATGGTAGGCCACCAGCACTAAAAGAAAAATGGCGAATGTTGAGTAGGATAGGCTGAGACAGCTGTCAAAATGCTTCACTCTCGTCTGAACTCAGCATGGTTTCAGTCGATAATTTAGTCAGCATAGGCTGAATGCTGTTCAGCATTAGCGATTTCTGTCCAGATTTTGTATCGGCTAACCGTACCAAGTGCCGGTTTTAGCACTACCAGCGCCCTAGGCGAGATTTTCTACGGCGCCCCCTAACTGCAATACAAATCCGTATGAAAAAGGAAAAAGATTTAATGAAATTACCATTTATTAAAAAGAAACTAACGTGACTCTCTGTTATGCATTTGTGCATGTTTGCAAAGCGTTGCAATTGATGAAAAGCATGAATTTTGCACAAACGTTCCTTGAATTATGTAAGTTTTGTCTTTAGACGGGTTTTGGGTTTATCCCCTAAAAATGGGATGAAAGAAATTGGGTTTACGAGAAAGTAGGCCTGCTGCGCCCCTTCGTATTCGGCGCCCTGGGCGGTCGCCTAACCGCGCCTTACCCTAACACCGGTACTGACCGTACCCAAAGTTACATGACCGCAGGCGCTGCTGGCACGAGTAGGCGGCGCACAGTGGGCTGAAAATCGATCTTCATAGACTTAGGAATCAACTTCGCAAATCTGTATTTTTTTTGGCAGAAATGGGTTTAGGTATAGTATATTGATCAATATAATGATATCTCGGCTTTTGAATAAACGTTTTTCCTTACTTTATAGCACTTGGTTGAAAAAAATGTATGGAGAAATATGTTAAAAAGGGTCTATTTCAATTTTGGCACTAGTGCCCCTAATTCCATTTGGCACGATTATACCCCTTATTTTTCTGCATTTTTTGACATATCGCACTATGCGCGCACTGGTGAGAGTTTGGGCTAAAAAAATAAAATGTGTTTTTAAGATTAAAAAAGTTTTTCAATCTGTTTAAAATTGACTCTGGATACTTAATGATTATAAATTAATTAATTTATGAACAAAAATTTAATATTATACCGATTTAGAATTACAAATTTCATGGAAATTAATGTTTTTTTGTAATTTAAAACGATGATAGTTTAATAGTGAGATTTTATTATCCATTGGCTATCATCTATCATAATGAGACCCAATGTCCTATTACAGAGATAATGACATGTGATCTCACTAAGCCGTGCTCTACACTATACTGCCAATTTAAATTTGTCCAAAAAAGTGAGTTGGTAGTAGAACATGAAATGACTAAAATGGAAGCAGAAAGAAAAACTTGATGCCCAACCAAATGTGTTGACGGCATTGAGGTTGAACACAATGTCGTCATGACGATGATCGATGGAAAAATGAGCACTTATCTATCAGAAGCTCGCTCCAATGCTGTCTGTTACTTGTGTTTGACGAAACCATCACAGTTGAACTATCTCGATGCAGGATTGCGAAAAGAAGTGTCATTTGATATGATCAAGTTTGGTTTGTCACCTGTCACATTAATAGCCTGGAGTGTCTCTTGCACATAGCGTACAAACAATACTTGAAAACTTGGTTTGTCAAAGAAAAAGACAACTAATCTTTGCTGCTGCAGAGAAAAAAACAGATCCAAGAGAGATTTCAAGAAGAGTTAGGGCTTCTGATAGATATTGTGAAGCAGGGATTCGAGACAACAAATGACGGAAGGTTTTAGTAGTAGTTTAGTATATTTTATCAGTATTTGTTTGTATACATATAGTTAGCAATATTAGTTTCTATGCTATGTACAAAAGACACTCCATGCTATTAATTTGTGCATGCAAAGGTGACAAACCAAACATGATCATAGGTATCGGATGATACTTCTTTTCGTAATACTGCATCGAGATAGTTCATCTGTGATGGTTTCGCCAAACACAAGTAACAGACAGCACTGGAGCGAGCTTCTGATAGATAAGTGCACACTTTTTCATCGGTCATCGTCATGACAACATTGTGTTCAACCTCAATGCAATCAACACATTTGGTTGGGCATCAAGTTATTCTTTCTGCTTCCATTTTAGTCATTTCATGTTCTACTACCAACTCACTTTTTTGGACAAATTCAAATTGGCAGTATAGTGTAGAGCACGGCTTAGTGAGATCACATGTAATTAGTTAATGAGATCACATGTCATTATCTCTGTAATAGGACATTGGGTCTCATTATGATAGATGATAGCCAATGGATAATAAAATCTCACTATTAAACTATCATCGTTTTAAATTACAAAAAAACATTAATTTCCATGAAATTTGTAATTCTAAATCGGTATAATATTAAATTTTTGTTCATAAATTAATTAATTTATAATCATTAAGTATCCAGAGTCAATTTTAAACAGATTGAAAACCTTTTTTAATCTTAAAAACACATTTTATTTTTTTCGCCCAAACTCTCACCAGTGCGCGCATAGTGCGATATGTCAAAAAATGCAGAAAAATAAGGGGTATAATCGTGCCAAAGGGAATTAGGGGCACTAGCGCCAAAATTGAAATAGACCCTTTTTAACATATTTCTCCATACATTTTTTTCAACCAAGTGCTATAAAGTACGGGCACGCCGCAATTGCGGCGGTAAGACCCCTCTTTGAGGAGTGGCTGGAGAGAAGTCATGGCGTCCTGACCTACCGCTTGACGCAGGTCCTCACCGGACACGGAAGTTTCGGGAGGTACCTGTGTCTGATGCGAAAGGAGGAGACGCCTGGGTGTCACCACTGCGAAGATCGCCCGGAGGACACGGTGGAGCATACGGTGCAAGACTGCCCAGCTTGGGCGGAGCACCGACGTGTCCTCACGGCTGCGATAGGCGGAGACCTCTCGCGCCCAGCATTGGTCGCGGCCATGCTGCGGGGCGAGACGGAGTGGGAAGCGGTCGCCTCCTTCTGCGAAGCAGTAATGCTCGCGAAGGAGGAGGCGGGCCGCGAGCGAGAGAGGACAGAGTCCTCCCTCCGCCCCATCCGCGGTAGTAGACGCCCACGGCGACGGACGTCGCTAGATGATCTCCGGCCACCGTAGGCGCGGGCATGCGGGCAGCGAGTAAAGGGCAACTCGCTGCCCGACCAAGGACCATGCCCGGGTCGACGGCGCGTTGTGTCCCACGCGCGCCTCAAAGAGCGTCAGCATAATGACGGGGCCCCCCTCTCAGAGGGCCAAAGCCTGCCGGGGTCGCGGGATTATTTCCTTACCGTGACCCTGGAACAGAAAGGGCTATTGAAGGACACCGTGGATTTTAGTCAGTAAAAGTCTGACAGTCCCTCCCGCCCTGCCCGGGGTTGGAGGACTCATTTGATGATTTTACCACGCTAAAAAAAAAAAAAAAAAAAAAAAAAAAAAAAAGTGCTATAAAGTAAGGAAAAACGTTTATTCAAAAGCCGAGATAGCATTATATTGATCAATATACTATACCTAAACCCATTTCTGCCAAAAAAAATACAGATTTGCGAAGTTGATTCCTAAGTCTATGAAGATCGATTTTCAGCCCACTGTGCGGCGTAAACGTCAAGTAAATACTTCGATTAGAAAAAAATACCAACTCGTTTCCCAAAATTATATCTATGAGGGTTGACATTTTAAATTTTGTGAAATAGAGCTATTGCTCTATTTCAAAAAATCAGATTATATTATGTTTTAGAAATATCAGTAGGTAGCATAATTATTTATGCTACTGATATTTCTATTATATTATTAGATTATTTTCTATGATACTTTAACATCACTCACTCGTGCTAGCGCCTCGGAATAATGATTAAGTTTCAAGATGATACAGGATGTGGCTAGAAAAGACGAAAGGAAATGAGGAATGAATTGAGACAATGTCATGACATGGTCCGTCAATCATTTTTTTTAGCGTAGGTATGCCGTGCACCCACCTGCGCACAGGCACATGCGATGCTGGACTCACTTGATGATTTTACCCAAGCTAAAAAAAATGTTGTAGGTGGTGGCGAATCATTTGGCTGTATAGCTTGCTTTTTCGCAGTTTGCTAACAATACCTAATTATAGTTTTTGCTGAAATACACAAATGCTTTTTAGCTGAATACGCTGAAGCAGGTCAATTGGTCATGCTTATTGTCATTTGCAGTTAGCATTTTAGTAACTGCAAGATTTTCAGCGAATTTCTGTTCTGTTAAAATGTAACGTCCCAAAAACAGCGTTTTCCTAGTAACTGGAAAAAATAGTTCCTAGTTCGTACACTAGACTAGAGGCGCTGTTTTATTTACCATACAAAAAATGTTGTAAATACTGGAAATTAGCTGTAAACACATCGGTGGTTCTTATTTCCTTTTATAAAACACAATATTTGTCAAAAACAAAACTTTACCGTTTTAAAAGTAGTGTAATAAAAGTGCAATCTCGCAGGATTACTTATATTAGTAATACTTGGCATAAAAATACGCACGCAGTAAGACTGCATTGCGGCTGAACAAAAATGTCTACATGTCCCAGGCGCGGTCGAAGCCTGAAATTTGGGGGGGGGGGGTCTCTCACTACACTAATAAAAAAATATGTATCTGGCATAAAATAACCATTATTGCACAAGACCTATTGCATATTGCACAAGATGTCAGCACACTAAATTATTTGGCTAATATTTAAGATATTTCAATGTGACCTTAGATTTGGGGGGGGGGGGGGGTCATGTCCTCTGTGACCCCCCCTTGGGACCGCGCCTGACATGTCCATAAGGAGTCTATGCGACAGTATACATGTAGTGGTTATACTAGCATATACGCAGACGATTCCGCAGGGTCTATCTACGATTCTACGTGCCTGAATTGCCAAAAATGTAACAAAATAGAGCGTACTTTTATGAGAATAGGTACCTACTACGTTATGTCTTTATATTCCTTTGTATTCACTGCTGAAAAAAACTTTTTGAAAAAAAGGGAACCGACTTCAAAACCAAACACAAAAAAACTATAAAATAACTTTTCTTTCGGAAGTCGGTGGCTTTGCTTTTTTTTTTATTTCATTGACATATGGCCACCGACTTCCGAAAGAAAAGTTATTTTATAGTTTTTTTGTGTTTGGTTTTGAAGTCGGTTCCCTTTTTTTCAAAAAGTTTTTTATTTTTCCCTTTTTAGTTGAGATAATCAACAACAAAAATCTTCATAAAATCGGCGTCTTTGAAAATCTACAATCCTATTAAGCAAAACGGATCTATGTAAGCAACTTCACGGGATATCCATTACTGTTATATACTAAAACCTTCCCCAGAATGTAACAAACACTTTTCTGAAAACTGCATTAAAATCGGTTCAGCCAAACGCGAGATAATTGCGGACAAACATGCAATCGTCCCTGAAAATCTACGATCCATGTAAGTAAAACGAATCCACGCGGGCAACGTCACGGGATATCTATTAGTGTTATATACTAAAACCTTCTCCAGAATGTAATGAACACTTTCCTGAAAACTGCATCAAAATCCGTTCAGCCAAACGCGAGATAATCGCGGACAAACATGCAATCGTCCCTTAAAATGTACGACCCAAGTAAGCAAATCGGATCCACGCGGGCAACGTCACGGGATATCTATTAGTGTTATATACTAAAACCTTCTCCAGAATGTAATGAACACTTTCCTGAAAACTGCATCAAAATCGGTTCAGCCAAACGCGAGATAATCGCGGACAAACATACATACATACATACATACATACATACATACATACATACATACATACATACATACATACCTACATACATACAGGTCGAACTGAGAACCTACTTTTTTTTTTGAAGTCGGTTAAAAAGGCCTAAGATGAAAAGGATCTGAAGGATGTCAAGAAAATTGACCATCCAGTTTATTTTGGGTACAGTTAGCAGTTCGTAAAATCTTTGATTGTTGTTACAGATAGCCAAGAACTCAAAAATTCTGACCACCAGTTTTACTGAGTTATCGTACCTATTGCCAGAAACTGACTGGTGCATGCTGGTCGCTGAACAAACCTGCCTGGCTCGTAGCCATATCAAAATGTGGTCGACCATTTCATGAAATGGTCACAACATGGGTCGTCCACTTCACGATATGTTTTGGCTTGATCAATGAATGATCAATGTTTAATGATAATATGGAATGCCGTGTGTTACATGCGACTACTTTATGATACTGCCAGAATATAAGTAATTATTTTGATTTTAGCATGAAGCGGCGAACCACCCATTACTCGCCGCGCGCCGCCCGCAAGTCCGCGCCTACGGGGTCGCCGAAAATCGCCACGTAACGTCTGATGTCCTGGGCCACTTTTGTGGTGGCTGGGTCACGAGGTGAATACTATTAGCCTGCCTTGCAGAAGGAGGTGCTCACTTCCCGTTCCCCCGCTTCCCGCAGCATGACCTGAACCAGTGCTGGGCGTTTAACGTTTTCGTGAGGACACAGCTATGCTCCGCCCGCAAGTGGGCAGACCTCAAGTATGCTCCATCGTGTCCTCTTAGCGGTCCAAAGAGTGGTGACACCTGGACGTCTTCTCCCGCCCAAACCGACACAAGCAGTAACTCCCGAAACAACCGTGTCCGTTGAGAACCGGCATCAAGCGGAAGGATGGGACGCTGTGGTGCCTCTCCAGTAATTCTTCCAAGAGAGGTTTATATGGAGTGTGTAATGTACAAAACTATGAAATCTGAACATCGCGTTTCTGTGCGACACCTCGAGAATTAGGATAAAAATAAGCATTAGTAAGTAAGAAATTACATCAATATTCCTCCAACTTTATCTGTTGAAAAACATAACGAAATCTAGTCTAATCTAACGTCGTCGTCTGTACGTAAGCGCGGTGGCGGCAGTGGCTTAATCTGAGCGTTACACTTGCGTTTGATTCCCGGGTCAAGCGAAACATGACGAAAATAAGCGTGTGCAACGCTTATTTTCGTCATTATGTTGAATAGTGTCTTTTAATGCCTTAATATTTTCTATGCTAAGAATTTCCATTAAAACGATACTAAGAAGAGAAATTTAGATAAAAATGAACGCTCAATTTGTCTGACTTTCATACGAGGAAAGTTGAAAATTGTAAATTACGTTTCCCAAACTTCAACTTTTTTTTTTTAACTTATACCTGGTTTGGCATCGTTATCACAAATCAGGAATAATCGGATTTATCGTATAGTTAGCACGTCAAACTTGATAATTGCAGTGTGTTCACACATTTAATTTCCGCCTATTAACGACTACGTCAGACTATTTATTAGACCTATTTTAGTAAAGAATCGAAAGAATTCGTCTTATGCAGCGTGTGGGTGAACATTAGTTAACATTGCCAAAAAAATAGTGCCGCCCGCCCAGAAATATCGGCCATCTCGTACCAACGGACGGTATGCAAAAATTTACAATCCACTCAATAAAAAGTCGTAATTCCTATATATACATATACCAGTTATACCTATATATACGTATACATCTCGGATACGCTTTATACGCGATGTACTCACTGCTATATAAAACCGGGGAGAGAGCCAAATTCTAAATATAAATGTGGCCGAATAGAGCCGAACGCGTCCGAATCCGCCCGCCCGCCTCAGTCCAACGCTAACTGCCGCTCCGACATTCCCAAACCATCGCAACCGAACGCGCGGTAACGAAACGTTCACTTGGTAAGGTCACACCGTATACGGCATTCGACGGTACACACGAAAAATTTTCAAATTCCTAATTTGGAACGCGTCCGTGAAAAAAATTAAAAATCCAGTGAATTTGAATTCTCGATATCGGTGTTTGAAGTGACAGTGTTGTGGACCTTTGAACGTTGTTCCCTGTTACCGGTAACGTAGTGATTATACGATAGTTTATACGATTTTTCATCTGTTCGAGTTTTAACGCTTTACTAACTGCGGGTAAGCCGGCATCTCGCTTATCGCTCTGGAAGCGAGAGTATTGAGTTTCAATATGTCCGCCTGCCTGTTCCAAAATTATTTTCTCCGTCATTCCCTGTGTGCTGCTTATCGTTGTGATTTTTTGCTTTTTCGTTATTAATGCACCGGTCGCTTTCCTAACCTCTAAATGTGTGTAACGTATTGTTTTTGAGTTTGTTGATTGAATCTGTAGAATTATGAAGTGTTGCATATCCTGCATTACGGGTGCGCTCTTTCCCGCATTGCGCCTAAGTTCCTTGTATAGGTTACTCGGGACGCCGGTCTGGGGGTGAAGTCTAGACATAACGGAGGCTGTCTCTATTGATTTTTCTCTCCCAGCATCTTATAGGTTTGTTGTATATTCTTGTCTTTGGGGTACTGCATTTAAATGTGCTTGTAAGAAACTTCCCAATTTCGCAAAATTGTAGAAAATTGGATGTAATTACCTTGCATGCTTTTTTTTTGGGTGCATGAAAGTTTTGCTTGTTTTGACTATAATACTTTTAAATAAATGGGTCAGGATGGCACCTTGGTAGACTTTCGATAAGCTTGGTAGCTCAGTAAAGTTATTCATGTCCGTGTTTATTTTGAAACATGGTGTACGTGACTTGTGATCAGTCTAAAGAAAAAAAACTGAGAAAATCAGGGCAATATTTCCTGAAAGGATAAGCAGAGGTGTATACTGTGATCCATACACAGACAATCACTTACATCCCCAAAAAAAAAATTGACTTCAATTAAAACAAAACAATTTTAATTTTCTTATCTATCAGCTGGTTACCATCATCCAAATAAAAATATGATGTGATTCATAGAAACAGATCGCAGTTGAACTTAAATAGACGTTACAGAATTGAACTTGTCATAACATTGCGCAATTGTATCATATTTTATTCCACTGCATTAATTGATTTTTAAATGCCATTAAATAATTTTCCAATCATTTGTCATAATAAAGTGGCTGGTTAAAATGATGTTATAGAAATTAGTGATGAAACTACATCTTTAGTGATTAGACCACAGTCAACTGCTATCTGCTAAGTCTTTGTGCTGGTGTGCCAATTTGGATTTTAAGTGCATCTGAAAACCCCCGAACCCGAGAGAAAATACATAGGTAACATACTAATTCCCAAGTTTTTTTTTTTTAATATAAAAGCCGGTTTTACAAAAAAAAATAACTGGAAACGAGATCTATCAATGTCAATATTCCATAACAATTAAACAAGGAGAGATTAGGAACACAATTTTATTTTTGTTTTGACGAAAACTAAGCTGCTCCTCAAACTCCCTAGGTCTAGAAATGCGATTTCTACAACAAGTGATGCATTGACTACTTACCTATGTTTACCTCTCAGTTTCCTGTTATATTTGTTTAGTATTTTAAAATAAACAAAGCGTGTTAAAAAATACATCTTACTGAAGTTTGAAGATCCATTAGAATGTCGTGAAGCGGTCTTTGATCAGTTTATGTGCCTTTTAGCTCTATGTGAAGTTTATTTTGGTTACCTTACACTTGTAGATGATGCCTTGTTGATAGGTTGATGGGAACAATTTGAGAGCTATAAAATTGTGTGCGTGTTCCGCAAAAACATATTTTTTCTTTACTTTTACTGGTGAAATTAAAATTAAACTGGTGGTGGTACTTCTTGGTTCTTGGATACAAACTGAAAATTACTTGGAAACGGATAATTTTAATTGTTTTCTTTTTCATGTAACTTACATTATCTAAGCTGTTTGTACATTTTTGTGATCTTCCTTAGTTCAAGTATAATATCAACCTTAATATTTATTTTTCATCTCTTCGATAAATTATATTTTACAAATTTACTTTCCAGCATGAATTCTACGGTACTTGAAGTATTACGAACGAAATTATCTGGTTAATGGAAAGGCAGTCAGTGTACGAACGTGGAACTAATTTTGTCCATCAAATTAATAAAGTCCTCGTTTACTTTATGTCACAAAAACGTGAAAACTTGTAATAAGGCCTCTGTATTCAATAAGTCTGAATTCACTAGTCCCAAAGAAAGCACATTTTTTTTCTAAAACTTTTTCCACAAGCAAAAATATAAGCGTAATTCCTGAAAATTGTAGGGTAAGTAGGGTTACATTTCAGGCGACCACGTGCCTTTTCATTCCGATTTGCGTCGCTTTCAGCAGTCACGCGAATTTGCTATTACCGTCGTTTTTTTTCAGCCTGTTTCTTTCATGTTCATCTTTTACATGTTTCTGTCTTGATATTTTTTATGTGAACAAGTCCAGTTTCATGAAATTAATTAAACCAGTAATAGGTATATTCATAGTTGCAAAAATTTACCGCCTTGTGACATATTTATTATAAGACTTAACCTAAAAAAGTTTCAGGTGGTTTCAGTTTGAGATACACGTGTGTTTTCTACACTATTTTTGGATCTAACTTTGAATTGGCTGAACTTAAAACTGTAGTTTGTTGATTCCGAAAATGTTTGAGGAACCGGTGAAGGAAAATGTGAAAACTTTTACGCAAATGTATTCGAAGTTACTAGGTATTGGTTTATTAACTATTTTCTATTTATAGCTAGTATGAATTGAACTGTTTGTAAATATTTTACTAATTTCCCTTCTGCCCATTATGAAGTGTACTTGTCTAAGATGATGTTTTTTCAACTTACATTAGTCTAGTGAACTCTAGTGGTTGCGATTACCAAACTCTTCTGCTTGTCTGTTTTAGATTCCCAGGTCGAGCTGAGGTTCATTTGGCACTATTCATCTGGAAAGTCTAGATTTGCACCTAGTATAGTTGATAAAACATGACTCTTACTATAGTATATTTTAGGGCTTGCAATAACATCATTGCAATAACATCAATAAAAAGTTTAACTATTTATGAAGAATTTTGATTTCCTCACATTTTTGGAGTATTTTTGAGTAACAGAAGTATTAAGTTTTGTTGGTGAATTCTTTTGCGAAAATGGTAATACCAAGTTGCGTGACTTCGCTAAGTATTGAATTATTGTGTGCCATTTTGTACGATCTTGCTTTTTTGTTTTCGCAATCGTACTATTGTTGAAAGGATTTTACGCATAGTCGACTAATCTCTATAAAACGCCAAAAAGGCTGAACCACGCGACCAGAATTCCCAGCTTTAGGCTGCGTTTCCACCAGAGATGTGCGAGGATGTGTAGCGAGGAATGTGTTTGTAAAGAACCAATAGAATCGCTTCATTTATCTCGCCTGGGTCAGCACAGCTCTGGTGGAAACGGCTCAGCGGAGCTAGATTTTTGCGCATACAAAACAAGTGAAGGATGCGTGCGAGGGATGTGTACGAGGAATGTGTGCGAGGAATGTGTACGAGGAATGTGTTGCGAGGGATGTATACGAGGGATGTGTTGCGAGGGATATGTTGTGTCTCCGCTCCCACTACACCGCACCCTCGTCGACACATTTCACAGCTGCGCAAGGCATCCGCGAACCACACATTAATGCTCATTTTCACAGCTCCGCTACACATCCTCGTAGGCACATTTTCATCGCACAGCTTTGGTGGAAACGCCCACACATTTTCACAGCACAGCTAGACATCCTCGCACGACACATTTCCTCGGCACATCTCTGGTGGAAACGCAGCCTTACAAGGGACTTACCGACATCGTACCCACACAGACGCGCCAGTCATGAATTCCCTTTGATAAACCGCGACATACGAATAATGTAATACAAATGAGCCTCTTTGATGCTACCAACTCTCGGTAATTGGTTTTGCTATGCTCCATGTGCGTCTACCACGCTTAAGTTGCAGCTTTGTTAATGTACTCGTAATTCATCGCTTATGTTGAAAGTAGTGCATATCATCGAGTCTGTAATTCATTCTTCTTTCTTCCTTGTGTGAGAATGTGGCCACCTTCTGCGAGTGATGGGTAAACTCACCTTCCGATCATGGACCATGCCCAGGCGCATCGTGTTATACGCGCGCCTCAAAGAGCTGTCAGCAGCCTAGTGGTACCTTACACTCGCGGAACCGTTCAAACGGGTAACCGTGACATAGGAATGTAAAGGGTTATTGGAGCAACACGGTTGATTTTAGTCAGTACAAGTCTGACAGTCCTGCAGCACTCAGGGCGGAAGGACTTATTTGAAGATTCTACCAACTAAAAGAAAAGGACCTCTTACTTAGCAGTAGCTCAGACATTTATCGAAAACAGATGAAATCGATCAGCACCCCAATCAGGAAATTACTTGTATTGTTCATGGGCTCATGAAATTGCGTGATTAAATGCAAATTGTATCGACTTGCCGCTCTGGAAATGTAATTTCCATGTTGATGAGGGCAACATATTGTTGCAAACTGCTTTAGTTCTGGTTTATATCGTTAAATAAATGATTTGTGCTCGACAATGGTTAAGTTTCTTGTCATTGTTTTACTTCTGAAAGTTTCGATAATTTTAAAAACTCTTGACAGCGTGCAGCAAACAGCGTGAGTACTTTTCCATGGATGTTGCCCGCGCGCATATAAAACTAAAGTAACTTTGAACGATGTGAAATTTAATATACTCCATTTGTGTACTTACATTACATTTATTGAAGTAATGAGACTTTGATGTATGTATCTATGTCTGTCTCTCTCTTTAGGGTACTGTTGTGTGTTCGTATGAAAAACTGTTTACGATTGCGTCAGGTTTACGTCGTGCGTTCGTGCTTTGGTCGTGCATTAGTGATCGATTCCTATCACGCAATCCGAGGCCTAATCACAAGATTTCAGTATTTTATTTACAGTAAGTATTTACTGCGTTTAATAAGGAAAAAATTAAAAGTACCTTTAGTGTACGAACGGGGAACTAATTTTCCTCTTCCTTTCATACTCGTATAAACGTCAAAGTTCCAGTGTACTTTACGTTACAAAAACTGGAAAATTCATGATCCTTGTCATGACTTTTCTCCCTCCCTCAAAGACTGTAGAAATTACCGATTAGGTAACTATTATATGATATTGTAGCGGGTACTTTTAAGCTGCATCCTAAACGATTGACCTTTAATTGACAAAGACAGATGACCGGACACTTGAGTGATTCCGTAAGTGCATTATTTTGTCAATTTTGGCACGGAACACAACAAAAAAGACCAAAGTGCAGTAGTGTACTACTGACGCCTCGTTATTTTTGTATATTCGTCATGCACGCTCATTACAACCGAATTGCAAATGATCTAACGAATGATGCAACCTTAACATGTACGATAACAAGCGCTAATTATCTTCTCCGGAGAAATATCTGCAATACAGGCGAATTGTGTTAATTTTTATGCTGATCTCAGAGGGAAAGAGAATTTGTGTGAACTTCCGTGTATTTATTTTTGTTGAGGAGTTGTTTTGTCCTTGATACATATGTTCTTCATTTTTATAGTGAATTAACGTCTGGATCGCGAATCTTGAAGCTTTTCCGTAGGTTCGAGGCCTGCTCGAAGTCGCATTTTCCCCAAAAATCGAAAATACAAATTTTAAGTCCTTTACTTTTTTTTCTTTCTTGTATTAAATTCTAATATACCTAATCACTCTATAAAAGTTTCGTTTGTAGTGCGCGTTACTGTTAATCACGTCATCTCGGGTCCAATTACCAAGTTATCCAAAGTGGTATTTAGTTTTTCGTCAGCTCAGTAGCAGCCCGGTAGAGTCTGGATTCTTCTGGAATCTACAACTGTACAAGCCTAGAATGAATGGGAATAAAATCTATGAACTTGGCTCATAACTATAGAGCAAACTAAGTCGTAACTTAGCTCAATCGTTCGTCTACGATTAATGTACTGATTCATATGATAAGCTTGGTCACAGTTGTCTGTAGAAAATAGTAGGAATATGCAACTAAACTTTATACTAATAAGGATAAATTTCGAATGAAGCGTAACTCTACTAAGCTGGCTTGATACATTTGGGCCTTAGCCCTTTGGAAAGCATGTTCTATATTAAGTTATGATCAATTAATCACCCTCTTTGTCCTTATTAGGTATTACATGGATGTAAATCATGATCATCATTAAATCAGCCGTAGGACATCCACTGCTGAACATAGGCCTCCCCCATAGATTTCCATCAGGACCGGTTGGAAGCGACTTGCATTCAGCGCGATCCTGTGATTTTCATCAGATCATCTGTCCACCTTGCAGGTGGAAATCCCACGTTGCTCTTGCTAGTGCGTGGTCTCCATTCGAGAACCTTACGGTCCAATCGGCCATCAGTTCTGCGTGCTATGTGGCCTGCCCACTGCCACTTCTGATGGATGTACAAAACCACTGATTCCAATCAAGGAGTGCCTATCAGGTTACCCTTTGATCAAAAACGAAAGTTTGATCGAAGCCTAAATGCATTCTTGCGCACTTGTTTGCTTACACTGTGAAAAGAGCATTCGCTCATATTTATGGGACTCCTGAAATAGTATGGTCGTCCCATTTAGCTGGTTACAGCTTGGCCAGAACGGATTGAAACGGAACTAAAATTTTTATTTCTGACAGCGTTTTAAAATCTTTGATATTTGATGTAAACAAAGACCGCAGGTTTGTTAGGTTTATTATTGTGCCATAAAACTAACGTAATAAGTGAAAAAAAATGAAATAAAATCATTCAAAGTGCTGGTAGCGCGAAGACAGTGGCGACTTCCGGTTTTCTACATTTTTATGTCGAGCTGTACGTAAAAACAAAACATTTGATTTATGGTGAACTGTGTTTTAACCGCGGATTCGCCCGCGTTGGAATCATAAATGAACGTAAAAGTTACACACGGTAACATGTTTTCGGGATAAATAATATTCAAGTCATTACCAGGTCTTGTATTATCTATGTGGCTTTCATCGAAATTCGAAGCAGTTTAGGCGTGAAATGGTAACAGACAAACAGACAGCTACTTTCACATTTGTGTACGGAGTATGGAGGTATGGATGGATATATTTATGAGCTTTTTCTGTTTATCATTCTTATAAGTAGAGCTTTATAAACAGTGCGTGTTTACGGAAAATAAAGTCGCCCTATTTGTTTACTAACAAAAGTTTAACGGGAGCGTAATTTCAGATGGGTATTTTGGGCGTAGCTTCTTTATGTGCTTATGTATCTGGGGCTCTTATGCCCCAGATACATAAGCACATAAAGAAGTAAAGCACATGAACTAAGTACTTTGAAACTGGGGTGGATGATTGGATATTTACCTGAAGGATCTGAGGCCGTTGTGACATATAGTTAATTTCATGGAAAAAATAGTTCTCGTTCATACAATATAGGCGTTTTTTCATTTTACCTACAGTAAACGCCGTAAGTACTTCAAGTACGCTGTAAGTGAAATACGGAAATTTTCTGCTAAGGGCTCTGATTTGTTCTTCTGTAGTACATTGGCTTTTCTGATTCCAATACCATTTGACGACCACTGCTTCTCAAAAATTCGATGCAATACCCGTGTGAATTTCTAGAAGAAAATGATTCATATCTATTGAGAATCAATCGTCAATGTTCCTTTTAAAATATTCCATACTACCAATCGATCGATTAGAATTCACAATCTTCCTCATACCGCTGGCATCACCCACGTTTGATACTCAGAATTATATTATTGATCTCATTTCAATACATCAAACGCTAAATTGATTTGATTCGATGATATATTGGTCTATACAAACAAAACCATACGGAATCAGGTCGAAGATTCATAGGTTACGTGCTAGGTTAGAAAAAAAAATGGCTAATACCTAGGTACATGAAAATTATGTAGGTATAAAGAGTGTTGGCATTCAAACTAACGGGTTTCAAAATTCGACTGTGAAACATCAATGGCTACATTTTGTTTTTGGGACAAACCCACCACACTATTCCCAAACCACTGCAACTCCTGAACTGAATTAACAGTGGCAACCATCAAAAAAGCGCCGAGACAATGAAGCTCGACGTGTCCCGGAGAATGAAATGAAAAACCTGAATGAATATTGAATTACTACATATCATCATTATCATCATCACCATCACCTGTATTCGTCCACAGTTGGACATACGCCTCTCTCACCATCTCTCGCAGGACAGACAACGGTTAGGAGTAAACGTTTCCTTGAGTGTAGACTGCGACTAGGCAAACTTTGTGTATTGCCCCTGCGGAAATCACCATGTTTAAATCACAAATAGGTAAATACAAAGTTACTATTTTTGATACATTTAAGTTCGTTAAAGTTTCTGGAGATAAAAATGTGACCGCCTTCAAAAACAACCACAAAAAAGGGTAAAATAACCTACAAAACTTTTCTTTCGGAAGTCGGTGACTTTTTTTTATTAATTTCATTGTCTCTTTTGCCACCGACTTCCGAAAGAAAAGTTTTGTAGGTTATTTTACCCTTTTTTGTGGTTGTTTTTGAAGGCGGTCACATTTTTTTTAGAAAAAGTTTTTATTTTACTCTTTTTAGTTTAAATATTCAACCAAAATTCTTGTCAAATACATCATTTTCTTCCATGTGCACTAGAATTTTGTAATCCGTAGCACCGGTAATAACATCGTTAACATCTCTTTAATTCATTCCCTATCTCAAAAACTACTACCTAAACCGATTTTGATGAAATTTTCAGTATTCCCTAAGTTGAACGATACCTAGTACAACAAAAAAAGAATTACTTAAATCGGACTTGTAGTTCCGGAGAATGCGAACACAAACATAGTTTTCTTACTTGAGGAGTTGTACCTTCCATCATCAGCTCAGGTACATGAGATGATGATTTCCATACGCAAATACTTGAATTACTTCATAAGATTTGCGAAAAACTATGTGTCAGCCAAAAAAATTTGAGGTTTGCCCTCGATTTCTCCAAGATCCAATCATCAGATCCTGAAATGGTGACAATGGGACCACACGGGAAGCACCAGCTTTCGAATAAAAAAAGAATCATGAAGATCGGTTCACCCAGTCGCAAGTTATGAGGTAACAAACATAAAAAAAAAAAAAAAATACAGTCGAATTGATAACCTCCTCCTTTTTTTGAAGTCGGTTAAAAATAAACTAAAACAGCATAGGTACATGTATTTTAGGCTGCATAATATTGTTCCATGCACACGACAATATCCATTTCTAAGTCTAAGTTTTCCTGAATCAAAATCTTAATATATATAAATCTCGTGTCACAATGTTTGTCCTCAATGGACTCCTAAACCACTTAACCGATTATATTAAAATTCGCACACCATGTGCAGTTCGATCCAACTTGAGAGATAGGATAGTTTAAATCTCAAATTATAGTCGCAATTTTAATAATATTATAAAGATTGCACCCGTGCGGAGCCGGGGCGGGTCGCTAGTATAATATAAACATAACGTACAGACGCCAGCACATCAAGCTACCACAATCTGTCAAATTTCTTTCATACAATTTCAACCTTATCACAAGAGCAGAAGGTTAATGTTTGATTGGAAAAATCTGACAGATTCGGGTAGGTTGACCTGTTGGCGTCTGTACAATGAAAAGCAGCCGATGCAGCTAGCTATACTGAATTAGATACTCACTTGATCAGACACGTGCTTATATGTTGCGGCACGGTTACCAGCGTGAAACAGCCTGCTACTGAAAGCTCAGATACATAATGTACACAGATTGGTGTACAGCTGTAGCATGTCGTAAGATAAAACCCAAATGTGTCGAGATTGTGACTTGAATTCTACATAAATGTAAATTGTTTGTCAGCTTTATTACACGTCCACTTTTGGACTACTCTTGACGTTTTTTTTAGCGTGGTAAACTTATTAAATGAGTCCTCCCACCCAAGGCAGGGCGGGAGGCACTGTCAGACTCTACTGACTAAAATCCACGGTGTCCTTCAATAGCCCTTTACGTTTCGGGGTCACCGTAATTCGTGAGTCCCACGAATCCGCTATGGATCCTACTCCTCCACTATTCTTTCTGATTAATTTCGTTGCAGGATCCAAGACAGGTAAATTCATTCTCCGGGACATGTCGTGCTTCATTGTCTCGGCGCTTTTCTGGTGGTTGCCACTGTTGATTCTGGCTTTAAGGAGTTGCAGTGGTTGCGGAATAGTGTGGTGGGCTTGTCCCAATGAAAAAGAAGACCCGCCATGGACTAATCTTGACATAATCTTGAATTTCAAAATTGAAGTGTGTCTTTGTCCTATTTCACTTCAATTTAAATTATGACATTTTTGTAACCTAACAAAAACAGATGTAGTGGTTGTTTCTGTTAGGTCATCATCATCATCATCATCAATCTGCCTAAAATGTTCCCACCACGCGGGCCTAGTGTGGGTTGGTAGATGTTACACATGTTCGAATTTTTAGTTCTAGGACATGCCTGTTTCCTTACTAATCTGTTAGATCGTTATCGGTCATTTCAACTTGAGTAATGATTATTTCCTCGAATGAATGGCAGAGACTGGTCATCACAAATTACATTAAGTATCATGTAAAAAAATACTAATTCTGCTACAGTCGTGTCAGCGCGAACGTCAAGGTTACCTCTTTTATTTACACATGTAATTGTAACAAGTAGGTCAGTTTGACATAAATAACTTTGAAAATAATCAGGATTTACGTTAGTTGTTAATTATATATTTGTGTTTTGAGGTTCGGTACATTTTAAAAGCTGAAGTTCAGCAGTTTTGCCTACTCTCTGGCGAGTAGCCAAACTACTACTAACTGTGCCGTTGGGTATCAGGCTGTCGCGAATGAAAACTGTATTATGATATATTATGTGTATTTTTTGATGAATATGAGATGAACTTTTAACATAAAAGGTTATGAAAATAATAAGCTTTAACAATCTTAAAAAATCAAAAGCTTCACACAAACTTTGATCAAGGAATCCATGCATAAATGATTCTCGACATCCAGTTTTTAGAACATACATAAAATATACTCTGTAGACTCTAGAATTGTATATCTAAAAGTTTTAGCCACGGTGTCCACTGTGTACAGAAGTATCATAAATTGATAAATACATTTCAGTACGGTACGTAAGCATTTGTCTTTGCAACCAGATTCAATTGCGGCAGCCATCATATTATTAACCGTGCTACAATGAATTGCCTACGATTACTCGTAGCCCACTTTTATGGTCCACAAGACTGCTACGCAAGGTTTGAAAGTCTCGTAGCTAATCGTCGCGTAGCAGTGCTACGAATCTACGATGGGTATAAATCATTGCGTATGCTTCGTTTTATAAGCTTCGTCGTGAACAAGCTTCGTTTGATATTAATGTATAAAAAAAATGTCTTTATCTCTGCGTGAAAATTCCGAAAGAACAGAATTCTTTGTGTTAACTTTTATTATGCATTCATTGCAAGATTTACAAGTGTAAATCTTGCAATGAATGCATAATAAAAGTTTGTAAAAAATAAATCTTCATTAACAAAACCAGTAGTGCTGCAATGTGCGCAATAAAAATAAAATAAAAGCAAGTACACTTACATGTAATGGATTTACCGAGAAAACGCGTGCAAATTATGTTACGCGTATGAAATTATTTTTAACATCTTTGAACTTTTACTGAAACTCTTGCTGCATGCTTCGTTGAGAAGTTGATGCAATAATTGTGCGCAATGTAAAACATGCGCGTGTTTCAGTGTGTCAAGTCATTGACCTACTAACTGCTCGGTTGAAGATCCTGTTTCTGTCGAGCGTTTCTTACTTCAGATGTTTTTTTAAAGTAAAGATTCCAATATTCTCAACATGTGTAAAGATGGTTGCCAATTCTACCCTTGCTTCGCTCGGGCTCTCGTCCTTGAGAGCTATTTTACCTAACTCTATCCTTCTTATTTCTTGAACAGGGGAAAAACCGTTACTCCTAACCTAACTAAACAAGTCAATAGCTGTAGATGTAACTTATATTCCGAAATATTTATGAAATCTATCGAGTTCAGATGATTTCAAGTTCATCAAATTTTTCAAGGCTACATTATTGGTAAATCCACCCATTCACTAAACTTCGGCAACGCTTCGTAAATAAGCCCACGATACGTCAGAAAAACGTAATAAAGTTAAAAGAAAAGATACAGAATTAGCCATACATCATGATCTGGATAGGATTTTGGATCTAATTCCGTCGGTTATATCACTGGCATCGCTGCAGAAAACGATGCCAATATTAGACCAGTATATTGACTCCAGCTGAGATTGACATAGTGATCTAGAAAAAACTGATTTTAGACCTGTCACAGCTTGGAAATGCTAGAACTAATTTGATGTGAGGGTGGGTGATGGTTTTCTGGGAAATGTTCAATTATAATTTGGAATGTTTGACCTAATTCTTAGATTAGATTCCCCACAAAGATTTAAAACGTTAGATTTAGGTTCAGAGATTGTGTTTAATTGTTAGTGTTATTTACATTTTATACGTACATCATCGTATTTATTGTTCCAAAAGGATTTTTGTGCAAACTGCTCACTATTCTTGGATACATGTTTAAACATTCCCGCCTGCAAGGAAGAACACACGGGTGAGGTAATGGTCATAATTTACTAAAATACACTTTATCTGTAACAATGGCCATCATCTCTCCTGTTCCATCCATCCAAATTCCCGTGTGCATTCCAATGAACATATCTCATAAACACTATTGATTATATTTTTTCTATCTTTGATGGGAACCCACGCGCACGCCTACTACAATTTTATAAATATTAACATTCGTGATTTACAGATCTCCTGTTACACGTGACAAATATTTATTTTAAAGAATTCATCAAGTTTTTCAAACATTTTTTAAATTTATTTGATTTTTTGTGTGACTTTAATATTTTGCAGCCAAGACCGTCTCCAGTTTGTACGATTTGGCTTGAGTGGATAAATGTTTTAAATATTATTAGTAGCTCAAAAGCTTATTTCTGCAGGTCATCATTCTAGAGCCCTAAGTTCAATCTATTTAGGATCGGTGCAACATGTCTCCTAAACTAACCTTATAATTTTTCACACAAGTTCAAACATCTTGGTCTTTCCCAGTTTTATAGTTATCCAAATTCGAACTCTTACCTCGAACTCTTCTCACTACATTATCCTCATTTCTTTGCATTACATCCTACGATGACAACCGATTACCACACAACTTTCCAGTTACATCTTATAAAAAACCGGCCAAGTGCGTGTCGGGCCACGCACAGTTTAGGGTTCCGTAGTTGCCCATCAAAATACTTATGCGAATTAACTAAACTGATTCGCTGAATTTAATTTTAAAGAGAAGAATTTTCAAAATCGGTCCAGGAGTCTTTGAGAAATCGGGGAAAATACATAAAAAAAAGATTACGACGAATTTAGAACCTCCCCCTTTTTTTGAAGTAAGTTAAAAATAGTTAACGATAAAAACCTACCTATCCCCAAAAAACATACCGTAAAAACATACCTATTACAGCTGTAAAAATAAAGTTTACAAACTTACATTTGCAATTGAAGAACATGTTCTCCGATACATTTTGTTTAAGAAAATATATTATCCAAGTACATTTTATAAGTTGGTCGACTATTACTCGTAAACTTGTAAAGCCTACTTAGTCATGATAATTTTCTTTTAAACTTCGTTATATATACTACTATTGTGAATTTTTTTACACCCCCAAACATAACCGTTTAGCTGATAGAGTGGGGGGGACACTCGAGTCGAGCAAAATTTAGCACTTTAAAGCTTAATATTTCACAAACGAATTTTTTTATCAAAAAATTGTTAATGGAAACTATCAATATTTTTTAAAGACCTATTTAATGATACCCCACACTAAGGGGTACGCGAGAAAAAAAAAAAACATCCCCTCTTTACGTGTACAGGAGGTACCCTAAAAAAAAATATTTTACGGGATTTTATTTTACCACTTTTTCGGCACAACAAATCCGTATATTTACACCAAATTACAGCTCTCCAGTACTGTGCGTCTCTGAGCTAAACTGCGGACAGACGGACGGACGGACGGACGGACATGGCGAAACTATAAGGGTTCCTTGTTGACTACGGAACCCTAAAAATTACAAGTCATGAAATATAATAGTTATTTATTTGAATAGTTAATGGCCCATCATAACAATATTCACGCCACAGAAACTATTAATGTTTAGTCACCTGTCGTCGTTGATCATTCGCATTATTTGTAATACACCATAACAGTCCTTGGCACATGATTATCCAGGCTGTTACATAAGGGGTCTTAGCGCTGGCACGGTTGGAGGCCGGCCAGACCCCGTGCATTGCCCAGATTAATTTTTTTGACGTCTGGCTGACGGCCATTTTTGACGCCATCTTTTTAAAAGTTCGTTCACAATATTGATATGAGAAAAATTCATAATATCGGATTTAAATGAATGGATTGGACATTTTTCATCGAAGAATATCATCCTCATTTCAGCTTATTCCCGACCACTGCTGGACATAGACCTTCTTCAGCTTTGTTATTCTCCATAACAAATAGACTTTTCGATGTGTTTCAACGAGACTGCTTTGAGGTCGTCCAATCGCGCAGCGCGAGCGCTCACCGCTCCGCTGCCGCCGTCACAACACACACAACACGGCGGTCTTTATAGTGGTCGGAAGACCTGTAGAGCTCTCTGGATCTAGATGGGCAGATGTTTATCTTGCAGGAAGGCGTCCCATCCGACGTTTTCCTACGCGCGGTCTCTAGAACCTTTCTACTCCACCTTTCGTCGGTTCTGCGGTAGACATGACCAGCCCCCTGCCACTTCAGCTTGCTACAGCTTTGGACAAAATCTACAACATTAATCTTAGAATATAACCAGGTTAAATTAGTTTTTGTTTCTTTACATGAGCTTTGATTTTAAAGTCCATGTTTACGCACATGCATGTGTCCTAAAAAGTAGGCTTCTTAAGTAAAGAGTCCTACTTCATAATTTATTTCAATTCACAACATGCAAAGATGTTTTGAAAACAGAATTTTCTTTTTATTTTGGTTCTCTATGTTAATTTTCAAGATCATGTGACATTGGCAATGTCTCTCTATTCTTCTGTTCTTAGGGGTTTTCTTAATTGATATTGGCATTGATCTTTGGCTTGGACTAGAATCGAACGCCCACTTTTTCCAACCAACATCAGCTTGGAAACAGGTTATCTGTTCAAAAAAAGTTTCACGTGCACCCAAAGATTTCTAACACAAACTGTTCTAGTTTCCTTGTCACCGAGTAGCGACCACGTTGTTTTTAAACAATTTTTTCATTCCGCCTGACATTGGCTTCTGTCCAATATAATTTATTCAACGGTTATGTCTTTCAAAATATCGCCATTGCACTGTGCAGCCGACGTCAAGGTTCTATGCTCCAACTATTTATATGAATTAGCAAATATTTTATTTGATACGTTCATCTTGTTAGATTAACGGAAATTTTCGGATGGAAGGGCGGGTTTTATTTATCTTTTTATTGCGTGGAGCAGTTTTGATCTATACATATAATAAAACTGTAGAAAAATCGTTTTTGTACATCAAAATAAAATCCAAAAAAAATAGCTAGGGTGTTGAAGGACAACCAACAGAACCCATTTCCAGCATTTTTAGAATTTTTGTCTGTTTGTCTGTTTGTCTGTTTGTCGGTTTGTCTGTTTATTTGTGGCTCCATCACGTAAAATGTACGAAGGCAATGTAGATAACCTTTATACACAACGATCGAGCGTAACTTGAGGACTAATTTAGTTTTTGTTTCATTGCAATCGGTTAAGTCTATCAAAAGATTTTTGAATTTAAAGTGTTCCAGACCCAGAAGTAAAATTACGGTCAGTTTACACCGAGACGCGCAGTTCAGTAGCGCGATCTAGCTTGGAATAGAAAAACTACATACCTATTCAAATAATGTTGTGGACTGGAGTGGAGTGGTTTGGAGTGGAGTAGAGTAGAGTTAAGTAGAGTGTAATGGAATAGAATGGGATGGTTTGGGATGGAATGGAAAGAAAGAAAAGGTTTTTATTAGACTCACACTAGAATGGGAATGAGTGGGATGGAGTGGGATGGAGTAGGATGGAGTGGGATGGAGTGGGAAGGAGTGGGATGGAGTGGGATAGAATCAGATGGAGTGGGATGGAGTGGGATGGATTAGAATGGAGTGCGATGTAGTGAGATGGAGTGGGATGGAGTGGAATGGAGTGGGATGGAGTGGGATGGAGTGGGATGGAGTGGGATGGAGTGGGATGGAGTGGGATGGAGTGGGATGGAGTGGGATGTAGTGGGATGGAGTGGGTTGGAGTGGGATGGAGTGGGATGGAGTGGGATGGATTAGGATGGAGTGGGACTGAGTGGGATGGAGTGAGATGGAGTGGGATGGATTAGGATGGAGTGGGATGGAGCAGGATGAAATGGGCTGGAGGGGGATGGAGTGGGATGGAGTGGGATTGAGTGGGTTGGAGTGGGATGGAGTGGGATGTAGTGGGATGGAGTGGGATGGAGTGGGTTGGAGTGGGTTGGAGTGGGATGGAGTGGGTTGGAGTGGGTTGTAGTGGGATGGAGTGGGATGCAGTGGGATGGAGTGGGATGGATTAGGATGGAGTGGGATGTAGTGGGATGGAGTAGGATGAAATGGGCTGGAGTGGGATGGAGTAGGATTGAGTGGGATGGAGTGGGACTGAATGGGATGGAATGGGATGGAGTGGGATGGAGTGGGATGGAGTAGGATGGAGTGGGATGGAAGGGGATGGAGTGGGATGGAATGAGATAGAATGGGTGCTCTAATCCAGTAGCAATTCTTCTGAATCTGAACGACAGAGGGCGTTTATTATAATCACCTCAAATATTCTTGAAAAATAAATTCTAAATACAGGGATTATATGAAGACGATATGATTTATAAAAAAACGTGGCGAGAATTAAGCGCTTCGCACTAAAAAATAAATTGTTAAATTCCGACATCCACGCGAACGAAGTCGCGGGCACAGCTAGTTATACATATAATTGTAGTAGAGTTATTTTATCCATGCAAACTTTAATTGAAAATTGATTTGAACGGGATCAAGTAATTAGTTTTTTTTTAATACGTCATTAATCGTAAACCGCAATTTACCTTTCAAAGTTACAACCAACTACAGGAACTTTTATATTATGTTACTTGCTGTTACGGAACCCTTTATGGGCGAGTCCGACTCGCACATGGCCGGTTTTTTTATTTAACAATTATTATTGTTTCACGTTTGACCACTATCTTGCTTGATGGTAAACGACGATGTGGTCGATGGTGAAGCACGCTTACCTAGTTAGTAACCTATTCACTTTTGACTCGGAAACCCCAAGGTTATGGCCATGGGCATGCGGGCAGCGAGTAAACTAGGGCAACTCGCTGCCCGACCATGGACCATGCCCGGGTCGACGGCGCGTTGTGTCCCACGCGCGCCTCAAAGAGCGTCAGCATAATGACGGGGCCCCCTCTCAGAGGGCCAAAGCCTGCCGGGGTCGCGGGATTATTTCCTTACCGTGACCTCGGAACATAACAGGCTACTGAAGGACACCGTGGATTTTAGTCAGTAGAAGTCTGACAGTCCCTCCCGCCCTGCCCGGGGTGGGAGGACTCATTTGATGATTTTACCACGCTAAAAAAAAAAAAAGGTTATAGCCATCAAGAAACACAAACCTCGGCAGGGAATTCTTCTCCTTCCGTTTTTTCCGTTTCGGATCGGTCAAGGGCAGAAAAAGTCTACCAGTTATCCCATCATCGATTGCTAATCTCTAAGGGTGCGTCCACATCTGGCGAATGCGCCGCAAATGCGCAGCTCGCGCACCGTTTGCGAGCTGCACGCGTGCAGATCGCGCGCCGCGCGCGCGCCTTTTGGCGTACCAAACCATTGCTGTTACTGCGCGCGTGCAGCTCGCGCGCCGCTCGCAAACCGCGTGCGAGCTGCACGCGTGCAGATCGCGCGCCGCGCGCGCGCCTTTTGGCGTACCAAACCATTGCTGTTACTGCGCGCGTGTAGCTTGCGCGCCGCTCGCAAACCGCGTGCGAGCTGCGCATTCGCGGCGCATTCGCCAGATGTGGACGCACCCTAATAGAAACACAAACGGACGATATGGGTACTTTGTGGTTTTACTTTGAAATGTTGCGCCTGAGGCGTAATCATCATCATCATCTCAGCCATAGGACGTCCACTGCTGAACATAGGCCTTCCCTTTTGATCTCCACAGATACCGGTTGGAAGCGACCTGCATCCAGCGTCTGCCGGCGACCTTTATAAGGTCGTCTGTCCACCTTGCTGGTGGACGTCCTACGCTGCGCTTGCTAGTCCGTGGTCTCCACTCCAGTACTTTTCGACCCCATCGGCCATCTGCTCTGCGAGCAATATGGCCTGCCCATTGCCACTTCAGCTTGCTAATCCGGTGGGCTATATCGGTGACTTTAGTTCGTCTACGGATCTCCTCATTTCGGATTCGATCACGTAGAGAAACACCTAGCATAGCCCTCTCCAAAGCTCGTTGAGCGACTTTGAGCTTTGAGATGAGGCCGATAGTGAAAGACCACGTTTCGGTGCCGTAACTCATCACTGGTAATACACATTGGTTGAAGACTTTCGTCTTGAGGCACTGAGGTATGTCGGACGAAAAGACATTGCGTAGTTTCCCGAACGCTGCCCATTAAGTATATTAAATTATTTTGACCGGGTTAACTTCTTAAGACATGGTTTATGTTTTCCCGTTTCTACTTACTTGTTATTCACCTGTAGATGTAACTATTTAACTATCCACTTTAACTAGCTTTTGTATTTAAAGCCTGTGATTGACTTATAATGTTAACACGATAGGGTTCACACTAGGAATGACGAATCTGGCTTGGGTTTAACATACTTTTATCCCTACAAGACAGGGTAAATCTAAAGCTTAAATATACATGTGTTTTCGAAGTGGCATAGCTTGTTCAACTCCTTGCCTAAAAATAGCAAAGTTACACAACCAATATGTTACTGTTTCCTTTAGTAGACATTAAAATATCAACAACGAGTTAGGTAAATCATTAGTCAAAGTAAGAAAACTTCTTATTCATTTTGTTAAGAATTAATCTTGGCAACGACAAGTTTATTACAACAAAATGTGTTTAAAATCTAATTGGAGACGCCATGTCAAAATCTAGATTTTAGGCGTTACCTGCCTATTGTCTTGTTATCTTACTAAACGTCTAGCCACTTTAGCTACACAAAAACTGAGTGATGGACACTTACATATGTTTTTGTTTTTCATTTTGTTTTTCATCCAAGCCTTGTATAACATTTGGCAAGAGGTGATGCTCCCAACATTCTCTCAGTGGCCTCAAAGGAATGCACAGACATTCCAGCATTATCACGATTCAATAAATACACTTAAGAAGCCATTTATACATAATAAAAGTATTGGGGCATCTGTTTCGTGGAGTATTGTATATAGGAGTGTAAATGTGGGTCGTAACCCCTTCTGAACACCTCGAAATAGACTGGAGAAAATGAACAGAAATAGATGTCTACCGAGCCCTTTACGTGGCGGTATTTTGTATTTTCATGTCTTTTCGTATTTGGAATGGATTTGTTCTTTGAAGATTTGTGTCTAAAAGAATCTTATCCCTCCTAACCAAACTGTTAAGATAACCAACCAGCATTTTTTGTGGTCCGTGTTGGTTATGCCTGTTAAAGATTTTTTATTGTTGTACTATATAGACTCAGTAAAACGAAGGCAGTTGTTGCGAGCAACCCTAATTTGCGCGCAATGTGTTTACCCTAAGAATTCGTGTATAGTTTTTGCATGTGTGCATGAGCAGATTGCCACCATTCGGTTCAATGATTTGTAGACTTTAAAAGTAATGTCTACTGTCTCCTAACAGTTCTTTTCTCTTGTTTCAGCGATGCACATGGTGGCGTGACACCGGGTTGACGTGAATCAATCCGCGAGATGTCTCAGCCGCCGGGGCGCGGTCGCGCGCGGCCACCGGGCCCAGCCTCTCCCCTCAACTACCGCCCCCCCTC
Source organism: Agrotis clavis (assembly GCA_954870645.1). Taxonomy (NCBI): domain Eukaryota; kingdom Metazoa; phylum Arthropoda; class Insecta; order Lepidoptera; family Noctuidae; genus Agrotis; species Agrotis clavis. Next base: position 25,551,211 of record OX940922.1, read on the forward strand.
ACCATGGGCCCCCAGCCCACCCCCGCTCATATCAGGACCCAGGCACTCCACAGCTATTGTGACCCCACCACCAGTCCATCCGTCCCCAAAACCATTTAGACCCTTACAGTCCCCTCACAATTTGCGACAGCACTCTCCCTCACCTAGTTCTCATTTTTCCATCTCTCCCTATGCCATGTCTCCGACATTGGGGCAGAGTCCGGAGTATTATTACTCGTCGCCGTACGAACCGGTTCGGGAGTACGATTACGCGGGAGTGCCGCTGGAGCCGCCTCCGCCACCGCGACCCATGATCTATGAGGAGGATGAGGAGGAACGAGGTCCTTCCACCGCGGAGATCATTGCCCAGCAGTCGCAGGAAGGCTACGTGGACGAGAAGCTAGCAGAGTATCAGGCTACTATTCAGTTATTACAAGGTGAGTGGTAATTTGTAGTTGTTGAAAAGACGGTAGAGTAGGAAGGATTTCGATTTACGTGTGATGTTTTCGCGCAGTGTTTATTATAATGGTATTTTTACAATTCAAAAACACTGTTTTTTCTCATTTCGCACTTTTGTAGGTATATACGCTCTTTCAGTGAATGCTACGTATTTGTTTATATTATTCCTCAGTAAATAACCAACTAAAATAATTATTATGACTAACTCTGTGATGATATTTGCAATAACTGTTAACTTCTGGATAATATAAGTTACAAATTATTTTCGGGACTTTAAAGCAAGCGGAAAATCATGGAAAGCTTTCTTCTCGGATCATTACTCTTTTAAATAAACACAAGAAAAAGCAGATGCTCAATTCGGAATGAAAAACGAAAACCAGGTTATTTTGTTACACAAAATAAGTAAATAAACTTTAGCAAGATTATGGTATTTTTCAATTTGAAGTGACGTTTTGAAATTACATAATATAATTAGTTATACTGAAGTCTAATGTTATTGCACTACGCAAATAGTTTTATGAGGCACTAACTTTTATGCATCCTTAAAATAAAACACGACTCGTCATCGTCATGCATTCTATTAATGGCCGATGAAACAATGACATTAATGCAGCGTATAGTAATTTTATTGGGCTGTCGTACACTCATCGATCATTGAATTTATTTACGGCCGTTACAAATATTCAAACTATCTCTCTTTAATCAGAGATAGAGATAGATTGCAAAGATAGAGATACTGATGGAACCAGAGATAGATTGTACATTGTCTACGGCAGTTAGAGACGGCGCGCGGCATCATGCGTCCGGCAACATGTGTTCTTCTTCGATTATACTTCTCCATTACCAATTCATTTCAGGGTCGTTATAGACTACAATCAATTTCTTTTATTCGATTTCCGTTAATTTGGCAGTTTTAGGCGAATGTTTAATAACGAGTATGTATTCATGATCAAGCTACCCCATCATAGATATCATTAACCAGAAACGTCACTAAGGAAAATGGCTTGTTTTGTCATTAATCTTAGCTGTTACAAACTTTATTACTGCTTTAAAATCGAATACCTATGTTGTAATAGCGTGACTTCAAACAATCCCGATTGGTGTTTAGAAATTCTCCCATATAATCATGTGTTCATGAGGTCATGTCTGACGACTATTTGTTATTGGTGATCGGCAGCTGAGGCTTCCAGACAGACGAACTTACTTCTCGCCTGCATTCATTACACACAGTCTACTTATTGAGAATCTTTCCTAAACTCACAAAATATTCCCTAAACAGAAAACCCAGATAAGTACTGAGAAATTATAATTATTTGTCATCCCTAAAACAGTAGGGGACGTTATGTTTGCTGATGTACTCTCAGATATAAATGCAGTATGAATTGTAATAGTTTTTTCTTCTATCGTTAAGTGTCTTCGAAAACCCACGTCAGTTTCTAGTTCCTATTTCCAATCGATTAGCTAAGACGTCAGTCGGTTTTATGGCACAGGTGGGCCATGCCGTTGTTATGTATCGCCGAATAATTTTAGAATCAGCTCCTAATTTTGGAACAATATCGAAATTCGAGAGCCTGTGATTCAAAGCTTCGTTACGTCTGGTCTGGTCTGGAATACTGGAACGTTGGTTCGTGATCCTGAAATATTTCGTGACGTGTTCGTTATTTATATGATACATGCTGGATGGGAATTTTGGAACTTCCCTTTATGATGAACCATTAAGTTGTAATACAATATAAGAAGAGATAAACAAGGTTCTTGTCATTCCGGTAAGATTTTTGTAAGTGATCGAGCCAGAGGGCTCATGTAAAGCTACAATCTTTAAGTGTTTATTTGCACGAACGACATCGATACTACAAAATGTCGTCTAGGTAACGTTACTTGAATAGAGCCGCTGCAGATTTTTGCAGTTGCCTTGTCGTTGATTGCATTGTTATTGGTCGTCGCGTTCACGCAATGGTGTTTCTGCGGTAAGGGACATAAGCTCCCAAAAAGCATTCGTTACGATGCATTTTGTAATCAATTTTTATTTGCCAAAACTCTCTGTGCGGCCTCAAGAAAGGATGTAATGCTGCTAAGATTCATAGCATGTTTGACTCTTTTGACATTACAAATGCAACTGAAGTGAATTATGTCAACGAAAGAATGTAAACAAACATCAATCCGTTGCATTTTCCATTCTTTCTGGAGATTCTCTTACGTTTTTGAAGATTTCATCACATCACAAAAATTTTGCCGCACGATGCCAAATTGCAAGTTTACAGCAAATTGCAAGCGGTGTATAAACAAACAGGAGGGGCTATATTTACGGTCTGACCAGGTTCAATGATGTCTGTTGGCTTACAAATTGCTTCGTTGCCTATTGAGGTGGTGACAGGGTCTTATTTATCGGTATTTTGTGAGTAATTGAAGAGATTTAGGCTTAATTTGGGCTGCTGCTGTATCGTTAAGAAGACAAGTAGTGGTTACAAATTTTGGTGACGGATTAAGATGTAATTCAGTGGTATAATTGGATATTTTTGAGGCAACTTATTTGGGTAATTATGTCAGAGTTATTGCATTTAATCGAAAGTATGTATTGCATTTAGGGTTGACTAAAGTTCGGTCAAATCTTTTTGGTAATTTTTTGGTTTTCTTTTAGCCATCGATTCTTGAGTCACATTATAATGAGGCATTAAAATAGGCAATATCGCACAGCATTTTGATCATAATACACCATTTTGTCCACGGATTTGCCATTATCTTTCGCCAACACGTCTCGTTGGGCGCTCATGTGGAAAATTGATCACTCACAGATTACCTTTCATCTACGTCACTACGCCCACCTCCTGCCGAGATAGGTAACTCTTGATGGCTTCTCATGTTCAAGATAGTGTGTGATGACGTGGAAACTGAAGGTCTAGCCATCACACCTTTAACACTCGAAGGGTTAGGCAGGGTGTATCTATAGTACATTCAAATTTAGCTAGTCGTGGTGTAAGGGGTCGAGTCTATTGCCTTCGATTGGACAGGAATATAGATTTATGGGTTGCTACGGAGAAAATCCTGATGGAATGACAGTAATACCTTGATCCAAGTCCGGGAAACCAAACTTGAAGACTTCATCATACTCTTAGCAGCGTTTTGCACTCATTATGTGACTAGACCATCAAGCCGTTTCATTGCGGTTTTATGTGTTAGAATCAAAGTTTTCTAGACTTCAAAAATATTGTTAAACAAACTACATCTTAATTAATTTACGCTTCTCATAGCTAAGATAATGCGTGATGGATGACGTGGAAACCTGAAGGTCTAACTTATTGAATTTCATTGTTTATGTTGATGATATTTTGCCTTGCTCTAGTTGTTTTTAAGTGCGGTTTTATGGGAAACAAGCTTTATGGTTTGTTGCATCGTCGTAATATAATTTAGCGGATCTCTTGTTGAGGAAAATAGATCCAAGGATTGTTGACCTTCGAAATTCGTCAATTCAAAATTAATTTAAAGCTGTGTAATCATATATTATATCGTTGAAAGTCCTTCCAACATGCTTATCTTTTCTGTTTCAAATGCTCGTGTCCTAAAGTCTCATGCTCTTAGAGACCCATTGGCTGTGTCTGTATACCTAATTAAATTGATTCAGTGAGAGATATCAGTGGGTTTTTATTAAAAATTATAGATTTTCTACGTATTTTTATATAGAGAAATTACCAAATTGTTTCTGAACTACCTTTCTCATCATTTACTTATAAAACAATATTTATTGCTTGACCTTTTTGTTCACTGTCTTAGTTTTCAGTAATACCAATCGCAGTCATTTATCTACAACCAATTCACTTTACTCGGTTATAGCCCCCATAAGAACATTATCGAATTTCTTCGGAGCCTCATTGACGGTAGTCACGCTATGTTTTAGGATTTGTTCGTTTCCCCTTCCATGTTAAGCTTGATTAATGTTCGTTGTTTTTATGGACTATTCATTTTGTTTGTATTTTGGGTACTCGTAGCATTTAAAAGTCAAATGATTATCAATTTAATGCTGTTGTTTTTTTTTTGTTAAAGGAACATTGTTTCGCTTAATTAAAAAAATATATAATTATCTGTCATTATATGAACTAACCCACGAAAAGGCCCCACGACATTGGAGTGAGAAAGCCAGTATAAACTAGTCTCTTCCTTACTGTGTTTGGATAGCTCAAGGGCAAAGTGTTTCGAAGTACGGTAAACTTTATCCATGTTTCAACGTGAGAAGCAATAGATGGATAGAAACCATTACTTCTCACGACGTATACTTTTTGAATAATATTCCACAACTATCACACAACGCCATCTAATCTCAAGCTAAGCAGAGCTTGTGTTATGGGTACTAGACACCTGATAAACATACTTATGTATTTTTAAATACATACATATTATAGATAAATTATACCCAGACACAGAACAAATGATCGTGCTCATCACACAAACATTTGTCCTGGGTGGGAATCGAACCCACGACCTCCGACATAGCAGTCAGGGTCACTAACCACTTGACCAATAGGCCAGTGAATAATGGTATGTCAAAGAAAAGAAAGGGAACTGAGGGTGTTAGTTATACAAAAGTATAAAAGTAGAAGAAGACACGTTGAGCTGACTACAAACAAATTAGGATAAGGCCAGAAGAATGACGATGAACTATTACATGTTTGACGACATAAACTCGTATGCATTAGATAGATCTAAATCGCTAGTCTATAACTACCAGTTAGTAATAGAAGTTAGAGCTTGGTGGTATGCCAAAAGCGATAATTTGCTAGGCGGTGTACGCATGGACACCACGTCAATCAGTATTGGGGACATGTGTGCGACTGTCAATCACAATGCAGCTTTACTACATGTGAATACTTTTAGTTTCGTCATGGGCTGTAGGTGTAGAATGCGTCGGTTTTGGGTAACGCTCTGTTTCGTCTTCACGTACGAGTTGTTTGAAGATCGATTTGTCTGGATTAAGATTGCTGATAGACCCGTGAATCGTACCAAGTTAATTTCTGCACTTCAATTGTACTTCAATACCTTGTTTTTTATTATTATTAATAAGTACCTGTATAATTTGTATTGTCAGATCTCATTCACCTGTATTTTGCATACTCTATTCCTAAACGGTTTTTCAAGTTTATGGCGTGTTATTATTTTTATTGTAATTCCTGTTCTCTTCATGCTTCAAAGGTTAGAATCTAAATTGAATTGTATGTGTATGTAATTCTTAACGACACGCTCAGATTCTTACAGATATTTATTTCTCTTTAATTTTGCACGAATATCAAAGTAGCTGTCACATTCATTTGGAAAGAGATGACAAGCAGTTAATTCAACTGCTATTATTGTTACATAACCAACACACACGAATTTAACTGAATCTTCATTTAAAATCACAAGACTACATTCATTTCCACTTACATCTTCATTGTCTTCTTCAGCAATGACATTCTCATCACTTAATGCTTTACGATCGTTTAGAGAATCATTTTGCTCGCCAAAATAAACATAGCTAATGTAACGTGCGTGCACATGCATGTAGCAGTGAACCTGTGAGATCATCCACCTTGCCGGATCGGTAGGCGAATGACGAACGCTTCCCGTGTTACGACATTTCTATTCTAATTTACTTATCGTTTGGTGTTGGTCTACTTTTGGTGGGTTGGCAAGGTCGCTTTTCAGATCGGATTTTGTTTTCTTCTGTTGGGATATATGTGTCTCTGATATACATATGTGTAGCTTGTATACAGAAACAAAGGTTCTCATCTGATTTATTTTTTGACATCTATTTCTTACCAGGCATCGTTCCCAAGATCATTCCTAATTTTATTAGTCTTTGATGACTTTCATATACCTCACCTTCAATTGTTATTGCTGCAATCTTTGTATCATCTTTGATGTCACCCCCAGAACTTGCATGATTGCATTTCACTCTTGGCACTTAACGTTCTTTGACTGTTTCTCATGACATATTGTCTTTATTATTGATATCATCTTCAAAACGGGCTTCTGATATAACAATGACATTGGCGGGCTCTTTCATCGCGTTCATGTGTTATTTTTAACTGAAGTGCAGTCGGAAGGCTGAGCATTAATCATCGATGGTTCAGAGAACTGATTCATAATCACATGTTGTGCTTAATTAGCGGATGTGTGCCAGAATGTTGATGAGCGCCAAATAATTAGGCAGTATTACAGCGGATGGATTTGAATTTATTGTTTTGATATTGGATGAAAACTTTTTAGTTAATGTTTTTTATCTCATACCATCCATATTCAAAATATTGTGGTTTCGTCGCCAGCAAATATAATATAATATAACAATAATAATATAATAATATATTCCACAACTATCACATCACACAATGCTATCTAGACCCAAGCTAAGCAGAGCTTGTGTTATGGGTGCTAAACAACTGATAAACATACTTAAATACACTTCTGGACACATCTATTGGCCCACCTTGTATTTTCAGATTCGTTTGGTCCTAGCTAAAATTTTATATTAGGTCGAGCAAAAAGTTTTTATGCAGTTTTGAACCTGGCACATTCACAATTTCATTCAATAGTCTTTTTTTGAATTTCGAACACAGAATTTAAAGAAACAAAAGACAATTTGGAGCCTGTTTGTTGATATCAAACAATCGAATACTAAGAAAACTTGGTTTTAATGGTTTACTTGGATTTAATTCTTGAAAAAGTGATTGATATCTTTGGTTTTGCAACAAACATTACTTATTCTTAACATTAAGGTGAGGTTCTATCAATAATCTATGGATACTTCACCTGAAGTCGCAGCCCAAGCTGTGGCACTTATTCAGGCCGGACACAGCCAAAGAAACGTGAGTCCTCAACTTAATTTAAGTCGATCTGCGGTCCGAAATGTTTATCGGAGGTACCTAGAGACTGGCGGCTTTGTTCGTCGCCAAGGAAGGCCACGATCTCGGGTCACAACTGAAAGGCAGGATCGATTCATCGTGACGACCAGCTTGAGAAATCGTCACCTTACCTCCATTGAGATACAAAACCAACTTCGCGACTTCCACGGAGTATCTGTGAGCGCTCGAACTGTTCGGAGAAGGTTAAAAGAACGCGATATGGTACCACACAAGCCAGCTAATGGGCCCAAACTAACGCGAGCCCACCGAACAGCGCGCCTTCATTTCGCACGCAGTCATTTAAATTAGACACAGCAAGATTGGAGCCGTGTGCTCTTTTCTGATGAGTCTAAAATTGTGTTACATGGCAATGATGGAAGGAAGAAGGTCTACCGACGTAACGGAGAGCGTTTCGCACAATGCTGCTTTGAAGAGAGGGTTGCTTATGGCGGTGGCTCATGGACTGTCTGGGGCGGTATATCCGCGAGCGGCAAAACTCAACTTGAGGTTGTTACAGGACCACGGCTGCCAACATTAAATGCTGAAAGGTACATTCGTGAGTGCTTAGAACCTCACGTGATACCATACGCGGACTATGTGGGCCCAAATTTCCTTTTTATGCATGATAATGCAAGAGCCCATGCGGCCGGCATCGTCAGGGAATATCTTCGGGATGTGAACATCACAGTTATGGACTGGCCAGCCAGAAGCCCAGACATGAACCCCATTGAGCACATGTGGGACGAGCTAAAAAGACGTGTTAGGGCTCGTCAGCCAGTTGCCCAGACGATGCAGGAGTTGAAAACTGCCATAGAAGAGGAATGGGAGATGATCCCTCAAAATTTCATAGAGCGGTTGATGAACTCTATGCCTAATCGTATGAGAGGTGTGGTAGATGCCCATGGAGCCAACACGCGTTATTAAGTTAAACCTTTATTTGATAAAACATGTTTTTTTATTCAAAAATCAATTGCCTTTAACAAGGCGCATATCCGACTTGTTAGGCGTAGCTCCATGTCGTATGGTATTCTGAATTCAAATTTAAAACAATACGATCGAAAAAGATGGTAAAATGTATCAGGTTTAAAACTGCACCAACAGTTTTTGTTCAATCTAGCAATCATATTTCGGTAGGGGCCATCGAAACCTAAACTCTAAGGTAGGCCAATAGATGTGTCCAGAAGTGTATTTCTAAATACATATTTATTATAGATAAATTACACCCAGACACAGAACAGAGTTTGTGTGATTGTGAACACAGTTTGTATGATGAGCACGATCAAATGATCGTGCTCATCACACAAACATTTGTCCTGGGTGGGAATCGAACCCACGACCTCCGGCATAGCAGTCAGGGTCACTAACCACTAGACCAACAGGCCTGTCAATCCAGTTAAATATAAAATATAGTAACGTTCATGGGAGAAAAGTGCACTATGAATATTGAGACATGACTTGATGGTAGAACTGTACTAATATTGCTAGTTTGTGTCTCTCATTTGTTAGAAAGCACTAATGCTTGCGCAAGCTAGCAATATTAAAATGTTGGTATCATGTATCCAAACGCGTCTCACATATTGAAGGTAGTATTCATATTGGACCACAGTATTGAGCCAATCATACTCCGGCTTCCTTCCCAATCCTACCCCCATTCCGCAAAAGGTGCTACACAGCTACGCCAATGAGAACCGTTTTCCGCCGCAACGACACGCCGCGACGACAGAGGTCACCATGATGATTTCTGCCCTGTTCTCTTCAATCCGCTAACCGCTCAACACCGTGCACCGCTTAAAACTAAATCGCTGTACCATCATACTGTTATAAACTATTTAACGTGTTGGCCGACACAAAGTGATAAAGTGGGACAATATAATCGATTTTATTCACCGAGCGCGAGTGCAAAGACCATCCAAGAACGCGTGTCATCATCCACGGACCACGCCGGCAGTCGGTGCACCAACCTGCCCCTCCAGCACTCCCAAGTAAGTTACCTACCTATACTTCCCACACTTTCATTTGCTCAATTTCTGTGTCGTCCAATATCCGATCCGCTAAAATTACACAACGCTTGTTGGTCCTTCGAAGAGCCGCTATCCCTAACTTCACCATAAGTTTTTTGGTCCATCCGAGTCGGATTCAAAGAATCAGCATTATTAATTTAGGTCTCATACCTAGGATTTAGGTCAAATACCTAAATTCGTAAAACCGCCATTTTGAACGCAAACTGACGTTCTTACATTCCCCGCTAGGTACATTTATTCATTGGGAACTACTGTACCAACTTAATAGTTCGCCTGTTGCATTAAAATAGCATGGGTAATTATTAAAACCGCTAAATAACGTGAGTTAGTTCGGTAAACTTGCCTACAACTTATACGTACTCAACCGCAATATTACACCCGCCTAAGATAAAAAATAAATAGTCTAGTCTACCCACTAGACCTAAATTATTCTATCCGCTGTATTTTCTAGTTCCCGTAGGCCTAGCTAATACTAACTAGTGTCTGACTCACTACTGGGTCAGACGATGCCAAGGGATCTACGACCATTCTCCACCTGGTTGTAGGAGGTCGACTTGTACCAGAGATTAAGTTTCTTAATCTCCGGCGTGCAGCTTCTACCGCTTTCGCCGTCTACCTTAAATAGCTATAACATATTTATAGTTATACTAATGGCACACCAAAATGCCTAATTTAAGTTTTTTTTTAATAAAAATAAACTGATCATAACCTAATTAAATACTGTTTTATAATTTAACTCAAGTAAACACTTAAGTAAAACTTATTTTAACTAAGAAAACTTATAATAAAATCTAACTAATAAAATTTTAAAACTTGAGTAAACATTATCCAAATCTAACTAAAAAACTAAACTCAAACTATTAAAACTACTCCAATATGGAAGAACTTAAAATCAAAATTAAATTACTGCAAGCTAAAAATCAAGCAATCTTTGAGCGTTTATCGTCATTGTATGAAACTTCAAAGAAAATAAATACGACTAGTATTGAGCTTCGTTCGGCAGAGACGTTTATGGCAGACACACAAATACTCTCAGTTATTCGTCAGGAATTTAGTACTAACTTAGATAAAATAAATACATATTCTTTACAAATAGATCCTGATCATAAAATTGATTACAACAGTCAAATATCATTTGACGGCGTTTACACTCGTGTCGAGAGAATACGTTCACTCATCGAAGCGAACTCCTCAAGGTCATTGAATAACTCAACGTCTAACGACACCGCGAGCGCGACGCAGTCCAAATGCTCGGTCAAGCTGCCACCAATTCTGATTCCGTTCTTTGACGGTAGAATTGAAAATTGGCCTGTTTTTTATGAATCATTTAAATCAAATATCCATAGCAATTTAAACCTTACAGATTCTCAACGTGTGCAATATTTAATAGGTAACCTAAAAGGAAACGCATTGCAAATTACCGCCGGAATTATTCCGTCAGGGGAAAATTATGCGTCTATCTGGAATAGTTTGGTTCAAAAGTACCAAGATAAACGAGCACTAGGCTCACACTATATGTCTAACCTACTAAATATCAAACCCGCAATTAATAATTCCGCCTCTTTAAATACCTTTATTGAAAGTTTTCACGCGTCTGTTTCGGCACTAGAACAATTAAAAATTAAAGACTTAAAGGATTTCATGTTATTAAATTTAGCTTTAAAAAAGTTAGATCCCGCTATCATACATTTATTCGAGATGCATATGAGAGATGTGGAGATTCCTACTTATACGGATTTCGTTGAATTCATAAAATCGCAAGTTAAAATACTCGATAGATCTACTTCTTCTCGGACCGCATCACTAAGTAACAATAACAACAATAATAAAAATAATTCTTATCGTAATCAGTCACGTGCTAGTACAGTACATACTTTTGTTGCTTGTGATAATAACCAAACTTGTTTATATTGTAACAACAAGGATCATTGGAAGCTTTACACCTGTCCAAACTTTCAAGCACTATCGGCCGGTTCGCGTTTGGATTTTATTAAAAACAAACGTGGATGTGTGAACTGTCTTAGTACAACGCACACTGCCTCACAGTGTAAATCTATACACACTTGTAGGACATGTAACAAAAAACATCACTCTCTTTTACATCTTGAACAAAGTTCACAGCCGCGATCGGTATCAGCTGACGCTGCAACTAGTTCCGCGCAATCACAACAGGTGGCGCTTTGTGCGTGTTCTCGCGTAGGCATAAACATTCCACGCACTACGGTTCTTTTGTCAACAGCACAAGTCTATGTTGATAACAAATATAACCAATACGTTTCTGTAAGGTGTTTAATAGACAACGCTTCGCAAAATAATATAATTACTTTAGCTTGTTGTAAGAAACTGCAATTAAATATTATACCACTTTCAAATTCTTGTATAAAGGGTGTAGGTACCTCTTCGCGGCCTATCATAGGTTACGTTGAGATAACAGTTACTGCAAAGAATAAAACAAATTCTTTTAAAATAACCGCTCTTGTTATTGATTGTATAACGGATAAATTACCATCTCACGTTGTTGACACCTCTGCTGTACAACATTTGTTCGAGTTACCGCTAGCCGACCCCCTGTGGCACGTGCCCGGTGAGGTTGAATTGCTTCTAGGGGCCAAGCTGTTTCCGTATTTATTACTTCATAATAAAATTCTCTCACCTACCGCGCCATCAGCTATTGAAACCGTGTTTGGTTACATTCTTATGGGTGAGATACCTTCTAGTTTATCTAATAAAAATAACATTGAGTTAAATACCGCTTCATATTTTTCTACCGCGTTAAATATAGATGATTCTCATTGTTTTCTGTCGTTGGACGAAACTTTACATAAATTTTGGAATATCGAAGAAATACCTTCAAAATCTTTTATGAGCCCCGCTGATCGGGAATGTGAACAGCTGTACGCTTCTACTGTGTCACGTGACTCCAGTGGTACGTACTGTGTTACGTTACCATTCTGTAAAAATCCAGAATTACTCGGAAATTCATATGCTGTCGCTTATCGACGTTTAATTAACTTGGAGAAAAGTAAGCTTCGCGACCCTACTTTGCGTGCTAGCTATAACAAAATAATACAAGAATATATAGATCAGGATTATTTATCTGAAACCGCACCTAGTTCTGCAGGATATTACATACCGCATCACCCTGTTATTAGGAATGATAAACAAACTACTAAAGTGCGCATTGTCCTAGATGCCAGCGCTAAGTCTCATAATGGCGTTTCATTGAATGACTTATTGCACACAGGGCCGAATTTACAGGCTGACATATTTTTATTACTTTTAAATTTCCGTTTGTTTCCTATTGCAGTTACAGCTGACATAAAACAGATGTATCTTCGAATTAAGGTTATTGATGATCATCAAAAGTATCAAAAAATATTGTTTCGATTTAATACTATGGAACCGGTTCGCGAATTTAAATTTAACCGAGTTGCCTTCGGTCTTAAGCCCAGTCCCTTTCTAGCCATGCGCACTGTGCGTCAGCTGTCTGAGGATGAAAAACATCGGTTCCCGCGCGCATCCATTGTCGCCTCTCATGAGCTTTATATGGATGACTTGGCTAATTCGATCCCTACTCTGGAGGAAGCAAAGACTCTCTCCGCTGAACTTATCGCCTTATTTAAGGCTGGGGGCTTTGACCTTACTAAGTGGGCAAGTAATTCTTCGGAATTACTAGAGGTCATTCCACACTCCAACCGCTCTTCTATTAACTTCTCTGACGGGGATAATTTAAAGATCCTTGGACTCAAATGGATTCCTTCCGAGGATTGTTTCACCTTTACTACATCTGATTTAGATAAAGGTTGTACTAAACGCTCCATACTTTCCACTGTTGCCCGTCTGTGGGATGTTCTCGGTCTAGTGGCTCCTGTAGTTTTATTCGCGAAATTACTCATAAAAGAATTATGGAAATTAAACACAGATTGGGATGAAACTCCACCCGATTCTATCGTACGTCTTTTTCAAAAATTTAAAGAGCAACTGCCTCTACTTTCTTCTTTAAAACTGCCGCGTCATGTAGCCGTTACTATGGGTTGCATGACAAATATAGTAGGTTTTGCTGACGCCAGTTTGAATGCGTATGGCTGCGTAATATACTTACATGTCACTGACACAAATGGTAACACACACGTAAATTTGGTGTGTGCTAAATCTAAAGTTGCACCAGTTAAGGTCGTATCTCTGGCTCGTCTAGAGCTTTGCGCCGCTGTTCTTTTGTCTAACTTAATTAAACTAGTTTATGACACTTACCGCTCTCGCACCACTATTAATAAAATATTTGCCTTTTCCGATTCTAAAATTACTCTTTCATGGATTCATTCCTCACCTCACAAGTGGAATATTTTTGTTAGTAACCGCGTCGCTAAATGTCAAGAAAATCTTGATCCTGAACATTTTTACCATATTAGCGGAAAGGAAAATCCTAGTGACTGTCTATCTCGAGGTCTTCTACCTGAACAGTTACTAAACCATGATTTATGGTGGCATGGCCCTGAGTGGCTTCTGCGACCAACTGCTGAGTGGCCTATCACTCCGTTTGTATCTTCATGCAGCGAGCAATTGCCTGAGTTTAACAATAAATCTTTAACATTAGTATCTACCGTATCAGAACCTAATTTAATATATAGCCTTTCTCAAAAATTTACATCGTTAAATAAAATATTGCGCATAATTGTATACATTTTGAGATTTTTGCATATTATTCCTTATGACAAGGCAAATAAGATAATTACTGTCCGTGAATTAGTTACCGCTGAAATTTATTTAATTCGTTGTATTCAACAATTTCATTTTTTTTATATTTATGACGAAATTAAAAGTAAAAAACTTCGCTCACAGTTTAAGAAACTCGATCTGTTTATAGACGAGCATAACATAATTAGAATTGGTGGTAGATTGTCAAACGCGAACCTTCCTTATGAAGCTCAGCATCCCGCGCTTTTACCTAAACATGATAATTTTACACATGTTCTAATAGACTATTATCATCGCATTCATTGTCATGCCGGTGTAAGCCTTCTTAGCTCTCTGTTACGCCAAAAATATTGGATCCTCTCTTCCAGAGGTGTCATCAGACAAAGGGTACATGCTTGTAACTTCTGTTTTAAAGTTTCTCCTTCTCACCCCAGTCCAAAGATGGCTGATTTACCCGCTTGTCGCGTACAAGAGACTAAAGCTTTCGTTCATACTGGTGTGGATTACGCTGGTCCCATTAAAGTAACCTTATGTCGACGCAGAGGCCAAAGAAGTCAGAAGGCTTATATATGTTTATTCATTTGCTTCGTTACAAAAGCAGTTCATATTGAATTGGTTACCGACGTGTCATCGGACACCTTTATTTCAGCTTTTAAAAGATTTATTTCCCGCAGAGGACCTGTCTCTTATTTATATTCTGACAACGGAACAAATTTCGTTGGAGCCAAGGCTCAATTGCAAGAACTACTTGCTCACCGCTACCGCATAGAGTGGAAAATGATTCCACCCCGCGCCCCCCACTTTGGAGGGTTGTGGGAATCAAATATTAAATCTATTAAAACACATTTATACCGTGTTATCGGTTCTCAACTTCTTACTTATGAGGAGCTTTCGACTGTTCTCACTGAGATTGAGGCAGTTCTAAATTCCAGACCGCTCTGTGTCCTGAATGAGGATCCGTACCCAGAACCGCTTACTCCCGCTCATTTTATAATGGCTTCTCCGTTGACTACGTTGCCTGTCGTGAACGTTCCCGAAACGACGAAAACACTAACTTGCCGCAAAAAATTGCTTGACCAAATGGTTTGTAGCTTTTGGAGAAGATGGCGTATAGAATACCTACATAACTTGCAAGTTAGGCAAAAATGGTTAAATGTCGCCGACAATATTAAGATTGGTACAGTGGTTCTCATGCATCAGGATGATGTCCCTCCTTTGCGTTGGCCAATGGGCATAATCACCGAAGTTTTTCCCGGCAGGGATGGGACAACCCGCGTTGCCATGGTGAAGACATGCAGTGGCTCTTTCAAAAGACCTGTTGTTAAACTATGTCCTTTACCTTCTCAATAATACCACCGCGTAATTAAAATTCTAATTTAGCTGTAGTTCACATATTTTCATTATTACTTTTCTCTTTTTGTCCGCTTTAATTTAATTTCAATCCGCTTTAATGTAATTTCTTACCTTTTGAGAATACTACATATTCTCGAAAGCCGGGCAGGATGCTTGCGCAAGCTAGCAATATTAAAATGTTGGTATCATGTATCCAAACGCGTCTCACATATTGAAGGTAGTATTCATATTGGACCACAGTATTGAGCCAATCATACTCCGGCTTCCTTCCCAATCCTACCCCCATTCCGCAAAAGGTGCTACACAGCTACGCCAATGAGAACCGTTTTCCGCCGCAACGACACGCCGCGACGACAGAGGTCACCATGATGATTTCTGCCCTGTTCTCTTCAATCCGCTAACCGCTCAACACCGTGCACCGCTTAAAACTAAATCGCTGTACCATCATACTGTTATAAACTATTTAACGTGTTGGCCGACACAAAGTGATAAAGTGGGACAATATAATCGATTTTATTCACCGAGCGCGAGTGCAAAGACCATCCAAGAACGCGTGTCATCATCCACGGACCACGCCGGCAGTCGGTGCACCAACCTGCCCCTCCAGCACTCCCAAGTAAGTTACCTACCTATACTTCCCACACTTTCATTTGCTCAATTTCTGTGTCGTCCAATATCCGATCCGCTAAAATTACACAACGCTTGTTGGTCCTTCGAAGAGCCGCTATCCCTAACTTCACCAACTAATAAAAAAAAAATTGCAACCTTCAGATGAAATTAATTCACTAATCTAATAAATATTTTCTAGTTTAAAAATTAAAAATAAATATTTTCTAGTTTACAACAGTGAAAGGCCTTATTCTTTGAGAGCAATGTTCGACTGTGCATATTCCGGCGATCTTTGTTAAAAAATATTGCCAAACAAAAATTAGCAGAAAGATACAACTGTATTAGTTTTGGCTAGTCGGGACGTCTTAAGATATCTAATCTTAAGACGTCCCGACTCAGGTAAGATAAAAAGATATCAATGCCAACCGAATGGATTCAGGCTCAAAATTGCATCACTAGACGTAATAGATAATTGTTAATCTTAGAACACTGGGCATCACTTCGTGTTCAAACGAGGTATTGTGTAGGTTTATCTAGTATTTTTGCAATTAAAACAAAATCACTTTTTAAACTTGTGTTGTCCTGTAAAAATCTGCACGTAGAGTACGACTGTCATTTATAATAATTTAGGCATAGAAATGTGTCTAGCTATTTTCCTCCCCAATATGGGCAATTTCATGGATGTGGCCATTAACTGAAATAGGGAACATTGTGGAGTTTTTCACAAATATGACGTAGTTATTAAAACTTTATTGCTCAGTTTTGAGTGGAAGGGCGATTCATTTGAATTACTTCCCTGTCTGGCCGGAGCTTCGGCGCCGGCGCTCCCCAATTTTAAACGTTGCGCTACCCTCTGTCTCCTGGCCTGTAGCCAGCTAGTCTCCTCATAGATAACTTCATTCAAAGCTTACAAAGTTTCATTTTAAACTATCGCAAACTATATTATTCTTTTAGAATGAACAATTGGATGGTTAGTGAGCAGGTACACTGTAATTTATTATTCACCGCGGCACTCACTTTGTGTTTGCTACAAATCTTCTGCCGCGGTGATTTTTCCGTTCTTTTCTTACATTTTCGCTTTGAATGCTTTTTGTTCCACATCTTCCTCGTCTACAACAATTAGCAAAACGATAAATAACGCTACATTTGTTATTTTATCATTTTAAAATTGACAGCACTTAGCCAACTGCTCTCGTTTTTCGCTAAACTCTTTTCATCCATCTTTTAGCCGAATTCTGTTTCCTCCGGTATCATTTGTTATAATTTCGTGGTTATCATCATAAATTATACTCATGCGCAATTTGATTTCAAATATATCGGTCTCACCATCTCTTACAGCTGATTCGAGTCTGGTCCTATCGTCATCCGCCCCCGCGCTGATCCCACTGACGTCATCAGTTAATCGTGTATAAGATACACCGCAAGTGTTAGAAAATTCGAGGTCGATGCACGGCTCGTTATTTTCCTTCGTCTCATATCTATTATTGCATGTTTTACCTATCGTAAGATATTTCTAGCTGTGCCGTGTCTGTTTGTCTTCGTTGTCTACTATTAATTGGTCTTTGTCTGAGGAATTTGTCTTGCGATAAATTTTTATTTCTTCAAAGATAAACATATGATCGTGGGTTAGAGAATGTGTTTACCTCAGATTTTATTATTTACACTGAAATGTCTTCGTAACAGCCAGAAAGTTCCAAATATGGCTTTATGTTACGTTCTTTTCAGACTGGCTTATTCTAACGTAACATGAATCATTTTGAAAACTGATTCTGTTTCAGGTTTGCTTTCTAGAATATGCAGTGCAGTGTGCGACAATGCTGTCAGTTTAACAGTAATGCTTTTAATACTATTAGCTAAGCATTGTAGTTAACAACGGGGGCGAGTACATTAGTGCCAAAATCCAGCACAAGCTGTGGCACATTGTGGTTGGTTAGTTCTATTTCAGTAGATTTGACATAGGAATGTGTGTTGTAGAGTTTAATTATACCGGAAACATTAACGTAGTTAACAAATAACGTAGTTGCCAGAAAGAAAAATATGTACTTATATTCCAAAAAAGTATTGCAATCATTGAACATAATATTATCGTCATTTAGTAAGTAGCACTAGAAATTACTAATCATAGTGGTATTAGATGGTTGAGCGTTTTTCTAAATCAAGTTTTTTTATTTTTGCCAAATGACTAACTGATCATTAGTCATAACGCTAAAACGAAAACTATTTCCGTTTCGAACCCAATCCGTCTAATCCAATTTCATTCATTTACTTGGCCAACATTTTAGGAGAATCTTACTTCTTATTTAACTAATATAAAAGCGGAAGTTTGATGATTGTATGGATGAATGAATAGATGTATGGAAGCTTGTTACTGCATTACGTAAGAACGGCTGAACAGGTCTTGATGCCTGAGGCTTGAACAGGTGATGATGCATTTAGATTTGGGATAAGTTCTAGCCTGGATTAACACCAGGTTCACTGCAGCTTACCCCTGTGTTACGAAGCTGTGAGATAATTTTGAAGGTACACGCAGGTGAATCCGCTGGCAACATCTCGAGAATAGATGTATGGATAGATATTATAAATTACTCTTTCACGCTAAAACTACACGATGGATTTAGTACTCAGATAGTCCATAACCTGGATTAACTAATAGATTTTTTAAAGTGGTAGTATTGAAGTTGTTGTGTATAAAAACGCAGATATTAAGCTAGTTGCTGTAATGTTGAAAATCCTGGGATCCTTTCAAAGAGATAAATCTTTTGTGGCTTCTGGGAGAAGGATTATGTCTTTAGGCACAGACAAGGACGCGTGCTTTAGGAAATACCACTGTATAGGACGGTTTGATACATGTTACAAGTCGCTTCTGGTTTTAGGATATGTTTAGAGATTTCGGCATGTATGTTATGAATGTCGTAACTGTTATAAAGCAGCTGAGGCATTCCAAGATGCCATGTGTGACGGCTAGAAATTGGTAGATCGCCGTCAGACCACAAGGTCGAACGGGCGTGTCGTGTTCCATGTGCGCTTCAAATATCTGTTAGTGCCACAAGACAGAAGTCCCTCAAGATTGCCCCATAGAGGGCCAAACGCCTGCCGGTATCGCGGGATTGTTTAAAAATGTAACTCTAACTCTGCAACTTAAAGGGCAGTTGAAGGAACATTGTGGATAATTAGTCAGTACGAGATTGACAGTCCCTTCCACCCAGGGCTCGACTCAATTGATGATTTTACCAGCTAAAAAAGGACAGATTTAGAGGTTTCGTCATATCCTACTAATATTATAAATGCGAAAGTTTGTGAGGATGTATGTGTGTATGTAGGGTTTGTTACTCTTTCACGTAAAAACCATTGAACGGACTTGGCTAAAATTTGGTACACAGATAGTTTATAACCTGGATTAACACATAGGATAGTTTTTATCCCGATTTTATGTTCCCGTGGGATAATTTTCGAGTTGTAGCGGGTGAAGCCGCTGGCAACAGCTAGTATGCTATGAATGTCGTAACGGTTATATAGAAGCTTCGGGTTCCAAAATTTCGGCAATGTTAGTGAGTTCCGTTTGTGTGTGGTGTTGCTATTTGCGACTGACCTAAATGCGATTCTATGAATGAGACTTCTGAGAACCTCTCAGTGTTAATCTTGAGTGTTCGAAGAATTTGCCAAAAGGTTTGTAAGGTCATGTGTCTGGCAAAGGTGTGTTTTGTTAAGGTGAGTATTGATTTAGAGCAATTGTATGTATCCAATCCTCGAATACTTATTTGTTTGAGAATATGTGTAAATCTTGTAACTGGTCGTAGGTATTACTAGATGTCCGACAGCCTTCATGGAGATTAAATGAATAATATCTATTTATGTCAACTCAAATTATGAAATAAGACAATTATTTTTCCATGTGATAGTACGTAATACTTACGTAATTTAAGTAGTCCTTCGTTTAAACAGTAGGTACCTATGGTTTATGCTTAATGTTATTCGACGTATCAAGTGTAAAATGCACAAATAACTAATCTAACTCACTTCTTTCTTACTGATAAGTATTATAAATGCGAAAGTTGTGAAGATTTATGGATGTTTCTTACTTTTTTACGCAAAAACTACAGGGGGCCAATTCTCGATTTATCTCGAGTTCGAGATTGTAAGTCTATCTCTATGTCTATCAAAAATATCTCTATCTCTACCAAAAAATGTCGAATTGAGCAGAAATCCGTATTCTCAGTCAAATAGAAATAAATGTCACAAAAATGTCGAGTCGAGTGAACATAATGTTACCAATATGAAAAATCGCACGTTCCGTTTTAGGTAGCTATAAGTGAATGAATGATTTTGTTTTAAAACGCTGACTAAATCGAATTATTTAAGTATAAAACGAAACGTTTAGCATAAAAATAATCAGTTTGACAGTTGATTGTCTGTCAGTGTCAGAATTTGCGTCTTTTGTTATGTTTACATGGAATCATTAGTGGGCTGTGCTGTTTTACATTTCATGATTTTTATTTTAACATGGAGGGGAATTATTTTAATGACTTATGTTTTGCTCAAATCGTAAATATCGACGGCGGGATAAGTGCGCTGTTGTCGCCGTGTATTGGCCAGTTGCTCGCCACTTTCCAATAACTCCGAGATAAAAAATGCTAATAAATTTGTCCATCTTTCAGTGGTTTCAAGTCCAATTGTGGGTACACAAATTAGGTACAAAGTTTGTTATTTGCGCGAAGGTTGTCGTTTCAAGAAAACACAATACAAAAATCAAGAGTATAAATCGAATTTCCCGTAAGTATAAGATGCCAAGCCGTATTTTATTTAAAGAAAATAAAACACAGTGTACAATCCAAAACTCAACGAATTCAGTCAGAAATGACGTATCTCTACAATCGACATTACATCTCTACTGCTCAGAAGCACTCGAGATGAACTCTAACGTTAGCCTTCGACAAATGTCGAATTCGACACCCCCAGAATATAACTTTTAAAATTTGTCGAAAAAATGACGTCATTAGAAATTTTTGTCGAGTTCGACCCCATCTATAAAGCCGAGAATTGGCCCCCAGAACGGATTTGGATGAAAGGTACACAGACAGTATAAACAGACTGTATTAACACATAGGATACCTTTTATCCCGGTGTTATGTTTTCGTGGGATAATTTTCGTGTTACACGTGTCCGAAGCTAAATAGAACTTATGCGTATGTAGTGGTCGGAGCCGATTTTAAATCTCGTTCCAAATAGTATTAAATGTAAATGCAGCTGGCCCTTAACGAAATGTGATGCAATTAGAAGCACTATTATTCAATTTCTGACGCTAAGGTGAGCGCTGAAAATAATATGACATGGCGCTTGAAGCCGCTTACAAATTATTCGGTAATCGAATGCAACAGCGGAATGTAACGCCTACAGCTTTCAGCCCACCATCTAGAAACTAGCATTTTTATCATTCTCGGCCAATAATACACACGTTGTAGATTACTGCTTCCTCTAGAACTGTAAATATTTTGTGTTCAAGAGTTTACATGAGACCTGCGGATTCAAGAATTAACCTATTTCCGTCTAAAAATCATTTATTTACACTAAGGGACTTTACTCATGGCGCGACGCGATATCGAATTGCATCGATTGACGATATCGGTCAGATATCACACAAGCGTCCAGCAGAAGAAAATGTATAAACAATCGCTTGTGTTTGCTAATGGAGTCGCACGGATTGACGATATCGCTCACAGATCTCCTCGATATCGAATTGCATGTAGGTACATACCTACGTTCTAATGACAATGCACATGATTCTCTGTTTAAAATTCGATTCGGTTGTTAGTGACGTAACATTTTGCTTTTTCCATACAAAATCTATGGTAGAGTCGCGTTTTAACAGCTCATAAAATGTATGTCAATTAGTTTGTGCCTTAAATATCCAATTGTCATTCATTTTTAGGGACAAGGTATAAATCTCAAAGACACGTTACAGTCCTGTAGGCGTTAACAACTGCGCTGCTCCAATAATTACAACCTCCACTACTCGTAAAATATAGTACGTTTTTGCCGTAAACTTTGAAATCGGGTTAATTTTCGGTTTTACTGTGCAATCATTAAGTTAATGGTAATGATATGGTATAACAAATATGAGCTCATGAAAAATCAATGAGATTTATTATTCTATGGGGATTTCTATTAAATGGTAGTTTTAAAACTTCCAGGGTTAACTCTCTGAAGGGCAATTGAAGGAAAGTTGTAGGTTGTAGTTTCCAGTCAGTAGGTACCAGTCTGAAAGTCCTCTCCATGCAGGGTGCCTCCGACCTGGGTGAGGAGAGGCCAACTGTTTGAGTTTTATAAAAAAAAGGTTAACTAAAAGCGGCACCCGGGGTCGCGCGCCTAACGACTACCGTGATCCCGGAACGTAAAGGGCTATTGAAGGACACTGGGGATTTAAGTCAATACAAGACTGAAGTCCCTCCTGCCCTTCCCTGGGTCGGAGGACACATTTGGTGATATTCCCACTCTAAAAAAAAAAACTAAAAGCGGCATAGAAGTAGTATCAGTTATTTCAGAGACGTGATAAAAGCAATGTAAGTAAACATACTAGAAAAGAAAAAGATTTATTCGAATGCAAAGATACATCACAATCGTACTTGAAAACTCAAGTCATAATAAAAAACAACACGGAACAATAAGAAATTGCACTCAGCAGAGCACTTTCATACCGAAAGAAGAAATGTATTGCATAGCTAACAAAGTATTAAGCTTTAACACGATTCAGAAATGCAAAACGCTTTGGTTTCACTACAAACTTCAAATTACATACTAACGACTGGGCCCTGCATGGCAGTGTGCCCCCCCGTTGAGTCCAAAATTAATCTATCTTTCAAACTGAAAGTAACCATACATCATGCTCAAAACATCATTGAAAATCCTTTGGTGGTTTTGGAGATTACAGCGAACGAATAGTGACACGTTATTTTTGTATAAAAAGATATAGCTAATGCTGATCTCTTCTACCTAATTACTATATAAAACAGCATATTAACATTAAAAGTTATAGCCACAATCAAAATAAACTCATCACCATTAATATTTGATCACCTCATTAGGAAATCTACGCTTCCCGCCGTCTAGCGCACATTCTTACAAACGATTACAACATCTAAAACAAACGTTGGAGAGCATAAATTCGTTTGCATGCGACATCATAATCCCATTGCACACGTCCAGACGAATTTGTATCTACTTAAAGACGTGGATGTTTTATAAATAAAGTTATTTATATAGAAAAGTACCGTCAGCAACGACGCCTACGTCTGTTGTGCTATTTTTAAGAATTACTATAATGTTCGTATCGGAGTCGCGTTCTCGTAGCTTTGTTTAATGATGTTCAGCTGGTTTTATTATTATTTTTGTGGTTTTTATCGTGGGTGCCATTTTCAGCCGTCACCGCCTTAGGGCGTGGCCCCATGTCTCCAGACGGGCTGTTATCAAAACATGTTTTGCTAACATGTTTTGTTATCATGTTTTGTTAGAAAGTTGGCGCTGCGGACCCGGCTTTATAAATTGAAAACGACCCATATTTGGACATCATGAATGACCGATAACTAAAATACTGAAGACAAGAAAACAACCTCGTATTCGGAAGAAAGAAAAAGAATTCCCTCATAGCTTCTTAAGGGCCTGGCCCCATGTCTCCGCGCGGCGCGGCGCCGTGCGCCGTGCGGCGGCGCGGCGCCGTGCCGAGCTACGGCGCCGCCCGCCGGCGAGCGGCGCGGCGCGGTGCCGAGCTACGGCGCCACCCGCCGGCGAGCGGCGCGGCGCCGTGCCGCGTTACGGCGTCGTGTACCGGCACGTACCTTATGTTCAGCAAGTGTATCCAAAGATAAAAATTACAGTTTTGATTTGATATGGACCGCGAAAGGCGTATCCTGGTCCTGTTGCTAGTGTATACATATGTATGTATGTAGTCATACGAACGTCTACATCAAAAAAAAAAAAATTCTATGATAAGAATAAATAAGTTAAAATAATTTCTTTTATTTCTTACCTTACGGTGCGTACAGACTATGTTACATAACATGTTATATAACTGTAATTTTTTTCTTTGGATACACTTGCTGAACATAGGGTACGTGCCGGTACACGACGCCGAAGCGCGGTGCGGCGCCGTGGCTCGGCACGGCGCCGCGCCGCTCGCCGGCGGGCGGCGCCGTAGCCCGGCACCGCGCCGCGCCGCTCGCCGGCGGGCGGCGCCGTAGCCCGGCACCGCGCCGCGCCGCTCGCCGGCGGGCGGCGCCGTAGCCCGGCACCGCGCCGCGCCGCTCGCCGGCGGGCGGCGCCGTAGCCCGGCACCGCGCCGCGCCGCTCGCCGGCGGGCGGCGCCGTAGCTCGGCACGGCGCCGCGCCGCCGCACGGCGCACGGCGCCGCGCCGCGCGGAGACATGGGGCCAGGCCCTTAAGAAGCTATGAGGGAATTCTTTTTCTTTCTTCCGAATACGAGGTTGTTTTCTTGTCTTCAGTATTTTAGTTATCGGTCATTCATGATGTCCAAATATGGGTCGTTTTCAATTTATAAAGCCGGGTCCGCAGCGCCAACTTTCTAACAAAACATGATAACAAAACATGTTAGCAAAACATGTTTTGATAACAGCCCGTCTGGTGTGTTCTCTTTTGTTATTGTTTTTGTTCTAATCCAATTCATTTCAAAAATGAGTTCTGACAAAGAGGACATAGAAGCTGTAATAGCTAGTGGATTTAGTTCTACAAAGACATAGCCGAAATAGATTCCGGTTCCGACCCGCTACCTCGTTCAACTTCAATATTTTTCAATAACTGAAAATCGATGATAGGTTAGGAATACAAAACTTTTTAGATGTTCGGAGAGTGATGCTTGACGTCTTGTTTCAATGAGCTCGAACATAAAATGTGACGCTTCCCCTCCCCGCAGGCGAACGCGGGTGATGTTATCCATTTGTCTCGGCAAACATGTTTTTGTGTTTTTGCTAACTAAACTGTTAAACCACGGTCCTAATCTGTTTTAAAAACATGTTAGATGTTAGCAAACACGAAAACACGGCGCTGCGGTCCCGGCTTTATAACAACATTTTTAGACGTGATTCTAATTAGAAAGTAGGTACACACAGGTGATGATTTTACAAATTCTATACACTATTGTGTATCAATACTTTGATAATGCATGTTGAAAGTTGTATATAATTTCAGTTTATTTCCCCTGTTAGTAATAAACCCCTAGAGGTTCCGGCAGAAATACTTCCTAATTTCTAATTAGGAAGTATTTCTGCCAGAACCTAATCCAACCGAATCTCAGGGTGCCCAAAAGTTGGATCAGCGGGGTGCCCAAAAGTAGGTTCAGCTGTTTGTGGTAACGGCTAGCTGTAATGTAATGGCGATTAATACAATTCACCTGCGACATATTATGGACCAAATAAATATAAATGGAATCTTGAAATAGAAATCACGATCTAAATCTAGTTATGCAAATATCAATTTGCGTAAATCGTGCACTGTACTTTTCGCCCTTGCAACTCACGGTGACCTCATCTTAAACATATTTATATGGTTTCTGAGAATTTGTCTTCTGTCACCATTATTTATTTACCTATCGATTTGAGCTGTATTTGTAGATACCTATTATTATTAAATGTATTTTGGACCAGATTTCATACCTATGTGATCATTGTTTAGATCACATTTATTTTGTCGTCATCTTTATGATCTTTTCTTATCCATAGTAAGTTATTAGAGATTCTCAGAGCATGTTGTCTTTCATCGATTTCCTTCCCCTATCGTGTCTATCTACGCAATGTATACATAGAATGTATAATATAATAATATACACTATTATTCTGAATATTTTTTATTCAGGATCATTTACATCCCAAGTAACACAGAAGTCTGAATAAGAGCTGAGTATGTGCAGTCATCAAGATTATAATCTGAATACCATACTGCGTAACGTCTGAGTAAACACCTATTCAAACTTTATTCAATACAAAAAACAGGCAAAACAGGCCCCAAAATCAAATGCATAAAGCTGAATAACTTCTGAGTAACATCTGAGCAGGAGCTTTTTAATGGTGAAATTATCTGAATAACTTCTGATTAACAGCTGATATCGCTTTTATTAAGCTCTTACTCATACAATATTCAGTTTATGTCAATTTAGTTACTGGATTCAGAATTTATTCAGCATTACTTTTTGTGAACAATAATACAGATTTTATTCATACAAATTGTGAAATTAGACAATCAGAAATTTTAAATATCGTTGATGGAGTCATTGCATGACAATAAATGGCGAATTTATTAAAACGGTAAGCAAAAGTTTCATTAATTAAGTTATAGGTTTGTTACAATGTTAATTCTTAGTGCGAAAATTATTTTGTCGTAAATAGTATATGATTTTTCCGATTATTTTTAACGCGCCGCTTGAATAATCAAGATAAGTGATTGTAAATATTATTTTCATAAATGCATGCTCGGTCTGACTTCAATATTTATGACGAAATTTCTAATTTTAGCGATTCCAATGAAAAATATGACAAATCGAATTGAAAATGTTGTAGTTTTAACATTCAGCATTCAAGTAATCTTGGTGAATTTCTTGTAATTATAATTACTCACAAAAAAAAAATGGCGATCGCTTTCATTGCTGAATAAAAGTGAACAAGAGTCTCGTTACTCAGATCTCACTTGAATAGCCTCATTTCAATACGCTAAGTTCTGAATAACACTTGAATAGTTGACCACATTTCTACATTAATTCAAGTTTTTAGGGTTCCTCATTCAGTGGAATAATCGCTACAAAATAATGTTATATTTCTTTTGTTGCAGATCGATCGTGTGGCGAACTTTATACTAGCCCCCTTATAATGACATCATTCTTAACCAGTAAAACATATAATCATGTAATTGGCAAATATGAAGGTTTATGCATGCAAAAGTCTCGGAAGGAACCTTAAGTCTAATTTAAAATGTAGCCACACTACAGTCAATTGATGCTGATAGACATCAGATAGGAATCCATAATATTTATGCGATACGACAACTTACTGATAATGTTTTTAAGTGATGTTGTGGAAAAGTGAAAAATGTTAAATTAAAATTAATTCAATCCTATGAATGAGTTGTTATTAATACCTCTCTTGCACACAGTAACCATAAGTTAAGTTTCAAATGAAAACAAAGTAAAATGAAGTAAATATATAATATGTTTCATTTATTTTAATACAAAAAAAACCGCGGGCTACTGAAGTGACAAACACGCATCCGCAGACACCGCTACTCGAATCTAGAAGTGAGTGCTGTGGCTGAAGCGCGCGTCATAGGCGGCGGCCACGTTTTTTGCGCTCTGCAGCCACAGCAGTCGCTTCAACATTCGTATCAAGGCAATTGGGAATTAAAAACAATCTGTTTGATTTATTTGATGTACGGAATCCACTTCATTGCACGACAGCTACTCATACTGGCTGAAACTCGGCTCATTTTTTTCATACTATTACCACAAATCTTGAACGTTTGCTACTATTGATTCTCAAATATATTTTCTTTTAATGTTACCGTGTCTTTTAAGTTGTTTTCACGATTTTTGCCCCATCTTGATGTTAACAACAAGAAAAATATAGCTTACAAATGATTTTAACAAACCTGATATTAAGCTATTTGCGCTGATAAAACGTACCTGTGGTCTTTGATTTGAATAAGAGCCTTAATAGATTTTAAATAAGCTCATATTAAGTTATTTGCGCTATTAAACACACCTGTGGTGGGTTAATTTGAATAAGTTAGTTTAAAACACACTGTTATGGCGGTGAAATCTTAATAAAAGCCCAAATAATCTTTTTTATTCAGCAGCTGTAAAACATGGCAACTTATCTTGTTAAAGCATTAAATAATTATTTCACCGTCCAATTATTCAGTATCAAGCTGTAAAACAGCATTATCTAACAACTTTATTCAGATTGTTATACATTATTCAGCAATCAACTGAATCAAATGCTACTAGCTTAGTTATTATTGAATAATAGCAAATCTGATTATGATTATTCAGATACATGCTTCCATAGAGACTAATAAAGTTCACTTTACAATTATTCAGTATCAAGCTTTAAAACAGCATTATCTAATACCTTTATTCAGATTATTATACAGTATGCAGCAATCAGCTGAAGCAAACGCTACTAGCTTAGTAATTATTGAATATTAGCAATACTGATTATGATTATTCAGATAAATGCTTCCATAGGGACTTTTTTTCAGCTTAACAATACATAGAACGCGTAATACTTAATGATGTTTGTATATTGTGTAACATATCTCAATTATTAAGCTTAAAGAAATAAAGTACAAATATACAGGACCTATTACGCATTAAGAATTTTACGAGTCCGAACTCAAATTAATACAACATTTAGCTATTTCTAAGGCTCTTATACAAAGGATATTCATTTTTAAACCGTATAGTTTTACAAATGTGTACTGTTATACCGCTTGTGTGTTACTTGGGATGTTATTCACCTCTATCTGTCAACACTGTCACTTGAATTTTTTTTTTAATAATATTTATTATGCTGAAAATGTTATTTTCATATTCTATTGTATAAAGAGAGTGCAACTGTGAAAAGCGTCTCTGACGTCACAATATGGCGTCATCACACTTTTACCGTTAATGTTGTCGCATAGAACTATATTGTTGTTCTTTATTCGTCTATCAAAAGATCTACCTACAGTAGAGTGAAACTATCTCCCAATGTATGAACAAGTAGTTTCCCATCTGAACTACTTTCATTTAGCTCAATAAACTTTCTCCTAGGCTTTGTCTGTGAGTAAAATGTACGTAAAGCTTTTTGCTAAGTAATCATGAGTAGAGTTTTTGTTAGTTGCTTTTAGTGATCAAACATGACTAGGTAATAACATAACATCACGTCCATTATCCCCGAAAACTTAGGCAGAGGTTGTAATCTACATTTCGCTGGCTACGTTTTTAAGACCCATGTAATAAGGGCTTATTGCCGTCAACTGGGCACAAACCCATACTCCGCGATTGCTACTGAGTAGTTATTGGTGAAAAAATACAATAACACTTTGTTCGACCTGGGAATAGAACCCGGGACTTCTAACTCAGCTCAATAGCAAAAGCTCCTCTTACTCAATGCAGTCTTGTTTTGTTTATATTATGAACTAGCTTCTGCCCGCGACTTCGTACGCGGATCCTGTTGCTTATGCCAGCGACGACGGGGTCGTCAAAATCGAAGATCTGAAACGTCGAATTCTAAGAGCCTGGGGACGGGAAAACAACGGGATGCGCGAGACGATTCCAGACGTTCCAGATCTTTCATTTTTGTAAGTCAACAGGAAATGACCATCAGACTAAACAACTCTTGCTAAGACGTCATTCCTATGTATACATACATAGGAATGACGTCTTAGCAAGAGTATTAAGTATAGTGTAGCTGGGCTCTTGGAGTTCCACATCAGGTGTTCCAGATCTTCAATTTTTATACGTCAATAGAGAGTGCTCATCAGGCTGAAAAACTCTTGCCAAGACGTCATTCCTATATATGTTATAGTGTAGCTGGGGTCTTGGAGTTCCACACCAGGTGTTCCAGATCTCAATTTTCATACGTCAACAGAGAGTGCTCATTAGGCTGGACAACTCTTGCTAAGACGTCATTCTTATATATGTTATAAAGTAGCTGGGCTGTTGGAGTTCCACATCAGATGCACCAGATCTTCAATTTTTATACGACAACAGAGGTTGCTCATCAGGCTCAACAACTCATGCTAAGACGTCTTTACTGTGTATGTTATAGTGTATCTAGGCTCTTGGAGTTCCACATCAGGTGTTCCAGATCTCAATTTTCATACGTCAACAGAGAGTGCTCATTAGGCTGGACAACTCTTGCTAAGACGTCATTCCTATATATGTCATAAAGTAGCTGGTCTGTTGGAGTTCCACATCAGGTGTACCAGATCTTTAATTTTTATACGACAATAGATGTTGCTCATCAGGCTCAACAACTCATGCTAAGACGTCTTTACTGTATATGTTATAGTGTATCTAGGCTCTTGGAGTTCCACATCAGGTGTTCCAGATCTCAATTTACATACGTCAACAGAGAGTGCTCATTCGGCTGGACAACTCTTGCTAAGACGTCATTCCTATATATGTTATAAAGTAGCTGGGCTGTTGGAGTTCCACATCAGGTGTACCAGATCTTTAATTTTTATACGACAATAGAGGTTGCTCATCAGGCTCAACAACTCTTGCTAAGACGTCTTTACTGTATATGTTATAGTGTAGCTAGGCACTTGGGGTTCCACATCAGGTGTTCCAGTTCTTTAATTTTTATACGTCAACAGAGAGTGCTCATCAGGCTGAACAACTCTTGCTAAGACGCCTTTACTGCATATGTTACAGTGTAGCTGGGCTCTTGAAGTTCCACATCAGGTGTTCCAGATCTTCAATTTTTATACGTTGACAGAGAGTACTCATCAGGCTGAATAACTCTTGCTAAGACGTAATTCACTTATATGTTATAGTGTAGCTGGGCTCTTGGAGTTCCACATCAGGTGTTCCAGATCTTCAAATTTTTATACAGCAACAGAGAGTGCTTATCAGGCTGAACAACTCTTGCTAAGACGTCGTTCCTGTATATGTCATAGTATAGCTGGGCTCTTGGTGTTCCACATCAGGTGTCCAGGATCTTCGAATTTATTCTCTCAGCAGAAAATGCTCATCACGTGGAACAATTTTTGCTATGGCACCATTTCTGTATCTCTTATAGTTAAGCAGGTCTGTTGCGGTTCTGCATCAGGTGTTCAAGTTTCCAAGATAAATTATAGCCTATATGTTAACGGGACTTAATACCTATACAACAAAAAAAAAAATTCAAATCCGTCTAGTAGTTCCGAAGATTAGCGTGCACAAACACACAGACAAACAGACAAACCGACAAACAGACAAAAAAAATTTTAACTACATTTTCGGGTTCGGCATCGATATACTAACAACCCCTGCTACTTTTTTTTATAGATTTCCATTGTACAGACACCACTTTTCTACAAATTTATTATATGTATAGATGATATGGTGATTGGTGATAGCGTGCTCATCTTTGCCTTAGGAGGTTCTTCGACACCGAAAAGAATGAATTTAAAGGTGAAGGGAAAGGCTTTCAAAATTGCTCATGTACCTAAGTAAAGTTGTCTTTTTTTTTTTTTACGTTGCAAAATCATCAAATGAGTCCTCCAACCCCGGGCAGGGCGGGAGGGACTGTCAGACTTGTACTGACTAAAATCCACGGTGTCCTTCGGTAGCCCTTTGTGTGCCGGAGTCGCGGTATACGTATGTCCCGCAACCCCGGCAGGACTGTGGCCCTCTATAGGGCCCCGTCACTATGCTGACGCTCCTTGAGGCGCGCGTGGGACACAACGCGCCGTCGACCCGGGCATGGTCCATGGTCGGGCAGCGAGTTGCCCTTTACTCGCCGTCCGCATGCCCGCGCCTATGAGGGGGGGGCGCGGGCATGCGGGCGGCGAGTAAAGGGCAACTCGCTGCCCGACCATGGACCATGCCCGTGTCTGCAGATGAAATGAATGGTTCTGCATTTTGTATTTGTTCTTGCGAATAAATATGGGGGAGCTGGTAAGACGTAATCGTAAAATGGTAATTTATTTTTTTGTCAGTAAATGTATCCTGCCACCTTGGGTGGAACGGAGTGTCAGACTCGTACTGGTTAAAATCCACCGTCTTCCTTTAATTGCCTTTTACGTTCCAGGGTTTTTTTTCTCTCTTCCCTCTTCTATCTGCAATCAGGCTGTAAGCTTTAATCAGATTGGTTGGTCCTTCTGATGTCAGTTCGAGATTATTCACATCGTGCGATGCGTCACCTCGTTAATAGATTTAGTATTGTTGGTTAGATTGACGCTAATCGTTCTCTTTTAAGTCTGTATAGTTCGATTCTGAGGAATTTAGAAGTGTCACAGCGAGTTCATTTTTGTGTCGTCGGAGACTTTCTTTATAATTGTTATAAGCCTTGTCTACAACTTCCTTGATAGTTGGGATTTGTAGGTACTAATGTACTTCAATGTTTTTTGTGAACCAAGGTGCATCACTTTAGGTTTTTAGTGCTTTATTTTAGAAACGCTGTATTATCTCAATTTTAGAGTGGCATGCCGATCCCCAGAGCTCTATACCGTATGTCCATACAGGTTTAAGGATGCATTTGTAGATCAGAAGTTTGTTTTCTAAGCTTAGTGATGACTGTCTACCCATGAGCCAGTGAAAGTTTCGTAGCTTTATGTTAGCTTGGTCCCTTTTGGTCTTTATATTTTCACGCCAGGTAAGTCTTCTATCGAGGTGCATACCTAGGTATTTGGCAGTACTTTTCTGTGGTAGGACGTCTTATCAGAGTTTCACTTGTGGGCAATCCCCTCTTCTAAGGGCGAAGGTAATATGGACAGACTTGGCAGCACTAGCCTTGATTCTCCACTTTTTCAGCCATGACCCAATCTTGTCCAGGTGTTCTTGGAGTTTCGTGGATGCTCTAATCCGGTCTTTATCACAAGACAGGACTGCGGTGTCATCAGCATAGGTTGCAGTAACAATTAGATTTGAAGTAGGAAGGTCAGCAGTGTAAATTGTATACATAATAGGTCCTTGTACAGAACCCTGGGGTACTCCAGCTTCTATACGATAGAATGAAGATAGGCAGTCTTCAGATTTAGCTTGAAACACTCGATTCTCCAAGTATGACTTTAGTAGCATGTATGCGGTATGTGGTAGGCAAATTTTTAGTTTACACAAGAGCCCTTTATGCCACACTCGGTCAAATGCCTGTTGGATGTCAAGAAAAGCAGCAGAACAGTATTCTTTTCTTTCCAGGGATTGTCGGATTGTGTGAACCACTCTGTGTATTTGTTCTGTCGTTCCATGGTGTGCTCGGAAACCAAATTGATGCTCTGGGATTGTCCTTTGTTCCTCAAGTATAGGTAACAGGGTAACCGGTTAACTATTTGAACAGTTCGGCGACCCCGATCTGCGTTTGGCCCTCTATGGGGGGCCGTCACATTAAAATGGTAGATGCGTTAACACTAGGACGATACTGGGGCCGTTAATTATCGCGTTATTGGACGTTTAAAGACTATTATCGCGAAAATCAACGGGAAATGCCGTTAGTATGCACCAGCTATAAAAATGATTACGGTAGACGAGGAAAACAGCAACACATATTTCAATGATGAGACAACGTTCAAACATTGTAGGTATTCCATATATTTTTAAAGGGTTTTACATTAAGAAACTATTGTTTATTTGCTATGTTCAGTTCTTTATGTTGTCTTTATTTTGACACGCTAGGATATCGTAAAACAAGAGAAACAATAAACTCAGTGTTAAAAAAATCCCGTCATTTCTCAAGTATTAATAGTCTGACGCCTACGTCGGCCTACGACCAACACACTAACCCATTTCTCATGGCCCAATCTTACAAGTTGTGTATCTTAATTAGACTTTTTTCTTCTATTTTCAGTACTGAGTATTTCTTGGAATATTTTATCCTTGGCTTACTTTTAAGTCCCTATGACGTAGGTGATGGGTTAGAGATAACTTTCAACTTATGAGTTACGATGAGTTACACCTATGCTGAAGAAAACTTATTTAATTGATTCTTAATTTTGTTAGATTTTAATGGTACCAGTCTTTACGAGTATTTCTTGGACAGTTACATATTTGGCAGTCGGTATACTTATAATCAGACTATACTGTTCTCAATGCTCAGAAAGAGGCCTCCTCTCTGTGTGAAGTGGGCATTAGTTCACCACGCGGAGCCAGTGCGGGTTGGTAGACTTCTATGTCCTTAACATGTCTTTGAATTTTTGGAGCTTGTTTGGACACAAAGTAATGAGCCTGGCTGGGTTACCACTTACCACTGGGTCATTCTATGGGAGTGTATTCTTTGGTAGGATGAACGCAATATTATGTTGGATACTATTCAGGCTACTTCTGGAGTCATTTACTATACGGACCTTGTTTAAACTCGAACAAACTTCCGGGCGTTCAAGCGTTTTTGCCATACCCATTATTGGAATCTGGATTGAATAAATTTAAGACCTGTAAATATAAGTACCTATTCATTTTTATCCGTGGTGCTAGGCAACTGGGAGAAGCCCAGTTGTAATGTCCCTATTGGCCTTGTTTTTGTTCTGTCTCCTGCTTGATATGGAGGGACGTGGAAACTACGTGTTTTTCCTACTCCTCCACTATTCTTTTCTGATTAATTTCGTTGCAGGATCCAAGACAGGTAAATTCATTCTCCGGGACACGTCGAGCTCATTGTCTCGGGGCTTTTCTGGTGGTTGCCACGGTTGATTCTGGCTTTCAGGAGTTGCAGTGGTTTGGGAATAGTGTGGTGGGTTTGGCCCAATTACCCCTGGGTCACCACCTGCTCCTGCTGCTAACCCTTTGCTTTACTTATTTACTTTGAATTATTTCTGTCTCACTCGCAAACTGATGGCAGCATTAGAGGTATAATTACGCATGCCTAACCCTACGGGGAAGGCAGGCAATGATGTTAGGACCACAGACAAAAATCATTCAGCGTTTGTGTTTGTTCTTGAAACGCCCGGCCTCAACCTTACTTCACGGACGAAAATAACCCATCACACGTCCGCAACTAATCTGTCGCTAATTCTTTGGTTTAGACTTGCCAAATGTATTAATAGAGCGATAACCTGTCTGTCGAACCACCTGATCGGTTCACTTTCCGTCTTCCGAGACTGGGGATTAACAAATATGTGTTTTAGACGTTTTTTCTAGACATTTCAAAAGTCTTTTATTGGCTATGTGATTTTCAGCCTAATTTTATTTTATGTGGTTGAATAAAACAAAGTGTGTTATTGAATGATTCGCTGTTTAGAATTGCACACCAATTGATTTGATTTCGTGCACCAGATCATTCCATAAACCTTCAAATTCTGTTCATAATTAATAATAAAATTATACAGTGTGCCTAATTATGTTGCCACGTTCTTTTTATTATGTAGACGCTAAATGAATGAAGTTATGAAAGATGCTACTACAATAGATTTGAGACTAAACACACCAGAGTATCTGGCCAACAGGTTGAAAGCTTTATAATGGGCGCATGTTATTCATGAACATTATTCTTGCCAAAGCAGTGGATTACACACCTGTCATCCGTAATGCTGTAATAAATCAAACAACTACAGTTTATATTATTTAGGGCTTAGATATAAGGTATCTTCTTTTTGTTTTGGTAAAGCCATAAAATGAGTCCTCCCGTCCTGGGTGGATTGGAGGGAAAAGTGCAGACTCTTATTGACTGAAAATCCACAGCTAAAAATCCCTTGGATGCCCTTCGTGTTTCAGGGCCAAGGTATCCTACATATGGACAGCCCCGCGACCACAAAAGTATCTCTTTAATTATTCTGTCGAAGTACTAAAGTCAGAGAGATACAAAAATATATACATTATATATATTTATATATATATTGGTCTGGGTGCAAACCACTGATGTACTTCCTTCAGGACATCAGTTAGCTTATTCGTACACAAGGCGACGCAAATCTTCGATACCGTACGACTTTGGCATCCCTTGACGCATGCCTGTGTACGAATCTCTATGAATTTTGCATTGCGATAGTCGCCTTAATACCGCAGTCGTAAGGTATTACGGAAATTTGCGTCACCTTGTATATGAAGGGACTTAGAGTTCACTATCCGGACCCTCGTCCGCAATAGACAGAATATACATAGTTTAAAAATGCTATATTTTTCTTAATTTCGCTGACAGCGATAATTTTTGTTAAAAATCTGAGCGAAAATGTGTTTCAGTCAAGCTGCCATTCAATTTGTGAAGTTTTTCCTGATCATCTTAGTAACATACAAATGTCAATAACCACAATATTGTCGTGACGAGGTCAATGTCCCTGTTCTCAGTTATTCTAAAATAGCACTTCCATAGGAAACTTCGGTAGAATGCGGTCACAGTGATGACTGACGGGCGACGACGGTTCTCTTCGACCGTTTTATTACATTTCTGACGATGAATGGAGAAAACTTTAATATGCACCTAAGATTGAGATTGTTTGAACTCTGATGTTTTTGGCTTATTTTTTCTCATTTGACTCCAAACGACGTTAGAGTATCAATGAATAATTATCATTATTTATCAAAGAAATAATTAATATCAAGATCAAAATACCTAAATGATCAAATAAAATGCAATGATACCTACAATATTCGTAAGTACTTATTCTTGGAATGAAGTTCACTGTCGAATTTTGCAAAATAAGTACAGAAAAAATACTTTCATTTCCACACCTGTAGGAAATCAACTAAAGGCCCATATAAATCCGACCAGCATAACTTTGCTCTTGCAACTTCTCAGTATTTTATAGAATTTCTTCTGCACCACGAAGTACTTTTCTGTATAGTTTTAAAAGCTGTTTCTTTCTAAAGCTTCTTAGTCAATCTATTTCTGTGCTTACAGGTAGCAGTCAGCATTTCCTTTTAGTCCATTAAATCAATTCCTTTCAAAAACCTCCTACAACTTTGGTTTAGAAAAACCTAACATGTAGAATAATCAATCTACTGGCACTTCTCTCTTAGGGAATGGGAAGGGGGAAACGACCATGCGGGCCCAATACGAGTTATATTGGCAGACATCGGGAATGTCCTCGGAAATGCTGGTTTCCCAAAAGGTCTTCCCAAAGATATTACATTATTATGATTCTTGACAGAAGAAGTTGGCTTACCTTTGTTGAAGGGTTTCTTGGTATGTTTGTTATCACTAAACATAACATTTCCTGCAAGTAGTTTTATATTATGGTGCCTCTTTTATACTTGGCATTCAATATACTAGACATTATATATCACAGTTTACAAGGTCTGGGTCATCTCGTTTACATACCAACTCACGACTAACCCTTTTACGAGCTGGTTAACCTTCGTGGATGCAAGCACGCAGGTTGATGTCATCGGCACGGGAATACAGCGTGCAGTGTCTATTCCAATATTATTTAGTGTGGCAACGTTGTTGGAAATAGAGATGAGGACAGCATGCTGTCATTTCAAATTGGATTGGTTATCGTAAATGTCTTTTGTAGTGTTTTGCATTACTATTGTTGATAGGTAAATATTTCTTCAATCACTGCTACGTGATTTTGTTTGTCTGTGTATGTTAGTTTTCTGTTATCTACTTAGAAACCATCCAGCGTGTTCTTGTCTTCATCTAACGTCTCCCCACCTTGTGGGTGAATGTTCTGTGCTGCGCTTGCCGGTGCGTGGTCTCCATCTGAGGACTTATAGCCCCATCGGCCATCATTTCAACTGTTCAAGCGCATGCCAATGTCACGTAAAAAAAAAAAACTTTGTCGTAATTGAAATGATGATCTTGTGCAATAATAATAGAGATGAAAACAATTTGAGAAATTACATAAGATGTCGTAAATGTGTTATCTCAATATTATGTGCATGCACATTGACATTGTTAACAGTAATAAATGTTTCGCCGACTGCTAAAATGTGCGATTTTTTGTCTTATATTGTGGAGGAAATATTATTATCACTATTAGTGTTCTACATATTCTTCTTTATGCTCAACTGTATCAACTCAATTTTTATAAAGATACTCTATTTATGTTTGTAGTACATGTAAACCACTGCCTGTAAACATTGAAGATTTTTTAGATTGCCTATGATTACGAATTGAATTGCATGGACTATTCCACTGAAGAGACACTGGATT
Source organism: Agrotis clavis (assembly GCA_954870645.1). Lineage (NCBI taxonomy): Eukaryota > Metazoa > Arthropoda > Insecta > Lepidoptera > Noctuidae > Agrotis > Agrotis clavis. The sequence continues at coordinate 25,588,960 of OX940922.1, forward strand.
TAGATTCAGTATTCCTAGGGATGTTGTTGTCTTCATTCATAAAAAAATGGAGGTCAGGACAGCTTATTGTCGTGTTAACATTACATGTCATAAATGTTGTGTTATTTCAATGTTCTGATGCACTCACATTGCCAACAACAATAAATGTTTCGTCGATAGTCGCCACGTGTGATTTTGTGTTTGAAAGTGAAATGCTGAATATTATAAAGACGTAAAGCAAACTTTACGTGGATTTGATTCTAAGAACTACTAAACAGATTTTGAAAATTCTTCCACCAGTAGCAAGCTACATTATTATTAAGTGATATAGGTTATATTTTATTTTCAAATTGCAATGGCGGGTGGATGTTACTTTATATATTTATTATTATGTATTTATTTAGTCTCATTTCTTACTTTGATGAGGGCACTAACCTCCGCTCGACAGTATTGTCTGATTTAAAAAGTTTTGATGTACGATTTTAAAAGTACTGTACTTGTGCATAACGCGACAAAATCGAAGAAACGGGCCCGTACGAAAATTACTGGAAATTTTTGAGTGAACATTACTACTTGAATCTTTTGAACCCATAAGTTCTGACAACACGTCAGAAGTCGGGTTAACTGTCCAATCAGTTCGTACCCCATACACCATCCTGCCTACGATCGATTTGACGCTTGCAATTGTTTTGTTGTATTTGATGGCATGACATGCCAATTTGATAGGTCATCAAATCGATTTGATACAACGTCAAATCGGCAGCAGTGATGCATTTGGCTATTATTCGGTGACGACAGCTACAATTTTATAAATTTGTAGCTATCGGTCACCGAATAATAGCTAGATATAGCTATAAAGTTGCTAAGTTGGCATCGCTGCTGCAGATTTGAAGTTGGTGTCAAATCGATCGTACGATAGGCAGTATGGTGTATGGTGTATATGAACGAACTGCCAATTTGAAACAATTGCAAGTGTCATACGATAGGCAGGATGGTGTATGGCTACCATAATCTTATGTTCGTAAGTGATAAAGAGTAGCAAACGCTTAAAACTTTGCCCGAAGCTATGGGTTTCGTGCTTAGATAGTAGGACCCCTGGATCTAGCTAGGTTTTGGCTTATGTATGATCACTTTCCAGATTCTTCAGATGCATTGAGATTGTCACATCGTAACAGCAATGCTTCACCAACAGACCCATTAGTGTCTGTTGCTCTTCTATTTCAGTAAGGGGCATGTTTCTTAAAAAAAGATTTCCGTATCATTTATTTCTCCCTTTTGGCTAACTTAAAAAAATGACTGTACCTAATAGTACTTTGTTATTTGAAGACGTTAACAAGAAAACTACCCACCTTCTTAAAAATAATATTCGTTTCTTACTTCTTCTACAAATAGGCAAAAGTTTGGGAAAATGGGTTTGTGGATCTTTGTTACTCTTTCACACGAAAAATACCGAATGGTTTTCGATGAAATTTGTTTCACAGGTAGTTAGTAACCTAGATTAACACTGATATGTTTCTTTTCCGGTAAGACGTTCCCGTCGGATATTTATTTACGTTAAAACCTTACCCAACAGAATTTCACCATTCACTTGTGTAGTTTTTTCACTCTATAAAACTATACGATTTGACTGCGCAAACGCAGCGTATTCAAAATATACTGACTAGCTTTTTCAGCCTTCCCAAGACAGGCTGAAATTCATCAAAGAGCCTTAAAGCTGGCCAGACTAAACGTCTAGCCTACACACAAAACATTACACTCGAGAGTTCATCGCTGTCACTACACGATGTACGGTTCCGGGGTACTACTATCTAAGCACGAAGTCCGTAGTTTCGGCGTAAGCTTCGGGCTTTTATAAGATTAGTTAGAAATTGGTGACAACATGATTGATCAGTTGTCGCGGTTCCCGATTTGTTGTCAAAACTTTGAATTCAGAATTAATAGAGACTAATTAGGGTTCACTGAAAAGTTTCTAGTTTTTCCGTATTTTCGTTGACGGAATAAGAGAGTAGACCCCCAGACTTCAAGTCTGCATACTTGTATCTTTAAGAGCCTATACTACCTCAAATGGCTTAGCAGAAACCTGTGATACGTCGAAAATACTACAGCATTGATTTTGAAATAAATATATGGTAAAGTTGAGGATTAATGTTAGGTCTTATGTTTGGCGAAAACATGATTCCATAAAATTTTCTCGATAGAAAAAAATCCCAAAGTTACCTCTAAATTGAACAATAAAACGCTGGCAATCAGAAAATACTTAAAATTACATCATGAAACTTTTTATACTAACTGAACTAACTATAAAGCAGGTCTTATGTTATTTACTTTTTTGAATTTCACTTTTTTTCGCCGTTTAAATAAATAGATTTGCGTGTAGACAGCTAAAAGAAAGAGCAAGCAATAGTGCGTGGTACGTGTAAGTGCGAGCGAGTAAGATTATACTGAAGTACTATAGACCCTTAATTAAAGGGCTATTTAGGTAAATAACAGTAAAACTGGATACTGCATATTATTACAAATTGTCAATACTACGCTGTAATATTACGCTGTAATATTACGCTGTGTTCTTCATCTTGAAATTTTTATTTTTATAATTAAGCCGACTTGAATCGTAAATTCATTATCATCTATCTTAATCCTAACAAATATTAAATGCAAAAGTAAGTTTGTTCATACCTTTTTCATCACTGAAAAGATTATTCTGAAAAAATAACTTTTCCCGAGGGAAACAACAAGAACGTTCTTATGATAATACAGTTCGCAACGTGTGTCGTATTGATAGTCTTTTAAATCAATGCAAGCGAAGCCAACTATTGAATTTATAAGAATGAATTTCTAAACGGTATTTATTCATAAACACACGTAGCGGTTTCATTGAATAGCAAATTCTTACAATTAGTTTTGAATAAACACTTCTCAATTACCAGTTCCTAAATCCTAGCTACTAAGAATCTAAACTGCGTTCACTTTTTCGTTTCTAAGCATGTAAACAAGACCATGGACTATGCCCGGGTCGACGACAACGGCGCGTTGTGTTCCACGCGCGTCTCAAGGAGCTATCAGCATGATGACCAGGCCCCAGAGGGCCAGAGCCTGCCTGGGTCGCAGGACTATCGGGTAACCGTAGCCCTGGAACGTAAAGGGCTATTGTACAAGTCTGACAGTCCCTCCCGTCCTGCCCTGGTTTGGAAGAGTCATTTGATGATAACTACTTGGGTTTGACGCACATTACCACATAAATAAAAAAAAGCATGGAAACATACATATATACGTGTTTTCGAAGAACAGTCTCATACATCGACATTAAAACAATTGAAATTACGTGTTAAGACGAAAGAAACATATTGTTTGGGCCAAATTGATAATATTTGGAATTTGGGCTGAAACTTCGGTTTGAAACGAGAACAATTATCTACAAATTCAGTTTGCTGCAAAAAGACTTTTTCAAAAGTCATTTTAAAATCAACTTTACAGCACTAGAATAAAGTTGGTATTCGTTTAAATGGTAAACACATTTATTGGAAGCAGGAATTTGAGCGGACTTCTGGTATTTCGTAGCCCATTTCCTAGCAAACGTGACTGCTAACCGCCTGCTGATCACGCGTCGCTTTGAAAGGAAATACTCGCTTTTAGCTAATGTTTCTACTCCTGTTTTGAAGTACCGTTTTGGAGCATTTAATAGTAAGACACTTTTTAAGAGTGCACACCACGTTTATTTACGCGCTAATAACGATTTTGATACGCGCGTTTACAGCGCAGTTGTGGCGATTATAACACCGTGATTTCAATCCTGCGCTGCGGTCGCTGAGCGTCCTAACTGCTGCGTTGTCTTCGCATAAAAGGCTTCTAAGGTTAAAAGTTCAGTTTTAATTTCAAAACAAAAATGTTCCTGGTAGTAAATAACATGAGAGTAAATGGAACAGAGCAGAGGTGGCCCAGTGGTATCCGCCTCGACTTATGAGTTGTAGGTCGTGGGTTCGAATCCAGGCAGGCGCATTACTTTGTGTAATTTATTTCATCACCACTGCTCTCAAAACGGTGAAGGAAAACATCGTGAGGAAACCGGCATGTCCTTGAACCAAAAATTTGAAGACATGTGACATCCACCAAAACAGAGAGGAGGCACGATGATGAAATGGAACAGAACAATCAAAATCACTTGAACAAAGCCGGTAGACTGTCAACGGCCTCACCCAACTCTCTAATTCAAGATCTGCCAATCATTCCTTTAAAGCCAAACTGATTGACACAAACTTTTTGGTACACGGCCACAGATAACCTCCTCTAGAATCCGCATAGAATACGCACCACACGTCAGTGCATTTGCCTTTACATTAATTGATGTTCGTTATTGATCTCCTCAGTGTCGACAAGGTGGCCAACCATGACGTCATAAAGGTGTAGTAATTCCACTGTGGGAACGCGGTAGCGCTAGACATCTTGTATAGCTCTGTCTCTTTCCTACACTGGAATTATTTCTGCTTTAAGACCTCATAGTAACCCTGCAGGCTCTAAATCTGTAATAGATTGACGTATAGTATTAAATAAAGAGAACTGTTTGGTTAAACTATCGATGTAGTAGTGCTAATTAGTAATTACATATGTGCAGTTACATTTGTATAAGGTTAGACGAACTGCTTTCTACAAGCCTTTAGTGTTAGCTAACTAACAGTTTCTATAAAAGTATAGGTAAAATCTACTTTAGACTTAAACTTTATTTAAGAATAAATACTTATTTGATAGAAGATGTTCTATCTAAACAACACAAGAACTAAGACGTGTTGGCCACTGACGTTTGGCGCGCAAATGTTACCTTCTATGCGGCATCTAGAAGAGGTTACTATGTACACGGTTCACGAAGACATACATACACTATGTATTATATACATTATATTTATGTATAGCTACACTTACTTGACCTAGCCATAGCTCTAACAATGCCAGCTCAGATTTCTAGCCCGGCCCGTCAAACCGGTTTGGTTATCTGCTTTGTCCAAGTCTGGATACACCTCTTATACGTAGGCGTTAAGATATGTGGTGCCCTTTATTGTAAATCTAGGTTTTGCACACGGCTTTGCTCGAGTGGGATATCCTGCAGGCAAGAAGTACCGGGATAAAAAAGTTTCCCATGTCATCAGGCTTCGGGGTGCTAAGACAAGAAACCTCCACGTGCGCCCGTGGACTGGAGTTCCCTCTCGGATACGTCCGGGGGGAAGACCAGTTTTTCGGGCCGGTGCACCCTGGGATGCGGGCAAAAACTCTTCCTTAGGCACTGTGTGTCTAAGGGGTCTCTTTGCCCGTATGCGAATAGCCTGTCGTGTGGACTCTGATCAGCAGAGGGCACAGCGGCGGAGCGGGCTTGCGGACGGTGAGTGATGGGTAGCTCGCCGTCCGACCAGGGACCAAGCCCGGGTCGGTGGCGCGTCGTGTTTCGCGCCAAATGCCTGCTGGGGTCGCGGGTTTTTTCTTAACCCAGGATACCGTGGCCCTGGAACGTAAAGGGCATCCGAAGGAACACGGGTGGATTTTAGTCAGGAAGAGTCTGACAGTCCCTTCCGCCCCACCCAGGGCGGGAGGACTCATTTGATGATTTTACCACCTTAAAAGAAAAAAAAAAAAAAAATGTCCTCAGGCTTGGGCAATCGCTGGATAGATTTATTCTTTTCCATTTTCCCGTCGCGTTCAACTGTTGCAATTGCAATTGGACTGCTGCACAGCATGTCGCGGGTTCGATTCCCGCATGGAATAAATATTTGTATGACCTTCAAGTAGTTGTTACGGGTCTGGGTGTTTGTGTACAGTCACGAGCAATAGTATGTATACACTAAGCAGTATTCAAAAGCGATTTTGTGCTAACATATTGATTAAACTTTTGCCTTTTCATTAGACTTCTATTTTGGAAGCCATACTGTCACGAAATAGGTCTTATTACAAGGTGGAAACCAGTATTTCACGAGTAATTTGCGTTTGATTTTTGTTAAGTGTATACATATGTTATTGCTCGTGACTGTATGTGAGAGCAACGTTAAAAAAAAAACCCTGCAACCGTACAGGACTTGAACTACTAATCTGTGCTTGAACTAAAAACGACGGAGCCACGTCGTCCTTGCGTAGATCTTAATTGAACAGGAGTAGGTATTTGATACGAATAGAAAATGAAGGTAAAATCAATGGTAACATTTCAGCCAGTAAAGAAAGTAATAAAGAACTGAGTAATTACTTATATTATAAATGCTAGATGGATGGATGGTTGTTTGTTTCTCAACAAAGGTAGAACGCGGAACTATTCAACGGAACTTGATAAAAGTCTCAGCGATGGTTTAGTCTGGAATAACACATGGGATACCGCTAATACTGATATTACGTTTCTATAATATAGGACCATGTTAGAATTACATGCGAGTAATGCCGCGGGTACAAGTTAGATCTTAAATAAAGCCCTACTCTATAAGAAAAAGTTAATCAAGTCGTTAAGAACTTCAATATAAGTTAGTGTATCTTAGCGTTGAATCTAAACAAGTTTACAAGAGCCTGCAGGCATTGATTACGAAGATATTTTACAATAATGGTTTAAAGGTTAATTGGTGTTTGTTTAGTTTTAAGCAAGCTGGGGGTTATTAGAAGTTTTCATTGGTGTCTTACAACTTAATAAACCAGCTAATAGTATAAACTAGCGTGTGTCCGTTGCTTTAGGATTTGACAATAAATTCGGTGACAGTCAGCGCCCCAGTTGCTTTTGGTTTTAAATAAAATACTAAAAACATTAATACTTTTAACTCAATGTAACAAACCTTCATTTACATTGAATAAGAAATAGTATGTCTATTACTTATGACAAAATTAACAACAGAAATTAAAAACTAAACTAAAATATATAATACAAAGAAGCAGGTAATATGCCCAAGAGACAAGCGGTGTAGCCTCGTTGTATTGCAATACTTAGCCTCTGGCCAACGCAAACAGCCAAGCTTTTTTTTTAATTTTAGGTGCTAAAAAATCTTCAAATGAGTCCTCGCGTCCTGGATTGAGCAAAAGTAACTCGTTCTGACTAAAATCCACTGTGTTCCTTCAAATTCTCCTTTACATTTCGTTGCTAACGGTAGCCTGCTAAGATAGTCCCACGACAGGCCTCTGGTAAAAGCCAGTTCGTGTTTTTGGTGACATCATCAAAAGAAGCCCTGTGTGGAGCTGAAGGGACTGTCAGACTTGTATTGACTAAAATCCACCGTGATTCTTCAATTGCCTTTTATATCCCAGGGTTACGGTAATGTGCTTAGACATTCCCACGACAGGCCTCTGGTAAAAGCCAGCCCTTGGGTCAGGAGAAGCGTCAACAAGTAGTACTTATAAACTATGATGATGAAATCGGTGAAAGCTCATCAGCAGGCATCATGGGTACACGATCCTCTGCCTCCGTGTGGAATTATTCATGTAACACCACTTAATGTAACCGTCTTTCCGGTTCCAATACCAGGCGATGATCTCACAAGTGTCGCTTCGCTGAATGTTATTGGAATTTTACGTAAAGATGTAGTAATAATATTAATTTTATTACTAACATGGTCTGAATAATATGGCGGAATACGAGAATATCAAGGTCATTGCCAAATAAACGAAAGAAAGAATTTGATTAATCAGTATAGAGTAGGATTGGAAGAATTATTAATGAACTTATGGCAATAAGGTTTGGTTTGATACTGATAAAGAAAATTCTAAGTAAAGCTCGAAGTTTTCAGTTTTTGTCGAGAAATCGTTTCTTTTTTACCCGACTGCGCCAGGAGGGTTATGTTTTTCGAGTGTATGTATGTATGTATGTTTCTTTGTGTTGCCCTGCAGCCTAAACGGCTTGATAGATTTTAACTTGAGAGGTGTCGTTACTCGTTGGATTTGTCTTAAACGTGAGAGTGTCACTGGGTACCTAAAACTGGCCAAGTGCGAGTCGAACTCGTGTGCAAAGGGTTACGAACTAAAAATATTTTTTTTAAATCTCTCACATTCTATCAAGTGGGGTATCATATTAAAGGATTTTAAAAATGGTTTACCAAAATATACATAACTTATATGTTTCAATTTAATTTATACTGTTAAATGCTAACAAAAACTAAAAATAGTAAAATAAAATAAATATTAAAAAAAAAAACAAAAAACCCGACTGCGTAATAAAACTAAAAAGAAAAAAGAAACAAGCCCAGTAGTTTAGAGTTCACTCATTCACACTCACAGTCGGGGCCCCTTGGGAAGATTTGATTGGTATCTATCAGGGTTGGAAAAAAAACAGTTTTTTTTTAAATTATATAAAACAAACAGTTCAAAATGTTTTAAACAAGTGTTTTTTTTTTGTTTTTTTTAGTTTAGGGCATTATTTCAAATTAATTCGACAATGTTTCTTTTCTAGGCTAGATCTTTATAAACTCGCCCTAATAAATTAAATGTTTCCAAAAACGATCAATAGATAACATTTATTTGTATGTTGCGTAATCAAACGCTTCACATTCACCCGGTAGGTATGTTCTAATGTTGATTTTATATTGGGCGACACGTAGGGACTTTCCTAGCGGGACAGGCGGCCCTCCTATTCGTTCGTAGAATAGTTCATTGTTCATAAGGTATATCCCCGCGCCACGGTGCGGGGCTTTACCTTATGAACAATGGACTGAGAAACACCGATCTACTTATATGTCTAAAAAATAGGGGAATTACCAAATTTCTTTCGACAGCCGACCGACATTAGGGATCGAAGTTTACGTTTTTTATTTATGACTACCTAATGATGTTTATTAATTAAAATTGCTACAATTTCAATTGTTTTGAAATTATTATGATAATGTTTCAAAAATAGGTGCTATCTTGTCCCATACAAATCCTGGTACATACTTAGATATTTGTTTGATTGAATGAAATACAGCTTGGCCAAAACGGATTGAAACGGAACTAAATTTTTTATTTCAGACAGCGTTTTAAAATCTTTGATATTTGATGTAAACAAAGACCGCAGGTTTGTTAGATTTATTATTGTGCCATAAAACTAACGTAATAAGTGAAAAAAAAATGAAATAAAATCATTCAAAGTGCTGGTAGCGCGAAGACAGTGGCGACTTCCGGTTTTCTACATTTTTATGTCGAGCTGTACCTACATAACATAAAAATAATGTTTGAGTTTATATGTTTGTAAACGCACCCACGACACAGTAGAAATTCCTAATGTGGGGCAACGTTTTATAAAAAAAAAATATTAAGTCAATTACAATGCCATTGAAAGTTCAAAAATATAACTATAGTAGATATAGTTCAAAATTTATAATATAGTTCAATAGAGACTCGATTGGTTTTATGTTGAACTATTCAGACTCAAATACTTATTATTTTATTTTCATTTTATATTCAGTTATTGCGACATGAAAAGTAGTTTTAAAACATGTTTTTTTTCGTACTGTTTTATACAATGTTTTAAACTTGTTTTAATCTTTGTTTTTAAACATGTAATAAAAAACACTGTTTAATTTCAAACTGTTTTAAACACTGTTTTAAACATGTGTTTTAAAACAACTTGTTTTAATCATGCCAACCCTGGTATCTATAACTTGAATGGGCCCCGACTGTGAGTGTGAATGAGTGAACTCTAAACTACTGGACTTGTTTCTTTCTTTTTAGTTTTTTTACGCAGTCGGGTATTTTTTTTTTTTTTAATATTTATTTTTTCATAATTATCTTTCAACAGGATGAAAGATAACCTTTTTTCTTTTCAGTAATAAGTAGGATTTTCAAATGGTGTTTCTAGATTGCCCGCCATGTGTGTGTGTCCACCTATAGCAACCCAGAAAGTCCACTCATTTACCAGAGTGATAGTCAGCCGTTACCAGGTCATTAGCTCTTTTGTTATGCGTTGGAGATTTTTTCATTACCTTGTTGATATTCCATCATCTATATCAAGTTTCACTTATCTAGAACCTCTGAACAAAGAAATGTTTAGAAATTATCACATTCGAATTCATGTTAATCCACCTGATATTCCTCCTTAAAAGGCTCATCTAACTTGACACGGCACAGCCCACAGCTCGGGTACTAGTGAATAAATAAATACATTACGCGTCTTAATATAATCTGGTTTCAAGTTCCTCTGAGAGCATTGATCTCGACCGAGCCAGTGCAAAACTTTCGTCTTGTATTGTGTCGCCGAATCCGGGCGCTTTGAACATTGTGCTTGCATTTGTGGGGCTTGGGTCTTGAGAGCGTGGGTGCGGTCATGTTAGACGACGAATTAGAGTAAATGGTTGAGAAATTGTAAATACAAGCTTTGCTTTGCTTGGTATACCGTGGATTGAGTTATATGTATAGTTCAACGCGTCTGAAAATTTGCACTAGACTGCAGGCCCACTTTTCCCCTGGCTGTACCCCTTAGTGGTTGCACAGTAGATCTGTATAATGAGCCCAAGATGGGCTATATTTTAAGATTTCAAGTGTATTATTATGTTTATTTATCTATTTTGAAGTTGTAAGACGAAAGAGACTAGTCTCCCGACACTCCTTGTGCCGTAGGAACAAGTGTAAATTGTGACGGCTAGTGCTAATTGAATTTGTTTTGCTCTGTTGATCAATAACCCTTTTTTATAACACTAAAGTCTGCACCAGAAAATTTCGCATATGCAATCTGCACACTATCTTTTATTTTCTCTATTATTTCCCTACGATTTATTTACTTTTTTTTTTTTTTTTAGGTGGTAAAATCATCAAATGAGTCCTCCCGCCCAGGGTGGGGCGGAAGGGACTGTCAGACTCTTACTGACTAAAATCCACCCGTGTTCCTTCGGATGCCCTTTACGTTCCGGGGCCACGGTATCCTGGGTTAAGAAAAAACCCGCGACCCCAGCAGGCATTTGGCGCGAAACACGACGCGCCACCGACCCGGGCTTGTTCCTTGGTCGGACGGCGAGCTACCCATTACTCACCGTCCACAAGCCCGCTCCGCCGCTGTGCCCTCTGCTGATCAGAGGGACACGCGTTGGAGCGTCCACACGACAGGCTATTCGCATACGGGCAAAGAGACCCCTTAGGCACACAGTGCCTAAGGAAAAGTTTTTGCCCGCATCCCAGGGTGCACCGGCCCGAAAAACTGGTCTTCCCCCCGGACGTATCCGAAAGGGAACTCCAGTCCACGGGCGCACGTGGAGGTTTCCGGTCATAGCACCCCACGATTTATTTACTTAGTTAATACTTCACCTGGGCAATCAAAACCCACACCGCTCAATAAATATCTGGCCACAATTTTGGTCCACAGTTGTTAAGTAATATTATTAAAAGCCTGCTCTCTCCTAAACTCACGTTTATTTTGCTGTGCCTGACAGGGTCTATGTTTTGATCTAATTTATAAGTTTTACCACCTAAGAATACAAATGTGGAATGCAACAAAATGATTGAGTTTTGAGTAAAACCTAATTTTAAGTTTGTTTAAATTTTCAAGTGAAGTGCCAACTTGTAACATATTTATTGAACAACGTCTCAGTACTGTTCAACTACTTACACAAGTTGTGCAGACAATACGACGTCTCTCCTCCGTGTCGTATTGTGAACCGGACCGACCGGATTGGCATACATTTGTGTATGTATGTTTGTATGGAGTATGCTCGCACTTAGATTGGTTTGAATGAAGCTTTGTCTTTTATGAATACTTCTAATACCTAAAGATGATATTCAAGGAAAGAAATTTTTTGCTGCGAGTTGAGTTTCAACCCGCGTCTACTAGATAACTACTCCAGACGCCTTACCAATCAGTCTACCACAACTCGCACTCAAAAGCTGAATCTTCTATTCTCTCGTTTGAACGTTTCATGGTAAAGTTCAAACGTTTGAAATCCCACTCGCAACTCCTCAAAAATCATCTTTACGATGCGCGTCGTAAACGTTAATGCGTTACCTAATAAAAATTAACTTCTAATACCTGTTCTAAATCTGCTGCTTTAAAACTTGCATGGTACTTCTTCTGGTGGTAATTTTGTTAGGGGTCAATGATGATGATGAACGTGATGTTTAAAGGGCCAATGAACATTTTATCTAATTATATTTTCTTATTTTTCAGGTAATTACAGTCTTTATTAGACGGAAAAACAGGTTTGTAGTTCTTAACTAATTTCATTTCAGAGTTTTAAGTTTATTTCTATGTTGAAAACGCCCAACGGTCTATGTAAATCACTGACGGCTTCTTTCTTCCCAGATTATGTAATTATAATCTGGATCTCTTTACAGTTGCTTTGGATGTCTTCAAGGCAAGTTCTTTACCACAATAGGCCGCATTAATTGTTTCACATTAGGCAAATTGAGTGAAGAATGAAAGCCACTTTACGTAAAATTAAGGGGACGAGTTGACCCCTAGTAAATAAGACAAAGTGAAATTGGTCCCCATGTAAAGTTTCGAAGTGGGAAGAGTTGACTCCTAATAAAAAAGGTTACTGATTCCTGACCCCGTTTAAAGGGGATGATTGCCCTTTAACCCAAAATTAAGGGTGTGGAAGATAGTGCCACGATTATCTTCTGTCATTCATTGTATTTCCCACAACATTTGCAATTCAAAACCATGGTCTTCATGTAGGTTTGTAATGTGAACATTCAGTTAATCCAGCGGACAAGAATGGTTAAGAATGGGCCGTTACTGTTCCGCCCACAGTATCTTAAGATGCAAGTTAGGGATTTTATCAAAAAAAAGAGTTTATTTTGGTACTTAATAAACTTACGTTCGTAAGTAATTTTAAGGCTATTGGCACCCCACTGAGCAGTGGGAAATCCCTGATAGTTTAACTATTGATTAAACTGGCTGTAAGTTTGTGAATTAGAAAGATGTCAATATTTGTCTTCTTCGTTATGACGTCCAAATTAACGAACAGATTTTGACGTCATTTGGTAAAGTGCTTAAAGCCGTATATGTCATTATGTAGCTTTTCCAAAATTTAAATTATAGGTCAATTTTCTAAGATTGTGAAATTTTAAATTGAATTGTGTTCTGTACTAAGGCCCTGCCCCATAATAAGACTTTTTATCTTCCTTCTGCATCAGATACCTCCTTAACTTTAGTGACATGCTGGTTTAGAACGCACCTACCCACCGATAGGACACTATTGTATGAAATACATAACATTTTAAACACTGAAATCATTCTTACCTTTCTCTTTATACAGTCTAAAATACTTTGAAAGCTTCAGCAGAAAACTTGTTCAAAACAAACATGCACAAAAATCGATCGTGTACTGTTCGAAATAGAGTGTTAAATGCTTTGGCGAAAGTATAAGAAAAGTTGGCATAGGAAAAGGTCAAAGACCTTGAGTACTCGAAGCTTGCGTGCGGCCTACCTAGGACGAATTTCTTGCAAATTTTTCACCAGCGGTATGTTACCTGCAATAAAATTAAAATATTACTTATTTATATGGCTGCTTGAATTCGCAGAACAACTGCATCCACTTTAAAAATTATTTCATTGGAAATTCACTCTAGTTGGTTAGTTTATTACTACTTTCTGCAGTTATTTTGAAAGAAGTTTTTTTATATTCTTGTATTTAAACTGCGTGTCTTAAACTTAAAAGCCTACCTACCTACTTTTCAGTATAATTATAGAAACAACAGGTGCGACGGAGAAGCAAATTTAGTTACCATAACTAAATTGGCTTCTCCGTCGCATCTGTTTCAAGAACTAACCGGTTAATTCTACCACAAGTAATGAAATATTGTAAAACAATCATCGTATAACAGGCATCAGATATACCTGAAACATCCGAAAGTATGGATCGTAAACCAAATTAAGATTTTAAATGATTTTGGAAGAAAATTAAACTGCACAACCTCTTAAGAAGAAAACTTAAAAAACTGCAACTTCAACCTATAAGAATTAGTGGACACAAAAATCAAACGACATAATTTTTATGAGTTCGCAATAGCTATGACGTCTTTAATTTGTCAACTCAATGTTACAATTTATTAAATATGAGTACAATGTAGGTAAACATTTATAAACTTTAATTAAAGTTAACAGAACTAAAGTAATATCAGATTTTTGTCCTAAAATTAGAGAAGTTGTTTTATGGAATTTTAAGGAGCATAACAGGTGGCGCTCTGTGGTTTCTTGCTCCACGGGAAAAGGGCGTTAGTTTATGTATGGTGTCAATATTAAACCTAGAAAGTTCATTATACCGAGCCCGCACTGCTGTATAAAATCTCAATTGCAAATACTTGGCAAGCACATACTATGCATATGTAGTATATTATTTACATCGTTTAACTTAACATCAATGGTGTCTATTAATAGCCGTGCTATGAATATTCTAAACGGGATATGTTAGATTAATTATAATGTAATCTATTTCTAATAAATATGATGGCATTCATGCATTTGATATTGTAGTCATGTCATTGCAATGTTATTGTAATTAATTTTACTGTCGTGTAAGTGACAAATTAAATTATAGATCTACTACCTATATAAAAATAAGTCGGGTTTTCCTTCCTGACGCTATAACTCCAGAACGCACGAACCGATTTCCACGGTTTTGCATTCGTTGGAAAGGTCTCGGGCTCCGTGAGGTTTAAAGCAAATAAAACGAAGCTATCTGGTGGCGAAACGGAGTTCGCCGGGTTTGCTAGTTGTGTATTGATAATTTCGTAATTCGTATGTTATCGCACTTGAGGAACTCGTGTCTAAATAATAACAACCGCACAGGCCGATCTTCCGGGGTAAGCCACGCTTGCCGAAGTCCGTCTGTTTTAGGGAGTTTCCTCCGTGTCTCGGAAAGCACGTAAAGCCGTTGGTCCCGGCTGTCATTTGTAGATCTTTGACAGTCGTTAATCACAGTACGAAGCTCGAAAGTCTGACAACCAGTCTTACCATGGGGTATCGTATTACCCTGGTATTACCCCGTTACTGGGTTGTGGAGGTCCGATAGGCAGTCGCTCCATGTAAAATAACATACACAGTTACACACACATAAATAATGATATTTCTTTTGATAGTCTCTGCTAATATACGAAGAGACCAATTATTCATTAACAAGGTGGACAGACGATCTGATGGAGACCACAGGATCGCGCTGGATGCAAGCCACTTCCAACCGGTCTTATTGGAAGTCTAAAGGCTAGGCCTATGTTGGGCAGTGGCCGGCCTGCGTCTGTAATGATGATGATGATGAAGATTTTCATCGCTAAGCTTTTCTCGACTATTTTATGGGAAGCTTTCAGACTTAACTTTTTTTTTTAATATTAGCATTTTTCATGAAGCGATTATCTGTATTTTTATCTCCAAACCATTGAATAAAAAAATAACGGTACCTACAATACTCGGAAGCGCATGACCGCTATCTCGTCCTTCTAAACATTTCTCATAATTCAGCTGTCATCCTCGACGCTATTGTTGAGAAACTAACTAATTTCAAATACCTACTAAAAAGATTTGAATCAGTACTCCTTATTAATGACCTCTAATTAGCTTGAAACAAAGTGTAAAGAGAAAGTGACCCGCTTACAAGAACAAAAGCTCTCGACTAGCATCTAACTAACTGTACTCTACAGACTTGAATCAAACACATCTGTACTCAATCACTGGCGGAAGCATTGCTATCCTCTCTGATAAGAAGAAAGCTAAGCATTTTGTTGAAATATTTAAGGCTAAGTTTCGTCTTTGTTTGAACCATCACCACTGCTCTCAAAACGGTGAAGGAAAACATCGTGAGGAAACCAGTATGTTCTACAACCAAAACTTCGACATGTGATATCTAGTAACCCTCACTGTGGTGGATTACAGTCCACTGCCTCTCACATAGAGAAGGCCTATGTTCCAGCAGAGCAAAATTTAAGGGCTAATTATGTTCTTCTTTGTTGAATCTTACCCTGTTGTTACCCTCAAGTGTTGCTAATGATGTTATTTATTGCCGTAAAGGATTGTATAATAAGTAGCAGCCGCCTGAACTTAAGACTTCGACTTTGGCCATCTTCGGCAAAACTTTTGGCTCTCTCAGCCAAAATCGAGCATTGGTCGGACAAAAAAAAAAAAGATATCCTTATAAAATCTTTAATTACGTATCTATTTGTAAACCTATCATATGGAAATATATCACATGTACTATAATGGTTATAACACGGAAAGAATACTTCAAGCGCTAAATCTAAAAGTGCAAAACCGGTACAGCGAGGCAGACGTTTGTGCAATTAGCATGGACTTCGGCTTCAGTAATTTAGTTAAGCTCTTGGTGCTAATTTATTCCGAATCACCCGTTAAATAAAGTTGGAACTTGTTGGTAACTTAGCTTACACTTGAGACTAAAGAATTAGGTACAGTCAATGCCTTTCATTGCATGAACTATATTATACTGCAGAATGCAGGTAAGATGGGTCAAACAATGCAGAACACTGTCTGTACCTGATAGTTTTGATAACTGATGTATCTTTTCCGAAACGATACTCTTTCCTTTCTTGTCAAAGGTCTGTAGAGTTCGTTTACTCATCCAAAAATATGTGGTTACGAAACTTGTTGGTTTATTATTTTCATCCTCAAACATCATGCGACGTGCCTCTTCATTATTTTGTTTCTTCTTCTTCTATTAGTTGCTTGTACTTTTTTCTTGACTTTTCTTTCAATAGACTCAGGAATTTTAAAACTCACATCACTTTTGTAGTTAATAAATGACAGGCTTCATTTTTTGTGCTCGGCTATATAGTTTTTTGAAAACTTTACAATTTTCATGGCGTCATCGGTAAAATCATATCAGGGTGCGGATTTTTAGCTATGTTGCCACCTTATCCTGCCTTTTTGTACCCACACATCCAGTCAGTGGTACGACGACCTCTATGGCAACTGGCGAATTTTGTTCTAAGAAAAATTGACCTTCAGTCCATTTTGCAATTTTCGCAAACCTTTAGTACCACCTTATGTCATAGCAGGTCAAGGCAGAACAGCTTTCTATAAAGCCTTGTAATTTATAGATAAATATTATTATGGCTCGTTATAAACTTGTGTGGTAACTAACCATCTATGTATAGAAGTACTTAGGTGCATAGTGTGTTTATGCGTTTATCTCTAATGAGTTTATAGTAGGTTTTTATGAGGTTTTTGAACAAGTACTATTAAAAGGTTGTTCCATGAAATACGAAATAGTTTGCGGACCAAGGTATTTACCGTTTTCAGTATAGTTGCGTGTTAAAATTTTGTGCTTATTCTTTATTATTGTTCATATTAGAAAAAAAACTTGGATGTAAATAAAAAGGACAGCTTATACGGAAGGAAGATTAACTAACGTGGTAGTCAACCTGGTCCCGCGTGGTGGATTATGGCCCACTCCCTTTCACAGAGAGGAGGCCTGTGTCCCAGCAGTGGGAACATTTATATGCTGATGATGATGATGGTAGTAAACCTAAAATTAGGAGCAGTAAGTATCAGTTGAAATTTGAAACCTACTTTTCCTACAGTTCAAGACATTTCAGATGTGTACAAACAAGTTATGCATTCCTTTCATGCTCAAAGATCCAATAAGAGGGTTTTTCAGAAATTTACTTAGTCAGTTACAGTTATATCTATAAATTACCTACAAAAATATCAGTTCGTAGATTTTTTGCAGGTAGTTTTTGCATAATGTAATTGTATGTTAATAGCGGGGCGTTGCATGCCTATTTTCAGACTAGTGTTGGTACGGAAAAACGTTAGCTATTAGCTTTAACTCAGAATCTTTTTCCGGCACGTGTCTTAACATATTCTATAGTAAGAAAAGAAAGGAAATAAAACTCCAAAAAACACACAACACACATTACTCATCCAACACTCAAGTGGAACTAACTCAGTCACTAGTCACAGTGAACCAATTTAACAATTAGCAGACAAATGGGACACAGTCTGTTGAGTAGAGGTCGAGAATCAAGGGCACTGGGGCTTTGGCCCTCTGGCATCCGACAGGGACGCCTGATTGGCACACCCGGAGGTGCGAGAAGGATAGCTGACCTTGTAACACCCCTTTTGATGATTATCATCGATTTAGATTTTAATGGTTTTTAGTAATTTTGTCTGACTGGAAATTTGGGTTGAATTGTTTGATTAAAGCAGTAATTTCGATACAAATATTGGTATATCGGTTAGACAGGAACTCTTCCCAACTTGAGAAAAGACTAGGCAGTTTAATAATGATCACTATATCAGGCAATAGCCACCTACTCCTGGACGTAAACCTTCTCCAATGATCGCAAATCATCCCAGTCTTGAGAAGTCAGCATCGTTTCGCTTCCAGCCATTTTCTTCAAATCTTCGACCTTTCGAGTCACAGGGCGTCTACACTATGTGAGCCCATACGGCCCACTTTAGCAGATGACTGCTCCATCGACCTTCTGTCCGTCTGCAAACATGCCTTGCCTGGTTTGTAGTTCAGCATGATTCTACGCAGTTTCTATTACGATAGTGGAAGTTTTGGTGACAACATGTATAATATGTTATGGCCCATTCAGTTGAGAAACATCTACGAGTGCTGAAGACCAGTGACAAAAGAATTCGGGTCAAAACAGCGCAGTCCTTGCCATTTGTGATTTTGTGTTCAGTGTAATGCGTTTAATTTCCGGATTGACACAATAATATGCTCTACAGATGTTTCTTTGACACAGTTTTTTTGTTTGTTTAGTTTTATAATGTCACTTGTTTTGCTGAACGTTTCGATTATTTTAATACAGTGGTTATTTTAACGCTTTCATATAATTATAAACTCGATCAGCACATTTTTGAGAGTTGTCAGCATTGTAATGTGAACAAAATTATCGACAGTAGCAGATAATGATAGATCAAGAGTTCGTCGAAGTGCCATCAGTGTCAATAATTCAATGATGATAAGTGATGAGATGAGCTGGTGACGTCACCTCTGGTACCAATTAATAGTATTTTCTTCTTTTGTTTCTCATAATACTTTTAGTATGCCTAGATCAGTTTCTTCTAAATCTGCAAAGTTGAATCAATATTTCTTACATATTCAGCACTGGTACACCTCTTATAAATGCCATGATCACGGATAAAGTTTTTTTTTTTTACGTTGGAGAATAAATTTAAAGAGTCCTCCTGCGCAGGGTGGAGCACAAGGGACTGTTAGAATTAAATGTCCAAAAATTAGTCAAGGAACAGGTTGGTTTTTGTTGATTGTCTGCTAGACAGTTCAAAATCAAAGCATTTATTTCAAGTAGACCAGTTACAGGCACTTTTGAATTGTCATAGACAAATAAAAGGATATAATTAAACACTAAAAAGTTATGGTGCTACAGTCCCAGTCACAAGACATAAAAACCGTGAAATTACCGTAGATGCCCGTTCCAAGAAGTAGATCTCTATGGAGAAGAACGAAGAACGAAGAAACTCCATGGACACTTTTTTTAAAACCCAAACCAACATTGCTTAAAAAGTTGAGAAACCTAGTCTACTAAAATGTAGTTAAAGTTTAATATGAAAGTCAAGTTTGTGCCACAAACCTTTTGGCATTAAACCATGGTGGAGCATTCGAACTGCCTCGATGACTTAGTGAGGTTGCCTTAGACGAGGCTATAATAAATTTAATGCCAATAACTAGGCCATATACTTGAGAACGTAACTCCGTTATTACTCCCGAGTTTACGATCCTGTACATTTTATTGTTTGTGAATTATGTGTTGTTGGTGTGTTATGTAATTATGTAGAGCTCGTGGCTAAATAATAACACCCGTATGGAATCTGGAAGGTAAAGACGCACTGGCTAGACATGTTTGTAGATGGGTGACCATTAATGACACCGAGTTTTGCTCCGTGTCTCGGAAAGTTCGTATAACGGCTGATATTTGTAGATCTTTGACAATCATTCATCAGTCTTACCAAGGAATATCGTATACAGTACAATCTGGGTTGTGGAGGACGTATAGACAGTCGGTCCATGTAAAATTCCAACATCCGCTTAGACTGAAAGCCTAGCAGATGATGATGATAATTATTTAAATTGAGAGGTCTTGAACGAGGTCCATATTTATCTTCAGTAAAGTCAGATACTCCTCTGTTCCTCGACCATTATAATCTGGATCTCTTCAAGTTTTTGTTTCGTCTTTTAGTCTAGTGTGGTCCAGCCACTGAATCTCTTCACATCAAGCAAGTCACAGCTAAGCGCAAACCTAAAATGAATAAAAAAACCTATTAATCAAGTTAGATCACGGTATGAATGGAATGAAAAATACGAGCATGACTACGATGGCCTAGCTGGTAAGGCGTCTGGTTTACTAAATCAGGAGCAAGTCTGAATTAAACCTTTACAATTAGATTAGAATTTAGGCACAAGCTCAAACTTATCTTTTACACGGATAACGTTACATCCTAAGCCTCTCCGATACCATCACGACACGACACCGGTGTCCCGTTCCGTACGTACAACATGGTAGTGAGCCTCCGTGACTACGCCACATAGCCCGGGTTCAATGTACCGCCACCCAAAAGAACATGGCTCCCACAGTCCACTCCTACTACTGAAATACTACAGGTTGCATGTAAAGGGGATTTGGGTAATGTGATTGGTCTTGTCTTGGGTCTGTACTTTAAAAAGTCTTGAATGACCGTACTGGTTTATTCATCGTGGTTGGGATTGCTTGGTGTCGATTGATTTTACAAAATCTCGTTTGCTCTATTGGTTAATGTAGACTTGGACAATTCCATTATTAATTTATTTTTCTAAGTTGTTCCACTGCAAGTAAAGAGTCGAGTTGGTACGGATTAAAATAATGTATACAGTTTAAAAAAACAGCTCAAATTAGCACAAGTCTGTGGTATGTTTAAAAATTGTGGTAGGCAGTTTTTCTGATTATACATTGTTTTTAGAAATGTAATGGATATCTTGTTCAACGATACAAAGTTCGTCAAAATAAACGCAAGTTATCAGTAATAAGACAGAAGCAAGTTGATACTGATAAAATCTAAAAATATCTTACATAATTAGTGAGGTAATCACATTACGTCAGCTTTATTATTGGCGAATTGATAACGGAAAGTATTACTAACCTAAACAACAATTAGTTCAAATATTATGATACTACATTTACTATTTATAGTAACCCACATTGTAGGTGTGTTATCATTGTTTTTCCTGTTGTTGTCAACCAGTAAAGAATGACAACGCAGTTCAAAATTTCAGCTGACTCTACGTAAATTTTGTTGCCTCTATTTTTTTTTTGTACATCAAAATTTTCCAAGCTAAAAGCCTCATTTGAAAGCACCCTGAAGCTTGCGATGTCGACGTCTAGGCGATGTCTACAACAACCACACGTGGGATCGCATAGCGCATGCGCCAAGTCAAACCTCCAACTTAACGGCTAGTATCGAGCGAGCCTCCGTGCGGAGAGGTCATGTCGCAATGTCGGACGGTCGCGACTCCCCGTCGCAAAGCGGTCTTCGGGACCGTGTCCATTTCTTTGAGAAAGTATGGAGTGGACAATCTAGTAATGATACAGTAGATGCTACCATTGATGTAGACGATATAGAGCGACGTATAGAGCAGCGCAAGCGGCGCCCTGAGTCGCCGAAAATCGAAGTTAAACTTAAACACACTCGTGATGGAGAATCTCCAACAAAGACTTTTGAATCTTCTTTCCCCAACTTGAAGTTAAGACACGTGGAACCCGGTGAGGAACTGGAGAAGTTCGAGCGTCAGGTCGAGGAGGGCGACCTGGCTGCCGGCGTCCGGTTCGTCAAGTTCGAGCGGGTAGTTAAAAGGACTGTGACCGAGACCCGTAGTGAAGAGCGGACAGAATTTCCCCAGCACGAGTGGTACTCCGAGTATCAGCAGCAGACCTGGCAATCTGCTCCCAGGAAGGAGTTTCTTCGAAGCAAATCGGAATATGACTCGCACATCGCAAATAAACGCGGTAAGTTTACGTCCTAAAGTTGAAGGAGATATTAGAAAAAATGTTTTGACTGTACTAAATGAAACTTTGTTCAGATACTGTTATATTTTTGTTGCATTTGATTCTCATGTTTTGTGAGAACGCGATGTATTCAAATTCAAAGCCTTTAAAGCTGCTCTTGAACAACCGGCAAATGTCAAAAGTACGTTCGACCTTGGCAATCGACGGTAGTAAACAACTTGATTTGGTATTCTAATTTTATTTCTGACTGATATGTGAACAAAACGAATAGGTAGTTTTTTTTTCCTAAAATGATATCATTCCTAACGATTTTTTTTTGAGTGACTATTATTTTGAGCGGACTTCACTTACGCATTGTTTATGACAATATTTTGATTAGATTAGATAAAACTGAGTGTTGTCAAGTAGCCTTTGTTAATTGTTAAACAACTCTATTTATTTATCACATGTTTCCTTTGCCATTGGTTTTTGGTTCCTTCTTGTTGGATTTTTTAAATAGATTCTGCAGTGCGTTTTTACACGAAACTTCAATGTCATTGTAAAACAATAAGTCGTTGGGCAATAACGTATCGCAACTTGATTCTTCATTGGTACCTACAAAAGGCATAGTTGACGTTTTTTTTCAGGGTTTCTCTGGTTTAGGGATATGTTTACAGCTAGATATTTTTCATTTGGCTACTCTGAAAGTACCGCACCCAGATTCTCAGTCGCTTTTGAAGCGTTGTATGTATTTTAAAATAAATTTTTTTCACAGTATTTTTTTATGCCAACAATATCGAATATTTCATAAAGAATTTAATCTAGCTACTGTATTTCAAATAATATTTCTCAACTACACACTAATCGTAACATTAAACAGTCATTTTATCCTTTTATCTGATAAATATTTCATATTTGATCTCCGTGACTTAAATCCTAAGTGGCTGATACCTATATTTATTCTACGGGTTTCATAGTGTGTGTGTGTGTTACTCGTAATTAGTCTGAGCTGATCAGAATCTAAAATCGATTTGTCAAAAAGTCGTTTGCCATGAGTGGTTTCAATTTTGTGAATTCATTTAGCTGCATTGAGATGACTCAGAATAATAATGACAACCACGGTGGTGTATTGGTGGCAGCCACCACGACTGTGGTTCTGGGTTTTATTTTTTGGTCGGGCAGTGTTATTGAGTTTTCCATATGAAATTTTTTGAATGATGGTCATAGGCTTCTCCCGCCTATGTATTACACGCGTCATAATTAAAACTGTTGAAATTGAGGTGTACTGCAAGGTACTCCTTAACATAACTCTTTGGAGATAACAAGCAACATTATTATTATTATGTATATCCACGTTATTTTTATCAGTAACATCACCAATTACTATGCAAGAATACCGTACCATTTTAGATTATTCATCTTGTTGATTAAGTCGCGTGAATAACCAATCGGTGCAAAAAGACAACAGTGCGCTTACTATGTGCGCCAGTGAATCACCACTCTGAAGACGACTTGGAACGAATTGTTTGTTTTAATAAACTTTAGACTGAAACAAATTAGTTCTGAATCAAATGAAGTTCAAGGCTGTTCCGCCTGAGTAAACTGAAGCCTTCAATAGTTTATACAAGTCTAAGACAATTGGATTCTTTCTGGAGATTGGATTGTATTTTGGAGTGCGCTAACCAATTGATTATAATAAGGATACAATCATGATTTTTTGCCTACACACATCATCATTTCGATAGTGAAATTTCCAATTCGATAATGTCCTTTGTTAAACTTGGATTGAAGTCTCCTTCAAGAATTTTATGACGAGTTTCTAATACATTAATCTAATACTTCACTATACATACAAGATCATCTTTTCTAAAGAATCTTGTCTTGCCAGTGCAATACCCATACCTACGCAGGACCTGCTATATCTCCTTTATTCGTAAGATGGCGGTTTTCTGGTTTTACAAGAAGCACTGCGTCTACCTACGCAAACTTTGGAATAGAAACCAGATTTTTGCTGTATGATGTTACTTGTATCAGTTTCATTTTGCTCTCGTATTTGCTCTAGTTTTGCATTTTGCTCTAGTTATTATGTTAGTATATATTTCTGTAATAACTGCATTGTACCATTTGTACCCATGTATTGATTAAGTATTCTTCTAAATAGAAATTCACTCACAGCTTTCACATTATTTCGAAAATCTATGGTATTGTCTTTCAAATAAAAATACTTTCGCCTTTAACTTAGTGCTTACTGCATCCGTTGGTCCAGATTCTCTTTTATCAAATTCGTTTCGGATTATAATGCTTTTAGTTATACTTTGGATACATCAATCTTCATTGTTTGCGGTCCATTGTCTGATTCTTGGAATGATGAATTTATCTTTTGGGGCATTGGAATTTATACTTTTAGTAACTGATTTGACTTATCTGTCTCGGATGAAAGACCGAGTAACTATTCTAAATATTACAAGAAATCTGATACACAAGTATCTGAATACACAAGTAGCCTAAGTAGACCTAAGAAACATTGACATGAGGAATTTAACTCTCTTTTCTTGAGAGTTGGAGAAAGCAAGACGTATAAATGATGTCTTTGCAATGCAGTAGGTTAGAAAAAGCTGACAAAAAGCAATGTGTTCTTTCATAAAGCAGAGCTTCATTGTAACAATCAAAACAGCAACCTGTTGCTTAGTGATTTCTTCAAACGATGTGACTGTTACTTGTTGCTTTTGCATTTTCTTCATTCAATGTTTCGCGATCACCATCAAACAGCTGCTGTAATGTTTCTTCATCTTTGCCAATATTTTCATTATCAACGTCTCTAAATCATCAATCAATCAATTTGATTCCTAATTCTGGGAAGCAGTGATTAAATTCCTTTGCGATGGGTTGTTACAAAATTTGCTATTTTATCTTATCTTGCACTTAAGTTATTAGCGCAGTCAGTGATAAATGTCGCACTTGGTTTCTAATTGATTTGTCCTTCAACGCTTATATTTCTGTAAAATAATCTTTAAGTTGATGAGTTTAAGGTTTCTTTATAAAATGATTTTTAGAAATATCTTGATTTTTAAAAGATTGCGTTGCTTCAACTTAAACAAAGTATTCTACCTACTGACAGTAAAATCCTTACTAAACATTTGCATAAATTGTCGCGATATCATATATTCAGACAATCATTTTATGGGAATCTAGCTCAACTAAACCCTGGATAGGTCAGATGGCTATCGTTCCTCGTAATACCAGAAACAAGACTGAATTTGCTAATGAAGTCACGACCAATGCCATAAAACAAAGCTCCAAGAATATTAGATCAGGAACAACGTTTATAAATTCTTTGACTAAGATTTTTATCCGCTCATGTGTATTAGAGTTCGTGTATAAATAATAACGACGACGTGGTTTAAACCATGCTGCCGTTTGGTCCTTAGAATTGGGAGACCGTTAGTTACTAACAGAGTTTCTGTGTATCGGAAAGCTTGTTTAGCCCTGTTGTCATTTGTAGATCTTTAACAGTTGTTATAGCGGCCCGAAATTCTGGCAACCTAGTCTTAACAAGACCCAAATGGGTAGTGAGAATCAGATAGGCAGCCTCTTGTCTATGTAAAATATTAGTATACAACTGCGTCAAGATAATATACTAGAAGCTGAGACTAGGTAGATGTTGATGTATATTTCTGATGTCATTGCTAACCAGGATCGATGTAGCAAACATAAAAATAATGTCAATAAAGACTCTTTGAATAATTTATACAACGTTTCCGAGAAAATCGTCAGTACAATTGTCGCGGCTGAATAGTTAGTTGACGTCATTAAGCATGTGTAATCGCATATTGTAATTGGCGTGATGTCACTGGTAGTAAATTAGCACCGGGTCGAATAACAATTAGGTACTAAATGGCAGAAATTTTGAGTTAAAACATCCGTTGGTAGTATTTGTTGTAACGTGTAAGACTGTGTTCATGAGTTAACTATTTAAATTGATTGTTATAAAGACGGACAGCATCCCAGAATATTTAATGACATGGTGCAAGAGGGTGTGAGGTTAAACGATTCGTCTTGATGCATTTGGGACTGGTCCTGATGAGGAATTTAAAGCTGCCAGTACTAAAGCTATTATCAAACAGACAGGCGTGGCTAACGCGAAGCGAGGCGTTTTTATTTGTAATAATGTATGGAATTGTTTGAATCCAGTCACATGGAAAAGCGAAAGCGATCTGATAGTCTATATGTGACTGGCTTGGCTGTGACAAACGCTTCGGATCGCATTCGCTTCGCCTGTCTGTTTGACAATAGCTTGAGGGTAATAAAATGTCAATGAATAGAAGATCCTGCGGGGGGTTTGACGCAGATTGTGCACTTCGCAAATTGTGCACTTGACGCAAAATGTGCACTTCGCAAATTGTGCAATTCGCAAATTGTGCACTTCTCAAAATAGTAATTCGCAAACTGTGCATTTCGCAAATTGTGCACTTCTCAAATTGAGCACTCCTCAAAATGAATCTGAACATTACCATAATGGTTCAAAATAAAAAAAAAAACATTTATATACATTATTTTTTAATGATTTTGCACAAGTTTAGTATACGTACGATTACAGTAATTTCATCTATACATATAATAAAACTGTAGAAAAATCGTTTTTGTACATCAAAATAAAATCCAAAAAAAATAGCTAGGGTGTTAAAGGACAACCAACAGAACCCATTTCCAGCATTTTTAGAATTTTTGTCTGTTTGTCTGTTTGTCGGTTTGTCTGTTTATTTGTGGCTCCATCACGTAAAATGTACGAAGGCAATGTAGATAACCTTTATACACAACGATCGAGCGTAACTTGAGGACTAATTTAGTTTTTGTTTCATTGCAATCGGTTAAGTCTATCAAAAGATATTTGAATTTAAAGTGTTCCAGACCCAGAAGTAAAATTACGGTCAGTTTACACCGAGACGCGCAGTTCAGTAGCGCGATCTAGCTTGGAATAGAAAAACTACATACCTATTCAAATATGGTGTGGACTGGAGTGGAGTGGTTTGGAGTGGAGTAGAGTAGAGTAGAGTAGAGTAGAGTAGAGTGTAAAGGAATAGAATGGGATGGTTTGGGATGGAATGGAAAGAAAGAAAAGGTTTTATTAGACTCACACTAGAATGGGAATGAGTGGGATGGAGTAGGATGGAGTGGGATGGAGTGGGAGGGAGTGGGATGGAGTGGGATAGAATCGGATGGAGTGGGATGGATTAGAATGGAGTGCGATGTAGTGAGATGGAGTGGGATGGAGTGGGATGGAGTGGGATGGAGTGGGATGGAGTGGGATGGAGTGGGATGGAGTGGGATGGAGTAGGATGGAGTGGGATGGAATCAGATCGAGTGGGATGGATAAGGATAGAGTGGGATGTAGTGGGATGGAGTGGGCTGGAGTGGGATGGAGTGGGTTGGGGTGGGATGGGGTGGGATGGAGTGGGATGGAGTGAGATGGAGTGGGATGGAGTGGGATGCAGTGGGATGGAGTGGGATGGAGAGGGATGGAGTGGGATGGAGTGGGATGGAGTGGGATGGAGTGGGATGTAGTGGGATGGAGTGGGATGGAGTGGGATGGAGTGGGATGTAGTGGGATGGAGTGGGATGGAGTGGGTTGGAGTGGGTTGGAGTGGGATGGAATGGGTTGGAGTGGGATGTAGTGGGATGGAGTGGGACTGAGTGGGATGGAGTGGGATAGATTAGGATGGAGTGGGACTGAGTGGGATGGAGTGAGATGGAGTGGGATGCAGTGGGATGGAGTGGGATGGATTAGGATGGAGTGGGATGGAGTAGGATGAAATGGGCTGGAGGGGGATGCAGTGGGATGGAGTGGGATTGATTGGGATGGAGTGGGATGTAGTGGGATGGAGTGGGTTGGAGTGGGATGGAGTGGGTTGGAGTGGGTTGGAGTGGGATGGATTGAGTTGGAGTGGGTTGTAGTGGGATGGAGTGGGACTGAGTGGGATGGATTAGGATGGAGTGGGACTGAGTGGAATGGAGTAGGATGCAGTGGGATGGAGTGGGATGGAGTGGGATGGATTAGGATGGAGTGGGATGTAGTGGGATGCAGTAGGATGAAATGGGCTGGAGTGGGATGGAGTGGGATTGAGTGGGATGGAGTGGGACTGAGTGGGATGGAATGGGATGGAGTGGGATGGAGTGGGATGGAGTAGGATGGAGTGGGATGGAGTAGGATGGAGTGGGATGGAGGGGGATGGAGTGGGATGGAATGAGATAGAACGGGTGCTCTAATCCAGTAGCAATTCTTCTGAATCTGAACGACAGAGGGCGTTTATTATAATCACCTCAAATATTCTTGAAAAATAAATTCTAAATACAGGGATTAGGTATATGAAAACGATATGATTTATAAAAAACGTGGCGAGAATTAAGCGCTTCGCACTAAAAAATACATTGTTAAATTCCGACATCCACGCGAACGAAGTCGCGGGCACAGCTAGTGTATTAATAATCACGTTCAGGAAATGTTTTGAATTATGTTTTTAGTACATGTCAGCCATACACATACGAGTATTATGAGCACTACAGCCATTTAATATTACTATTTTTAAATAAATATTAACTTTTAACTAATTGATTTTATCACGCTTTTACAAAAAATACAAAAATATATATTAAAAACATGTCTATTATTTCGTGAGTAGGTAAGTACCTAGTCTATTTAGTCAAAAGTAGGAAATAAAATAATATACTTAGGTATATTTAATGGCATATTTATTTATGGCTTTCTTGAAAATAGAGAGTGGAATTTAGTATTCATATTTTTATTATATTTAATTAATCAAAATATTAATACAGTATAAAAATAAATGAAGCATTAAAATATGCAACGTGTAACGTTAATAGCGCAAAACCTCTCGTGGGGTAACTTAGCCCATGTTACTGAACAATGTTTGTTCTAAGACTTTTGGAAATTCGCAAAAAAAAAACACACTGATGGGTCAAACATTGTTTAGTAAGATGGGCTGAGTTACCCCACGAGAGGTTTTGTGCTGGTTGTATGTATACATATTATTCTATTTCCTACTTTTTAACTAAATTGAGTACTTAGTACGAGTGCTTACCTACTGAGTTACGCTACCGAGGAAATAAAAGACATATATTTAGAGAACTATGTGTTTTGAAAGTGTAATAAAGCGATTAATTAAAATATTAAAATTATATTACTTAGTAAAAATAAATAGTAACTAGAAAAATAATAATATGTATAATAAAGGGCTGGAGTGCTCATATTATGTGTATAGGTTACATGGACTGAAAAAACATAATCAAAATATTTCCTGAACGTGATTATTTTTCACACGAAACTACTTTTAGAGTGCTAATAACTGTGCAAAATAATAAAAAAATAATCGAGCTTTATATAGTATAATTAATTGTGTGTAAACGGTTTTTATTTAAAACCATTATAATCATATTGACATTCATTTTGAGGAGTGCTCAATTTGAGAAGTGCACAATTTGCGAAATGCACAGTTTGCGAATTACTATTTTGAGAAGTGCACAATTTGCGAATTGCACAATTTGCGAAGTGCACATTTTGCGTCAAGTGCACAATTTGCGAAGTGCACAATCTGCGTCAAACCCTAGATTGATATTGTCAATGCATAGATAGTGTCAATTCCAATCTTGCCGTGTCTTAACGTTACCACAGACGCAGCATGACCACTTGAGTAGCTATGTATTTTTCCTTCATTTATGACATCGTGACGAAGAAGAGTGTTTAAACGTTCTGCCAGTTTATTTTTCGTTACTTCTGGGTTAAGCGCCTCGTCCACGGAGAGAGAATAGAGCTAGACAGCTTGGAGACTAATCTAATCTATACTCTCATTTCTACGCACACGTAGAGATCATTAGAGCACCCTATTGCATTTTTTGCTCTATCGTAGGGTAGCTCTATCATAGAGAAATTTTGGCCTGCGTACACTACACTACTCGTAGACTAAATATATTCGGTCACTAGGTATATACACTTTCAATCATAGCTCTCTCAGTTGAAAACATGTCGCGGTCACGCTTAGCTGCTGCGATTGTGGTTTCTTTGTTATTCAAAAAGAAAAAAAAAGAAAAATATTGAAAGAAGCTGCTGGGTTAAACAATTAAACTTAAATGCTTCACTAATAATTGTTAAGCAATTATTTTTTTGTTACGATGTTTATAATCATTATGAGATCTATTCCATAAATCTGGAAAGCCTTCATACATGTATCATTTTAATGGTTTCGTCTTTTGACCAAACACGTTTCGACATTCTTCAAGGTAATAAAGCAATGCAGAACACGTGTTTCGCTACTCAAGCTCTAGCTAGACTGATTAAGGCGGGTAGACAATTCGAGAGCTCTCTATTCATATCGCATGTCTCGGTCTCGCACCTGCGTCCACGACGCCTTCCGAGAGTAGCCGAGCGTGTCTACGTAGACTGTAGTGATACTCTAGCTAGGGTAGTCTCGCTTATGTGTACACGTCGTAGATTGCCCTATGAGACTCGCTCTACGTTATTTTAATCTATCGTGGACGAGGCGCTTTAGGCTTGACGTGAGCTTACTATTCATTATGACTCTCCGAAACTGCAGAAGAAATCGAAATGTCTCTTGCATGTTCTACATCGTATCGCCTCACGCACTCAAAGGCCACGGGCATATCATCTCATAAGCTGAGTGTATGAACAGAACATTGTTGAGCTAAGATAACGGAGTGCTAAATATATCCTCTTTTATAGCTTTGCTGATTACGAATCACGTAACCTCTGTATGCAACTTTGTTGATTGCATCTTCCTTACCAAGATATATTGCCGCTTTTATAATTCTCTTGCAGAGATGATGAGTGCGTTTAAAAACAATAAGTATTTCATAATAGTAAGACCTTTGTAACTCTTTCAATGAGCTCATAACAAGGCTTGCTCCAACTATGTTGGGGTCAGCTTCCAGTCGCAGAAATGTAAAAATTGGATATGGTCAAGATGTAAATGACATAAAGTAGTAGTGGAACATTTAAATAACTTGGTAAGTGTGCTTGAACTGAATGTGTGACTAAAGTTTCAGTAAGTAACATTTTAAAAATTTTAGATATCTCCTCATCAATACCGAAATTAAAACACTCCTCGCGTCAATTAAAGCCCTACCCTTTTAGATTAACACTTAATTGAATTGAACCAAAAGCCAGAACATATCTTTCTATTTAGCTTTAAAAGTTACTGTCTGTAAAGCGTTTAATTAAGACCCAATTCCTTTAACTGCTTATTGGATAGATTAGGGGGATGTTCATTGTCCTTTATCAGGAGCTCCTGATAAGGGGGGTTTATGCTTTTCGGCCTTTGTATCATTTGGTGGTTCTTTATTCCCAAGAATATGTCCAGTAGCTCGTCTACGATTCATCCGCAGATACAAGTGAGCTAGTTCTTTTCGGCAGAGTCGACAGCGCGCAGGCGATGGCGCAGGTGTTGCTGATGTCTATAGGCTACGTCGACAACTTTCTAACAGACGAACTGGATGCTTGTTTACCAACTAATAACAAAATGGGTCTGATGGGCAGAAAAGCTGTTGGTAGACCAAATGGGTGGATGAAATTCAAATGATCACGGGTGAGACATGTTTGAGATTTGCGTAGACAAGGAATTTTGGATCTAAAAATCTACCATAGACAATTTTGATAACCTTGAATGGAGGTTTAAGAAGTCAAGTTTGGTTGAAGTCTGCTGGTATTATAATAGTAATATCTGAAGACATCATGTTTTTGATGCTCATTCAGTTTAATTTCTTTCACAGATTCCAATTTATAACCCTCATTCTTCATACTGGCAACATAAATCAAAGATTCTTTAATAATATGGGTCATGATGATAAATGACAAAATAAAAAGTGGGTAGGTAAACGCATTTCCAAAAATCATAACATTTTAAATTATTCTTGACCTATATTTTATTAGAAATAAGTAGGTGATTCATGAGCAGTCAACACGCAAAGTATGCCAGCGCCGGCGCATCACAGGTGTGAGATTCCGGACTAAGTGCGCATGTGCAGTGAGTCACTGAAACAATCACTCATAGTTGAATCTAAAGAAAACTATAAGATACTGAAAAGTAAAATTAATTGAGATTGAAATAGTTGCAACTTGGATAGGTACGTGTCTAGAAAATCAATATAAAATTAAAATGAAATAAATACATTTTAAGCTAATCACAAAATCTTATTTGAGTTTCTATTCTAAATAACACCTGTGTAATCACATCCTCTTCACGTTCGTACAAAAATACAGACATTTTCGATCTATTTTTTTCTTTAGAGGTCCACAATCTAGTGGTGACCTTGTATCTTGGCACCAGACGTTAGGTTTTATTGGTTTTTGACAAACAGGTTTATTGCCGGCCAATTTAGGAATCGGGCGTCTTTTAGAATTATTATTTAAGTTGTTTCGCAAACTTGAGGTGTAGGTTCAAGTTATTAAATATTTTCTCTTTGTTATTAGATTATATTCTAAAGCAGCATAGTTCTTCTCAGTTACTCTGGGACAGAATAAAAAAAATAGCAAAAATACTTTAAATTTAAGACTTGTATACCTGAATTAATGTTCCTCGCCCTCCTTGGGGAGGCTTATGTCCTGTAGAGGACTGCAATAGGCTAAAATGAGGATGATGGTGACGTTTTAGGACTTAAACATGATGTAAGTATACTTCTGGCTAACTCTTTGTGATTTTATGTTTTGTCTTGTCTTAAAACTAGGGATGCATCGATACGCCTTTTCGCCGATACGATACCGATACCGATACTCTTATAAAAATATCGGCGATACCGATACCGATACCGATACGCATGTTGTGTAAAAAACTAAGATAAATTAAATAAATCACGAGTCACTTTTTTTCATATAAAAAGCAATGACATAGGTTGTTATTAGATACATTATAATTACACATTTTAGTAATTAAAATTAAAATTAATAAGATTTCTGTTTAAAAAACATAGTAATTTTATTTTTCGGAAATGGGCGATTTCACAAATCTGCTTGGCAAAGGATTCCCCTTGCATAGTTCGTGCCTCGTTTGCATCGAAATAAACGAGAAACACGCTCGTTTACACTATATTTTTAAATTAAAAAGTATCGTTGAATCGGTCATAAAAATATCGTCGATACCGATATATCGGTTAACCCGCAGTATCGCCGATATATCGGTATCGGTATCGGTATCGGTATCGGATGCATCGCTACTTAAAACTCTAATTAGTGTAACCGCCCCGTATCATAAGCCCTTAAACAGAAGTACCCACTTATGCAGGTAGGATGCTATGATGACAACCACTAAATCGCCATCAGCTATAATGTCCTATTTCTGTTCGAGATGGGCACCGGCCATTGAAGCGTATCACGTAACACTAAACCGCAGCTATTCAAGTAATCTGTGCTATAGGTGCGTTGGCTCCACTTGCTGTTAGGTCCCATCGTTGACGATTCGCGGTAAGCATGGCGAGTTCCCTATTAACGAGGGTATAGTTCTGATAAATTTTATCGAGCGATTGTGACAGTTGATTTGCGCCTAGTTACATGCTGGTATATAGTTTCTGAAGTTATGCTCTGCCTTCTAATCAGTGTTGCTTGGCCAGCGCCAGCGTTTTAATTTGCAAAAGAAAATACTCGTTGTTGTCTATGCAGAAAACGGAGTTCTTGCCAGTTCCATGATCAATCAGCGATATCTATGATATCTCTTACTCGAAGCCTACACTTAGTGGTTTTTTCACCTTTATTGTACTAATGCTGGGCAAAGGGCTTTCCTTTGTCCAGCTTTCTTCGGCAATTCTCGCATTAGTATCTAAGTCGATACGCTAGCGATTTCTAGGCCTCTCTCGGCATTGACACCCTTCTGCTGGCACCCCCACGTGAAGATTTTGGGCCATCGATCCCAATGGGCTATACTTGGCCACACTTAATTGCATCAGAAATCGAGAATTCAGTATTGTTATCTATCGACTTTC
The DNA here is from genome assembly GCA_954870645.1 of Agrotis clavis. Lineage (NCBI taxonomy): Eukaryota > Metazoa > Arthropoda > Insecta > Lepidoptera > Noctuidae > Agrotis > Agrotis clavis. The sequence continues at coordinate 25,622,785 of OX940922.1, forward strand.
TCGTCTGTAATAGGACATGTCTCTGAACTTGAAACACTGAACACGTGATGCGTTGTAACGTGGCTCGTATTATGTTAATTGTGCAATAGCTCAGATAATTATTATTGCTTGGTAAAATAGAGGATGATTCACTGAGACGGGTCTCTGTGGAAAAAATTGTTGTTGTATGCGATAAGAGACCTCTCAATGAATCACCCTGTATATCGTCACTCTTCCAGCAGTATTTAGGGTGATGTAGGGTCAAGTTTTTGTTGAAGTCTGTTTTAAATACTTTTAGTTCATGACAGTCCTTGGGAAACCATTTGTCGTTATTATTTTCCCATGATTTTTTTAGAGACACCAGTTAGTTCCCTGAATTTGCTATAGTCTTCGATAAAAAATGTAAAATATTAAAAAAATACATTGGTTTAAGGTCCAAAAGAGGATGGAACATGAGTTTCTAAATCTACTATAGAATAATGGTAATAAATAATGAAGTAAGAATAATGGTAACAAATTGATGATGTACAAAGTGCACAAGAAGAAGTGTAATGAATTTGAAGTTGACTAGCAAGCGATTCGAGAGAAGAAAAAGAAGAAACAAATGTGTCAGATTAAATCTAATAAATTAGTAAAGCCAACATAATTCAAGACATGCACAGATTCCAAGAAACAAGACAGTTCCATACATAATTCAAAACAATCTAATTCACAACAAATTACATGAAGAACAAAACAAATCATAAAGCACTACTAGGCTAGGAGTACGTGCTCGTGTTAATGAAATGATGTCATCTGCGCGTGATTAAGCAACGCGCGGTTATCACGCGACCTTTATATCGTGGACGTCGAAAATAAAGGTGATCTGTCTTTACTTGTTAAAAATATTTTTGTTAAATGGACTGTGTCATTCTGAGCTAGTAAATTGAGTGGGGAACATAAATAGGTACTTATTGACAATTCAAATTACTTTTCAAATCATATACCTATTGAACTAGCGTTTTTTTTTTTTAAATTGTAAACTTATGCAAAAAATTAGCTTAAAACCCTCTATATGGTTCCATCTAAATATTTCTCTAAAGATGCTTTAATTTGAAATATGTAAATGTATTTTTGGCAATATATTTTATCTCAACCAATGTCTACTTATCATCAGCTGACAGAATACAGCAGATGAAATTGTTATTGAAATAAACAGATTTTCATCAACAATTACAAAGTTGGATTTCATGTGCTAAGAAATCAATATTCTGGCAGAACATGTTCATGTGAAGGTACACCAAATTAATGTAGGTGTTCACTGGCGTTAATAAAATAAGTAAACATGTACATTTAAAAATACCTAGTCTGTATTTGTACACCTAAATACATGAATGAAGTCATCCATGCCGGAAAGTCACAGCATTCCTTATTCGAAATATAGTGGAAATGGATAACCAGATCTAAGAATTGATCAGACTTCCAAAAACAGACAGTATGACGACCTATTTAGACATGCAAGAGCTTGCATGCAACTACATTACTGACTATTAATGGAATGATCAAATTCCGCGATGTAGTCAAAACTTGCATGATTGCATGCTCTTGTATGTCTAAATGTGGTGAGAGATGTTTAATAACTTCAATAGTTTTTGTATATTTATACGCATTAACACCTGCTCAGTTCTCCTCGCAGTTGAATTTTTCTTTCCACAAAATTTTCTACAGTACCCTAGCTACTCTTGGCAAAAACTTATCTCTTTTGACCATCAATATTTTGCATATTTCTTGTACCCCTCCTGTCGTTAACACTTTATTTACGGACACTTGCGTGCTTACAAACCGTTTAATTATACACGAAAAATCAAAACCAAGACTTGCAAGACCGTCACGGTTTCAAATCATTTTTTTTAAATATGTTTATGTAAATGCACTGTAAAATAAAGTAAGTGTGTATCGGGAAACTTAGGTTTACTAACCTAGTATTTTGAATTTGATAATCTTTTCTATTTTCAAGTTGTAATTTGCAGTGCTTCCGTGGCACGTCCTATGTTTCTTTTACGGGTATTTTTACTTATTTTATGCTTTATGTTATTGACTAGCGTTTTCCGGGGATTAGTTTGCGACCACTTCCGCACTGTGTTCTGGCTCAAGTTGACACCTGTGTATATTTCTTAATAAGATATGTCTGAAATAATATTCTAAATTTCAACATTCAAAGTTATCCATGTTCTTTCATTTTGTCCTGCTCATTCCACATTTTTCTTTGTGTCTAGGTGATAGGCCATTCAAAGAGTTAACTTGTGGTTTACCGAAGTGACGCCATTGTCTCCCCCTCCGGAAAGGAAGCGCCTTAGCGTGACGGCTGTACATTTATATATCTATGTACAAAGTAGCTGCAGGTTCTACCTATGCTTATGTACCTATGTTTGTATGGCAGTCTTAGATAATCGCATGAAAGCGGATACAACTTGATGGATCGCTGTTTTATAGGGGAAAATGATGGCTTTTTTACGATTACGACGACGTATGGACGTTTGGTAGCGTATATAGGTCGAGACAGGGTCTCCAAATATTCATGATTGAACTTATTTTAGAACGGTTTTTGATATTAAAATCATGCTTAAAGTTAACTGGACGGACTTGTATAAAAGACAGAACGGGAAATGATATACGAGTATGTATGTTCACATACATACCCAAATAGGTAAGTAGTATTATCCTGAAATCAATAGAATCCATTAGTTGGATTAAAGACAACGTGAGACTCGCAGGCAGCCGAGATGCAAGTGGCTGATCGTCATTTGGCTTAGAGAAATTTATTTAGTGTGAAACCACGGGAAACGAATAGTACAGTAAATTTCCACCAAGTCAAGCCAACTAAATCCGTACCTAATCCAACTTGGGTGGTCCCACAACCTACATAACGAACTGGGGCAGTCTTATAGTTTCCTGTCGATTTCTATCCTCAATGTAAGGTTTCGCTGTCAAACCACTGTATTTATTGGCCATCTAGATAGGCAGTTACAAGCAGATGCCTGTCTGCTGGCCGTCTGGTTATAGCCAGCTAAATAAGGTCATATCGCTTACGTTGTTCACAAAGCTATGGCTGATGTGATAGAGAAAATTACTCGTATTGAGGAGAGAGATTATTGAAGAGAGTGCAATTTTCTGGACTGTCTTTTGTTACGAAAATGTTGAAGATCTGAGTAATTTTGTTCTCGACCGAAATAAAGATTTTTTTTCAAAGATTTAATAAAGAAAATAAAAAAGTGCTCAATTAATGGACTGTTTTGTATAATGTCCAGTTTTATAACAAAACCGATAATTGTCGGGTCACTGAAAACTTAAATAAAAGATAGTTATCATACAGTAATACATAACATACATAACGATATAATATAATATCATACATAACGTTCAGTCTTGAGTGCAACGCTGCGCCAGCATCGAAACTACAATTTGGTATTCATTAAGCTATCTACTGACAGCTACACGAGCGAGATCGTCAGGATCTCGTCGTGGCGTACAGCCTAGAAATTGTCTTACAGAATAACAATAGGTACAGCAAATGGTACGAAAACATGTTAATTATGAAAACTACTCTTATAAGAGCTGGAAAAGTCTGATAATAACAAAATTACAATAAAAATTAACATTCTTATCAAGTAAATAAATATTTTGTTCTACACAACGAGTTTAGTGCGCGTTATAAATGTTACAAGGACATGCGGTCATACATTGTTATGTTTTGGAAACTAATGTATGTATTTCTGTGTTTACGTTCACAAATGATAGAGGAGTCGAGTTGTAGAGTGGAGTGGTTTATTGTATCCTTGTCTTGTTGAGATTTAGGAAACTTCCAATCAATGCCGATTTATTACCAAAAAATAGTTTTTGTTATAACTATTTTATGCATTGATTTCGATTTAGAACTTTAGTGGTAGGTAGTTAAGAAGTTAACGAAATAATAATTTTTTGGTTGATTAATTTTAAAATCAAATCATTTAAAATAATTATAGTAAAAAGCATCGTAAAAGTCCTCCTCAACGCTATCAGCTGGTAGTGAGCTCAAGACACTCGCGACGATGATGCCTTCCGGCCAATGTAGAATCCAGCCTTTGGGTCACGTGAAGTATCAATTGATACTTACTTATTCTATGGTATCAACTAGCTCTTTAGGATTTCAACCCCAAACGAATATAAGTACTTAGTTTCTTAGTTTAGGTTCTATTATTTCGATCGAGGTTTTCAGGTTTTATTTTTCTATTTCCAGAAATTATGTACCTACAGGTACGCAACACTCGACATTACTTCTAAAGAACAGCTCATTATTAAGTCAGAAGTGGTCTTCAAGAAACTTATTTTACGGAGAACTACGGAGAGCTCTTTCTAGACTTTATTATTTACTTATCTTGTCTTTTCTCCAAGTTTGAAGTACTTTTGTTCTTGCTTGCCAACCTTCTTATTTTCAACGTATTCAGCTTGACCTGAAGAAAGTAACTGTCACTAGCGTCGAAAGTAACATGCCATTAAAAACATTCAAAGCTTATAGGCAAGCTAGTAATTTACTAGTCTAGACTGAACACAGCATTAGAATTCACGCACTAGTATTATACGCCCACACCATACGTGTAAGCGTGTCAATACGAATTTATTATTTAAATCCATAGAAAGTACATAAAGGTATATACGTAATTCGTGTATGTACATAAAGATGGCTGTAAAAACCCCTGAAACAAAAGCGTGAGTCATTTAATCGTGAAGGAGTTTGCTAACAAGCATTGATTAAGTACTGGCCATTTAAAAATGTGACGCTGTCACTCAACAATAACTGTTTGTCGTAATGTGAATATTATATTTTCTTCTCATAATATTAAACTGTTTTACAACGTTTATTTCTTTATTTCACTGCGCGGATCACTGTATCAGCTACAGAAACATACTCCCACAGGTTATGGGATAAGCACCGAAAAGAATTTGTACAACTTTGAGAAGAAAAGTGTAGAAAAATCTCTACAATAATGACTACGAAAACCATTGCCACAGGCGATAGCGCGCAGCAATCGTCATCTAGTTCGGGTGGATTACCGTCGATAGAGCGACTAGATGGTAGTTCAAATTATGCAAACTGGAAGTTTGACATGGAGTGCGTGTTAGTTCATGACGAGCTATGGAACTACATCAAGGCCGAACCAGACGTAGCAGACGCGAACGCTGTGAAGAAAGATCAAAAGGCAAGAGCGAAGATTTGTCTAATGATCAACAAAAGTTGCAAGGTCCATGTGAAGAGTGCTAAAACGGCAAAACAAGCTTGGGACGCCCTGAGGTCAGCGTATGAAGACAAGGGAATCAATAATAAGTGCAGATTATTATCCCGCCTTGTAAGCATAAAACTAGAGCAGTTTACCTCAGTGCCCGAGTACGTGACAGAGGTCATGAATGTATCCCAACAACTGAACGACCTTGGCAAAGAGATCGATGACGAGTTATTAGCCACCTTGATGCTACAGGGGCTGACGGAAGAGTTCATGCCCATGAAACTAGCCCTGGAGAACACAACAACTACACTTACCACAGACTATGTGAAGACTAAACTGCTTCAGTTGACTACATACCGAGGTAATAGTGAGTCAAACCAGAGGGAAGCAGCCCTTACCTCCAGATCCAAGAGAGTACCAAATAAAACACGGCAGAAAAGTGGACCACCATCTCAGAAGACCACGAAATGCTTCATTTGTGATTCTACGCTGCACAAAGCACGAGAATGTCCGGATAATCCTCTCAAGAAGGCGACGGCGCACTCTACGATGCACACAGAAGTGCATACAGCGGTGGACACTGTGGACGATGGAGCGCTGCACAGTGCCATGGCGACGTCTACCTCCTCGAGCAGATATGAGTTCATCGTGGATACGGGAGCATCAGATCACATGACGTATAATAAGGAGTGGTTGAGGAACTATGTAAAGCATGATAAGATAGAGATTTCATGTGCGGATGGCGGTAAAGTATATGGTATAGGAAAAGGAGATGTGGTAAGTAAAAATGGAAAGAATGTGTGTGTAGCAGGAGCTATGTATGTACCTGAACTGTCAGTGAACTTACTGAGCGTGAGTACATTGGTGAAGAGAGGTAGGGTAGTAGTATTTTCAAAGGCTGGATGTGAGATATATGACTCGGATGATTGCGTAGTGAAAGGCAAAGTGACTGTTAGGTGTATGGAAGAGAGAGGTATTTATAAACTTAAACACTATCCACAGTGCACGGCACCGGCGGCGGCGCTGGCCCTTGACGTACACAAAGATGAGTCACTAGAGTTGTGGCATCGGAGGATGGGCCACCTAGGAGTACGCAATCTAAAGCTAATGAGAGATAAGTTAGCAAACGGGGTAAGTTTCCCAGATTCTAATAATAAGTTGGAATGCGTTGCTTGTCTATTAGGCAAACAGACTAGGCAGCCCTTTCCAAAGAAGAAGGCTTCTAGAGCCAAGGATGTACTGGAGCTCGTACATTCTGATATCTGTGGGCCAATGAGTGTTGAATCGTTTACAGGTTTTAAATACTTTATGACACTCATTGATGATAAAACGCGGAAGACTTTCATGTATGCACTCAGGAGAAAGAGTGAGGCCGTAGAGAAAATTAAAGAGTTTAAGGTTCTCGTAGAGACACAGACCGGCAAGAAACTGAAAGCAATCCGTACAGATAACGGGAAAGAGTATGTCAATAAGGAGATGAAACAATTCACCAAAGAGAATGGTATTGTACACCAACTAACCGTTGAGTATTCTCCTCAGATGAACCCATGCGCAGAGAGAGCAAACAGGACAATTTGCGAGAAAAGCAGGAGTATGTTACAGGAAGCAGGTTTGGATGAGCGCTTCTGGGCCGAGGCCGTCAGACATGCTGTTTATTTGAAGAATCGCTCACCAACGATCGCTGTCCAAAACATGACACCAGAAGAAGCCTGGACTGGCAAGAAAACAGATGTAAGCCACATAAAAGTGTTTGGATGTAAGGCGTACATGCATATTCCTGACCAGAAACGCAAGAAATGGGATCCTAAGAGTAAGGAGCTTATTCATGTAGGATATGAAGAGAATACGAAGGCGTATAGACTAGTTGACCCCGTTACACACAATGTGCACAGAGCGCGTGACGTTGTATTTTTTGAAAATACTCCAGCTGGCAACCAAGGCAAGAAATCTCGGCCTTCATTAGTGGTGCCAGTAGCGGACGTACTCAGTGGTGAGGCACCACCTGCGCAGCCCAGTACTGAAGTAGAACCGGCGCGTCAAGGAGGAGGTGGTGGAGGAGATAGAAGCTCTCTCCAGTCTGAGGATGAGGAGTACACCTCAGCAGACGAGGTAGAAATCTCAGTAGTAGATACTCCCGATACAGCCGTTTCGGATGAGAATAGAGCAAGAGCAACTGAGGAAGCGACTGATCGGAGGTATCCTGTACGAAACAGGACGCCGAGAGAGATTCCGGGTGCAGTTCTATATCACGTAGACAGTGATCCTATACAACTAGACGACACTATATCAGTGAAGGACGCACTAACAGGGAAAGACAAAATGCAGTGGCAGAAGGCAATTAAGGAGGAGCTAGACGCCCTTAAGAAGAATAAGACGTGGGAGCTAGTGAAACGGGAATCTGGACAGAATGTGATTGACTCAAAATGGATCCTCAAAATAAAGTCTGAAGCTGGAAATAAACAAAGATACAAGGCAAGACTTGTAGCGAGAGGATTCAAACAGAGAGAAGGAATCGATTATTCAGACACCTACTCACCAGTGATACGGCACAGCTCGCTACGTTTATGTTTGGCCTTAGCCTCAGAGAAGAAACTGCATATTGATCAAATGGACGTGAAGACTGCTTTTCTTAATGGATACATAAAGGAAAAAGTATACATGAAGCAACCAGAGGGGTGCGAAGAGAAAGGAAAAGAAGACCATGTCTGTCTTTTAAAGAGGTCTTTGTATGGTCTAAAGCAGGCGCCACGAGCATGGAACGAGAGGTTGGATTCAGCTTTGAAGACAATGAAATTCCAACAACTGGAAAATGAACCATGTGTCTATGTTAGAAAAAGCCAACACAGATTCATCATACTGGCCGTGTATGTTGATGACATCCTGATATTCTGGAACAACAAGAGTGAAATGTTACAGATAAAGAAAGAATTGATGGATACGTTCGAGATGAGAGATCTCGGCAAAGCGGAACTGTTTTTAGGAATGCGACTTCGACAGTCGGATGATTCAGTTACGTTGGACCAAGAAGGATATTTAGAGAAAGTATTGAAAAAGTTCAATATGGAGAACTGCAAACCAGTAGCTACTCCACTGGTCCCTGGGCTAAGACTGAGTAAACCAGAAGAAGCAAACTATGAGTCACCTAAAAATATTCCCTACCGCGAGTTGTTAGGTTCGATCATGTACTTAGCAGTATGTACAAGGCCTGACATTGCATATGCCACAAGTTACTTGAGTCAGTTCAATAGCTGTTACGGAGAAGTACACTGGCAAGCAGCTAAGCGAGTGCTGCGGTACCTAAAGGGTACAAAGAGTCTTGGACTTCACTTCAAACGATGTGAGCGAGATCTTGAAGCTTTTGTCGATGCAGATCATGGAGGTGATATCACCGACAGAAAGTCTTATTCGGGATATGTATTCAAATTCGGCTCTGCATCTGTTAATTGGGAAAGCAGAAAACAAACTGTTGTAGCTTTGTCTAGCGCCGAAGCCGAATACATAAGTTTATCGAACGCTGCAAGAGAAGCAACGTTTCTGAGGAGATTTTTTGAAGAGCTTACTGGTCTTCAGAAAACAATCGTGTTTAGCTGTGATAGTCAGTCAGCTATGGCGATAGCTAAAAACTGTTCACACCACAAACAAACGAAACACATTGATCTCAGAGTACACTTTGTCAGAGAAGCCGTACAGAACAACACCATAGATCTGAAGTATGTAGAGACCGAGTCTATGATTGCAGATGTGATGACTAAACCCTTAACGAAAGGAAAGTTGGAGTTCTGTGTAAGAGGTATGGGGATGGGTCCTGTTGTGTGAGTTTGATGTGTAAGAGTGAGATTAATGTTAGATGTGCTGGTAGGTTAAGAGGTGCCGGTAACAATGCCTGTTAAGGAGGAGTGAAGGAGTTTGCTAACAAGCATTGATTAAGTACTGGCCATTTAAAAATGTGACGCTGTCACTCAACAATAACTGTTTGTCGTAATGTGAATATTATATTTTCTTCTCATAATATTAAACTGTTTTACAACGTTTATTTCTTTATTTCACTGCGCGGATCACTGTATCAGCTACAGAAACATACTCCCACAAATCGATATTGAAGCAAAATAAGGCCGTTAGAATTGGGGAAATAAAATTCAAATTGGTTTTTAGTCACGCTATGATCCTTGTAGGATAACTGAACAATGGTGACCTTTTAACGTAGATATCTTCTTACTAGCCCATTTTATGGTTGATATTCTGATGAAACTGTGGAACCTCGCAGACACCATGAAACGATGCCCCACCTCACGTGAGTGGTGTCTGTGACAGGAGTAATGCACTATTTGTCCAACGCTACTTGCATTTTCAATTAACTGTATCACGCAGTGTCTTGGGACAGTTGGGCAGTGACCAAAAGTGTGAAAGGTTTTAATTGAACTTGGTTATTTTTAAGACTCATTGACACAACGAAGAAAAACAGAAAAAAACATGCATGTCAAATTGAAAACCATTTTTTAGTCGGAGCAGGACCCGTTGTCATAATTACTAGGTTATGTTTTATTTTTTGTAAATTCATTCCTTCGTTATTTTCTAATTCAAAACACAACAAGTAAATACAATTATACAGCACTACTTAGGTCCATGTATACTGGTAGACTGCCTGTTCATTTTTTATATCTGTTTAGCAATATATGTAACCTGTATAAGGCCTCAGGCCATAAAATAAAACTTGGCGCAATTTGGAACTCTGTTGGTGGGAAAAAATCGAAGCCATTTACTGCTCGTACATGAATAATTTATTATGTACCTATTTAAGTTTAGATTAGGAGTGTAAGTGTTGGTGGAGGTGTAGGGGGGTTAGTGTACACTTACAGGAGTATTATCAACACCTAATCTAAACGTAGATAGGTACTTGCAGCTTTTTTCTGAGAAACTTAATTAACGCTTCTAATGTTTGTATCTAGCTAAATTCTTCCAAAGTATCTTGTGTGCTCACGGAGTGGGAAGCGGTCGCCTCCTTCTGCGAAGCAGTAATGCTCGTGAAGGAAGAGGCGGGCCGCGAGAGAGAGAGGACAGCGCCCTCCCTCCGCCCCAGCCGCAGTGGTAGGCGCCCACGGCGACGGACGTCGCTCGATGATCTCCGGCCACCGTAGGCGCGGGCATGCGGGCAGCGAGTAAAGGGCAACTCGCTGCCCGACCAAGGACCATGCCCGGGTCGACGGCGCGTTGTGTCCCACGCGCGCCTCAAAGAGCGTCAGCATAATGACGGGGCCCCAATCTCAGAGGGCCAAAGCCTGCCGGGGTCGCGGGATTATTCCCTTACCGTAACCCCGGAACATAACAGGCTATGAAGGACACCGTGGATTTTAGTCAGTAGAAGTCTGACAGTCCCTCCCGCCCTGCCCGGGGTTGGAGGACTCATTTGATGATTTTACCACGCTAAAAAAAAAAAAAAAAAAAGTATCTTGTGTGCTTTAAAAGCAGAAAGTCGGGATAATGTTTGTTATCATCAGCTATGTTTCAATGCCTGCAAAGGTCACGGAGCCTGTTGGGGACGCGGAATTGGACAAACGGGAAACCGTGACCCTGGAACGTAAAGAGCTATTTAAGGAACACCGTGGTTTTTAGCCAGTACGAGTCTGACAGTCCCTTTCGCTCCACCTAGGGGCACAAAAAGACTCTTAAAATTAAATATTATGTTTCATGTCCTAGCTTATTGGAAAGCAGGCTTTATTTTATAATATTATGTGATTGATAAAACAGGCAGCTAAATTGAAAACTAGTGCCCAGGGGTTACCTAACGTCGTTCTTGAAAACTTATACAATCCACTAAAACTCATACGTGTTATTTCATTTGTAATATGAATATTATCCTGTAATGTCCTGAGTGCAGTCTTCGCCTCTATAATTAAATTAATTGTGAGTCAGTGATAAGAAACGTTCGATCGATTACGATCGAGTGTCAATCACTTGATGTGGCCTTGTCGCGCCTTGTGTATGAATGTTTTAGAGTTTATTAGGAGCTTGTTTCCAATGTGTCGTTGTCAGCTGTTCTCATTGGGTTTTGATACCTAGCAGAACTGAAATACCTAGAAATAAACGTGAACGTGTGTTCTGATTTATGCCAATAACATCAATACAGAGTGAATTTTTCAACTGGGCGTGGATGGTTATATCCGAAACTATGAGGAATATCAAAAAACGTTAAAAGAGTCTAGAGGCCGATTTTGACGAAAATTTAAAGTGCATCATTGGAATTTTGAAAAATCAATAATCCTGGACAGAATTCGAACCCAATGGTTTTGGAAAAAAAAAACACACTATTCGATAGTGTTGCTAATAAGGATCACATTTTTGGAAGTACACAAATATACGTTACCTAACTGTATTCCCAATACAATGGAAATAAGCTCTAATAGAGACAGGTTGTTAGTTCATGGTCTATAAACACCAAACCATAGTCAATTGGGGCGGTTGACTCATAGCGCAGGAACATGTGGACATGTTCCATCCATTCATACAATTGTTATTCAAGCTCGTATCTGATTACAGGTTTGATACAACAATTTAAAATAATAAAATGGCTAGTTGAATTTGTCGTTGTAGCATACTAAATTGCAATTTAGACATTTGAAGCAGTTATTTACATTTTTAAATTTGAAATGAATTTGGTCTTGGTTTTAATGAAGCCCAAAAGCAAAGATTAGAACTATTGGGTCTTATCGAGTGAGCTCAACGCGAAGTTGCGCGAATTTCCCGAGCCAGCTGGTGCTTTTAGGAGATCGTGAATCATCAGTTGAATCGCTCAGCTACTTTGTAAGCTGTAATTTCATCAAAATCCGGTCAGACGTTTTTGATGACTTATCCAGACATTCGCAAACAGAATAAAAGTAAAATTAGATTTTTTTGTCGTGATAAACCCACGGTGTTCCTACATTCGCCCCGACCGTAAGAAATTAAGAATTATATAAGGTTAATGAAAATTCTCGCCTGGATCCTCATATTTATACCTACTTTTCACCTTGCACACACTTATTCATGTAAAATTGAAATATATTAATGTTACGAGTATGACCTTTTAACCTTTCAGTCTACAACCATGGTAACGATTATAGGCAAACACTACCTACTAACATAATACATAATATCTCAATGTTTCAAAACAAAACCGTTTCTTGCCCCATTTACTGCTTGCGATTACTCGTGATAAGCCGTAAACTGTAAGAAACGTTGAGCAATTACAGTATACGCTATTTATTAGACAATTCATCCGAAGTATGAGTTACTAGCTGTTGCCAGCGGCTTCACCCGCTGCAACTCAAAAATTATCCCACGGGAACATAAAATCGGGATAAAAACTATCCTATGTGTTAATCCAGGTTATAAACTATCTGTGTACCAAATTTTAACCAAATCCGTTCAGTGGTTTTTGCGTGAAAGAGTAACAAACATCCATACATCCATACTTACAAACTTTCGCATTTATAATAGTAGTAGGATTTAGGCTTTGAAAATCGATTTAATTTCTGTAAAACACTGTCCCTTCTTTTTCAAAATATACTCTTATTTTGTCTTCTCAAGCTCTAACATTGCCTTCGTTTACATCCTGAAACTTGCAGATATAAAGTAATGTCATAATGGCTACTTGGTCTATAAAATCTTGGTTTCTCAATTCGTAATAACAGCTGAGACTGAAATCTAAATGAAAACAGGTAAACCAGATAATATTCTATACATACTATACCAGCTGAGATTCCAAATCAACACGGTTTCGCCGGGGGCGGCGTCACTAAATAAACTACTTCCTGCACAAAAAGTTAGCCAAACAAAATTCAGCATTTGAGAATGATGTGATAGATAAATGAACCACGCAGTTAAATTGCATAGTGCCCATGGCCTTGTGTTCCGCGTCGCTTGTTCGTGTTTTAATAGTTTCTGTAACCATTATAAATCCAGACATGCGTGGGAGTTGATCTATGGAAGATAAAAGGGATTCGTTCGACATGAATCTACATAAAAGCCTTGCTATGGTAAATTGAACGGTCGAGGTCTTTTTAATTTTATGGGTAGAGAAGAATATATGGCTTAAATAACTTCGTTCTCATTTTGAAGGAGATTGAGAAACGTTGATAAGGAAATTGGGTAGTTCGATGCTTGATTCATTAAATTCTGCAAACGCATTTGTGATTTCCCGTAAAATAGGCTAGACACAGTTTTATTTATTTGACATGAACACTTAGTTACATACGTTGAAATTCAGCAATATTTAAAAAGAAACAAACATATCATGGGGAATGAAACAAATAATATAAACACTATAACACTAACAAAAAACATTTACACAAATGCAAGAATCATCTTTCATTATCGACTTTAGAATAAAAACAACGTTCATGATGAGTATCTGTGCAAATTCTTTTTTGGATCGTGGAAAATAGTGGAAATATTCCAGTCGATGTTGATGCAACCGGAACTAAACACTTTGATTTGATCGAAGGTTGAAATAATATCAATTCATTGAATTATTCCACGTTTTATATTACGAAGTTTACGAATATTGAATGATCGGAAGAAATGTATAACGCCTATTGTGACTTGCCTAGGAATGTAAAACGTACGATTAGTTCTGTTATTGATTAAATTAGTAACAGTGATAATTTTCAAGGTTCTCTGACTTGTATTGCTTTTCTGACTTGTATTGCCCGGTTCTCTGACTTGTATTATATAGAAATAAATATTTTGTATTTTGTATTGTATTTTTGTATTTGTATTGCTTTTGAACGAACATAATTATTATGATTCTCTTTTTTATTTAGTATTACTTTTACAAGGATCGTAGTAGGTGGCATTCTGGTAGTAACTTTTAATGGGAAAAAGCTTGAGGTTATGGACACATTAGATCATAAATTCAAAAATTTTCCCATATCAATATATTTGTATACAAAATTAGTTTGAAACACTTTCCTCACGGTCTTCTTGTATTATATTTTTAATATCGCAGGTACGATTTGAGTCCCAACTAATCTTAAATGAACTTGAACCGAGACCATGACCACCGCGTTTAAAATAATAATAAAATATGTTCTTAAGACAGAGAATCAAATTGTACTTTTTGTCAAACAAAATTCTACCACAAAAATGTTGGCCAAAGAATACCACCTTGCGAAATCTAAGAACACAAAATGCAATAAATGCATTTGACTTTGCAAAACAACTTTTAGAACCTATCGTGTAACTGCCTAAATTCTTCAACATTTTGTACTTGCCATTTCACTCTCGCTTATAGTTTTTCCTTGTCGTTCGCTGGAGGTGACCTCACCGCGCTTGCGCAACCAAGTGGTCAAACGCCAGTCGCCATACGATGATCTAATGACATTTTATACGTGTTTTTTTTTGCGATATATATTTTACGATACTTTATGGTTCTACATATTTAATGTGGCGATTTATTTTCCCTATAATATTGTAGTCTAACCTATTGAGAATAATATTAGCTGACTATGGTTTGGTTTTGTGATATGGTATTTTATGTTCAAGAGTCGAAGTTTTATAAAATACTAAATTATTAACGTGAAAGCAGACTTGATTTCATTTTAATTGATTTTAGTAAGCAATTTAGATGTAACAAGATACATAATAATTCCGAAATGGAGGAGTTTTTTTGTGGGAGAATCGAATGACATAAAAACAGCAGGTAGTTTTTTAGGATCAACTTCGCTTAGGGAGTACTAAACATTCCGTGCCTCACTGCCTCTTCTTTTTTACTGCTGGCGCTACATAACACGTGAATCAGATACATTAACTGTAATTGATGTTCAAAGGAATCTTTACACGGACTCTTAAAATAACTCTACCTGTTCATTACTTCGAGAAAAATGAACTTGATTTTATTATTGCATAAACATATATCATCGGGTTGTAGTATAAATAAATGGTTGCAATATCTTCTTTTCTTATTAGATCGTGCACTATTAAAGTGCAGACACTCACCATTATTACGAAGAATTAACCAGAATAACCAGATTTAGATAAAACTCTAGCCACTCTAGAAATAGCCTTAAAAAAAAACTTACTAATCACGTTTTGGAATCTATAATATTGCGTGCACCTAAGGTTTTGCTTAAAAATACTTCATAGAAAGTCTTGCTTTTCTTAAATGAAACTTTGTTGTTACCGGGTAAGGTAGGCTTTGGTGTGATGACAAAGTTTCGACCTTAAAAGTCCAGACACTCTGTGGCTGGAATTCAAAATGGAAGATAAAAGTGGAATGTTGCGCTATCTGTGCTCTTGCGCATTGTGCATAATGTTCTTTAAGGATAATGTGGGTATTTATGCAATCTATTGGTGTAATGTGATGTTAACGAGGTATTGTACTGTAAGTGCTTATGTGAAATGACTTTATAAGGACTGTGTTAAGGATTTAATAGTTGCCTAGTTGAAATTGGTCTTGACTATAGTGGGAAATCGTATCTGGAATGGCCTTATTTGACTGACGATAGGAATAACGCATGCTTATTGATGGTAAAGTAGCTGGTACAAGCAACAAAGCTCATACTTTGGGGCGGGTACTGTAGGAGATAACCGTGTGGTGTTTTAAATAGAGCTGATTCTCAACCTTATTTGAAAGGATTTTGAGTCAAGATTGAATGTCACTTGCGTCTCAAAACAACATTTGTTTTGACCATGGCTAAGATCATTTCAGCCTTTTTTTTTTTTTTTTAGGTGGTTAAATCATCAAATGAGTCCTCCCGCCCTGGGTGGGGCGAAAGGGACTGTCAGACTCTTACTGACTAAAATCCACCCTTGTTCCTTCGGACGCCCTTTACGTTCCGGGGCCACGGTATCCTGTGTTAAGAAAAATCCCGTGACCCCAGCAGGCATTTGGCGCGAAACACGACGCGCCACCGACCCGGGCTTGGTCCTTGGTCGGACGGCGAGCTACCCATTACTCACCGTCCGCAAGCCCGCTCCGCCGCTGTGCCCTCTGCTATTCAGAGGGACACGCGTTGGAGCGTCCACCTGACAGGCTATTTGCATACGGGCAATGAGACCCCATAGGCACACAGTGCCTAAGGAAGAGTTTTTGCCCGCATCCCAGGGTGCACCGGCCCGAAAAACTGGTCTTCCCCCCGGACCTATCCGAGAGGGAACTCCAGTCCACGGGCGCACGTGGAGGTTTCCTGTCTTAGCACCCCAAGATCATTTCAGCCTTAGCGGACTTTTATCTAAGATGGCAAAGTAATTATGAAGACATTAGCATATTTTATGAAGTGCGGTTAGTCATAGAAATACTTCACCAAAATAAAAAGGCACTTAAGAACGCTACTATTGTCACGTAGACATTCGAATGTTCATACAAGTTGTTGTTTTGCTTCTGATTTAATAAATATGGCAAGAATAGTTTTTGGTATTTTCCTTAATCTCAAAATATTATACATTAATTCCAGCTTGTTGATTTACCTACAATATCTATTTGTAAAATAAAAGTAGTTGTGCATTAAATGGTGTGCAATAAAGTATATTTTTATCTACTATCCTATCTATCTATTACAATAAAGTATAAACATGGTATAAACTATCTTCTATTTCAAAAACACTTATCAAGAAACTAAAAATGTTACATCTGTGGGAGGAATTTTTCAAGAATCATTCAAACTCTTGCGCAAGTTGATCCTGAACCCAGCATGCTCAGGCTGCGCGGTACTGGAAGTAAATTTGAAATCTTTAGATGTCAAACTTATTGATTCTTTTGTTCGTCTGAAGGTGTGAATCTTAATTACAGTAAACATACTTGGAAATATTACGAGCATCTTCAGAATTTTTAAATTAGTATGTTATTTTATAATACAAGATGCAACGGAAATGCCAATAAGATTAGTTTTCCTCCTGTGTTATAATGGTTCTTATTAACATGCGTTTCAGCAAATAAGACACATGATAATGTTGTCACTTATTTACATTCTTTGATCACGTTTAGGGATTTCCGTTCTACACGTGCCTCAAAATTTAATTGTTCGGCTTTAGCGAGATCTCCCACGACTTCATTTTCATCATTACCTTTAAGTTTTCTACCAGTTTTACTATCAATTTGACAACAAATAGTCGTCGCTTGTTTGGTTGTAACAATATCGTCTCGTTTTACTTTTATGTTACGATATTTCTTTTCACCTATTGCTCATTTGACTCTGAAGTCAGTTTCACCTGCAGCTATTGTCATATTCTTTACATTCTAAATTAGACATTCTTGTTAACTTTTTACAACAGTATCACAAAGAGCCAGACTGACCTGGTTCCCAGGACTAAAGTCTAATAATGTACGAAGCTCTTGCATTGTGACCTAGTCAAAGTGTCGTGTGTCGTTTATGTTAATGCATTACGTAAATGTCCACTTACCTTGATGACATCATGGTGTCTGTCATTCAAAGTCAATTTAACAACTAACTTTAGACTCTATATTGAGGGAATTATGATGCTGTTTGGAGTGTGTGTATTTGGAAGCAGCGCTGAATTCCGAATTTTTATTTGCGGCAAATATCGCGACGAATTGATTCGGTTAGCTTAGTTAAAAGATTGTTTGATCTTTGTCTGGTATTGTTTATTGGGAATAATAATATGTAAGTCAAATATTATGTTTGTAACTTATAATACTTAAATATCGTGTTTTACCTACTGTTTTTCTTGGACGGTTTGTGATCTTAGTTTACTAACGGCGGCGCCGGCACGGCGGTGGTAGTGCATTCTAAATTGGCACTGGAGCTATTCGTGGGGCCGGTAGCGTAGCAGATCCACAGGCAAATGGAGGATGTTAAGAAATACCTCTATCATGAACACTATTCTTCTAAAATGTTGATCTTATCATATTGATAAGAGAGCACAACTATAAAGAGAGAGGTAATAATTTTTAATTTGCTATTTATTAATGTGTAATCGATAGACAGACACATGAAATTGGTATAATTAACTATTGGATTTAAAACGAGGAATTGACTTTTTAGCCCCTGTATTAAAAAAAAATATGGTTACTTGTCTTGTAATGAAGTAGCATTTAAAACCAGTAACTGGGTAATGGAGGCTAGATATACAATCTCTCCATACAGAATACTGGTATTGAGTTGTTACACTGAAAGCTGACCCCAATAGAATGAGGAAAGGCTGCACAGATTCAGATGAAGATGATTGTCAAACTACCGTTAAATGCGTAGGTGTCATTCATGGACATGACTTGCTGTCTGCCTGTAACTGTCAATTGATGTCTTGGGCGGCCATTATTATTACGATTTACTGAGAGGATTGATTTTGACGACAAGATAAAAATTTTAGGTATTCACTCCCCGAGAAGTCATAGTTTGAATTTGATTTAGGATTCAAATAGCTAACAGACTTTAGAGTTAACCCTAAAGTCTGCGAAGTGGCGAAGTTTATGATGATAAAAGACTGAATTATTTTATGGTAAATGAATGTACACGAAATTCCTCTAAAAATAATGCTTGTTTTGACTAATACATTAGCAACATTGCGACAAGTGTGCAAGGTCTTGCCATGTTACAATCTTTTCACAATTCTAGGCGGGTAGCGTTGAAAATCTTTGGAGATTTCTGAGTAGCTGGATATGCATTGAAACTGAAATTAAGAATTAGTCGTTTTTCAAAAAATAGTCCAAAATCATGTATTTTATTGTTCAACTTTCTAATCTATCGTATTATAATAACAAAAAAACTCCTTGAAAATACATGATCTGGTTCATATAAATTATCTAGGCTAATAATATTAGATATTGATATTATCTAACAAAAATATAACCTTTCCATGGTTGGCAGGCATCACTATCTGTGTGGCATGGCGGCACTATCTGTCCGCAAATCTAATTTTTACTATTTATGAATAAAGATAATATTGGCTTTCTAATATTAGATTTATAATCTCTACGTGGAATATATTAAATATGTTTTGATTGGTTAATTTTATTTGATGATGGATTAATTTTTTTTTTCTCTGGTACCCAAGCACCGTAGTTTACAAGTTCAATATAAAAGTCAGTGGCCGTGGGGGTCTACTTTCGTCCGTTTTGATTGCAGTACTGATAAAATAAATTACACAAAGTATGCGTTAGAATGATCTCAAAGCTGCCTATGAGATTTCTGATAGAGAAGCTTAGCTGGTCAAAATCTAGCAAATACGCTAAGAACGTAGCAAAGAAACAGTGATTTTATGTTTGCAACCAAGATGTGTTGCAACCACAACATACAGAACAATAGTGTGATTCATTATAAAGACGATGTTTTGTCTGCCGCGAATAATAAGAGACTGAACACATTTGTAGCTATACACAAACGGGGAGGAACAAAATTGGTTTTGTAGAAATATCAGCTTTTGTATCAGAATCTTCGAATCTATTTTTGGGTACATAGAGTATACATTGCATCAAACTTATAAAAAAACATTTTAAATCCAATATTGCAGGATGAATTGCCAACTGGGTGAGGATTGCTATATCCGAAACTGCGGAATATCGAAAAACACTGAAAGGAGTCTTGAAGCTGATTTTGACGAAAACTGAAACTGCATAATTTTAGAAAAATCAATAACCCTGGCCAAGAATCGAACCCGCTGATTTTGAAAACTAATAAACGGAAATGGACAAAAGTTGATACACAGATAGTTTATAACCTGGATTAACACATAGGATAGTTTTTATCCCGATTTTATCTTCCCTTGGGATAATATTCGAGTTTTAGCGGGAGAAGTGAGAAGTCGCTAGAAATAGTAAAAAATAACTGTTAAATTGACTATTGTTTGTATATCTCCGTTAGGTATGTATACAACCTGATACATGAAGCATAGACTTCAGCTCTTAAATGTCAATTAAAACAATTTATGACGATGGACCACCGACGTCGTTCGCTATTAAAATATACTATAGTAGATACTAATTTACTGATAGAAGCTAACTGTTAGGTACCGTAGGACTTTATAAATGTTTTCAGGTTAATTACGTACTTCTAAGTAACTAGCGTGTACAGTGTATAGTTGGTTTTACAGTTAGTAATGGTTCATCACGAAGCTTATTGCGTATACTAAACATACGAAGTTTTTATTGCCGGTTACCAACGTAGGACAAAATTTAAATTGATGTTGAACCTAGATACTCTGTATCATTCTCTGGAAGACAACAGAACAGCTTTAATATAGGCGCATAGTTTTATACCAAACGGGCGAAAACCACATAAAACTCCCAACTTCAAGTAGCCTGTAAAGTAGCCTTGACAAATCATAAACAACTTTTATTTACGAAACAGTGAACATAATACGCTGGATAAATTTTGTTTCTAATTATCATAAAAATCCAATAAACTATTCCCTCAAGTAATAATGGTAATTTTTGCCATCAGCTGTAATGATATCAATTATGATCAAGGTTCAACATGTAACAAAACATGTAGTAGGTAGAGGTCTAACCACAAACCTAATTTTTGGATCAACGCGTAATCTTCAGACAAGGTTGAAAATATTGATAACGGCTAAAATACTATGCAGACTAAAGTTGAATAGGCAGATAGAATACTTTATGGCAGCGCAGCGGTCGGCAACCATTTGGTAAGCAAGGGCCACAAATTGGAAAAAGACAGCAAAACCAAGTAGTAACGGCGAGCAATTTACATAATATTAAAAATAGAAATTGTATTCCTCTTTCCTTTATGAAAGAAACGCTTCAGTTTACAAAACAATCAAGCTACAAAGAGGTAGCTCTCGGGCCGCGCATTGCCGACAAGTTGTTGACTGCTGGTGGCTTACCATCGCGTCTTACACGTCTTACTTACTGGAACAAGGTGGCGCTAGGCGACTTATAAAGCTCTGTCTCTTTCCCACACTGGAATTACTCTCGCTTTAGGACGTCTTGGTAGGCCACCAGCTTTATGGAACATCGCATTTTACACTGACACCTGTCACGGTCAGACTATGTCATCCTTATACTGCAGAGCAAGGCCTCTCTCCATGAATTACAACTATTCCCATCCAGGGCCAATGTGAGCCACTGGTCTTTTGTTTTGTCTACCTCATTACACAACTCTTGAAAAATTATGTGATGCCGTTTTCAGTTCTAAAGCTAATAATTTTTCTCTACAAGATACTGGTTTTGATGACTGTTCAAACTTCACAAAATAATTATTGAAGAACTTACTATTACCAAAAATATATTGTCTAAAGATGTAGGTGAAAAAGTTATGAACTTACCATTCAATTAGAGATTTGCAAGTGCAATAGTAGATCTACAAGAAAAACGACATGAACAACAAGCGAAAGAAGTTCTTTCTTTGGTTAATCTAAATAAGTTAATTAATCCAAAATAGTACTTAGCTCTTTATTTATATCGAAAGAATCAACTAATAGAACTAAATTGTACCATAGTGCCTAATATACATAATTACTATAGCAACCAGTAATTAAGTCTGTCAACAAAACAATTACTACTATAGCACCACAAATCACCCTCCGAAATTCCCTGTACCTAAACAATTCATCACCACCAATTAAGAGGAAGGTCCAATTCCTAATAATCCAAGAGATCGTTCAAGATGTTCTTAGAACACAGACAAATAACAGAGCAAGATATTATTGGCAATGCAAACAAATCGTTCTAGCTAACAGTCGATGACAACACAGTCGTAAATTGGTCTTTTGACTACCTGATGATCGTTGCTCACTGTATTCTTATTTATTTATTGGTTGCCTGATCTTAGATATGCATCTACACAGTTGGATATGTATTTGAATGGGAAAATGTGTGTCCTCAATGTTGGTTTTACTTTATTTGAAACTATAGCAACCCGCCCTAGCTTTGCAAAGATACAATTTTGACATAAATTTCTTACTCATTGTTAGCATAGCTAGGTCAAGTAAGTAGTTTTTGAGATTATTATTTATAAAATCCCATTTTTTTTATTTTGAGTGTATTGTAGATAAACTGGTAATTAACAGAAGTTGAACATTAATATAAACGTTGTAATAGTGTGAAAAGTAACTTTGCAAATAACAGAATTTGTGTGAAAGAGTTACAATACAATATCATGCATCCATTTCTCCATCATTACAAATTAATTATTTATAATCGTAAGATTTCAATAAAAATAAACGCAAAAGCTATAAATGTAATACAGATCAAACAAAAACTTAAAACAATTAAAACGTTACCAATAGAAAGTTAGAACAAAGAAAGTCCGTCACTCAACCAGAAGTTTCTCTAAACGCATCTAGTACTATATTTATAACAACTATTTAGATTGAACAAAGATTGATAGTCTTTAGGCTATCTGGCTCAGCTGTCGTTGCTATCAATCATTGAGGAGGCAGTTCCGTTTCTCTAACAGTTATGAGTAGGCAGACGCTGTCAGTAAGAGACTTTACTAATGATTGTTATTTTTGTTAATTAATTATTGAAGTAAGAACCATTTGTAATTTTTAAATCGTTTATAACAAAGAGGAATTAGGAGATTATCATCAAAGGGGTTTTATATTTGGATGGTTGTTTAAGAGAAAAGCAAAGGAAACAATGTATGGACTGTATGAAATATAATACGGCTGGTAAAAGGTTGACTGATGAAATGACGACTTACCAAGAAGACTGGAAGAATAGGATACGTTGAGGTGACAGTGTAAAATTTTGATGTTTTCGGGAAAACACTGAGCTTATGGCACAAGATATACCTAATAGAACTTTAATCAATTTTAAATAGCTTTAAGTGTATAAAATT
This sequence comes from Agrotis clavis, assembly GCA_954870645.1. Classification (NCBI taxonomy): domain Eukaryota; kingdom Metazoa; phylum Arthropoda; class Insecta; order Lepidoptera; family Noctuidae; genus Agrotis; species Agrotis clavis. Next base: position 25,645,736 of record OX940922.1, read on the forward strand.
AAATACCTTGATTAAGATTACATTGTTGGTAGAGACTGTTGAAGTGACACTACATATATATTTATTATAAGAAGCTATCAGACACCGATTGCAAAACAACTAAAATACGACAACACGCTCGTAAAATAACAAAACAGGTTTTTCTACCAAATCACAAATTCTGCATCGCAAAAAATTTGACCTTGAAACTCGCAAACCTGTTGCAGCATTATTTAAACAGGTTTCCGACAATAGTGTGTTAGATGCCTTACTAATGTTGACTGCAAAATAAACAAAAACTGCACGGACTTACAGCAAACGAAGAAGACATACAATTGTGGCATATATCACCAATTAATGGAATTTAAATCGATCAAACATAATTAATGCAACTCGATAAAATACTAAAATGGCTAGACTTAACATTTTTTAAGTCTGTTTTGGGAATGATTATCATGCTATAATGAAAAATACAAAACACACACACACATAAAGCGATGTGTGGGAACTAGTATAGTGTACATTGTACACCTCTGCCTAATCCTTGGAGCTAAAATGTTAAATGCATCTGTCAAATTAAAATTGATTGTAACCAGTAAACAATTTTACATTATCAAGAAAACAACAAATCAACACCGTCAAAATGTTGTGATCCAAGCAATCAACACATAAAAGTACCAGGCAACTAATCAGTGGACGTTCATATCCGTACAGTCGATGATGTAACGAGCGTCAACGACCGTCAAGGGCCACGGAGCCAAGGTCTGTATGACAAAAAATAAATTGTGCCAGCGTGCCAACGCATGATAAACAGTAGACTCCAGACAAATTGTTGATTGTACAAATGTGAGTCTCATTACTGACAGTTAATTCAATCAGATCTACGATTTTGATTGAGTGGACGATCTTGGAGACGAAATACTGACTGATCAGATGGAGACATGAAATCGTCAATGTTTTTTCACTCATAATGTTATTAACTTTAACTTTGGATTTTTACAAGAAGAATGTGTCAATTTCTATGACTTATTTTTTTTTAAGTTTAAACATTTTTGCAGCGTCTATATTATCTTATCTTATACACATTATGACAGTCTAAGCTTCACATTTTTTGCTGTCCTTGTTGATACCAAAAAGTGCAGTTTTTGTCCTCCTTTTAAGTTTAAGTGGATGTAAGCTGACATCATCATCAATGGCAGGAAGATCCTTAACTTCAATAACAAGGACATGTTTGTAGTTCCAGCCTTAACCTGAATAAATGCAGCATTTGTTGTTTTTTTTTTTTGCAATATTACTTTCCTTAAATGCTGATGACTGTTTGCTATTTATCATTGCTGTCACAAGAATCCCACATTCAAACAATAGTTTGAATGCACATTCAAACAATAGTTTGAATGTGCTTTCTGTAGAATTTCGCGCTTATACTGTACTGTATGTACCATTTAACATGGCAAAAGAGGTCATTCACTCCCTCCTACCAAGTTTTTCATCACTAAGCGATAATGACACTTAATGTTACCTAAAACTACTAATAAGCGATAGTTGCTTCTATCGCTACAGTATCGTGGTACCAGCCTGCTTGACATACAGGGGTTGTGAATCTTGTGTTGCTCTAATTCAAAATTATTATTTTTTATTTCTAGAAATCAAATTGTGTGCTTATAAATTTACGCGTGACGAAAAAAATGTTCCACTGTGTGTGACGGATTTAATGGATATAGTGATAGGTAACGGCCCTTTTTCCTTCATGTGTATTTTCGTCCGCGCGCGGATCATAGTAGATTTTCAAAGTCGATTGTATGTTAGTTCACGATTATCTCGCGTTTGTCTGAACCGATTTTCATGCGGTTTACGGAAAAATGTTTATTACAGTCTAGGGAAGGTTTTAATATACTATAATATTGGATGTCTTGTGACGTTACCCGCATGGATCCGTTTTTGTTGCTCGCTTGGATATAAATTTCTAAAGTTGCCGATTATACGAAGATTTTTGTTGAATATCTGAACTAAAAAGGGTAAAATAAAAACTTTTTTAAAAATAGTGGCAATAGTCAATGACATAAAAATCAAAAGCCACCGACTTCCGAAAGAAAAGTTATTTTACACTTTTTTGTATTTGTTTTTAAGGTCGGTACTTAAAAAAAAAAAGTTTTTATTAATACTAAGGGTACAACGGCGGTCTTATCGCTAATAGCGATATCTTCCAGACAATTATGATGGACTTGAAGAACTTTAAAAAAAAATGAGGGTAGACAGTGATGCATATCAAATAATAGATAACCGATAATATAAATACAATACACACAAACATTAATAATAAAATAAAATACACATACATACATAAATATAAATATGTATGTATTATTAGAGAGAAAGGAAATGATTTAAGACTAAGCTTTTAAAAGAAACCAGTGACTTGGCTTGTCTTACTGATACAAGCAATGCATTCCACAAACGACAGCCTGGACTGTGAAAGAATCATCATAAAAAAATGTGGAATGCGCAGGCATCAAAAGAATCAAATGTATATACAACGTGTAACGTTAATAGCGCAAAACCTCTCGTGGAGTAACTCAGCCCATGTTACTGAACAATGTTTGTTCAAAAACTTTTGGAAAAAATGATTTTTCATACTGATGGGCTCGATCATTTTCTCATTTTGTATGAAAAATCTTTTTTTTTTTCCAAAAGTTTTAGTAATTGCCGATTTATCAAAATCATCAACTTTTTGGAGAACGTTTGGTCTACTCCTTTTACCTTCAGGTTGCGTTATTTTATGAGTATTTCTGTATTCACGTAATACCCGATATATCGATCTCTCACTCACCCCACATATTTCTGACGTACGTTTGACAAGATCATGGTTAGTTAAATATTTATCCTCGAGCTTGGTGTTTTGGACATATTTAAAAATATTAATAATCATAAGACGTTCTCCGCTGGTGAGAATCGTCTTCTGTCTTTTTGCTGGCGGCGATGTTAACGGTATCGATTCCGAACCTTCTTGAGGTTGGAATATGTTTGGACGACGACGGCGTTTACTGGTTTCACCAGTAGATGTTCAAGCTTCTGGTTCCATGATTCTTTACAAGCAACAAATGAAGTAACAATAACAACACAGAACACAAAAACAAAACAGTAACAAACTCAACAACGATAACAATAAAAGCAAAGAAATTATAGCACAGACCCAAAGAGATTCAAAAGAACCTATAGAGCGGGCATTGGGAAAATTGTCATACAAAATTATTGATGCCGTGTGTCAGTAGCACAATCTAGCGTTGCATAGCAACGCGACTACTAGACTGAGCGACTTTTTACCTATGGTAAAAAGTTTTGGATCACAACTTTCTTCGTGATGTCCCGTCTATTGCTCGTATTTAGTTTAATGTTTTTGCACAGACCGAACGCAAATGAACTTCCACACGGAATGTTAAATCTAAATGGCGGCTGCTGCCGGGGGTGCTGCACCCCTGACGCGATGACTTCGTAAAACAAAAACGACATAAGATCAAAATTAGCATTTTCTGTGATGAAATAGTTTTTGTAATTTATTTTAAAAAAAATAAGGTGTTTTTACCATCCTGATATCAAAAAAATATTAATATACTTATATCCATACAATATGCACTAACTTTATATTTACTCAGTATTGTATTATAGGTTAATGCAAAATTATATGATGCATAATAATATATTTACTTTTGTTAAATTGTCTCAGTGTGATAAACTTGTGTAAAAACGAAAATACACTATTATAAAATAAAATATTTCGTAGGGTACGTTTGCTAGATTTTCTATTATTTTGGGTTGTGCATTGTGTTGTTTTTGTGGTAATTTTTTATGTATTATGAGACTCAAGCGATGTCAGTTTTGCGACTGTTTGCGACAGATTTGTACGGGTGAAGAGGAAGTATCGCTAATATTGAGATATCGGGATGAAAGTCGGAGCAATGACCGCTTTTGCCGTGTTAAATGGCACATACTATAGCTTTATTAGTTTGGCTCATTAGTATGTCAAAAATTAAAACTGGATACCTATTGTATGATCGTATATCTAATTTGAAATACGTTTCTGCCTCATCCATTTCAATACCAGACCAAAAAGTAATAATTTTACAATGTAAACTTTTCTAAATGACTTGAATATACTGACCTATTTTCATTTTCCCGTACTAGTAGAAAGCGAATAAAACGTGCATACTTGTAAAATATAGCAAATAGAGTGGCAGCGACCTGCGGAACCAATGGATTGTTGCAAATCATGGTGGAGCCACGCTACTGATCGTAATAAATGGAGAAAGCTTTGTCAAATAAAAACATTGTCACGATTCCTATTCGTGAGAGAGCGATTTAGAAGAGAGTGGATTTAAAGGTTTTAGAGGAATCGTAACGTCTGTTAATGATTTAAAAGCGCAGTTCAAGTCCTTGACAGAACATCAAATACCTACCTCTGCTCCTCTTGTATTTCTTACACATCATGATTGAGGGTTGTGATTCACTCTACGTGAACTCATTTTCTATGTAACACAAAATTCTAGGATAGACAACAGTGGCGACTGTACCTATCGTAAAATTTTGAACTAAGTGATGAGCGATTTTGGCCCGTACGTCTCAGTGAATTACCTATTAGGATTTATCAGGCGTTTGCCATCGACCTTGCACATACTCGTAACCATCAGTTGTCATTAAACTAATTATGTTTTAATAAAAGTTTAGAATCTCAATAAAATTGATCGCAAACACTTGAATGCATCGTAATATTAATAAGTTCTGTCAAGCCGTTACGTGCCAAGGCTGGCATTAGATCATCGTGTTGTGGTCGGCTTGTTTACTTGTCTTTTTATTTATTACTTACATCAGAAGGTTCAGTGAGATTTGAAAGGTCTTTTTATTAAATTGACATGTTTCTAGAAGATCGGCCTTAATGTTTCTCGTTATTTTAATTTATTAAATAACGTCTGTTACTAGGAGCTCATATCCGGATTTGTAAATCACTTCTTTTTTCTTGTCTGTTTTAAGTATGTTATTAATATTTGTCTGGTGATACTATTCCACAATTTTGATTATAACGATGAAATCAGTAGGGGTAACGTTTGAACTTATTCGAGAGACCAGAGATTAAGGCTGCTTTTCCACCAGAGATGTGCTATGCTACGTTGCTGCGGATGCGTTTGATATCCACCAATCATATTCATTGGTTTACATAGCACAGCACTGGTGGAAACGGATTCAACTAAGATGTGTTTTTTATATGAAAAGATGCATGCTATGGCTGCGTGCTGTGGCTGCGTGCTGTGGCTGCGTGCTATGGATTCGTGCTATGGTTCGTTTTCCCTACAATCGATACATCGCATAGCCTCGAGCTGCGCATCTTCGTAGCGCAGCTACCCTGTGACAGCGCATCATCGTAGCGCAGCTACCCATCTCCATAGCACATCTTACTCACACAGCTACATAGCGTAGCATCGGTGGAAACGGTCACACAGTTTCGTAGCTCAGCTTTTACATCCTCGTAGCACAGCTACATAGCGCATCTCTGGTGGAAAAGCAGCCTAAGGCTGCTTTTCCACCACGAGTAAGATGTGCTATGAAGATGGGTAGCTGCGCTACGAAGATGCGCTGTCACAGGGTACCTGCGCTACAAAGATGCGCCGCCACAAGGCAGCTGCGCTATGAAGATGCGTAGCTGCGCTACGAAGATGTGCTGTCACAAGGTAGCTGCGCTATGAAGATGCGTAGCTGCGCTACGAAGATGCGCTGTCACAAGGTAGCTGCGCCACGAAGATGCGCAGCTCGAGCTATGCGATGTATCGATTGTAGGGAAAACGACCCATAGCACGAATCCATAGCACGCAGCCATAGCACGCAGCCCCAGTACGCAGCCACAGCACGCAGCCATAGCATGCATCTTTTCATATAAAAAACACATCTTAGTTGAATCCGTTTCCACCAGTGCTGTGCTATGTAAATCAATGAATATGATTGGTGGATATCAAACGCATCTGCAGCAACGTAGCGTAGCGCATCTCTGGTGGAAAAGCAGCCTTAGTCTTAAATCTCATTTCCCATAAGAAGCTTTGATGTTTCCAAACTTTTGATTCTTTAAAACAATTTATTCTTAAATTAATGTTTTAATCTCATCTGTTCAACTTTATGTCTTAATTTTACCCTTGAATCTCCAGCTTCAGGTCTGACCTCAAGCCACCTGTCACCACCAGTACTACACAGAGAGACATAGAAATAAACTCATCTCGTGGCATGTTTACATCGCGCGACCTTGGCATCGATACGTTTTCGTCTGTTAGTAAACGTGTAGACACATCGGCCGAGTTTTCATTTTCATTTCGCGATGATTTTTTTCTTTCACTGTTAGTGAAATTGTGTTAGTTGTTAATAGCTTGTGTCAAGGACGTTGATAGTTATTTTGATTTCATTATTTTTCTTTTTGTGAAGAAGAGAGATATTGTGAAGTTAAGGGAGATGGTTAGTAAAATATGGAGTTTGAGATAGTCTGCTAGCTAAAAGGTTATAGATAAATGTTTTCGAAATGGTTATGGTGGAAAATGAGTACTTACAGAATAATATTTTAATGAAATAAAAGCGATATCTATCAGTAACATGGTAACGAAATACATAAATAGCATCGATGATGTTTTGCAGGTTCAGTAAAGAAGATATAGATATAGACATCAACAACAAGCAATCGTCGCGCAATGTAATTAATTCTATCCATAGAATAATGATGATTGAATAATTAGAATATAACTCAACATTTTTCACCTGTTTTGTTCTCAAGCTACCTAACAACACGTTCTAGTATCGCAGTGATTTCCTGAATTATTCATGATGCGATGAATAAAAAGATTCAACTGCTTTTATATTTTCTTTAACATTTGATCGCACTGTGGACGTGTTCTAACATATGTAGCGTTCAATTACCACGTTCACCTTGTTGAAGATATACCTACGAGTACATTAGATCAGTCTGGACTTAATACGATTTTTTGAAAACTAACCTTGTTGCTAGAACGTGTTTAGGATTGCAATACGAGAGGCTGTTAATCATAAATGAAGGTCTATTTTCGCATGGATACAATTTTGAGAATCGACCTAATTTATCGATACTTGGGGTATCTATGAAACTCAAAATGTTACAGGAAAATAAAGTGAAGAAATTAGCACCTATATTGAGCGAGCGTATAGCCTTTTACTTATTCCCTCTCATTAAGAGGAGGCCAGTTTCCAGCAGTGGTATAATTAATGGTTAATGATGAAAGTTTTCGCCATCGGAAAAACCAGTAGATGCAGTAACAGGTATAATATACACAAATGAGTGTACGAGTAGCTGTCGATGATGTTGAAGGTTGCATAATGCAGTGTTTAGAAGAACTTATGGTTCAAGTTCATAATAAAGAATGTCAAAAACCAACAGACGATGTAATACAGACAGACGTCGCAAAAGGACAACCACTCAATGTAATAACCAACCTAATGGCTAAACGGGTCAACCACTTGTCTACAATATTTTAATGTCACCATCACTAAGTCATAAAAGAAATTCCTTATGCATAAGAAAACACTTTTTATCAGTATCTGTAATCCATTTAAAGGCCGGTAGGACAGTGTCAGGGCCATGGCTGTCTGCCCATAGATAGTGTGCCGGCCATTAGTGGTCGCAGTAATGGTTGATGACGTCATCGGCGCCAGCACTATGTCGAATGGTGCCTACGTGTGTAGGGTGCATAGTTTACCTTTTAGATGGGTTATGGGAGCGGCTCTGACTTTTTTAAAAGGCCATTTGTTGTGGTGTTCTTAGATTTGAAGAATTGAAGTTTTATCCTTAGGGAGCTCAAGCTTCAGATATATCCGATAATTTTGTGTAGGAATAAAAGCTTCAACATTTTTATGTAAGAGGATTGTTAGGAGATGAAGTTTCCTAACCTATGTGATTCTTCGACAGTTCTCTTTTTATTAGTCTGCTTTTAGTAATTGTTTCTAATGTTTAGGTCCAAAGATGTAAACAGAGAAAGATGAAAAGAGGGAAGGAACACCTTCCCTACAGTGAGACTGATCTAGCTCATAATAAGACTTTGGAGTCAAATCTTCACAACATTTCTGATTGTCATAAAACTATACTAGTGATTTATTATCATTTTAGCTATTAGCGTTTATGAATAGGGTCAGTTTTACATTTTACAATAGAAATGATTACTTGAAAACTCTCCAGGCTGCTATAAAGTACATTTCGTGAAATTGACACAATTAGTGTAAAATTGTTAGTTTCCAAAACAACTGTTAATAACGAACTTTCACTTGGAACTTAACGATTCCCAAGGAAAGTATAATTGTGCTATATAATTATGTCTGGTTGGCTGGCATTTGGACTGTGCCCGTTGGGAATTCGGCCAGATCTGATTGACATGATATGGTTTGGCTTACCTAATAGCAGGTGGCTCAAAAAATATAAATAATTTAAAAACGACATACATTGAGAATTTCTGAACAAAACCTATAAATTATCTAGTTTTTAAAGTATAAATACTCACTCATCATCAAGGGTAGTTTGAAAGACCTTCGAAAGAGATTTCTAATCTTTGTGAACGTGTTTTCTTGGAGCTATAATCTGGAGTGGCCTATAATTAAAAAATGGTGAGCAAAGTTGGAGTCCAATCAGAATAAACAAAATGAAGTTGTCAAAACTTTCCTGAGTCTGATAACCAAAAATACCAACCATATAATAAAAATAAGTAAATCATCGGTAAAGATTCGTGGCTAGTGGCAACACTACAATCGTTGAAGTGTGTCGTGATACCCCAAAACCTGGACCTGCAACTTATCTAAACAATCATCAACACATTGAAAAGAAAGTGATGGCACTGGTATTTTTATTGTTCTAGAAAAGGGGACAGGAAACGCTTCCCTAAAAAATATAGCAGCGAATAATATGCAGCATGAGAGTGACGTGCTCACGTTTAGCTATAAAAGAGAAATAATTTCTATTGATAACATCGTTGACAAGAATAAAAAAAATATCCTACAGATAACTCGTATAACAATCGGGCACGCGATCAATGTTATGAAATTGATCGTAAAAATATAGGGCTGCTTCGACAAAAGAAAGTATGAATAGAAATAGAAAGTCTTTTTGTATATTTTTTTTTAAACTTGCTGAAGTTTGAAAATTTTGTGAATGTTTTGTAACAGGTGATTTTGTCAAATATCGGGGCTGATGTTTCATTGACGTCGTTATTAAGTCAGCATTTGAATCAGTCAACAGTCTGTGCAGTTAAAACTGTAGTATCTACCTAGTCAACCGATGCTGATATGAAATTGAATGATGGTAACATAAATAAGTGGGATAATAAACAAACTTACTGTATTTGGGGACATATGAATATGGATTTGGAATCAAGTAACAGAACACGATAGGTTATCAACCCTGCTCCAACTTGGAAGATAGGCCATTGTCCGTGTCTGGTCGTGCCATGCGTGCGCTCCTCCGTTTCGGAGTTACAAGTGACAGACCTATATGCGTGACTGATAATTGACGGAAAGCCTGCAGGAACCCCATGGCAACAATGCGTTTGCGGGAAATTGTTCAAATCCATTACGGAATTTTACTGCTTTCTTATAAAAGAAGTATTTAATTTTATGAGACGTTTTTTTCATTTCCGGGTCTCGTTTGTTTGATTGCTTAGTCTAAGTTTTATTGACAATTCTCAAGTGTAGGGTCAAGGCGGCAACAGTGGCTCACTTTTTTTTTAGACAGCTCTCTCTTTATTTGTAGTAGTGTTAGGAAGTTACAAATAGGACTCGTACGTAGTGTATTTAATCTATTTTATATTTTTTCTTGTATTTTGTCCAACCGATAAATGAAAAAGGAGATAGAAAGCATTTTTTTAAAAAAGTCCCACTGAGCCACTGTGTACCGGGGGTCGGGTACAGTGAATATACCTTTAGTTCACAGTGAATCGGGTAGGTACACAGTGGATCTTTAAATATAAATCTAAAATAAAATGCAATTTTTAAGTTTATTATTAAGTTTAATTACTCAATAGGAACTTAGTACCATGTACATTTTAATCATCAGTCTTTTAAACCTTAACATTAATCAACTGCTATTAAACATAAATTCCCTTCTTCTGGAAAAATATAAACTTAAAATAACTTAAAAATTTCTCAGTCTTAATAATTTAGGTAGGTAATTTCACCCAAAGAATTAACTGGTAACTAACTTAAACATAAAATGACATTTTCAGTCTCAAACAATAAAAATACAAGGACAAAAATCTAAACTTCTAAGCTTCTTTCATGTCTTCAGCAGTATGATTCCCGATTTTACGGGGCTTTACAGGACATGGCATTCTGAAAAAAATATAATACATGCTCAACGGACAAACTTATAACCTCGTATTAATACATTTTGGTTAGTAATAACAAAAGATGTAAGATCAATTTATATTTCATATCTGAAATGGATTTCAATACAGTACACAGTGGCTCGTGATCCACTGTGTCCTCAAGCGGTCTGATCCACCTAGTACTTGGCCGCCATTTTTAATTGATGACGCACCACATGCCACGTTATTGCTTGTTGAGAGATGGATTACGCGTCAAAGCAATCTCATTTACACATAGTTTTGATCAGAAACATTGTTTTATTAATACAACAAAACTGTAGGGCGTAAAAACAAAGTATATCTTACCTTAAATTGCAAATTTTCTCCGGTAAAAACGTAAAATGTCTCACATCACGCCATACGATCGCGGCAGCCGCAACTTGACTAGTTTATACTTGTTCGTATCCCGAGAGCTTCCGAGGAGTGAGAGAGATGTATAAATATCTGTGCTACTTTCGCTCTAATGGCGCCTGCGCCACTGTTCCCGCTATAGCCACTGTTGCCGCCTTAACCCTAAATCTGCAAATGGCGCTTAGTCTCATTAAATCTTTTACGAGATTCTTCCTGAGTATTATAAGTTTTATTGTAAGAAAAGTAATCATTTCCTGCAACAGTATCTACACTTCAAAGCTATTAATTTCATTTAAGTCCGTTAAATAACTCAACATATAACTAGAAACAATGCAAATAAACAATACGCTATTAGTAGCTACAGTACCTGCTTCAGTTAAAAATACTCCCAATAACGTTTAGCCAACACTGTAAGAATCTATCAACATCCTTATAACGCAATCTCCAAATATTTGTTCTGCAGGGCAGGCAGAGTCTATGAACTCATAAACTAGAAATAGAATTCTGATAAATTCGCTGTATGTGTATTTAAGATTGGCTTTATTTCCGTTATTAACTTCTGCTAAGATTTATTTAGGTTTGCGGCAATCGTTAAAACATTAACAGATTGAGGTAGATTTTTTAAACTCTAATCTTGCTCTTTCTGATATTTCTAAAATGCTGTAGCTTTTCATGATGCTGCAATAAATATGTCGAGTAATCTATTACAGGCATCGATTACTAAACGTAACACTATTGAAATATTTTAGCTATTCCAGACAACATCACGAAACAAGTCATCCAAGCAGACAATTATATCCTCTATTAATATTAATAACACCTCTATTCATAGTAATAACAACAATATAACTAAAATTATGAATGTTTACTCTTATCGTAACACTATCTCGACTTCTAGTGCACTGAACTTGGCAAGATCCACCGTCTGTTATAGAGAAAGTGACTCAGACCATTGTGATTTAGTAGTCAAGTCCCTTGCGCCAAATCTGGCGTTCTATTCTCATTAGACGACGTGCCAAAAACGTTTTATGGACGTCTCAGCTATTCTTGTTATGTATTTGATGACTTTTATAGGCTTGTTTAGCGTTTGGATACATTTTTTATGGATTGAGTTGAGTTATACGCCATTTTGGGGAATGAAATTAGAGTGTAACTAAGTATTATGTTATGTCGTATTTCTGTTTGATTTAGTGTTAGTATCCAGATTTGTGTTTTTATTGTGTTTATAAGGACTTAACAAGTTGAAATAGCATTGGAATTATTTCGTATTAATCTAAAACGTTTCTGTTCTATTGAAACATTGTCATAAATAGTTAATAGTAACTTATTTTAGTCGAAAACTTTTATCGTTAAAGCTTATGAAATGTCTTTAAGTATAAAGGCAATCTGGATTGAATGTTTGTATATCAAACGTTTTTATATTGACGACAAAGTCGTTATTACCACTATGTAATGTTATAAGTTTCATACCTAAAATACAAATTTCCTTGTTACAGATGAACAAGAAAGAGTACAGAAGAAAACATTTGTCAATTGGATCAATTCACATTTATCGAAGGTAAGATTAAAATAGCTATCAAGTACTTAGTACCACACTTTCGAACTTTAGTAGTAATGGGGAGTTTATAGTAATGGGGAGCAGAAATCAAATCAAAGCAATTCTATCTGCTAATCCGGACGTAAAAGTCATGGGAGAAAGCATAGAAAGGGTTGAAGTCGCACGCAACTTGGGTATAATCACCGACCCAGAACTACGTTTTGAGGAGTACATAAATGAGGTGGTACGTAACTGTTTTTATAGACTAAAGGTTCTGTACAGGGTAAGGGACTACCTTAGTGTCAAAATGAGGAAAAGATTGGTGGATAGCCTAGTACTATCTAAATTTAATTATTGTGACGCTGTATACGGACCGTGCATCCTCTCTCGTACAGAACGACTAATACAGCGTGTACAAAATGCGTGCGCTCGCTATTGTTTTGGCATACCCCGGAGACATCATGTCACACCGTATTTAAATGAGCATAACATTCTGAAAATGGCAGCACGACGCAAACTGCATTTAGCCGTCTTAATGTTCGGTATCATACAAACACACAAACCGGAATACCTGTATAACAAAATTACTTGGAGGCACGAACACTATAGCTACTCTGCTCGCTCCACGTCCGTCCCGATCTCGATGCCTCGACATAGGACCACAGCCTTCAGAGGATGCTTCAAATATGCCGCTTCTCGCTGCTGGAATGATCTACCACCTCCAATAAGATCCCTGAAAACAAAAGAAAATTTTAAGTCACATCTAAAAAAAATCCTATTAGAAAAGCAAAAATATGAACAGCAGTTATTTTATCGGCTTGCAGCGGCACGGTGTTGCGTCGGGCGAATGTCATTTTCTTTCTTCATTCCGAAATGTATATCTATGTATGTCTATATCTTTAAATCTATACATTTATTATAATAATCTTTAATATTTTATTGTATTTATTTTGTTAATTTATGTACTGTTTTTTATCTTAGTTTTATGTATTTTTAGCCGGCTTGATATCCGTACTCTTGTTTCTTCTTTCCTTTTCTTCTTCTTCTTCTTCGGGTGACCACTGAAAACCAGCGCTGTGTTGTGGGTCTCTCACAGCACAGCATTATGCTGAGTGGTCACCTTTCTTTTTACAGTCATGGCATGCAGCTGTCGAATATTGCTATTATGTTTTTTTTTATGTTTAAATTAAGTTAACTTTAAAATTTGTCTGTTTTCTTTTTAAGTAACTTGCATGCATTTCTGTAAAAGAATAAAATAATTTTCTTTCTTTCTTTCTTTCTTAGTACGTAGCGATCAATTTCCAAGATTTATCACAAAGAAAGCTTGCAAAGAATTTATGGGGAGTAATAACCACCTTTCTTACCACACCATCACCGTAAACTGTGCAGCCAAAGCGTTGCAATTATGGCAATAATGCTCTTTTGCAGTTTGAAGCTTATATTCAGTAATTACGGGCTTTTTTGTTGAGTAGATCTAAAATAGATAACATTTGTGTTGATGGTAGGAACGGTATAGTATTTTAGGAGACGGTACCAGGCCTTATAATAATATCCTTCCTAAAGGTCAGGTCAAAGTTTCTAGCTTTAAGGTAATCAATACTTGGGAAATTTTATGGTACTGTTGATACCTTAAAATATTTTGACACACATTTTGGTAATTTCTTGACCCTTGAAAATATAGAGATTTATTACGTCGTTACATTGCTTAAGTAATGTTATCTATTCCAGCGCATACCACCACTGCGCATCGATGATCTTATCTACGACCTGCGCGATGGAACCAAATTGTTGGCGCTGCTCGAAGTGTTGTCCGGGGAGAAGCTGGTGAGTACAATGAAATACCATTATACAGCAAAGCATCTACATATTTTCTGATATTGCAGATGTTTATAGGCGATAGTCACCGCCATCAAGCGGACCGCCTTATTTATCATCCAATTACATTTATGTCCTCAATCAAGCACTTTTCCAACAGCCTATGGAACGCGGCCGCGTACTCAGACGCCCACACTTCTTGTCCAATGCGAACACTGCGCTACGCTTCCTTGCCGGCAAAAGGATCAAGCTGGTCAACATCAACGCCGCTGATCTGGTCGATGGTCGGCCTGCCGTCGTGCTCGGCCTCATTTGGACCATCATCCTCTACTTCCAGGTAGGGAGGCGCTCTTCTTGGCATGCGTTTGAACAGAGAGCTGCAATAGTCTTAATCTACATTATCCGGCATTTAAGAATCGTCATCTTCAACTCGAGGTTTTATTTCGTTTTAATAGGAGCTATTAATAGAGTTTACTTGAGGATCTAGATAAATTAAGATTCTATCAACGATAACGATGATGGAAAAGTCAAGAATTTCTTAAGAGCTACCGAAAATCTGATGACGATATTTTACAAAGTCTTTGTAGGATTTCTAAATGATTTCTATCGATTACATATGATTCTTGTCTAGTTCTTCACGTGATGAACTACTTAATACCTACTAGGCCATTTTTGTTAAATTGACAAGGTTATACCGACTAATTGTAATAAAACCTAACGAATCAATCAAACTAAATGCAATTGAATCCAGCGTTACGAATACTCGATATCAGATTGCCAAAAGCAAAAAAAAAAAACATTAACAAATAGCTTTCTCCAAAGTATTGCATTACTACACCTTCAAAAATCTCTAATTACAATAGAAAGTAAACTCTGTATCGTATATCTTAAGTTACACTATTGTGGCTCACTGTTCACTGACTCAGCACCGTGTGTTACCGGAATAGATTTCAATTAGGATAGAACTTCCACAGTATTGCGTAGGTAGATTAGATCTACACTTTCAGAAAGTCTTACTACTGTTGTAAATCTTATTGGATCATCACGATGTGAATCGATGATCTCATGTTTTATTTGTATAGTCACTATGATCATTAACTAATTTGAGTATATTTAGATAATCACAGTCTGCTTCATTGAAACATATTATTAGACTGTCCATATTTGGTTTGTCTTCATCTCCATACATTGTCATTCACAGTATGGACCAAAATTGTTACTTTTTCCAAATTACTCTATTTTCTAAAAATGAACAGCCAATAGCAGACTAATTTAAACATTATTGCCCTAATCCTTGAGTTCAGCATTTCTTGTATCCCCTCGTATATTTATATTTCTGATCTTTCTCTTTATCTGTTCCCTTTGTGTAGTTGCACTATCCAGTAACTTGTATCTAATATTATTTCTATATTCTACCATTAAAATGAGGATGTATTGTAAGATTTCTAAACGATGTTTCTTACAATTATTGTTTGTTTTAAATGTCTTGATATTAATTCCTTAATTTTGAATGTCAGTGTATTCTCATTTTAATTGGCTTGAACTAATTTTGTTTGCGCAAGCTTCGCTCAATGTATTGGACCCACAGGATAGAGGACCTAAGGTGGGTAACGGCATCACAGCTTCTATAGTAGTCGGGTCTCTTGGCATATTATTATCTTACCTTTTGATAACATTGTGTGTATTATCTGTATCGATTTTTATATCTATGGATCAATATTTTTGCTACTTTCTTTATAACTTTATGCTTGTTGATTGAAGCTCAGCTTACTATTATGTACTTATCTCATGTTGACTGTGTCAACTTTGTATTTCCTACATTTGTATCTAAATCAAGCTTTCAAATTGTAGAAAGCTTCTTTTGCAATGCAACTTTTCTTAAATTTTTTATATTGTCGTTTTTATTCTTAAGCCAGAGACCAAAGACTACACAGTACTGCTATTGGTTGACCATAATTGGTATTAATAATTGAACTAGAATCACAGAGATCATTAATCAGACTCACTTTACGTCACCTTAAGACTGTAATTGTATAATTGTCATCACTCATCACTTTATCACTTAGACGTTAGCTCGAGCGTGGGAGGAGTGAATTGCCAGAATTTTGTGGCTGATTACGTAATGACTATAGTGACTGGCGCTAATGCTTTGTGTTAGATTTCATTGTTACTAGTCTCTATTGTTTACAAGCGACTTATCTGTTTTTTTTTTGGAGAAACATGGACCGTGGTTGGGGTTTATAAAAAAGAAGAAGCTTGTTCAACCGGTCTGTCAAAGCAACGTCTTAATGCACCGAATCGAGAAATTGCAAGGACGCAGATCCGAGAACCATACACTGACAGATAACACTGAAATTGTCAATACCCTACGTCCGCAGCAAGTCTGTAATCTATACGTATAAGGTATTGATATTGATTTGACTTGTACCTCAAAATTACGTTGGCCCTTGACATTTAAAAGGAAGCAACACTGAAGGCAGTAAACTGTCTGACATGATTAAAGTTGTGTCCTTGCCGCCCATTTAATTCTGCAAACAGATTAAATTGAACCTTGCTTGTATTAGCGCCAGTTAATGTATTCATGTATGTAAATCAGCAATTTGTTTTGCATCAGCAGTCACTGTTGTTATTAAACCATATTTCAACGAAACAGGTTATGTACCCAGAGTCAGAACACGGTATGCCTTCATCGTACTATCTTCAGGTCAGATTTCAACTTCGGAATTTGGATTGTGTATTTTGGTGAACAATGCTTCATAAATAAAAAAAAAATATCGGTTACCTCGAAAAACATTTCAACTGAATAACTGAACATAGTTGTGCCCAAGATGTTTTTTTTCGTGACCCTGAAACCCTGATTTGGAGCTAAATTACTCTCTGAAAATTTTAGTTTTTGGTGTGTTTAAGGTACACTGTAAAATTTACTGCACCGGTTTTTTTATCCTCAAAAACAAAACCTCTAATTGGCGAATTTGTTATCTTCGCTAATGAAACAAGAATTACAACAAGTTTCAATTCCACATTTTTATCCAAACTGCTTCAATTACGACCAAAGAATGTTTTACCCATGCTTTTAAATCGGAAATTACCGAACACCATAAAAATTCAATTAAAAACACACGATTTTGAACCCTACATCCATTACGCCCTTTCTAAATAAACCACCAAATTCCCATCAGATTGAGGAGAACAGCCGGGCTCTAGAGTACCTCGGAGGGTCTCGATGTGCCTCCGTCATGTCTCATGAGTCGGGAGCCGCCACCCCGACTCAGAGGGCTGAGGACAAGTGGAAGCAAGGAGCCAAGAAGACTCTACTGCAGTGGGTCGCCAATGCTTTACCGAAGTAAGTAAAAAGTTGAACCATTTATTGTACATATAACCACATATAAACATTATGATTTAGAGGGATACAATTTAGACAATAAAACGCTAAAAAGGACCTTATGCTTGGGAGACCATTAGCTCGCAAAATCGCAGTAAGGAAGGATTATTTTAATCTTTATTAAGTGAGAGAAAAAGTTTACTAGCTTACGTTTCGTAAATAACGTCATGGGTACATATTTGAATATCGAAGATTAAAATATCGATTGTAACAAAATATCGAAAAATGTTATATCTACGCTTAAAACGTCGAAGATTAAAATGTCGACTGATTTAAATGTCGAATGATTCAAAATATCGAAAGACGTTATGTCGAAATTCAAAATATCAACGTTTAATACATCGCAGTTCACAATATCTAAGTTCACAATATCTATGTTAAAAATACCTACTGGATGAAATATCGGACAGAAACCGGATAAAAGTCGGACTCGCTTTTGCATCCTTAGTCAAATTGCTGATAACCACCTACCAAGGTAAGTCGATGGAGCCCCGCTTCGCGGGGCTCCTATTTCTGTTAGCAAGGTTTAAAGTAACCTAGTACCCCAAGTCCCGAGCTCGCTTCGCTCGCTCTTGCATCCTTAGTCAAATTACTGATTACTACCCAACAAGTTAGCTGGACGGACTTCGGATGCAAGAGCGAGCGAAGCGAGCTCGGAACTTGGGGCACCCCGACTCGGACAGGTTAGGTTCGAAGAGGATGGCGGGGTCTGAAAGACCCCGCCATCCTCTTCGTGTTAGGTTACTTTAAACCTTGCAAACAGAATAGGAGCCCCGCGAAGCGGGGCTCCGTCGACTTACCTTGTTAGGTTCGATATTTCGGACATTCGATAATCTGTACCTACTTCGATATTTAGGACATTAGATAATCTGTATTTCGATATTTAGATCTTTCGATGTAACTTTTGTAGATATTTAGATTTTAGATATATTGGACGTAGATCATTTAATCATTCGATATTTTGAACTTTCGAAATTTTAATTTTCGATTTTATGGTCATTCGATATTTTCATTTTCGATATTTTGAACATCGATATTTTAAGCGTAGATATTTTAATCTTCGATATTCAAATATGTACCCAACGTCATTTAAAGACCATCCCTTTCGAGCTGGTGGCATGGTCCTTGATCGGTCAAATTATTAATTTCAATAAAAACCCTACAAACAAATATTGACATGATATAGTATATTCGTCTAACACGGATCCATTTAAAATTGATAAATCAATTAAAACCGAAGTGTAATCAACATTCGCGGCTAAACAAACAAGTTGAAAGCTTTTAAAATGTTCGAACTGTGTGGTAAGATCGATAAAATCCATCAACAAACTGTATCATGATTATCAAAATGTATTTGCTGAGGTTGTGATAATGATAGAAATACAATATAAAATTATTTGACACAAGCTTCAGTAATACAAGACAGTAATTAAATAAAACTTAAATCAAAATAATGTAGGTAAATCTCTGCATGACATAAAGCGACATGATCTACCAAGCGCGGGCCCGCATGTATTTTGCAGCCTAATCCCTCTCCTAGAGGGATTACCTAGTGTCCCAGCAGTGGAATCACTATATGATTATTCTAATGCTATTAATGGCTAGATGTATGGTGAACCCCTTCTATAATATATCTATGGTGAACCCACTGACCCATTTATCATTTGACGTGTATGACGCAGTTGCAGTGACGAATGTAGCAGTATTATTAATTCCACCATTCATTTCGCCAAACGCTGCCAAGTAGCACGAAATATCTGTTGTCCTAATTTTATTGCAGTTACTATAATCTGACTCTATTCATTTATAGATGAAATGCACTAAATTGTATTTGGCTACATTGTCTCTTTTTCTTCAATGTTTGTACAAGCATTCAATGTTTAGCTCAAGTATGATAACCGCAGCAGAGCTTCTGTCTAACTAGTATGGACAAAATTGCAGATGTGGGTCTAGACACGCATAGACTTCTTTCCACAAACACCGCAGTCAGTTGGTCAGGAGACCACCAACTTGTCCAATCCCCGTTTATTTCGTTACATATCTGCAAGAGTCTCTCTCTGGGTCCTCACTATCTAAGAAACCTGGCTGTATGTTAATATTAATACGACCGTTTCTTCTCAGGGATTCAAACATCCAAGTAACAGACTTCGGTCCATCATGGCGCGATGGTATCGCATTCCTTGCCATCATTGATGCCATCAAAGCCAACCTGATCAACCTGGCAGAGATGAAGAGGAAAACCAACAGACAACGTTTAGAACACGCGTTTGACGTCGCAGAAAACGCACTTGGCATCGCAAGGCTGCTGGATGCCGAAGATGTGGATGTGGACAAGCCTGATGAAAGGTCCATCATGACTTATGTAGCCCAATTCCTGCATAAATATCCTGAACCCAAGGTAAGAAGAGAGAGGAGAATGTTAAAATAGTTTGCATTGATACGAGTAACTTTGAGACGATTATTATTATTGCTAAATCTGACCTTTATAGCCAACTAAAGATCACGTGTTGCATATTGTGTGCTTAAGACTAAAATAGTCAACACAAGTCATTAGTATGAATCACAGTGACATGTCGTTCATCAACTCGGCATTGTTCCGATCGAGTAGATTTGTTTTGTTTGAACAAGTGTTCGTCCTTACGCTATTTTAATACCATGTTTTGTCAACAGACGACAGGACCGGATGCCGTAGCGGCAGTGCAAGAGGAGTACGAATCTCTTAGAATGTGGCTGACCGAGCGCGTCACCACAGTTCAAAGGCAATACGACTCGCGAACTCTCTCGCGACACTACGAAGACTACGTGCGCGCTGAAAACGACCGGCTCGCACGCGAACCCATCTACCAGAAATTAGAGAAGCTCATGTACACACAGAGCCTCGTAGCCATCGCGCCAAAGTCCTGGCGTGAACTAGTCTCCCTATGGATAGAATTAGAAAGACTCCACAGAAGATGGCTCTGGCTCCTAGACTCAGAACTCCCTGGAGATTTTAGAAATGTCGGCGAGTGGTTAGCGAGGGCCGAATACCTTTTATACTTTGACGAAATCCCCACTAGCTTAGATGAGAGGACCGCTGCGATAATCAGCGAGAAATTAGAGGAGCATAGCGGCTTTTTCGCTGGATTACCAGAAGTTATTGATAGATTCGAAGCGGCTTTAAGATCACCTGACGCTGCTAGGATCCCTGGTGAAAGACTCCAAGATATGAAGGAGCGTTTGGAGACAGTAAGTCGAAGAGCGCCACAGAGGAAGGCTAGATTAAAGTACTTGGAGCATAAATGTTGTATCGTCGCCTTCACAGAGCTAACTAAAGCTAAGCTTGCCGCGTGGACCGGCAAATACGGTCGCATCGACCACGTACGTGCCTTATTAGAAGATTATGATAATTTTGTGACTAAGAATAAGATTTTCCAGGAGTTTGATAGAGCTTATGTCGATATAAAGCAAGTAGCGGAGGAATACAAGAGAGTTTGTGAGGTAGATAGGACTGAAGCGAGAGATATTGATACGTTCTTGAAGGACGTTGCAGAGACCTGGAGAAGAGTTGCCTCTGACGTGAGGTGTGCCAGGAGTGTGCTTGAAGAAGTCATCACTCACTGGGAGCGTTGGAACACGTTAGCTGATGACTTCACCACCTGGCTGGACAAGGCACAGCATATGCTAAGAGTATCAGAAGATGAGAGGTTAGAGTTCTTCCAAGACCTGACTGTATGGAAGGAGAAACACCAACTGCTGGGTGATGCAGCCGGATTCCTGGCTGCAACTTCCTCTGAGGAGATCAGTCAGGAGGTGAAGAGGAAATACGTGGAGATTACTGAACGTTGGGAACGTGTATGGGAAGAGGCAGAGAGGTGAGTCATTGAAAAATATATATTATTTATGAAGTTAAAGAAAAAATAGGTCAAGCCCATTTCAATTTCTCAGAAAAATATTATAAGCCGATAATTAAATTATTTAATCAAATCCGTTCTATAAAATGAGTCTTTGAGTTATAAATCGATAAATTCTAAGAATGTTTACTATCTTTTGTAAGAATTAAGGCTGTAATATCATAGTTTTAAAAGATAAGATCATGTTTTTGGTATGACTGTTTTTCATAAGGGATCGTAATCTTGTTAATTAGAATAACAAGAATTATTTAATAGATTCATCTTTACTTGAAAATATTTTCTTTATTCATTTTTTTCAGTCACACAGTCACTTTATTTTCACTGAGTAGATATGATTTAATATGCAATATATTTTCTTCTATTCTCTTGTGGGTCTCAAAAAATGTTATTTAGTATCTAATTGTTTTACTGTTTGAATTTATGTACATGTATAATTTAATAATTATCCGAAGTCAATACAGGATTTTCATTTATTATAATCCTATTTTTACTATTGATAATAATGTGTAGTTTAGCTATTTTCCAACGAATTGTCGAAACTACAGTTTGGTAGGGTACCTATTAGATAAACTATTGACAGCGACGTAGTAGTGACTTTTTTCTAAGGTTCTGTCTGGACGACGCGACGAACTCGTCGATAGAGTACAACATTTTTTATTTTTTTATCGTGCTAAAATCATCAAATGGGTCTTGCTACCCAGGGCAGGGCAGGAAAGACTGTCAGACTTGTATAAAGCCACGACGTCCTTCAAAAGCTCTTTACGTTCCGGGGTCACGGCAGCATTTGGCCCTGTAAAGGTCATTGTACTGAAAGTGTTTGAGGCGCGCGTGGAACACAACGTGCCGTTGACCTGGGCATGGTCGGACAGCGAGTTGTTCATTACTCTCCGCCCGCATGCCCCGTAAAGAACAGCTTACATTATGTTTTGGAGAATAGCCTTTAAGTAATGTTTCTGGTCAGGTACGTCCGCGGCGGCGACGCGCTCCGCAACCGTCGCTCGCTGGCGGGCGGCGTGCGCGCGCTGGACACGTGGCTGGCGGCCGCCGACCAGCTGCTGGCCCGCACGCCGCGCGCCTGCACCAGCGACATACAGGCCTACATCGACCAGCTGCTGCAGCTCAGCGACGAGATCGAGCACCACGAGGAGCTGTTCAAGACTATTAGCAGGTTTGTAGGAATGACACTTCTGCAGTATATGATCCATTTATTTTCCTACCCATCTTGCCCAACCTGTTCCTTCCAGGTAATTTCAACTGTGAACGCAGGAGAAATGATTGTGTGCACGACACAAATTAATTCCGTTTTCCCTCACTCTCTTACGCGCGGGCCACATAGAAAAGACGTAAGACGAGGACGCGTCGTGGGCGGGCGAAAATGTATGAGAGGCGTGCCCGTGCCCCGTCTCTTCTGTATGTTTTACGTCGCGACGCTTCTATACATTTTGTATGAAAGAGACGCCAAAGAGACATATGTCTCCGCCCCGTCTGCGTCTTACGTCTTTTCTATGTGTCCCGGGCCTTATGCGGGGCGGAAATCAGACACGACAGGTGTCAAATCCGCCCAAAGCGTTGTGGTACAATAAGCTAGCAGAATTTAATGTTCAGGAAGTTTTATGAGTCACTCATTAATAGCGCTGTTTTTTTAATATTCTTACTACTTCCTATTTGAACTCCTCAATATGTAAGTTGTGGCTTGTATGCATTTTCTGGAGTAATAAAAATTGTATAGAAAGATACTAAACATATAAAAATGGTTCTTGCCTTTTAATGTTTGTATTTAAAGCAATTAATAATCTTATTTCTCTTTGTAGAACCTTCCAAAACGCAATCAACGAGATGCCTCGCGACGAGGTTGAAGCCAACATGGCGAAGTTAAAGCAACAGAAAGAGGCGCTGGTACGAGTGCGAGCCACCGTGCCAGTCAAGTTGCACCAGTACAGACAGCTGCTGGTGCAGCACGAGTCGCTGGAGAGTGGGCAGAAGGAGATCGGCTCCTGGCTGGACAAGGCCGAGGAGGCGTTGAGACATGGAGGAGAGACCAGACGGTAAGTCACTTTCAGTTCAGAAGGCTATAGATTAATGGCAGAGTAACTAGTATAGCATACACGAGTCATTGCAGAACGGATAGAAGGAAATTGGAGCCTGACTCGAAAAGGCCTTGAGGATCGGTGAATGGGCCAGGCTATTACTAGCACTATTATCAGAAGACTAGATCTTAACTAAAGTCTTCAAGTAACGAAGAGATGTTTGTTCCCTATATTCTCTTAGTATTTGTCGATAAATAGTAACTAGTCTGTCTCCTAAGAGTTAGTCCCATTGGAGGGGTTTGCGCTTTTTGCGACTTTCATTTAATTGATTCAAGTGTTTTCGTAGCATTAGCTTGACTAACCAACTATGGCCAGCATCATAAAAATGATACGGTACACCTAGCCACCATCATTATGATAAAATCCCTTAATAATTTCCCTCCTCCTCCCACAGTGAGATCATCACGGAGCGCTACGAGATTCACCGCTCGTTCTTCTCCCGCACCACGTACTACCGCTCCATGCTGGAGAGCAAGAACAAGGTGTTCCAGAACATCGTCAAGTCAGCAGACACCGACCGCAGTGCTGACGTCACCGACCAAGTCAGACTCATGAGGGACCTTAATGAGAGGTGAGCATTTAAAAAAAGACAGACAAAAAAAAACATTGTTGAAAAAACAGAAACATGGTTATCACACTGATTTAGCGTAAAAGAAACATGGGATAACATAGCTTTAAAATGATTGAAGATTCCTTCATGACTTTTTAACAATTCTCATAATAATTATGATGTTTTAGGCGATTAGTCCAGATTTTTTAAAATTGTTTTGAATAATTCGAAAGTTCGAGTATAATTTATTCAGCTTATAAAAAGTTTGTAAATTGTAGGAAACAAACAATTAATTTATTGTAAATTGTATTTGAGAGTCAATAAATAATCTAGTTTGTTAGATGTGATAAGACCTTTTGGAGGAGGCCTTTTGTTTGAATAAAAATGCGAAATACTTCAATGTGGTGGTGAAAAACCATAGCAATGTGATCACTGCTATGGTTTTTCACGACCACACAAACAAATAAAATTTTGCTGTATCTTGTAACTACTACACGAACTACGATACTTATTGGAGTATTACCTCCCCAGATTCGCTCACGTGTCATCAGAAGCAACTCGTCGCGAAGCTGAACTCCAGCGGCTCGTCCGTGCTTGGGAGGAGTTCGAGTCCAAGAAACGTGCCGTAGAGGAGTGGGCTTCAAGAGCTGAAGCACTCCTGGCCGATAACAGAGTGGACTCCAAACAGGCCGTCGACTTCCACAAAAGATTCTTCCAAGGAGCTGATGAGAGGGCTGTTTCAGAACTGGTTAGGTCCGGACGGGAGCTGATTGAGGTAAGATTATGCTTAAGTTTTATTGACCTGCTACGAGGTGGACCGACGATATCGTGAGAGTTACGGGCAACCAATGGATACAAGTGGCTGATTCAAATTCATTTATTGTTTGTCACAGGTTAAAAGGCAGTTCTTACAAATTTTTATAATATTGTATCACTGTAACATACCCTTATGGTGTACAATATTCATAATTTATGTCAGTGTTATAGACTATTAAAAAAGAAAATGATAACAAGAACAATTTGAGTCGTAATATTGCTGAATGTTATTTGTTAGGTTTTTGTTAGCTTCATTTTTATACATTATTATATTATAACAGTCATACAATTTACTTTCATTATTACATTAAACATTTATAGTCATAATTATTCATTTATGCAATTAACATTAAATACAAACAATAAAATATAGGTTTAACATGTCAAGTTTAAGCTGATTGTTGTTCGTTCGGTATGATGGCCTAAGAGAGAAGCTCGATGATGATGAGAAGATGTCATTAAGTCATCGTCTCTGACTATGATTTGTAGTCAGAAGCCCAGAATGTCTGACAACTAGCCTTATATTTGCAAAAGATACCATAATCATTAGGAATCTAGGTGCCTGGGAGATGGAGTCCTGCTACGCGGGACTTCAATTCTTATCTTCATGGTTTAAAAACATCATACATCAAAATCGTCATACGTATATAACGGAGAATCGTTATCAGAGGGGTGGCGATATCAGAAATAATCCTCACAAAATCTTCGTTAACACTTTTAATTACTTGCTAACAAACACTGAATACAAAATAGTCAAGGATGCCCGAGATATCGCTCGATTAAAAACTTAGGAACCCGGGAAGTTTAACATGGCGGAGCAACCAAAATGTCTACCCAGCTTGCCGGCCCGATTCAAAGTCTTCTCTTCACTCGACTGTCACCGCTTATGTGGCCTACCCCACACAGGTTAGCCAACATCTGTCAACGTCACTACCTGTCAACGTCGAATAGCTGATTAAACTTCCGATCGACATTTTGACTCGACTATTCGCTCGGTGTTGCCAATGCTCCCCATGCTAACCTTCCCCAAGTCTATTCATCAATAACTTGAGTTCCCAAGCCTGTCAAATTTAACTACATAGTTCCTTCAATGAGAGATAGATGGCGTTATTCTAAATTAACAATAATCAATTGAGATTCTAAATTGTGTTTGTTTTAATTCCGCTGCAACGATATAGATGGCGTTGTTTTAAATTGTTGTGCTTCTGTGTTGATTCTCCGACACGGCCATTCTGACAATTCACACGTCCTCGTGTGAGACATCACGTCCTCGTGTGAGACATCACGTCCTCGTGTGAGACATCACGTCCTCGTGTGAGACATCACGTCCTCGTGTGAGGAACCTGGAATGAAAGAAAATTCTCGAACAGTAACCATTCTACTCGTTCGGCCATTCCTGACCCAAATGGAAAAGGTATTCTCATCAAAATAATTACAGGGTCTAATAAACGTCACAACAAACTCTTTCTCTAAAAGCTGACATGTCGAACAGCACCCATACTCATTCAAACAATAGGAAACTCATTAAAATGTTGCAGTGCCATACTTTGAACTTAAACAAAGGACTTGCATTTGAAGCCACTCAACAAGGTTTAGAAAATTCAAATGATCTAAACTAAATCACAATATCAATGCACCAAGTAGCACCAAAGAGTCAGTATCAGTCCTTCACTCTGATAAGCTCTAAACAGGACGCATGTTACCAGGCCTTCTCTCCGGTAAATCGTCTGCTTAAGACATTACTCTGTGCACCAACATTAATCGGAACGAGTTGATGGGCCTTCACCCGCATCAATCTAGATCAAATTCTTCACTAATTACGTCTAAGTCGCTGACATGACCTTGTGGCATCCTTCTTATGCGATCATGAGCAATTGAGCATACTTCTATGTTCTGTTGCCAGTTAAAGATTTTAAAACAAAGCGATCACCTTCGAGCAATTCGATAACCTTAAAAGAACCTTTGTATTTTGGATAGAGTTTAACTTGATTTCGTTCCTCATTTGATAAGAACTAAATCACCAACATCAAACTTTACTAGTTTAGCTTTATCTTTAACAAAATAATTCCCAAAGTAGGTTTGTTCAACACGTCACTTTGTTTTTCTTATAACGTTACAGATTATAAAAAAAAAACAATTAAGACTGACCGAAAATCGTAGAGCATTCAAGTACCTTTGCAATTGTACCATTACAATGCAAGAAACTAATCACCAAAAAGCAGGAATCAAATTCGTGGCCTATGGCTAACACTAGCGCCACCAACAAACCTCTGTTTGTTTCACACCGTTCACCATGAGCGCACAGTACACGACCTCCACCAGTGACATCCGCACACCGCGAGTCTATGGACACCGGGGTGTCAATAAGATACGGACTACGACTACGAAATGGCTACTGGTACGGTCTGACCAGCCGACTAAGATTCCACACTCGTTCAACTTAAAACACCTCTACTTGAAAATGGTACTTGATCCTCAGGCATTCTCCGCAATTCATCAAGTGCCCGCTACAATCAGGCAACACATGAAAACAAATCTCAATACTAATGTCACAGATCTCCATCAAAGTCAAAATCTATAGGCTACAGACTTTAGTAAAGAACACAAGGCACCAGAGTCGTAAACAAAATGAAAATTGCTCACCGGATAGGGTCAGAGTCGACGCGTTCAGGAGGCACAGGTCTACCCTCTTTTCCCGGAGTCGGCGCTGCTCCTCTCATTGCGCCGTGGCAGTGGAAGCAGGTGATCCTGGATGCATGAGGCTTCGCAGTTGTCGATGAACCCCTCTCGTTGCTATTGCTGCGGTTGTGGTGCTTCGGCGTAGCTTGAGTATCCTGTTTCACGTCTTTGCAGTAGCAGTAAACGGATTTATGACCCGGCTTGCAGCAGGTAAAACACGGTTTCACAAAACTATTCGCTTTCTCTTCATCTCATCTCTCTTCACGTCATCCCAGGAAACGACACGGTAGGCAGCTAGGTAGAAGCTCCTCCCTTCAAGGCGCGGCTTAGAGCCACCATAAGCGGAGCGCCATGTTGATTTTGGTCCGAAAGCACATCACTGTAGTCGTCACCCAAGCACGTGCATCCACATCTTGTTTTTCAGGAACGAAATCCGGTAAACGAAAGCCATGTGGTGACGTAGTAGGTGTTTTCACGGCTTGAATCAGTGTCAGAAAATTGCGGTTCCAACAAACACATCCATTTTTCGTAGCTAGCGTCTTTATTTCGAACACGTGGGTCGTCGTGGTCCAATCCCACTTCTGATAACGGAGAATCGTTATCAGAGGGGTGGCGATATCAGAAATAATCCTCACAAAATCTTCGTTAACACTTTTAATTACTTGCTAACAAACACTGAATACAAAATAGTCAAGGATGCCCGAGATATCGCTCGATTAAAAACTTAGGAACCCGGGAAGTTTAACATGGCGGAGCAACCAAAATGTCTACCCAGCTTGCCGGCCCGATTCAAAGTCTTCTCTTCACTCGACTGTCACCGCTTATGTGGCCTACCCCACACAGGTTAGCCAACATCTGTCAACGTCACTACCTGTCAACGTCGAATAGCTGATTAAACTTCCGATCGACATTTTGACTCGACTATTCGCTCGGTGTTGCCAATGCTCCCCATGCTAACCTTCCCCAAGTCTATTCATCAATAACTTGAGTTCCCAAGCCTGTCAAATTTAACTACATAGTTCCTTCAATGAGAGATAGATGGCGTTATTCTAAATTAACAATAATCAATTGAGATTCTAAATTGTGTTTGTTTTAATTCCGCTGCAACGATATAGATGGCGTTGTTTTAAATTGTTGTGCTTCTGTGTTGATTCTCCGACATATATTAATACGTCACTCTATTTGAACTTAATGTAACTATGTCAGAGTCAACTAAGCTCTGTGCTTTATTTTTCTGACCCCCACAAATACCTGCAGTTGGTTTTTAGGCGAAATTGAACAACATTTTTACTGCTGTTTTTTTTTTTAGCTTGGTAATATCACCAGATGAATACTCACACCCAGGACAGGGCAATAGGGACTGTCAGACTTATACTGACTAAAATCCACAGTGTCTTTCAATTACGTTCCGGGGTCACGTTATTCGTTGGTCCCGCGACCCCAGCAAGCTTTCGCCCTCTAAGGGACCCCGTCATTATGCTGACACTCTTTGATTCGCGCGTGGAACACAACTCGCCGTCGACCCGGGCATGGTCCATGGTCAGTCACCCATTTCTTGCTGCCCGCATATTTTTACTGCTAAGTGATACTTAACTATACAACAATATGAACCTGTATGTATGTGTCCAGCTGGTGAGCGACGCGGACCGTCCAGGCGTGGTGTCCACAGTGGAGCAGCTCCAGGCTCGCTGGCGCGGCCTGCTGGACCGCGCGCCGCCGCACCTCATGCGGCTGGAGTTCCGCCTGGACGAGGCCGTGTTCCAGCACTGCATCAAGGACATCGAGAAGGAGATCGTCTATGAAGAGCAGGTATGACTTATCATCAGTATCATCAGCCTATAATGTTCCCGTTGGCCTGTGAGAGGGAATGGGCCATAATCCACCACGCTGGCCCAGTGCAGGTTGGTAGATGTCACAAGTCTGCGAATTTGATGGTTCTAGGACATGCCGACTTCCTCACGATGTTTTCTTTCACCGTTTTGAGAGCAGTGGTGATGAAATTCATTACACAAAGTAATGCGCCTGGCTGAGTTCGAACACACGAACTACAACTCCCAAGTCGGAGTCGATACCACTGGGCCATCATTGCTCATTGCCCTGTGTATGACTTATACTGATATCTTAAGTAGGTACAGCTAAATCAATCCACAGTTGATGCAGCTGTTGAGCAACTGATTGTTGCGCTGAGTGGATTCGATTCGCGGGCGAAAATAATTTTGTATCGCCTTTAGGTGGAAGTTCTTGGTCTAGCTGTTTGTATGTGAATTTAAATGTTTAATGCACCATAATACAAGTGAAATTCTAAATGTGGGGAAATTAAAAAAAAATTAAAATAATAAGTATTGTCAACATTTTGATTTCGGAAACTAAATAAACACATTCATTCCTTAAATAATAATCAAAAAAAAACTTGGTTAAAATATGTAGTTAAAAATACATAAATATTATTTATAAACATACTGTTATGACTTGTGACCAGCTTGTGACCTTCTATGTGTAATTAAGCATACACGCACGTGTGTCCTTGAGTTTATAAAAATGGATATGTGACCTTGACCTAGTAAATACCTTGGATTCGGCCGTATTGACATAACGACTACGTTACAATTCAAACCATATTCCACACAATTGAATACAGTCATCTATCACACTATAAAGGCTTCGAGTCTTACTCCTTACTAGTCCTTATAAAAGTAAAAGTGACTTTATTAGGATACGCTTTCACATCTAAATCGATGAACTCATTTTGATAAATTTTAGTACAGTAGGGCACTGAAGAAGGTGAAAGACGATTATAGGAACGAACATGAAGAAAATTGTAGGAACTGGAGTGAGGAAGGCGGGAGTACCTACTACCACTACCGTGCACAATAGATAGGTCCCCTTTAAAAAAAAGTTGCCATTCTAACGAGTTTTTACTTAACTTTAATCCCTGTTTTCAGAAACAAAATCTATTCTTCAATGAACAGACATAAAGTGCAATTAACTTTTTCTTACTTTACCCAGGCATACAACCAAAGTGACGACGCTGACGGCATCCTCATCCGTAACGAGGAATACTTCCGCAACCAGGGCAAGATCATGCAGGTGGAGCACTGTCTGCAGAACCTCCACAAGATCGCCACCAGCTACACCCACCAAACACAAGACACAAGCCTGGAGGAATCTGTGAGGAAGTGTGAACAGATGTGGGAGTCCACGGTACAAAGAGTGGAACATTTCAGACAGCAGTTGCAGAGAATTCCTGCGAAATGGGATGCGTATAGGGAGAAATTCCGGGAGATGGAACGCTGGATGGACCATGTTGATAAGACCATGGATAGCATTGTGAGGGAGGTGGATTCGGCTGAGGCCTTTGAGAGGGAGAAGACCATCTTCCAGGTATGTTAGAATATTTTGATTTAAAATAAGTTTTTTCTATTTTCTTTTGTTTTTTTAACCAGTGTTTGATTTTCAAAATTACTTAGACTCCAGTCTAAAGTATTTTCTGTATTTCTTAATACAGTTAAAAGAGTTCAGTTTGGAACAATGTTATTATTATGTTCACCTTTTAATGATTTTGTTTTTTTTTCTAATGCTTGCTTTGGAAACAAATAGTTGAGGGAACTCATGGTAAATATTCGTTATAATTGATGTTGTGTTATCCCACATTCAATTATCGCACAGTAATATGTAGCAGAAGTAGGTAATTGTTTATATAAAAAATATTCAAAAAACTATAATTACCCTTCTTTTCTAGAACATTTGCCGTGAAGCCGACAAAAAGCGCGAGGATATGAAGTGGCTCGTCCAAACACTAGACATGCTCACAAACCACTGCCCAGAGGGAGAGGCTCAAGAGGAACAAATACGTCTTGAAAACCTCATCGCGAGGTACAAGAACTTGATCCCGACCATTGAGATCACGATGATCAAGACTGAGACCTACACAAGATGCTACACTTACCGCAGAGAGGTTCATGAAGTCATCTGTGTACTAGAAAACGCTAAAGAACAAGCCATGGTGACTCCTGAGCCTCAGTCTCTCCAACATGTTGAGCAATTGGTTCTTGAGCAACAGGCCGCAGTACAAAAACTCGACCGCCACCGACCTTCAGTCATGTCTATGCTCCAAAGAGGTAAGGACCTCATCAAGGATGCCAACGCACCTGCTTTCGTCAGGGAAGACGTTAGGAACCTTGAGACTGGCTGGAACACCGCATATGAGACCTCCACCGACCGTCTGCATAAACTCCGTGACACACAGAAAGTCTGGTCCAACTATGAGTACCAGAAAGATGAGCTACTCTCAGACCTTGACAAGTATGAGAGCTATGTCGCCCACCCAGGACTTGAACTTGGAGTCACAAACATTGGTCGTGAACTCCAAGAAACGAAGATCATTAAGACTGATATCGAAAAGGTCAAGGCTGAAAGACTGCCGCAACTACAACAAGCTTACACTGAACTACGCACACTAACCGCAGATAAACCTAAACCTGTAATTGAGAAAGACCTAGAAACCATTGAAAAGAAATTAGTAAGAGTACAAGATGAAGTCGACTCTAAAGTGGTGCATTTGGAAAAGTTCAACGAGGAATGGGTCAAGATTGAACACAAATTAGAACATGTCAGAGAATGGATCAAGAAGGAAAGCCCAATTCTCATCCAACAGATCCGTTCAGAAAACATTACACCAGAAGAAAGAGTAATCAAGTCGCAATCGTTACAGAAAGTTATTGCCGAGAAACTTGAAGCTATTCGAGGTGTTGCTGATCATGGAACTAAACTGGCTGTTGAACACAGAGTCCAAGATGCCAACAGACTTAAAGGCGAAGTCGCTTTACTAGAGAAAATGATGGCCGACCTTCAACGTTCAACAGAACACCAGACCAAGGTAGTAGAGCACGATCTAGCTACTTATCAAAAGTACCAAAAGGGTGTTGCTGAAATCAAACCCTGGATCGAAGAAGCGGAATTGAAGTTAGGCAATGTACCCAAACCTACAACCTTACCCGAAGCTCAGCAACTACAACAGCAATCTAGAGCTTTGATCACCGATTGCGAAAAACAACTAATGAATTTGCAAATTCTGTCCAGTGTCAGTCACCAACTGTCTGGAAAGACCAGCGCCCCTGATGAGGTGGACGCCATCCACTCCAGATGGGCCGTGGTCCATGACTTGGCTGACCAATGGAACAACAAATTAGACAAACTTGTTACCAATTGGGAGAACTTTGAACGCGAAGCCGATAAGCTTGAATCTTGGATTGAAAATGGTGAAAAGTTGCTAAGCAGTAGAAATGTTTCTATCGATTCACCTCAAGTTGAAAAATTAGATAGAGAACTAAACAAACTTAAGTCTTTCGGAAACGAAATTTCTCAACAACAAGCTAAGATCATCAGCTTATCACAGACTTGTGACAATATCTGCCATAACATACAGCCTGAAGGCGCTACCTTGCTCAAGAACAAAGTGTCGGACATCAAACAACGCACCAACGACCTAGCAGAAACAGTACGGTCTAAGGTCAACGAACTGTCAGATAAGATCATCGTCAGGCAAGAGTTTATGACTAAACTGCATAACTTTGATAACTGGATCACGGACTTCAGAAGAAAGACTGAGAGTTACGATCAAGTCGGTGCCGACAAAGTAGAACCAACATTGCAGTCTATGCATGTCCTTCTACAAGAGCATGCGGCCAAAGCACCTGAGTTCGCTGACATTTATAATGAAATCAAGAACATGACTCTCGCTTCACACCCAGACGAATCACGTTCGTTAAGCGAAACTTACTCTAACATTGCGCAACACTACCAGATCATTGAAAACAACATTCAACAGAACAAAGGTATCCTTCAAAAATGGTCTGACCTACTCAACTGGTATGATGAATCTAAACAACAGCTGAACCACATTCAATACCAGATTGAAGGTCCTAAACTCACACCAGAAAGCTACGAAATTCTGAGACAAGAACTTGTGAATGTTATCACTAAGATTCCTGAATGGAAGAGTAATGTAGCTTTACTAGATGGACCTTCAAAAGTCAAAGTCACAGACCAAAATACTGGTAGAATTATGTCTCCTACTAGCATTGTAAAAGAGATTGAGATGAAGGCAGAAGGTTTACTCAACCAAGTGACCAACAAGAGAGATCTGGTACAAAAGGTCGGCGCTAGATGGGACAAGTTCAACGTACAACACAATGCTTTGGGAGAAGTATTATATAACGTACAGACTGTCCTCAATGAAATGGCTCAGCGACCAGTACCTTTGACTGAAGCAACAATCCAGGATATGACAGAACAACTAGACAAACTAGACGCAGAAATGAAAGAGAAACAGTCGATCAGAAAAGAACTAAGAGAAGAAGGTCTTCACTTGATGAGAGAAGATCAGCCTAACATGGGTACCATCCAAAATGCCCTATCCACTGCTGACAACAACTGGGACCAAGTCGTGAATGCCGTTCGTGATACTAAAAACAAGTACATCTTACTTTCGTCAACACTCCACGAACTCAAGAACTTCACAATAGCCTTTGATAGAGAAATGAGTAGAGCCGAGCAATTATACAACGATTGCAAAGAAGCTCCTAATGACTATGTACAAACTGGACAGGCTTTGGAAAAAGCAAAGAAATCCTATGAAATTCTCAAGAGATCTAAAGGCCTGTTAGACCAGATGGATGTTATCAAGCAATCTGTATTGAAACAGGCGTCAACTTTGGGTGGATTTGACACTAGCCCACTAGAAGAAGCATTCTTAACGTCTCAGACACACTGGGAGAAAGTAAATGACGCTGTGATCAAGAGAATACAGGACTTGGAATCCCAACTGATTGTCTGGCGACAGATTGATGACACTAAGAACCAAGTCATCAGCTGGCTGAGTGAAACTGGACAGAACTTGGCCAATGCTTGTGACAATCTAGAAATTAGATTCGGGCAAAGTCATCTTACAAAATACAAGGAAGAACTGCCTATATACACCGGCCTTAAGAACAGCATAAAGGCAAAATGTGAACAAATAACTAATTTGAATAAGAGCATACCGGTTGGTCAAGTCGATTCAATCATTGATTACTTAGACAACGAGTTTGCGGCTCTTCAGTCACTTGCTGATAACTTGGAAAGCGCAGTTTCTTCATTAGGAACCAAGGAAACTAAATTGAAGGATCACATCAAACGCCTTTCCGATAATGTAAGCAAAATCCGGGATGACATTATCAAGTGTGACGACATGACAGGCGATAATGCTAAGATTCTTGATCGTCTGAAGAAATGTCAGGCATGCAAAGCTGAGCTACAAAACCTAAGTGACGAGATTGATAACTTGGCTCAGAATGTCTCAGAAATGAACGACAACTACCCTGGATTCTATGAGTCATTAGTGCCAAAAGAGCTTAGCACTTTACAAAAGAGATTCGAGAGTGTTTTAGTACATGCAAACAAAACAGAAATCACTCTGCTTACTTTCCTGCAAAAACTCTTCACAGATAAATTGGCAATGTTCAACAGAAATCTGAAGATATTGGATGACAAAACGAGATGGTGCATGCCTGATGTCACAAGTGATAAATACAACTTGGAAGTTAAAAATGCAGCACTCGCTGACGTAGAAAATGGTATTGCTGACTGTAAAAACAAGGTCGCAGAGTTAAAAGAAGCTCGTGATATTCTCAAAGTAGTCGCAGAGCCCGCGTGTGCTCAAGAAGCGGCCCAACAAACTGAGAAAGCTCAGAAGAACCTGGAAGTCCTCAATGCCAACTATGAAGAAATTAAGAATAGGCTCAAAGAGAACATTGACGCTTGGCAAGAATATGAAGTTTTGTTAGAAAATGTATCAGAGTGGTTAAAAGAGAAAGAAAACAAAGTGAGACAAGAAGCCGCTAACCTACTCAACCTTGACGAAATTGACGCTAAGATTGCTGAAGTGGAGCACCTCGATCAAGAAATCAAAGAATATGGTGCAGAGGTCAGCAAACTTACAGAAATCGGAGAGAAGATCTTATCTCGAAACCCAGACTCACGCGTCCTACAACACATCAATCATTTGGTCTCCAGATATCAAACTGTTGGCAAGTTCATGGAGAGCCATCTCAACAGACTGAAAGACTTAAAGGACAACAAAGCTAAGTACGACAAATCTATCGCTGAATTCAAGAACTGGCTTCAAGATGCCAATGGCAAGATTCAGGATCTGGCTGTGATGAGTAAGCACGCTAAACCATCAGCAGCCGATCTGGCACAAGTAAAGAGACTGAATGAAAACAAGGACGTAGGCCAGAAACTCCTCAACAACGCTATCGGATCTGGTGAAGCTCTATTCAGTGGCATCACACCTGAGTGCCGAGAACAAGTCAGAAATGAGCTCCGAGCTCTCAGAGATTACTTCGAAGATTCAGTGGATTCACTCAACAATGTGATTAAAGACATTGAAACGACTATCAATAAGAGATCGTCTTTCGACGATACTTTCAACCAGGTACAAAAATGGATTGCAGATAAAGAAAAAGAACTTGGTGATTTTAAGCTCTGCCCAACATTACCCGAAAAGAAGGCTCAGCTTCACGCTAACAAGATCTTACACCAGGAAGTTGAATTGCATCAATCGATGCTTTCACAATTGACTGAAAAGATAAAGCTGATGCCTGATGAAGAGGCTGAAAAGAGCCTTTCTAAAACTATCGAAAGATACAGGGACATGACTAAAGAACTTGAAAAGAGAATCTCTGCAAGCGAATCTCACGTCGCCGACCACGAGAAATACGTTAATATGTTTGAAGACGTCCGCGATCGTCTTAATCACATTGTTGCTGAAAACAGCATGCTTAACTACGGATCTGTTACCCAGAAAGAGGACGTAGATGCCAAGATTGCTGCGATTGAAAAGGTGACACTGAAGGCTCAGGATATTCAGAATAATCTGGCTGGTCTTAAGTCACAGCTGGAGACCGTTATAGAAACTACAAGCCCTAACGGACACCCAGTGCTCATCAGCGAGTACGAACAGCTCAAAGCAATATGGGACCAATTAGCCACACAATGCAAAGAGCAAGATAAGAAACTAAAAGACACTCTGAAACAATGGACTGAAAGCCAGAAGACTTTGGATGAACTCGAAGAATGGTTGAAGATTAAAGAAAACCAGGTCAGAGACCAAAGTCTTAAGAGTAATCTGGAGGCTAAGATTGCTCATCTACAGAAAGTCAAGGAGATTCAGAGTGAACTCGCTTCAAGAAGTGCTGATTTCGCCGCTTTGACCGACACCAAACAAAATGTAGCCACTGAATCTGAACTCACAAACAAGACATCCAAATTAGCAACAAGATACCACACACTGAATAATCTTGTCAATGAAATAATCTCTAAGTACGAAGTATTCGTATCAGAGCATCAGACATTCGAAAATGAATACAATAACATGGAGAACTGGCTCATGGGCATGCTTGGTGAGCTCGGAGATCTCAACGAAATCGTAGGAGACTACGCTGTTTTACAAGAAAAGCAAAATAAAGCTAAGGAACTGTATGAGACGAGAAACAAGAAAACACCTGCCTTTGAAGAATTCTTAAGTTTGGGCGAGAAGCTGTACACACACACCAGCCCAGATGGCAGAGAAGTCATTCGTCAAAAGATCCGCAAGATAAGGACATTATGGGACAGTTTCGGAGACAGCTTCCAAGAAACAGTCAACAAGTTAGACCAATGTCTTCTACAGTTCTCAGACTTCAGCCTCGCGCAAGAACAGCTTACAAAATGGCTCAAGGATGTTGAAAGAGCGATGCAGCGACACACTGAGCTCAAAGCTTCCCTTGAAGAGAAGAAAGCTCAGTTACAGAACCACAAGATCATGCATCAAGAGATCATGACTCACCAACAATTAGTGGAATCTGTTTGTGATAAAGCCCAACAGCTAGTTGACCAGACACATGACGCTTCTTTGAATGTGTACCTGCAATCTATCAAGCAGTTGTTCCAAAACATTGTGACTAAGTCACAAAATCTTCAAGACAATTTAGAGGACTGTGTGAAGAGACACGAAGATCTAGTTCGTCTCATTCAACAGTACAAAGAATGGCTCAGCTCACAGTCTGAGAAACTTCTTGATATTGAAAACGCAACCGGTGAGAAACCCGAAATCATCAGGAAATTGCAATCAGCCATCGCTTTGAAGGATATTGAGAAAGTTGGTTCCAGCAAATTGGATGAAATAAGAGCAGTCTTTGCGAACGTTAGCAAGAGTACTTCGGAAGTTGGCAATAACATTATCAAGACTGAAATCGATCACTTGCATGACCAACTGCGCAATGCCGTTGAGAATATTACAACCTCAGAACAAAAACTCAAACATACATTGGAGATATGGAACAAATTCGACTCTTCAATTGAATCTATAACTGAATGGCTGAAGGACATGGAATCTAAATGCCGAGACCAAAGCCTTTGCTCGACTCTCAAAGACAAAGAAGCTCAGTTACAAAGGTATGTTGACCTGCGTAATAACATCAACGCCAAAGAGAAGGAAATTGATGCTTTTGTCGACGAATCTCACAGTCTGATCCAACTTAGTGGAACAGAGCGACTTAAGCCCCTTGTTACTCAAGTGAGCAGCCGTTATCAACAGTTGCATGTCATCTCCAAGGAAATCGTCAACCACTGGTCAGAACTAGTAGCTGATCACAGAAAATATGAGCAGCTTCGTTCTGAATTCGATGCTTGGCTGAAGCCATTAGAAGAACAACTATCACAGATGGTGACTAAGGAAGATAAGCTTAGCATTGAAAGCAAGGGCAATAAACTACAAGTGTTCTTGATGGAGAGAGAAAACGGTGAACATAAGATCGGAATACTAACCACTGCTGGTGATAAAGTTCTACCGGAGACAGCTGCGAATGGCAGAGAAAACATTCGTGCAGAAATAAGAGCACTAAGAGAAAGATGGGACAAACTCAACGATAATATCCTACAACAGCAGAAAGAGTTCGAGTCTCAAACTCTACAATGGTCAAGCTACCAAGATGTTCTGCAACAAACATTGTCTTGGTTAGATGAGAAAGAGAAAATAGTTGATGGCGAAGAGAAAGCTGTACTTAACTCAGCTCAAGAGATCAAATCCAAGTTATTAAAGAACAAGACACTGTTACAAGAAATATACTCACATAAGCGAGTCATCGAAACGGTCACTGAAAAAGCTAAGAGTGTGTCTGCTACTCTTCATTCAGGAAAAGAAGAGAGTGATGAAATGACAGCAATCATCAAATCAGTATGGGATAGGTACAATGCTTTGACCAATAGGCTGTCAGGTATTAT
Organism: Agrotis clavis; assembly: GCA_954870645.1. NCBI lineage: Eukaryota > Metazoa > Arthropoda > Insecta > Lepidoptera > Noctuidae > Agrotis > Agrotis clavis. The sequence continues at coordinate 25,684,526 of OX940922.1, forward strand.
CGATAAACATGAAAGCACGTTTGATATCTACCAACAGTTCGCAGATCAGCAAAAGTCACTGCAAGATTACCAAAAGCATTTATGGGATCGCTTACATCTGCTATCAGACTTCAGTGGCAACAAAGCTGCATTACAGAGCAAATTGGTTAAGATTCAGGAACTATTAGATGCTATCCCAACTGGAAACAACAAATTGAAGATTGTATCAGACCTTATTGAAAAGAACAATGCTAGACTTTCGCCTAGAGGCAGAGATGGTATGTCTCGAGAGTTGAGTCTCCTCCGAGCTGATTTGGAGAAGTTTACCGCGACAGTACATGATGTCAAACGTGGAATTGAAGACAAGATTCAACAGTGGATCGAGTTTGACAGCGCCAATGACCGGCTGCAGCACTGGCTGAGTGACACCGAGATGAGCTTGAAGACCTACACTCCTAAAGCAACCCTGGAAGAGAAGGTGGATCAACTGAACAAATATCAGGTATGTCTCATTAATACTAACTTGTTTTGCTCCACTTACAGTAAACCTTTTATTTAAATGAGGCTTTTTAAACAGGATTTAAGTAAAGCGATTGATAATCACGACAATGATTTGAGCGCAGTCATTACTTTGGGCGAGGCCTTGGATCAAGTAAGAGTTGATGAGAAAAAAATCTTTTGTCGTCAGCACCGTAGGATATAGCCTAATTTTCAGTAGACATCTAATTTCACGGAAGTAATATCTATAGATCAATCTAACAACAAAATTATATTTATACTTACATGTTGCGTATGAATCCGTTAATTCAAGGTTTTGTCTGTTTAATTTATATATTTATACTAATATAGAAGCATTGGTGATTGGTACTTCTAATGCTGTCTAAAGTTTATTATAAAAGTCTAACTATCTCGAAGATGGTACTAATGGTAGTTGTCGTAGTTCAGTTTAAACGTAATCTTCCTTTAATAGTTCTACATCATACTAATTTTAATTAATTTTCAGGCTATCTTGGCTAACTTGAAGAAGACGGAGAATGACGTCGATAAACTGACTGATGAGTTTAGTGACCTCATTGAGAACTGTAACGATACTAGGATCACAATGAACTTACAACAGATGACGTCACGCTTCCAATCCGTACAGTCGACTGCGAAAGAGCTTGTTAAGAAATGCGAACAAGCCGTGAATGACCACAACGCCTACCAAGATAAATACAACCAATGTGCTGATTGGTTGAAGGCGGCACAACATAAATTTGATGAGTGCAAAGAAAACTTGTCCAACACCCCTGAAGGTATTAGCGCCAAGCGAGAAAGCCTTAACGATTTACTTAGTCAAAGACGCAATGCTACACTTCTTGTTAATAACACCTTTGAATTGGGAGAGAAACTGTATCCTTCCACTTCACCCGAAGGCAAAGAAATTATTGAACAGCAGCTCCATGAAATTCAACAAGCTATCGACAACCTGTACGATAATATCACTAAAGCCGAGAGAGACCTTGATTCAGAACTTAACAAATGGTCCTCTTTCGAAGACAACCTTAAGGCCGTACAGTCATGGTTAACGTCCGCCGAGAAGACGCTTCCCAAAGAGATTCAACTCAAGGCTACTTTGGATGAGAAGCGTGGTCAACTAAACGTCTACAGAACTTTCTTACAAGACGCTATCGCTCACCAACAAGATATAGCCGACCTAGAATCTCGTGCTCAAACTCTTCCTGATGTTAGCAAAGATATCGCAAAAGAAATTGACCAGCTTAAACAAAGACATGAGACTATTTTGGCAAGAGCTAAATCCTTCGTTGAGCAATACGAAGCTATTGTAAACAACCACCAGCAATACACCAAGGCCGTTAAGGACTTAGAAGAATGGGTTGAAGCTACTCACAACACAGCTCAACTGTGGGGTGATGTAAACCTTGAACGCGTAGCATTAAGTAGTAACTGTGAGAAACTAAAGTCTCTACAATTAACTTTACCTGAAGAAAAGAACCGTATCGACAAGATACGTTCTCTAGGTGAGAAGGTCCTTCCAGGTACTATTAGCAATGGACAAGCCAATGTCAGGAACCAGATCGATGCCTCTCACCAAGAATGGGAAGGCCTTGTATCGTTCATAAACAAGACTATCGAAGCTATGGAGAACAAGATCCAACAATGGAACGAGTATGAGAACATGAAAGACCAATGCTTGGCATGGATCAGGAATACTGACAACCAAATCCACGCTGTGGACTTGAAAGCCACTTTGCCCGAAAAACAAGAACAGTTCAAGAAGTTCCAGGAATTACAAGGTGAAGTGCGCGCTAAAGAGCTTGAGATTGACAACATTACCGAGAAAGCACAGAACTTACACACTGGTGTCTTCGGACCACGTGCGTCACAGATCTCAGATCTTTCCGTAAAATACCAAACTCTTTCACAAAAGGTTAAGGATCTTACCAACAGATGGCAACAGTACGTCAAGACTCATCAAGAATTCGCCAGCAATGTTACTGAATGCTCACAATGGATCGAAGAACTTAGAGACAAATTAGACTTCTGTGCGGATTTGAGCTCTTGCTCACAAGACGATCTAGAAACCAAATTAGTACTTATCCAAAACTTGTTGCTAACCAAGGATGAAGGCTTCACCAAAGTGCAGTCACTTGTTGAGTTAGCCCAAAACGTAATGGCTAATACTGCACCGGCAGGTCACGAAGCTATCAACAACTCACTAGTTGCCTTACAAGAACAGTGGTCGGCTCTGTTGTCCAGAATGATTGAAACCAAGAACATGTTAGACGACTCAGTCACTAAATGGGCTGGTTTCCTTGAACAGATACAGCTCATCGAGAAGAGTAACACTTATCTTGAGAACATGTTAGCTGAACTAACGCCTTACGAAGCATCTATGACCGACAAGAGGGCACAGCTTGAGAAACTCAAAGAAGTAGAAGAGAAAGCCCGTTGTGATCGTCTAGATGTAGACACTCTGAAAGCTAAAGCAGCTGAAATGATTGCTAGTGGCCAACAGAACCAGGTCGCGTCTAAGGCACAAGAAACTTTGAGCAAATTCGACAATTTGTACGACAAGATTAAGAAACTGCTTGCCGATCGTGAAGAACAGTACAAAGACCACAGACTGTACAAAGAAGCTCACGATGAGCTCATCCAGTGGCTGAGCAGAGCTCGTGAAAAGGTGCCTTCACTGAAATCCAAACCATTGAGCGATAAACTGGCGATTGAAAATTCAGTAGCACCTCTTGATGCCTTGATCAACAAACAGGCACAAGGAGAACTATTACTAGAACATCTGCAACACACAGGAGAAGTTGTTCTTGCTAGCACTTCACCTGAAGGTCAGACAGTCATCAAGAATGAGATGAAGGCATTGAAAGAAAGCTTCGACGATCTGTTCAATGAGATCAAACAGCAGAAGAGTCAACTCGAAGAAACCGTTAGCCAATGGCGAGAATACAAAGATGAGTATGAGCGTTTGTCTGATTGGCTACAACAGAAAGAAATTCTCATCAAGAACCAGAAACTAGCCTTACTAGGAACAGCTAAAGAGAAGGGAGCCCAAGTCAATGAAGTAAAGGAAATAGTTGACCAGCTCCATAAAGGTAAAGCAGACATTGAGAAGTTCAACGCTTCAGCTTCTGGTCTTTTAGCTTCACACTTGGACACCTACGTCAACAACCAGTTGCGTCACCTGAACTCCAGATACCAAGTACTGGTGAACATGGCTAATGATGTCCTCAAGAAGGTTGAGACCAACTACGAACAACATCAGACCTATGATGATAACTATGCAAAAACTAAGAAATGGATCGATGACGCTTGGGAGATTACTCGCAGTGGCAGTGATACCGGCAGCAACAGTAGCAAGGAAGCCCTGCAGAAGCGTCTAGAACAAATTGAGGATTTACTCAAACGTCGTGAAGAAGGCCAAAACTTGGTTCATGCAACCGTCAACAGCGGAGAGAAAGTACTCAGAAACACTAGGTCTGATGGCAAGGATAAGATCAACACCGAACTTAAAGAACTGCAAAACGAATGGGACCGGCTGGTCAAGAAGATGAGTACCGCTAAGGTTCATCTGGAGACAGCGTTGCTCCAATGGGCCGACTTCAGCTCCAGCTATTCACAACTGCAACAATGGATATCCGACAGAGAAGCAAAACTCCAAGAAGTGTGTGAACAGAAAGTCGCCAAGTCTAAGAAGGGCCAGGACCGCCTCGCCGGACTTACGACGGGTCTTAGCTTAGGCGAAAGGAAAGCCACACTCCGTCAAACAAACAATATTGTGCAAGATATCGTTTCGTTTGAACCCATGATACAGTCTGTAACTTCTAAGGCTTCAGAACTTATGCAACAAGCTCCGGCGTCTGAGATCACCAGCAAATACGAGACTCTTTCTAAGCAAGCTAAAGACTTGTATGAGAAGCAGAGAGAGACCGTGGAACAACACCAAGCGTTCATAAATGCTGGCTCAGACTTCGTCCAATGGATTAGGGCTGCTAAAGAAAGATTAGGAAAGTGCTCTGATGCAACCGGAGATAAGGAATCTTTGAGTAGCAAGATATCTCAACTCAAAGTGTTGGAAAGTGAACTGCCCGAGGGTCAGGCGAAGCTGCAGAAGGCTCTGGAACAGGGCGAGATAGCCTGCGGCTTGGCTGACAACGAGGATAGAGAGGATATTGAGGAAGAAGTAGCTCTTATGCAAGAAGAGTACGATACCTATGTGTAAGTATTTTATTTTTATGCATTTTATAGGTTTGTCTTTTTTGGAATTACTTCCGCCATTTATTGTTTAAATATTTGTTCGCATGATATTTCTAAATAATTCTTTGTTTTCGATTCAACAGTGAACAGCTGAACAACACCAAGGCTCTGATTGAGGGAGGTATCGTGAAGTGGACCGAGTACGAAGAGCAATACAAGGAAGCCTTAGACTGGTTGTCCAAGACTGAGAAATTAGTGCAATCCTTCAACAAACTGCAGAATAATTTGGAACAGAAGAAAGTGGTTCTTGAGGAGTTCCAGGTAAGGATTCTCACACATTTAGTAGAAACTTCTTCGCGCAGAAAATTGTAAGTTAGTCAAATCATGGGCGAAGGCTGCCACACAGTGGGTGCTTGGATAATTATGGACGGCGCTGCCGAGGCCGGCCCAGGAAAAGTTGGCGAGTTGGACTCATATCGTGAGGGCCGGATTCGAAGTGGCGCTGGACAAGAACACTTGGGGGAGGCCTTTGCCCAGCAGTGGGACAGACAGTAGGATAAACAAGAAATAAAATCTTTCTCAAGTATGCTGCATTCTGGTCCACATCAGGTGTGAATAGTAGTCTTTGATGAGCACACAACAAATAACTTACATAAAAAAAAAAACGAAATAAAACATAAAGGGTATTATGAGTTGAACTACCACACAACAATATTATTACAAGTGTGCCAAATTATCTTGACAATTTCTTCGGCAATTCACAAACCGTTTTTTTTTTTTATTTCAGTTTCGTACAGTACTATACTAATAATATTCTTTTTCTCCCAGGGACACCTTCAAATGCTATTCGACTGGCAAGCGGAGCTGGACAAGCTGAACGTGCGCGCACAGACCCTGCTGGAGACCTGCGCAGACACCAGGATCTCCAACGGCATCACGCAGCTCACCACCAAGTACAATGCACTGCTGTCGCTGGCCAAGGAGGTTATGAAGAGGCTGGAACTACATTACCAAGTGAGTTTTATGGTTGAGTTCATTATCATCAGACGGAAGATGTCCACTGCTCAACAGAGGCCTCTCCGTTATAATTATCACCAAGACTTTAAGGCAATACCACGACCCCAGAGTTGACGATTGATTCCGTCAGTTTGCTGACAGCTCCATGAGGCGCGTGTGGCACATGACGTGGCTCGAGTCCGGCCTGGTCTTTGATCAGACAGCGAGTTACCAATGACTCACTGTCCTCCTGCTCTAAGTGGAGCGGAAGGGACTGTCACACTTTTATGACTAAAAGTCCGCCTTGGTCCTTCAGTTGCCTTTTGCGTTCCAGGGTCACGATAACCTTAACAGGCTGTCCCGCGACGTCCAAGTTATTGCACGTTTTTTCTGACTTATCATATTTTTTCAGGAACACCAACAACACAATGCTCTGTACGGCGAATGCCAGGACTGGCTGGACAGGACCAGAGAGAAGCTCAACCAATGTGCTGAGATACCCAACAACCTGGCTGAAGTGAATAGCAAGCTGAACACTGTTAAACTGCTCCGCCAATCACTAGAGCAAGGACAGAACAAACTGAGGTATGTTTGCGGAGTTTTCTTTACAGTAACTATTCTTATTATCCATGTAATCGTTTAGGCTTGAATTCCTGTTAAAATAATGTTGGTAAAATATAGTGGGTCGCATATTATTCCAGTGAGATAAAGCAACTTAGTACACGCTGCTGACGTCGTAAGTCAAATGCAACATATCGTCGCAGTATGTTGCTGTATTGAATACAATGTATATTCGAACGCGCGACAGACGCTCAACGTACGCGAGTTGCCTGTCTGTCTTACTCATTTAGCTTCTTAGCTAAATAAATGCTAGCTAAATGCGGAATGTTAAAATAGTTGGTGGGTTTTTCAGTAGTTGCTTGGAATTTGTAACGATGCTTAGTCATGAAAATTTAATTAGCCCTAGTTTCATGAAAAACATTTCCATGAACTTCACATTATACATTTTAGAATTTTACATTTCATGCATGAGGTAACAAGTATTTTTTCTTTACAGATACCTTCTTGAACTCAAAGAGAAGGTAATCATGAACACAGAACAGACGGGCGCTGCCAAAATCCAGGAGGACACTGACAACTTGAAGCAGGAGTTCGACAAGCTGATAGCAGACCTGCAGGACGTCAGGAACAAGCTCACCAACCGAGCGGCGCAGTTTGATGATATCTCTAAGGTAAACGAATACAAAGTTAAAGTACAGAGAAGAAGGAGACAGTTTTAAGTGACAGACATTCCAAATCAAAATCATTTGATTAAACAGGGTGAATTTTTCTAAAACTTTGTTTCCAAAAACAGTATCATTGGATTAAAAAAAAACAATATTCCTGGCCAGCTGATTTTGGAAAAAAATATCACAGCCCTGTATTATTACACCATTCAATATTTTTGCTAATAAAGATCCATGTACTAATAAACCAACTTAATTCCAGATCCACAAACTCCTAGTAGAATGGCTAGACGACATCGACCAGAAGATCCAATCAGACGACTCTCTTCTCCAAGACCTATCAGAGAAGAAGGCGAAACTGGAGAAGTTCAAGACCTTCAACCGAGACATTGACTCTCACAGCGATTTGGTCAAGAGGCTGAATGAGAAGCTGAAAGAAGATGCCTCTCTCAAGTCGAAGGGTATTGAGGATACTCTGAAGAGGTATGATGACATCAGGAAGACCGTCAACGAGATGATTGCGGTGAGTAATTTTCAATCTTTTATTGGTATCCAAAACGACTTGTAGCCTTGCGAGTTTTAGCCGTCTGTGGCTCTACAAGCGCATAACGTAAACAACGTCAAGTGTAGCTTCGAGTGTGTATTGTATGTCAAGTTAATCTTACAGTCAATGACATCATGCGCTGGTAGCGCCACCTGAGAAGAGCTTTGCGTGAAACCTCCCATTGAACAGGTTCTCAGGTCTTGTTTGGGTATAACTGACCACTAAAGATAAATGACAGTGGAATTAAGACCACACGACCGTTACATTATGAAGATACTACTGATAAACTAGCTTGGTATCTTCGATTCTTCTATTTATCTCGGGACTGGTTCTTCCTCTGGAAAACGTATTATTACTTCAAGAGGAAACAACTTGGTCATTTAGTTTTAAAAAAAGTAGCAAAAAATTATATCCATATGGGGTATTCGTAGTTACCAGTATCTATACTAAATAACAATATTTTTCACAGAAACTGGAGGACTACGTGAACTCCCACATCCAATACAAAGAGTCCTACGACAACTTCTACGACTGGATCAGAAACTGCAAGATCGAAATCCAACAATGCTCCGACTCCCATGGAGAAAAAGACGCCGTTCAGAAGAAACTGCAGAAAGTCAACAAAATCATTGAATCCTTACCTAAAGGCGAGGCTCTATTGAAGAAGGCTATCAGCCTTAGCAATGCAGTACTAGAAACCACAGGAAATGAAGGCAAGGATAATATAAACCAAGAAATAAAGCAGTTGAAGATCGAATGGGAGAACCTTCAACAGATTTGCAAGGATACGAAGAAGTTGTTAGAGAAGTGTCTGTCCGCATGGTCGGATTACTTGGAGACGTCTGAGAAGATGAGCAAGTGGGTGAAGGAGTTCGATGCCAAGCTGAAGACTGTGCAGAAAGTGGACAAGATCACGCCTGAGCATCTCGATAAGTGTCGCGTGAGTATTTAGATAACATAATGAATATTTTGTGACCATAGTTATTCCTAGTTATTGCTATTTTCGGGCAAATTATCATAAAATAGTTGGAAAACGCATTTTAATTGACATTTCATTTGACTTTTTACTGGGTTTATGAAACAATATTGCAACTAAAATCCATGTTGAGGTTGTGAAATATCCAATAACAATTAATCTATCTCTGAATTTTCAAACTGTTCATACTGTTTTACAGGAACTTTTGGCTGAAGCATTAGGCCACAAACACGTCCTTGAAGAACTGAATGACAGGTGTGAAAACCTTATGGAACAGAGCGCATGCGCCTGGGTCCGAGATAAGACCGTCAACCTACAAACTGAATACACAACCTTACTCACCAAGATTCAAGGTCTAGTATCCAATGGCGAGAAGAACTTGTCTGACCACACTGAGTTTATTAAAGCAAAGGAAGATCTACAGCAATGGCTAGAAACAGCTCATGGTACAGTACAAGATTCTATTGGAGTTGGTGATATTGATACCACTAAAGATAAACTAGAAACTGTCAAGTTAGTGAACAACAGAATGACTGAAGGTCATCACTTACTCGTAGTCCTACAAGAAGCTTTCAAGAAAGCCCTCAACAACACTCCACCTGAGGAACAAGACGGTCTACGCAACGATGTCAAAATCCTGCAGGAAAGCTGGGACCAACTGAAAATAGACCTTAACTCTATCACAGCACAACTCAAAGCAGCTATCGGCAAATGGGAAGACTTTGAAGAGTCCAAGAAGAAGATGGACCAATGGATCAAGGATACGGAACAGAACTTAGACAAGGTTCCACCTACGGGCGGAGAATTAGGAGAAATGAAGACTCTGCTTGAGAAATACAAACACATCGAAGATGAAATTGATAACAAGAAACCAGAACTAGAAAGACTTAAGAGCGAAGCTGCTGAATTAAGTTCTTGGGCTAAGAAACCAGCCATTAAAGAATCTGTAACAGAGATTGAAAAGAAATGCAATGCTTTACGTGCTAAATGCGCAGCTAAGAAAGCAGATCTTGAGTCTGAGATCAAAGATTACAACAACTACCACCAGTCTTTACAAGACACAGAGAAATGGCTGCTACAGATCTCCTTCCAGCTCATGGCCCACAACTCCTTGTACATCGCTAACAGGGAGCAGACAGAAGAACAACTAGCACAACATGCAGTTCTCCTAGACGACATACAAAAATACAGGTCTACTTTAGACGAGTTGGAAGGCAAAGGACAGGCCCAAATCGAACGCTACGAGAAAACAACACCATCTATTCGGGAAACTGCAGGAAAGCAACTGAAAAATGTCAATGACAGTCATAAGAGTTTATTGGCAACTGCTCTACAGATTGAAAGGCGTTTGAGAGAAGGTCTTGCCAAGTTCAAGGAGTATGAAGATACTCTGGAGAGTATTCTGAATAACTTGGATGAGATGGAGCCGGCTATTACGGAGCTTGACGTGCCTGTGGATGGACTGTCGCATGGACGTGAGTTGCTGGATAAGGCTAGGGTGAGTCAATTTTTTTTTGTTACGTTTTCTCAGTAAAAGTCCGATCTCTGCATTTTCAAATATACCTATATTTATGGGAACTAATAGTGCTCCAGAGATTGGAATCATACCTTAGGTAGCTTGCTCTGGGGAGGATAATCCTTACCACCCGTTTCTATTGCAAAGCCTTGCTGTATTTGGGGGTATAAATATTTAGTACCCTTATGTAATCGTCATCACAGTTATTTAATATATCGATAGGGTAATTAATAAACGTTGCAAATCATAATATTTAAAGATCTGGAATATTACAAATCAGACATTCCACAGGTGTTGTAAGTTATGCATTCTAAAGGCATAAACATACTCATCTACGTATATCATTAAATTGGCAATTGTTCGATATTTTACTTTAAACTTCTATGAATAACCCTAAAGGAGTTCCCTTACCGCGAGCATTCACCTGTAATGTAACATAAAAATGTGCAATTTGATGCTCTATTGTCTTCGAATGTTCGAATCTGTAACGTTACATTACAGGTGAATGCTCGCGGTGAGGGAGCGCCCTAAGACACTCTTAGGGTGACTAAGATATTTCCTATATCCCATTCCGTTGAATAATGCGTGGCTATAGTGTCTTGCGTTGCGACTTCGTGCATTATCCCAGCGCATACAACACATGGCATACAATATGAGTGAGGCCCCATTAGTGTGTTGCGTTACATCGTGTCGCAGCAACGCAACGGTGAAATGCATTTTAAGCTACAACTGCATTGCATCGACGCAAGAAGCAATGCAGGCCGTCAGAGAAGGGTTTCAGTTCAAGCTATCTAGTAGTTGAAGACTGTCAGTTATCGTACAACAGCCAACGCTGCGACGTCGCAACTTACTAATGAAACTACAGTCGTTGATTAATTAGGGAGCTTACCCATGACGCGATTTGTGCGATTTGTAATTTCTACGTACTAAAAATGAAAATCGTTCTTGCTACTACGATATAATGATGCAATTGGATTGACTTTACGTCGCCGTGGCGAGTGTGTTTTGTTTTTCAGTTTCTACCCGTATTATGTCATTTGTCGTAGTGGTTAGGATGATTTTCACTTGTAGTTGGAATCGGTTGAATTGCGTCGCGACGCGTCGCGCCATGGGTAAAGTCCCTAACTTACCAAAATCTCCCCCAGGGTCTCCACAACCGGTTGCAGACCGAGAAGAGTCGTTTATCAGCTGCTGTAGCAGCGTGCTCGGCGGCCGCGGCCTCCGTGTCCCGGCCGTCCTCTCCCGCGGACACGGCCCCGCCGCCCATCCCTCAGCGGGAGCTGCACGTGCGGGCCAGGCTCGAAGACCTCATCGACCAGGTACTGAAGGCTTCTTCCAATATCCTCGCTTCTGAAGTGTTGACGTCGTTTTGATGTTGTCTTGAGTGTTGGCTTGAGGGGTCGTGTTGCATTGGATGTGTTTGGATAGGAATGGTTAATTTTGAGCACGACTGCGAGTTTCCGTTTGGAGTTGGTACAAGTCCTACTCGCAATTATTTTTCCACAAAAAAGCATCGCAATTTACGTCGAGGACGTTAAAGCGTAGGTTTATATAAAAATAACACGTTTAGATGAATTTGGCCTTATTAAAAGTTTAAGTATTAAATTAAGTTTTTTTATATTTGTGGGATTGATGATTCGTCCAATATACGAGTACTTTTAAAAATGTGTTCATTAGTTTATTGAGAAAGGCCTGCTACGTAATGTCAAAGTGTTCAAAAAACTCTAGATTTAAAATTAAGGTAAATTAAATGTATGCTTTTACGTCAATAAGCTCTTCGTAATTACAGTGTTTATAAAAAAGAAGATTTTTAATTTTATTATAGTAAAAGCAAACATCAATTAGTTGGAAAAGCCCTCTACTGTGTAGTCGCGACGCCGACGGTAGAAATTCGGTTTCACCGAACATAACGACCGCGATAATTTCGTGTTCGACTCGCGACGATCGCTGTGGTTAGGACACGACCATCATCTTCCAATGCAACTCGATCAATCTTTTTAGCTTATAAAAACTGAATGGTCTGCAAATAATCTATACATATAATAATTCTATATGCTTATAAGTCCGCCAGGTCGACAAAACGAACAGAACCAACGTTTTTGATGTAAGATGAGATCTCTTATTAATACCTAATAATAATTATTAAACAATAGTTAACATTGTTGTAGATAGACTGTAGTTAGAACAATAATAATGTAAAGGCTTTATCGTTGGCAATGTAACTTTTGTGCACCTGGTTTTGTCTGACTCAAGATTATTAAGAATCGGAAATATTGTGAATACTAAAAGTGTAGTGTAACATGACTATGAAAAAACTTAGGAACAAATGGCGATATGTGGCTACAGAGCCACAGTTCTGCTTAACTATTAAGGGATTAAAAGGCGCTATGTAATGTACGTGTGTGTATGTGAAACAAAACGTTTTTCAAAAAAAAAAAAACATTATTAATAAATAGTTATCTATGGTGGAAAGACGATTTTTGCGAAATTTAATACCTATTAAAGTATATTTTTAATTCGAATTTGACGTGAGGTAAATCTGATTACTTGTGATTTGGTATTTAATAAAGTAATACATTATTTTTGTTAAAAAAAATTGAGAGTCGCTAGAGTTACGAATCAATTCGTAGAGCAATGTTCAACGCAAAACGGTAACATACAACTTGCATACAACAATACAACGTACAGGCGCTTGAAAAGTAAATCTTCAATCTTCGCTATACATGTTACGCTATGTTACTTCGAAAGCATAATTATGAATTTCAAACAATTTAATGCATGTTCTAGATGGATTAAATCCAGCCTCCCCCTAGATTGATGTCATAGCTATCTAGACGGGACATGTAATCCAAATAACAATAATAATTCAGAATTTGAATCATCGATCAATTGACAAACTTTTTATGAGCACATTCTGTATGGCAATATCACACTGTAATCACACTCAGTAGTTAACTCAACGATCTAGGTACTATTTATTGCTTTCAGACCTACTTTATATCGAATTTAATAGTTCTTTTGAAGCTAATCGTGTTGTCGGGTCTTAAAATTGTATTATTGGAATAATTGTGTTTTGGAATTATTCGTTAATAGTATCAAATACCCAATATGCGGTAGGAGTCTAAACTCTCTCTATGGTGAACACTGTTAGGTTGGATTAAATCCATCTAGAATATGTCTAGATAATAATAATCTTGCGTCAGAACAATTTAAAGCGAGCACTGTTCGTTACAAGTACAAGAAGCACGTATAACAATGATTCACTTAGTACTTGCCACTACATGAACATGAACACTTAATACCACTACAATGTTGAGTTGAATGCTTCTGCTATTTGACACGTTTGTACTAAGAATTGACAGAGAAAATATTACAATAAACAATCATTTGCTACATTATAAGATAGTGACAAAACTGGAAAGATGTTCTAAGAATATCAGCAATGTGAGTGTGTGTATTTTCGTGAATTGCATTCACGAAAATATTATATTCATGGTGAATATATTGTTAGTTACAAAGTTAGTTTCAAAACAGATAAAATTCGAATAAATTCTTTGAAAAATGAGCTGTTTCTAAATTAAGTAAGCAAGAATTCAGTTACAAGTTTGACACTCTCAGTATCATTAATCAGTCCAATCAATGAGCTAAAAGACTATCAAACTTATGGTTTCCAAATATGAGGGATTTTTATTGAGTCAGCTTAACGACTTTTGCCACTGACTGACCTGGCAATCAGTACAGCTGTACTAATCTCTAAAAGACTTTTCTATGCTGTACGCGATAGTTTCACGACACGTTGCTGTTAGTATCTTGGTGAACACCAAACTTTCTCTAGCCTCTAGATCTCTGGAGAGACGTCACGGCGTCCTGACCTATCGGATGACGCAGGTTCTCACCGGACACGGAAGTTTCGGGAGGTACCTGTGCCTGATGGGGAAGGAGGAAACGCCCGGGTGCCACCACTGCGAAGATCGCCCGGAGGACACAGTAGAGCATACGGTGCAAGACTGCCCAGCTTGGGCGGTGCACCGACGTGTCCTCACGGCAGCGATAGGCGGAGACCTCTCGCGCCCGGCATTGGTTGCGGCCATGCTGCGGGGCGAGACGGAGTGGGAAGCGGTCTGCTCCTTCTGCGAGGCAGTAATGCTCGTGAAGGAGGAGGCGGGCCGCGAGCGAGAGAGGACAGCGTCCTCCCTCCGCCCCAACCGCAGTGGTAGGCGCCCGCGGCGTCGGACGTCAGCAGATGATCTCCGGCCACCGTAGGCGCGGGCATGCGGGCAGCGAGTAAAGGGCAACTCGCTGCCCGACCAAGGACCATGCCCGGGTCGACGGCGCGTTGTGTCCCACGCGCGCCTCAAAGAGCGTCAGCATGATGACGGGGCCCCCTCAGAGGGCCAAAGCCTGCCGGGGTCGCAGGATTATTTCCTTACCGTGACCCCGGAACGTAACAGGCTATTGAAGGACACCGTGGATTTTAGTCAGTAGAAGTCTGACAGTCCCTCCCGCCCTGCCCGGGGCCGGAGGACTCATTTGATGAATTTACCACGCTAAAAAAAAAAAAAAAAGCCTCTACATCTCTCTAGTTTTAAAGCTGCTCACAAGTCTGTATCCATCTTCTCAAAGTCTAAATTATCATGCCCTCATACCCAGAGGATTGACAACTAAACCGACTCACTTTGTCCTAAGTTTGAAGACAATCATGTTGACTTCTTTGATTAGCTGACAGAAATGAGGACAGCAAAAAAGTCAGACAATCTGTTACTTAGTTCTTGGTTTTGGGCTTTCCATGTTTTTGCCACTTCAAATATTTTCTCTGTCAACCGAATAATCTGTACCTCTATCTTCATACTAACCAGCACTGTTTTGATGTCTGTGTGTCATGCATGGTTTGTTTATAGAAACAAGTGAGCGAATTAGGGAGCGCGCCGCGTATTGACCTTATACTGAGGACGCTTGAGGCCCCGGAGTTTGGGCAAAAGCTTTCGACTTTCGAAACCAAGGTAAGGATGCTTGTTTGTGGTTTTATTGTGAAATCTGTCTTTGAAATTACAATTGTGTGTACTTCATTATGAACATTATTGATATGGGGGTTATTATTGTGTGGTACTGTATCTACTCTTTTAAAAATAGAGTCCAGGGTTTGGTTAAGCTGAGTTTTTTCCGGAATTTAGACCAATAGTTCTGCAGAAACTGACTACTTGTGGAGTCAAGGTCGTCTAAATATAGGTTATTGAGCACACCAGAAAATCGCCTTTTCAATCCCAAACTTGTGTTTACTAGTCTAATTCCTAAGTGTTTATGAATTTAGTTTTTTAAGACTCATCTACAAAATCTCTATCTGCAAAGCCACTAGCTTTTCAGCAGCAAGAATCACTGATCATTGTACTGTACACCAGCACCATCATCGACTTTCTACACACCTTATAAAGAATCATCTAACACTAAATACACCCTACAGGTACAAAGTCACTTGGAGGAACTAGGAGACGCAGTCCATGGCATGGAGGAAGCCATGAAGCAAGTTTTGGAGATTCAGGATTGGATCGCGCTCCACAAAGCGCTGGCTCGGGACTGGCTCGCCAACCCATCCAAATTGAGGCCTGAGGCTGCTAAGCAAGACATGGCAGCGATGAACGATGCGCTGGCGTCGCTAAGTGAGAAGAGGAATAGACTGCTTACTGAGATCCCTACTGAAGGTTAGTAGTAAAAAGAAATTTCATTAAATATCAATGTTTAAAATTATTATCTCATAATTATGTTGCTGAAAATGGAAAGGAGTAATAAGACAAAAAAATAAATAACCAAAAGGTATTATTACTAACTATAACTTCTAATTGTTAAGGACTCGAAGACGAAATCAATCTAGAAGAAGAACTTGACGATCTAGAACAAGCTATCCTAAAGGCGATCGAAAGAGAGAAGGGCAATCAAGCCATCATCGACGCCTTCCGCAACAAATGCCAAGAAATCCACGACTTCTTCGACTCTACACTCAAGAAGATGTGTCTGGCTGACAAGGGGTCTGGTCTTCCGTGTCCTCAGAAGCTAAGCGCTCTTAAAGAATTATCTTCTGAGTTTGGACAGGCAGGCAAAGATAAGGTCGACAACATCAAGGCTGTTGGCTCTCAAGTTATCAACATTGTCAGCAACTTGGAGTCACAACAGGTCGAAGAGCAAGTGAGTAGTCAATTTATATTTATAGATAAATAAATGACAAACGTGACTGTGACAAATGTTAGTAGTAGTAGTGACCTCACCGTGAAATTAGTCATGAAACTATTGCTGAACCGGAAATCATAGTATTTTATCTACAAATGTCTCGTGCACTTTTAATTCTGATAATTTGTTTATTTTTCCACCGTTAGCAAAAACTAAATCGCATCTTTTTTCACAGATGAAATCAGTGGAACGCAGGTACAATGACATCGCCAAACGTATCCAACGTAAATTACAAATGCTTGAGATCACCTACAAGGCTATCGATGGCACCAAGAGTGAGGTCAATGCCCAGAACGAATGGATGCAGAAGGAGATCGACAACATTCTTCATCCCGAACCTCTTGGCTATGAAAGCAAATCTGTCAAAGAAAGGCAGAAGAAGGTAGCCAATCTTCTCAAAGAAAATGACGGTAAGAAGACAGTTATTGACTCCCTGGAGAAGAAGGTAAGCAACATCCAAGCTGAACTTGAACCTTCAGAACAAATGCAATTAGAGTCAGAATTGTCTGAACTGTCCTCCAAGCAGAAGCAATTAGCCTCACTCATCAAACAAGAGATCGAAAGATTAGGCACTTGCGCCGAGGACAGGAAGAAACTCGAAAATGATATTGAAAAGGCCAAGAACTGGCTGAAAGCTAAACTGGCTGAGATCAAGAAACTTGGTGGCCCAGTACCTCTAGAAGCCGCCAAGGTTGAAAAAGAGATTGCAGTACATAAGAAACACCAGAGCGAGTTGTCCGACTTCCACAACGATACTTTGACTGAGGTGATGCGTCAAGGTAATGCTGTATCCAAAGACTGCTCTCCCGAAGACAGGGCTAAGCTACAGGCTATTCTTGAAGACCTGAACAAGTCTTACACCTCAGCGAAGGTTGACATCGATGATAAACTCGCCGCACTCAACAAACGCCTGCAAGGCAGGAATGAGTTCGAATCTGAAGTTGCCAAGTGCCAGAGCTGGTTGAATGAAGCTGAGGTAGCTGCCACGCCTGAACTGCGCACCACCAGCCTTCAGCTACTGGAAGAACAACTCGCCAAGTTCGAAAAACTCAGCAAAGAAGCCGATGATGTTGAAAAGAACATCGGAAAAATCAAGGACAAGTCTAAAGAACTCATGGACTCCTTGTCCGATTCTAATAAATTGCAACTAAAAGAACAAGTCAACATTCTTTCTGACAGATTTGCGAGAATCAAGGCCATCATCAATGATAAGAAGGGCATCCTACTCAAACACATCAAGGAGTACAAGGATGCTGCAGCCAAGATCGCTGCTGCGTTGGAATTCTTGAATGAAATCCAGAACAAATTGAAGGCTTTGAACAAACCTATTGGAAACAAGGTAGAGGATGTTCAGCCGATCATCCAAGCTTACGAATCTATCTTAGCTGACCTCAAGAAGAACAAAGCAATGTTAAATGAACTTCAAGGCGGTAACTTACACGATCTGCAAGATATCCTAACACAACAAGATGACTTGATGAGCACCATCGAAGACCAGATATCGAAACTAAAACAGCTTCTTCTCCTGCGCGAACAATTCTTCGCGCTAGTGAAGGAAATCGAAGAATTCATCTCCAAATACACTGACCTCACATCAGAAATTGAGAAATCCAATGACTCCTTGGAAGACAAGATTAAGCGTTACGATGATATTATCGTCAAGATCCAAGGATGTGAAGCTTTACTTGCAACTGCAACTGACAAGGGTCAACAGATTGCCGCTGAAGGCACTGTTATTGATAGAAACAATATCACTGAACTTCTACAGTCATTGAAACAACAGCTTCTGACACTGAGAAGAACTGTAGAAGCCAAGCGTCAAGAACACGAGAGAGCTGCAGCAGAACATAAGAAACTGGGCTCAGATCTGTCCGAGATTCTTCAATGGCTTCACGACAACGAAGCTGCTGTACACTCTCGACCACTCCTCAACAGAGATGTCGCTAGTGTTGACAAGAAACTCACAGAACACAACACTCTTGTCAAAAACATTCAGTCGTACTTGGACAAACTTACCAAGATCACTGACGTAATCAAGAACGATGATGGAGTACCAAGTACGTTACTCGAAATGATGTCTGAAGCCAACTCTCTCAAGACATCTCTACCAGCAGAACTAGCCAACAGAGAGAAATATTTGCAAGACAACAAGAAATACAGACAGCAATACCTACAACTCGTCGAGAAACTCAACATCTGGGTCAACGAAGCGACCATACGCCTCAACATGGGCAAGAATGGAACCGACTTTGAGAACATCGAATCTGATTTGGAAGAACACAAATCCTTCTTCAACACTTCGGAACCATCGATGAAGGATCTTGTTGGAAAGCGTATGCAAGATATCGTAGACAAGATCTGGCCGTCATTGGCCGCTTCTGAACAAGAAGAGTTATCGAAAGACCATCAGAAGCACAACCAACTTTTGAAGAACACCCTCAACTCTGCTAAATCTCGTCAAGCTCAACTTGAACAAGATTTGGAGATCTGGAAAGACTTCTGCCAACTTGTGGATAAGATCAAAGCAATCTTGGACAAGAATGACATTCAAGACGAGCCTGTGACATCGGTCGACGCTCTAAGACTACACTTGGAGAAGCTGAATCACGCCAAGAATGACCTTGAGGTGAGTGCTTATTTCGTAGTAATAGTGAGACTCGTATAGCAACGTAGTAAATCTAATTTAATTAGCAATGCTAATGGAACTCAAGGAATATCCTCTCGTGACTAAATGTAAACATATGGCAGAGGTTTTGAGTCAGAAGAAAAAACGAGAGTCCGTTTTTAAATTATAGACTCATATTTTCAAGAATTCAGTTGCTAAACGAGTCTTGAAAATCGATTTTAATATTGTTTTGCCTACATTAACGCAGATTTTTGTTGACTGGCTGATCAATCCACAAATATTTATATAAAAGAAATATTACAGGTTCGAACCCTACTCGCAGCTGAATTTTTCGATCCTTAAAAATATCTTAAAGAAATATAAATTAACAAACTATTCGTCGAAACTAGAATCGTATGTATTGTCATTAGTCGGAAACTATGGCATGATTAATAGCATTATTTTTAGAATTTAAAAATTTTAAATAATTGATCACTTCAGACTTCCTTATTCATATAATTCATTTTTATTGACTGTTACTACTTAAATTGACAGTTTAAAGTGCAATGCGAACACGAAAGGTTATAATTGAAATAAATCATTCAATTTCGATCAATTTAGATTACAAGCAGCTCCTCAATTGGCATTGGCACTGTCGGAAAATTATTGAAGAGGGGATTCCGTACTTTTCTTTGAGTTAATATGTGATATTGACAATTTGCTCTATTACCGGGGAACTCCCTAACATCATAAATAATGACGACTTGAAGTATCGAATTGAGTCTATAAATAAAATCCTACTAGTTAAAACCCCTAGAAAATACACGTGATCTCCGATACGAATAAAATTATCCTCTTGAGCTATTAATAGCAATAGATTTCCATAATTAGTTCACTGAGTTACCGGTAGATGTCCCCACAAGTAGCACGGGCAACGGTTGTTTATAAGATCGATATCACGCGATTAACTCCACAATGGCTTGCAAAAAGAGGTATTAATTAATAAGGGGAGCTACACACATAATCGGGTCGGCTTCGTAACAGGCAAAATAAAAAATATGACTTTTCGTATTGGTGTTAATAAAATACCATCTTTTACGCTCCTTCCTTCGCATCATCTACGTTCAAACATACATTGACAATAATTATAGAAAAAATCCGTTCGGTTTAACCCGAAATGTGTTAAGCTAGCCCGGATATACAGCAATAGTAACTGGGTACTTCTACTACTGCTGAACTCTGGTTGCCATTTATGCAGTTTACCAATTTATAGCGGTCGAAAAAAAAAAAAATTATGGCGGCTTGGTTTTATTAATGAACAGTTGCTGCTGAATCAGTTATGCCGACTCGAATATTATGTGTGAATACCCTTTCACAATACTTAATGCCCGGGCATACCACAAAATGAATAAATACCCATATTAATTGAGAAATTACAATTTTAAATGGACTCAGAACCGTTGAAAACCATGTACTGGCGGCGCACTTCAGTTTTTATTACTGGATATCTTTGTTTATTATTTTTTAAAGTAGCATTATGCTATCTCTAAAGGCATGTCACAAATATAAAATATAATATATTTATGATGCAGTTTAAACATTACCCAGATTTCCCACGACTATGGAATTTTCATTCCCAAAATGTTGTTTTAGTTTTCGGAGAAATAATATCGTAGTGAAATTGAAATAAAAATAGGATGTGGCGGTGTTTATAGAGCAGATATTTGTTCAGCAAGCAACTACAATAGTTTTTTACTTTTTTTAATTTTAAGGAAAATAAATTGGCGGATTATCGAAATAAACGTTTCATACTAAAAACTAAATTCATAATTGTTTTGGAGAAAATATAGTCATAATCTATTACGATTATAATCAGATTTGTCATACAAATCAAGCATACCATACCAACCTATTGTAATTCGTAATTTCGACATGTTATAGTATCAGTGCAAAGATATAGAAGATAACGATTACTGATATGTAGATGACAATAAGCAATTTTCACAAGTCACACTTACATACCCACTTTTCAGAAAAATAAAATGTCTAAATTATGTGGAACAAAGATAAACCGATAATTTTCTTAATATTCTGTGAAATACGAGTAAGATAATCAAACTAATAAAAATCTTGGTAATTAACAAGCTTAGGGCTGATTTTTTAAAAGTCAGATAACTTTTATCTGAGGAATAAAAATAGTGGTTTGATATATTTTCTATAGATAAGCAATCAAACCGCCATTTTTATTCCTTAGATAAAAATTATCTGACTATTGAAAAATCAGCCCTAAATTGAATAAAGACTAATTTACGCCATAGCTAGGACATCCTCTTCTCTGCGAGAGCCCGTGAGCTGTAATTCACCATGCAAGCCTAGTGCGGGTTAGTGATTGTCACAATCATGTCATCGATTTTATGCTTCTAGAACTTGCCGGTTTCCCATAATTGAATAAAAATCAAATCTTGACATTATTTTTAACGTTACTACTTAAAATCCAGATTCCCAGTATGCCACTAATAATTGAAGCCAAAAACACGGTAGAAAAATTACACCCATCGTAATCGACTCCTACGTAAAACAAGTGAACATCTCCAAGAATAATATGTGTAATCTAGACATTTTATAACTTAAGCAAAGGAACACTAGACTAGAACATAGGCTGCAAATCATAAATCTCCACTCTTCTAATTAGGCTTCATTTTACTAAGAGCAACCTGCATTGTAGCAGTTACTCAGAGACAGCATGACTTTCCTATTTCGTGTGACGTGTGATTAAAGTAAACGGGAACTTTGTCGTTCATCTTCAGCCTATAAATGTTCCCACTGCTGGGACACAGGCCTCCTCTCTGTGAGAGAGAGTGGGTCATAATTAATCACCACGCGGGCCCAGTGCGGGTTGGTGGATGTCACATGACTTCGAATTTTTGGTTCTAATACATGCCGATTTCCTCACGATGTTTTCCTTCACCGTTTTTGAGAGCAGTGGTGATGAAATAAATTACACAAAGTAATGCGCCTGGCTGGGTTCAAACTCACGACCTTACTCGTAAGTCGGGGCCGATACCACTGGGCTACCACTGCTCTCAACTTTGCCGTTAATTTCACGGAAAAAAAATTACCTCATTCATACACTAAAGCCAATTTTCATCAAGTACGCTGAAAATAAAATGCAGAAATCTTGTGATGAGACCACTGTGTTGTTTTATGAACTACTAGGTTAATGCACTTGGCTTCAAGGCCCATTGTTGACTGACTTAAGGCTAGGTACGTCGCTGTAATGACCACGCAAAGTTCATATCCGACTGCTAAAGATTTAGCGATGCATGGTTATGTTTTGCGATAAGTGTTGAAAGAAACAATACAAACAACAACAAGATTACGACAGTAGCAACACAAAAAACAACAAAAATGCAAATACATAAAAAATATACACCTTACTACAGTTAATTTAGATTTTTGTACTATCCGAAAGTTTTTAAATAATAATAATTATTAGTTTGTGATTACTTTGTAATTTTAGCAAAATTATATTATTAGTCAGTCTTTTTCCAATTTCATCTCAATTTAATGCAATTTTCATTAAAAAATTATTTTCATTATAAGTTTAGGTCACCAAAAAATGAGAATTTAAAAAAAACTACTGAAAGAGCCTAATTTATTTTACACTCAAGATTAAGAATATTTACTAATTAAATAAATGCGCACAGATTAAATCTGAAGTGATCTATAAAGATTGCAAAAAACTCAATATGAATTCATAACACGAACTTCACTTTTAAGGAGACCTATAAACACGTATGGCTTGTGCGAACACAAGGACGGAATTATTTATGCTTTGAAATTTATGTTACTCGTAGATATGCTATTATTATTATTATACGATTTTAGTAGGAAGTTAAATTAGTTCGTTACATCTATTAAAGGAAAATAAAAACTAATCAATGTACTCGTAAGTAAGGTGTTGAAACCATTCAGCAAATTGTAAAGAAATATTTTTTGGCACGACTTATTTTCGCCAAAGAATCCCCTCGCCCTCCCCTTGGATTCCCCTCTGTTTTATTCTTTATTTCCATTCAACGTCCCCCCTCTTTATTACCATCAAATTATTTGACCCTTAATCAACAGTTGAATTTCTGGTGTTACCAGTTTCTTAACGCCTTTTGATTGAAATTTAAGTGACACGTGTTGCCATCACTTGCTGTTTTTGTATCAAAGGACCATTTCTGTTAAGTACCTGTACCTAATGTTATTAAAATTCAAGCGAAGAGCTGGAATTTTAAAAACATTAATCACTTTTCAATAGTAACTATTATTCTCCTTTATCAAACTTCTTCTAAGGAAAATACTTTATGTTTTTGCAAAAAATATCCTTGTAATTTTGTAACAATAACCTTTTTTGACACTCCAAAAACATTTGAAGCATTAAAACATTGTCTATAGTAATGAAACCCCTACAATTATCGCAAAAAACATCACAATTATTCGCTTATCTGAAACAAAACTTGTCAGTGAAGTATTGCACAACACTTATGTATGAGTTCACCGTATTCGCCTTAACTGAGTGACATCACGATGCCGCGCCGGCCGCGCTCGCGCCAGTCTGTGATCGCATAGCATCGCAATGAGAACTGTACACAAACACTCCACTTATTGCCTTGCTTTCACATCGTGCAAGTGTTATATCCACGTGCCCACTTAGTTAACTACCCCCAAATTAGTTTATTTTCCAATTTTATCTCCTAGTCAGTAAGTAGGTATTAAAAATTCCGCGAAAAAGGAAGGTAAGTCTGTGATATCGTGGTAGTTTTAAGTTTTCGCACAGTTGTGTTAGTTTTGTTGTTGTTTTTGATGTTAAGTTCAAGGTCACGGTCAAATCACGGTTAGACCGTGTTTTCACTTTCCTTATATTGCTGTGTGTACATAGACAATGTTATTTGATTGGATTCCACACTGGAAGGTCAAACCGCCGGTGTAAAAAAGCGCTAGCGATTTTTTGTGATTTTAAAACGTGATCTCACGGCTACCTTTTGCAAGGCGAGTTTAAACACCAACGCATCGCTTGAAGCCATTTTCAGTGAGTGCATTGGACTCTAAAGTTAAAGTATAGCTGCAGTTACCGGTTATTATACCGTTTACGGACATTGCAGTTAACTTTCGTAAAGGTATTTTGGTTGTTCATTTCTCCTTGAGTGGATAAACCGCCTTTATTAACTTTTCCGGTCTGATGAACCCGAAATTAAAATGGGAAATGACCCGTAATAAACAAAGATGCGCAGAATAAAAACAGATATTCCATGAACAGTCATAAAATAACAAATATTGTTTATACGATTCGGGTAACTGGCTCTAAACATGCGATGACCTTCAAGGTCAAGGGCACGTTATCGAAGCCGCTTTATACACTCTATCGATTGATAGCGCCACGGCAATCAACATGATGTGCTAATCGATTTCGACGGAAAACATGTGATTAAAAGAGTTGCCTTGAGTTTTATTTTCTTTTCAATAACAATCTTGAGGGAGACGTTATTTCCGTGAAGTCATTTGGGGCTACTAAAGTACTCATTATTATAATTTCCAAAGTAGCGAATTGCCCCTGCTTGTTTTTGCGAGATTTATTTAACGTTTGCAATTATCTTATTGTACTTTAGACACACAAATTATGTCGGGCGGGCAGGTAGGTTGCATTGAAACCCGAGGTACAGGAACTTATATTTAATAAAATTATAGAAATTACATTTTAATCCTAATGAGAGGTGACGATCGTTCGAAGTTTGAACCGAAAGTGAGTCGCCTTCCCGGTGCCCGGCGCTGCCGACCGGTCGTCATGTTTCATATTTCGACGTCTGTTCATTGTTATGTGGGTTTCCATGGAATGCTTGGTCAGCGTTAGACTTCCCGTCGCTAGTCTGATGACTTGATTGTTCATTGTTGTGTGGGTTTCTGCTTAGGTTGCGGATTACTGGTTGGTATACGTAACATCTCCCTCCCGAAGATCAGCGTCTATTAGAAGATTAGTTCGAGAATAGCGCTGATAGTCTCGGTTGAGCACTTGCAGTGTGGTTGTTATATCACGCCGCGGTCTGTTTCTCCATTTTCTTGATCAGGTGTTGTTTCCGCTGAGCGTCGTCTCATGTATCTTCGTATTGCGAACGTGATTCCTAGTACACCTACTCCTAATAGGTAGAGAGGTGTGATGATGTAGTTTCCTTGTAGTGCTGTATTGAGTATACACAGGGCCGGTCGTAAAGTGTTTCCACAGCTTCACTTTTTAATTTGGCTTTGATGAATTGGCAGGAGACATCAACTTGCTGGGTAGATATGAGACGGTGAATGCAGTCGCCTTGGCTATTGTAGTGCTGATTGATGCTGTCCTCGCAGAGATACATATTGCCTGGACTTCGGGCATTCTGCCTCAATGTACATAAAATCTTTATCATGAATTGCTAGGAGGGGATAGGATGGAATTAACGCTTTGTCATCCCTATTGGGAACGACGGATAATTTATAAAGGTCATAGGTGTGGGGAAGGACAACCGGGAACTTAAACACCAGTACTAGGTTTTCGGCTGTTACAGTAGTACCCTAACTTAACTATGTCGAAATATTCCTTAAAACCAATTTTCAATATAATGTTCTCTACGATAGAGAGCATTTAATTGTTTTTCATTCTATTGAATGTATCTAATTTAAACATAAGAAAGTGTGTGCTCTTAGCACTTTTAAACCTATAATAAGTTTTCTAATTTAAGAATTTCGTCGAATAACGATTCGATGTTATTCGCTGGCATAACTATATCAGCCAGATGGGCATGCTTAACTATATCTATATCTTATAAGTAGTCAAAATTTCCGGAAATACAGAAAAAAAACACTCGTTCATGAATAAGGCACCTCTTGACGCGGTTAGACTGCAACATTTTTAAGTGGTCGGACAGCTCCGTGATCTTGCTACTAAGATATTCGAAATTTGTGTTTGATATAATAACGAAAACGTTTTATTGTGAAACTCAGGTGAATATTATCTAATTGTTTTCTTACTAAATTTATGTTACTACGAATGATGGCTAAATTAACCGGTTGAACAAAATAATGGTAATGGGAGATGACTTTTGCTTTCCCGAGCATAAAACGTAAGATGCCTGGTCCATTGTCCAGTTTATTGAACGTTAGGTATGTCTTCCTTCATTTTTTGCCAATAAAAATTATTGGATAAGGACAAGTAGCACTCATTAACTCAACGGTGGTTGGTTTTGCCTTCGTGGTACTTGCGAATCCTGTTGTTTTAAATAATCTTTGACATTTTCTTACTCTATTTTTGTTAGGACTAAATCCATGGATGAACTTTTAAATTTACTCTGGATGATGGGGATAATTTCGTACATAGCTAATGGTGGATTAATGAGGATACCTGTCTTTACCTTGGGATTAATATACTCTTTCACGGCGTTTACGACATCCTCTTCGAGATTACTCTTAGCAATCTGAACATGTGTTTTAAAGTGTGACTTCAAACGGCTTTTTACGTCATCGATCAATGTAAAAAATTATTTGTTTATGGTATTTGTTAAGTGGGAAATCAGTTATAGGAACTTCTAATGTCGGATTTTCGGCGTCAGTGTGAACTGTGTCGGTCTTTGAATCGTTAGATAATGAAGATGGTCCTTTCGTAGGGTTAACTATAAGAGAGCTAGCCTCCTCGTTGTGTAGTTCGATACGGGATAACGCGTCAGCGTTGGTATTACACTTTCCTTGCTTGTAGACTACGGAAAAGTAGAATTCAATTGACTTTAGTCGCCATCGAGTAAGACGCGAGTTAGGTTCTTTGATGTTCAATAACCATTGTAGAGGCCTGTAGTCCGTGACAATTTTGAATTTTCTGCTGAATAAATAATTATGGTCTAAAATATTTAGTAGCCCCAGACAATCGCAAGAAGTTCTTTCTCGATGGTACTATAGTTGATTTCGCTACTATTCAAAGTTCTAGGCAATAGGCTTATCCAAATCTATGGTCCCCTGAGACAGGACAGCTTCTATCGCTAGGTTTGACGCGTCTGTTGTTAGGACAAACTCATTAGAAAAATCTGGATATTGTTAAATGGGGTCATTAATTAAGAGTGTTTTACACTTTTCGAAACAGTTCACGTAATTTTGGTCTAACGTAATTTTCGAGCCTTTATTAAACATTGCGTCATAGGTTTTGTCACTTTCGCAAAATCGGGTATGAATTTTCTATAGTAACCAAGAAGACCTAAGAATCTTTTTATCACGGTGGAAGTTTTTGGCAGTGGATAATTTTGTATTGCAGATATTTTTTCTGGGTTTGGCTTAATGCCGTCTTTGCTAATGACATGGCCCAAGTAGGCAGTCTCGAGTTTGAGAAACTCTGACTTGTCCATTTGAATTTTAAAACTGGACTCACGTAACCTATTGAATACTTTTTCAAAATTCACCTTATGTTCCTGTAATGACGTAGAAAAGACTATGACGTTATCTAAATATACGAGGCATATGGTGTTTTGCAGGTCTCTAAAAACGTTGTCCATTACACGTTGAAAAGTGGATGGACTATTTTTCAAACCCATGGGCATTCTTAAAAAATCATAATGGCCATGTTCTACTGTAAATGCTGTTTTGGGAATGTCGGCAGGGCTCATTTTCACCTGGTAAAAGCCACTGGCTTACTACAGTTGCCGAATTTATCTAAAATATCTGCAATATTAGGTATGGGGTATTTATCATCCAAGGTTTTCTCGTTTAGCTTTCGAAAATCTACTACTAATCGCCATTCAAGTGTTCCGTACGTAAGCGCAATAAGCACTTCCTTTACGCGTTGAGGCGCTTGCTCAGTGCTTGTGCACTCAGTATTATAAAGCTGCGCACACACTGGGTGATACATGGAGAAAATAACGTCGCTACGATTTGGATTATGAATTTCTACTATATGCTTCCGGTTTTTTACAGTAGTTAAACATTCGCTAATATGACAGTTACATATAATTTGTTTCGGGATGATTACTTCTCCACTTTGGATATTAATTGGTAATTTTGAAGAGCAAATGATATATATAGAAGAGAGGATGATATCTTCGTATAGGTTAGCGTTCCGTGAATCGTAAACCCGTATAGGATTTATCGTATTTTTTGTTATTAAGGATTTTGTCTTAAAGTCAATGATTTTGTCTTAAAGTCAATCCGTCGAAATAGTCGTGGAAGTTATAAACAAAAAGTGTGAAACAATCCTTAACATTTAGTTCAGAGAAACAAGGTAGCATTATCGAGTAGTTGCTACGTGTCACAGCGTGTGCATTACAAACTTCAAAAGGGTCATAGTTCAGCTGTACGTTATTAAAATAAGCTTTAACTGCTTTAGGGCTAATAATAGATTGGTTAGCGCCCGTGTCTATTAGAAGTTTTAGTGGAGGATCTTGAATCTACAAGTAGGGAAGTTGACGTTGGGTTTGAAGGTTGACTTCTATCTTGGCTTGTCTAAATTTTGAGGGTTCTGAAAATCCTTCTTCAAACTGTTTAGCTGGCTCGTCTTTTATGGCATCGCTTTTTGTCTCAAGCGGTGGGTGACAGGCTTGATCATAATCGGTGTAATAGTATCCTTCATGGTACTCGTTAGGTTCGTGGAAGAAATAACTATCGGTATCATAATTTACGTAGCCGTAATAAGTAAAACAATAGTTGAAATTAATTTCGTTACTTGCGGAGTTATTATTAGCTGAGGAATTCCCGGGTTTAATCCAGTCATGTCCTCTTATCGCGTTGCTGTGTGGTAAGTAAACGTTTAAGCACAAAATGAATGACGCCACTCATAGGTTGTTGAAAGTTACTTTTTAGTACAATGTTACGCGGTACAAATTTAAATGCATTATTTGGTTTATAATTAGGAGGAGGAGCACGAAACATTTGCTGTGTGCGTGATGGTCTGGCCTGATTTTGATTATTTAAATTAGGTCGCCATAGTACGGGTGCCTGTGGCATTATTGGGTGGCCAAATGGACTCCTAGATGGTTTTGATTGAAAGGGAACAGTCTAGGTTGTGTCATAATATTAAAATCCGACGGTAAGAGCTAAGGTCTAAGTGGTTCGACTTCAGGTGTCGTTTGAATTGATCAATCGGGCCGCGGGACCAGTTATTTTATTTAATATGCCGTTAATAAGGGCAATTTCTGAAAGTATGTTAGGCGGGTTTGCCTTTTTAACAAACTCGTCTACCAGCTCGTCACATAACTGTATAAATTTACTTAGTACGTTAACGTCGCAATCAAACTCGGTCACTAAACGAAGGGCCTTAAAAATGCTATCTAAATCTGCCATCTTATTCTGTAGACTAACCTAGCACTAGAATTTAAATTAATTTCTCTATTTAAATCAGTAATTAATTTTATTTAATTCTTATTACTAAACCTACTTTCTAACTTAACACTCCGCGAGATTCCCGTGAATGGAAAATTTTGGAAAATGTTTAGGTAGGTACAGGGAACTTAAATACTAGGAGGATGAGCAATCCACTAAAAAGATTTTAGTGTACTCACGTGAATTGTGTCTCGGTCACTCTGCTGTATCGATGGCTGGATACTCCTGCTGCGCGTCACGACGTGTAGATTCGGATCCTCGAACGGCCACCATGACCGCCACGACAGCTCAATGCTGCTCTTCTTCTCGAGGATCCTACCGGCTGCGCCAATTATGTCGGGCGGGCAGGTAGGTTGCATTGAAACCCGAGGTACAGGAACTTATATTTAATAAAATTATAGAAATTACATTTTAATCCTAATGAGAGGTGACGATCGTTCGAAGTTTGAACCGAAAGTGAGTCGCCTTCCCGGTGCCCGGCGCTGCCGACCGGTCGTCATGTTTCATATTTCGACGTCTGTTCATTGTTATGTGGGTTTCCATGGAATGCTTGGTCAGCGTTAGACTTCCCGTCGCTAGTCTGATGACTTGATTGTTCATTGTTGTGTGGGTTTCTGCTTAGGTTGCGGATTACTGGTTGGTATACGTAACACACACATAAACATTCATTTTATACAACACCAGTAGTTTAGCAGAACAACACAATCACACAGCTACACTAAATTTTCCACTCAACATCGAATACTCCTCAGTCACATTTTTAAGGCCTAAGACACGAGTCTGTCCCATAATTGGTAAGGTCGACTGACTCATTTATGATTATTATCCCACGTTTTCGGCCAACGGCCATGGTTCTCCGAGTTAATATTTTAAACGTAGCTTATGACGTCACTGTTTTAAATTCAAGGGAAGTCACTTTTGGGCCATTGATAGTCGCGGAATCTTTTTCATTGACTGTCTGAGACCCTGAATCAATAATTTGCAAAAAAAGAGTGGAGTGCTGTGCAAAAGTATTTAAATGTTTGAGTACAAACGAATGCTGATTACAATTTTAACTTCATTAAAATATGCCATATTAATTATAACTTAAATGCCAAAGAATTAAATAAAAACAAAAATTATTAACGGCAAGCGCCAAGCAAGACAGTTCAAGAACCTCTAGCAAAGATTGCAAGCCTGCAGAATCAATTGAATCAGGACCATTGTGTCTGTAAACGATGCACAAAAGAGACAGCATTCTTTATATTGGCACAAATTGTAAAAGTATTATTACAGTGAAAGCAGAACCAAAGTGTAAAGCAGAATCAAAGTAACTTTCTCTGTATTGTCGTATTTAAAGAGTATTACGAGCATTGCATTGCTTTTATCTATTGAAAAAGTTTATTTGATGTTTATCCTTTCCATTCTGTCCGTAGAAGGTATCTTCGATGGCAACTTTACTTTATTCATTAAATATCTTCATCCTGCTTCAATTTCTATCACGGAAATAGAGGTGACATTAAGTCTTCATTAGTGCAGGTGTATGGTAAGGACCTAGAAAATGGCACATGTTTTATTCAGGAGCATCGCATTTGGGTGGCTGGTAAATTTACCAGAAAACGACTTTAAATACATAGAAAATTAAAAACTCGATCTTATAGTCTTGTCTTGGCGCTTATCATTTCCGTGTTGCATACAAAATACAGAGGTTATCTGAAAGACAGGTACCAAATGCATTTATGCAACAAAATTCAATATTTAGGTATCTTATTGCCGGGTGTGCCATAATAAGAGTAATATCTGGTTGATCGAGCTTCGCTCGGTTTTTAAAATGTCTATATCTTGGGAACCGAGCTTTTTTCGAACCTTGATAAATTGATTCCTTGAGCCGAAAAACACCTAATCTGTAACTTTCATAAAAATCCTTGGAGCCGTTTCCGAGATCCTGATTATATATAAATATACAAGAATTGCTCGTTTAAAGATATTAGATGTTGTTGTCATACGCTGTTCCAATTTGTTCAGCCTACATGTGGACTGCATTTACCTACTTAATGTTGATCATTGTCGTAGGTCTTGGCTTTATAACCAAATTGTTTATAACGCTAACATCTTTGGTTACAGGCCTAGGTAGGCCGTCCGATTACCCACTGACCGACTTACTTTTATTATATTATAGCTCTATGCTCAACTATCTCAATCTCTAGATAATTTATTCTTGAGGCAAAAGTAATGTGACTCATACATTCTTCAAAATCAACCCCTACTTAACGTATTCTGTCCGTAGAATTAAATTAACGTCCGGAAGTACGTACACACTGTGAATTAAATATTTGGATAGTAAATACTCGTATACTATCAATATCAAATTTTGCATTGTATATTACGTTCGTTATCTTTAACAATTTGCGAATTTGTGCTATCAATTCAACTTCTTCAAGTCTTGCGCAGAAATCGCATTTGACAAATGGCCTAATCTAATCTACAATCAGTCAAACTTAAATATAGCCATGCACACAGATTATAGGCTGGAGTCGCGAGCAGGCGCTGCAATCTCGTGGTTAATGTTTTTTTTTCTCAACGGCTATAAATAGACACTATGAGTCGAGGTGTCAAGGCCATCTATTGAAGTCAGCATGGAATACACGTTTCAAGAATTACATTATAGTTAAATTGAAACCTTCTTTTAAGGCTAATAATTTTCTTTTTCGGTTGAATGATATCATTAGCTAAGAATTGCCATTAGCTAAGAAAGCTAATGAGAGATCTTTATTTAAATCTGAGAAGCTTCTAATTGCACGAAAGTATATTTATTCAAGTATTTACGGTATAGTAGGTATAGGCAGTCACTCCTTGTGAAAAACTAGTTTCTATATTATATAAAATACTAGTATATGCCTCAACTCACCTCAAAAGAGTGGGAAAAGGGCTAGGCAGCTGATGTAATTTTTTGCTATCCTGAAGGTACGTTCAAATCTTAAAAGAAAACAAAAGGATTGCTCTCATTTTTATAGAGTCTGTGAAAAAATCTGTAGAAATTTCGTGGTAGGTTTGTAATGCAATTTCATGTAATGACTGACACTAGTGCCGCGTCAAAAGGACTTGAGCCGTGGCGCGGACTCTTAAGTATAAATGTATAACACCAGAAAACTTCTCATAAAGATCTAAGTAGCATTTAACAAGGCCTGTTATCAATTTCCTCTTATCAGTCATCAGTATGCAGCCCTGATAACATTGTAAACACTCATGCGGCGTTCTCGGGTGCTATGTCAGGCTATTGAAGCGATCACTTTCCATTTTCATTGAATAACAACATTTTATATAATGCTATCAGTTAGCTAAAATAATATTCTAGATATAGCAAAGTCAAGTTCAAGATAATTTACATTTTCCAGTAGGTTATGGAAGTAATTTTAATAACTAGATTCTGCAGATACAATGAGGAACGGTATGATACTCAGGTCTCAAGATTTATTGCATTCCAATGTGTGAAATTCAGGTGGTAGGTTGGTAATTATCCTTAGTATAATTCATTGTAGACTAAAACAAATTAGGCTTTGCATTATGAAAATTGACAATGTTGCATTTATCACTTTTGTATGGTTTTTCACTTTTAAATGCCACTTAATCTAAGCGCTCAAGAATCGGGAACATGAAAAAACTGGCTGGCATTTTAAAAGCCAACGGTAAATCACTCGTAACAAGTGTGATCAAGATTGCAATAGGTGTGGGTTCACTGCAATAGTGCAGCGGATGTGATGTGAACTCCTGACCTCTAAATTGCAAGTCAATGCCTTGTTCAGTCTATTATCGCTTGGCACATCATCATCTACTTATGTCATTGCGTTTTCGCAAAGCTTTGAATCTTTGATGGTCAAATTTTTTTTTTTTTTAAATTAAACTTTATTGTCACATACACCTACGTATTTTTAGATAGAAATAAATTTAATTGATAAAGAGTAATCCTAGATTTAATATCTATTCACAATATACATATAACTGGCAGAGTAATTTACTTTAAAAGAGATTAGGGGATACGGAGACACCAAACTACAGTTCGATGGGGTTAAGTAGTGAATGTACATTTCAGGAAAAACCAAAAAAAAAAAAATCTTATCGAGTTGTTAGATGTCTATACAAAGTAGTAGTGTAAGAAGGAAAGTAAAAATAAATGCAACATCTCGCCTTAAAACCTCAAATAATTCTAAATAAAATATACCAACACGCAATACTCAAGTTCGTAACAATGTCATTATTTACGTACAAAATACAGCCTGCTGTACATATTAAAAACATAATGACGTCATATCCGGTGCCTCCAGCCACAATAGGACCATTAATGTTAGCTAGGTTTAACTGGGGGCTAAGGTCAGATAGGACTAAGTTGCTTAAGAATAGAATGATTGACAGTAATATTAAGACAATATAAATACCTTGACTGTTCCATAATAACGTAGGTAATGTGTAACTGTCACTTTAAATATTATTAGGTGAAACTGAAAAAAAAATTGCCACACTAGAATTTCTTCTGTATCGTGGATTAGAAACAGCGTTTACAAACATAGAAACTCACATGCACAAACACCCAGACCCGGGACAACTTCTTGCAGATCATACAAATATTTGTACCGTGCGGGAATCGAACACAGACACGCTGCGCAACAGTCGATCGCTTGCCCACTGCGCCAATCGTGCCGTATATTGAGCAACTTGCTCTTAGAAACCCTGAAAATTATATCTAACAATCTAAACTACCTGTGAATTCTACTGCATCCTTTTTTAGTTCATAACTTATTTGAGCGATTCGATTGCAGCCAGTATCAGCCCGAAACTAAAGATTTGCTTACAGAGTATTTCCCGATGTTACGGGCCGTAACATCGGTTTAACTTGTTTCGAGTCGCTTGATGATCGTTGCGAGCGTTTTGTTTCCCCGAGTGTTTACATTACACCTCGTAACAGCGGCCAGTATCCCGCCTTATGAAACGGTTAGCATGAATTGGGACCTCAGGGGCTAAGTAACCAATGTCAAGAGCAACAAAGTTGAAGTATAACAAAGCTGTAAAAGTTAGAAATATAAACTTTTACACTGTTTCTTTGAAAACGTTGTTGTTGTACAATACAGTAACTTTATTGGCTGTGAAATGTTGCAGGAGTATACGATTTGTTTTCAAGCTTTGTCCACATTAAAGTTATTACATCAAAGTACTGCCACGATCTGAGAAAAACGTCAATAAAACTCTAAAAAATTGAGCACTTTGTCAGCTCATTAAATCATTTGGTTTTGGAATGTTGAATAACTTTCATCAATGTCTCCGTTAATACAAAGTAAACTTAAAAATAACTTAAATTATTCATTTTTAATAGAATTATTCAAACTACCTACTGAAATCTGTTTGCCTAAAACAGCTGTGATTTTACATTGTCCTCCAAAATATTTTTTCCTTCAAATCATAATGACTGCTGCCGGATATCATAGTAATTTACCAAAAAATGGCGTCAGCATCATTCGTCATTACTATGTGTAGTAATTTTCTTTTTGCGACACATCAATATTAGCATGACATAGTATTGCGGTTTTGTAGATACCTAACTTCAATAATTATTACTTTTAGGCCTGGGTGCACCGCAAACCATTAAATAAATTTAACGCTACAATTTAAAACTAAAGTTTCATCATCCGTTTAAAGATTGAAGTTAAAAGTTTTATTTAAAAATAAATGCGGGGGAATGATTTGGACTTATTTTTACATAAACATAAAATAATTTATTAAGCAGCCTATTAATATTGCCTATTAATAAGCCTATTTTAACACAACACAGGGCAATTATCTCATTCAAATTTTACATTGCAAAATACTTATCACTTAAATATTATTGAAATGTTAACGTTCGCACTTATACGATTTTGTTCTGAGTTGCATTTAAAGAAACAACAACACTTTCACAACTTGTTTTAGGAACTCAAAGATATATTATGCCTACACAGAGTATAAGTACATAATTACTGTGAAAGCCATTACAAAATACCCACTTTACATGTAACGCGTAAACGATCCTTCCTTTTCATATGCATTCAGGTTCTGATCCGGTCCGTAAGTACGAAAGTAATTAAAATGTGGTAATCAGCCAGTCGATTGAAATCGCAATAAATTCTCGATGTCAGTTTAATCAATGTGGAACATGTGTATCAGTTACTGATCGCCAACTTCCTGAATGAAACCATAAAATGACAATAGCTACCGATATCCTGAAGGATTTTGATTTCTATCTATGTTGTCATACACTATCTTTATATTCTATGATATTTTCTCATCATGTGTTCCTCCATTAAGCTTAATTTTGCTTTTTAGGGAACGCTTTTGCGAAAACTAATTATCCTATCATCGATCCCGTCCTTCATTATTTTTCTGACAATGTAGATAGAAACTTTAAAAAAAACTTGAATTTATTCTAGTGTTCATTCACAAATATGGCTTCATTCAAGAATTGTTAGGTTGTGCTGGAGAATTCTTAAATGCACCTTGGAAATAATGCTAGACTTTTTGACTTACTATTCTTAAAACGGCAGTACCTTACAAATAATATGTTATATCTGGTTTATTAGGCTGCTCAATGCATTATTAGGTAAGAGCCTGTCAATATAGCAATGTGATTAGCAATTGTGTATTTCAGTCAGCCTTATACAACTGTTAACTTGAATTTTCAGCAAGTATTTGTGTTTCAAAAACTGGGTGACACCAGTTGCATTTAAGAATTTTAACCAGATCTGTTCCCACTTTGAATTCAATCACTGACTTAGGTTTCTTCTACCGTCTACGCTAAACCCTTCATTAATCATTCTGCCCTATATCTTCAGAACCAGCAGCCGCTCTTGGACGTGGTCCGGGAGCGAGCGCGCGAGCTCTGCTCCGGCGCTGATGCTGCCAGCGGAGAGAGGGTCGAGCAGAGAACCAGAGAGCTCGCCGACAGATGGAATGTAGCATGCGAAGGTATGTAGCTGGTCATCCAAATTAAGCACACTATCAGTCCATCTACAGAGAGAATAGTCTGGTAGTCGGGAGAGGACAAAGTCTATCTTTCTTTAAAAAAATTGGTCCTCAAAGGATCAGCATGGTAGTAGTCTTGAAATCTTTACTGTTCGGCCCTAATCCCGCTCCCTAATCAATAAGGCATGGGATCTGTCTTGCAGTGAGGCACATCAAGTAAAAAGTAAATTCCTGTCAAAATAGTTGTACCATCGGTGTCAGCTGCTAAGTAACGTTACCATATTTTACATAGAATACATACAATTCCACTAAACGATATAACGGAAGGCTTATAATTATCACTACACTATACCCGATGTTATGCAAATATCGTAACTATGGCGACAACAGCAGCAAAAATATAAATGAGTTAACTTTGGGTTAACAACACAACATAACAAACATATGTGATCTACTTTGCGTTTTGTATGTTAAAATGTTTATTTCTTCTCTTCATCACATAAGATTCCAAAATTTTTCTCCTTTTTACATTTGGGAGTGCCATTAAATTTCCTATTCTCCTCCGCAGGTTTAGCCAAACGCGCAGCAACAGCAGACCAGCAATTTCACCGCTGGAACCAGCTTCTCGACGTACAGAGGAGCCTGGGCGCCGCCATCACGGCAGCGTCAGACCGTCTAAGACAGCTGGACGCCAACCCCAGCACACGCAGACGAGCTGTGGACACCAGACATGCGCTACAGGTGAAATACAAAGAATATGTTTAACTAGTTTTTCCTCGTCGTGCCATTGGCTGCTCAGCTCCTTTTGATAGTAGCATGTTGTTATACAACGTGTAACGTTAATAGCGCAAAACCTCTCGTGGGGTATCTCAGCCCATGTTACTGAACAATGTTTGTTCTAAAACTTTTGGAAAAAAAAAACCACGAGAGGTTTTGCGCTATTAACGTTACACGTTGTATAGCCTATCTATAGCTTTCCTCGATAAATGGACTATCGAACACAAAAAGTTTTCTTCAATTCGTTCTTGTAGTAACTGTAACTGGAGAATTTGTAATCTGAGGAAGATTACAAATTCTCCAGTTTCATAATATTAGTATAGATTAGAATGCCTCCCAGATAAAAAAAGAAAGATTTAATAATAATTATTATAATGTTGTATTCATCTTGGAGATTTCGTATTAGCCAGATAATAGATTGTATAGGTCAGATAGGCAGTGGCTCCATATAAAATACTGTCATTCAGCTGAATCAGGTACCACTGGAAGCCGAGCTCATTATGGTTGGGAAAACACTAGGCAGCTGTTAACCTGTAGAACATGCACATTTGCCAGTTATGTTCAATACGAAAATACTGCAATATCGCATTAAATCGGCTAGGTAGATTACAGAGATATCACAAATTATTGATATCAAAAATTGGTGGTTTGTATCACAGCATCGAACGTTACAGAATTTTTGTTTATGGATAGCGCAATGGCTGAGCGATTACTGCTGCGCAAAAATTTATTTTTATTTTCTTCATAAAAATATTTTCTTCATAACAAATTCATGGTTATATGAACGATGACCATAGTCTGTTTGGCTACTATTGACGATCAGCAATGAAGTTAAAAAGTTGCTGGTCATAACAAAAAAGTAAAATGTAATGAAAGTCTCCTTTATAAAGGGTCCAGGAAGTCGAGGTATAATAACTTCATTGTAATTGTAAAAGGCACTCGATAAGAAAACTCTAATCTTGCAAACACCTAACCGAAACAATAACTACATTATGTAGGTCATACAAATAGTAACTGTGCTATATGGCACTCGAGAACTTAGTTGTTATGAACAAGGTAGAGGAAGAAGCAAGAAGCTTTGAGTTTTAATACCTGTTTAAAAATAAAAAAAATACTCAGTCTGAAGAGGCAGGGCACAGGGATACAGTAGGCCTGCTTAGTTAGATTTCATCAATTGTGTGGACCTAAGGTCTCTAATAAAAATCCATCCATAGCACATTTCCGAACCGCGGGTCCAACCCAAAACCCGTAACCCGATTTACTCTTTGCAGTCATTTTGAAAACAAAGCAGTACTCTTTTCTTGATGAGCGGACTAGATTATCATCATCATTAATCATTCTCTTCTCTCTCTCAGGAGCTACAAAGCGAAGTATCAAGCTTAGAAGACAGTCGTGACGAACTCCTGGAACACGCTGACTTCGTCATCAGCATCCTGCAGCCACACTCCAAGGACGCAGCCAATGACACTGACAAGAACGTCAAGGAACTTGTAGAAGCCTATGAGAAGTAAGTGGTGTGGCACTGTGTTTCTGTTTGCCTGGCTTTTAAAAAGAACTGTCAGTAGCTGGAAAGCAGATCTGCTATTGGTTTTGAAGTTCACTTGCATTAAAAATTAAAAAAAATATATTTGGAATTATACTCAAATAGATTTCAATTAGTGGAGGTCCTATAGTAGATCCTATAGATACTCCTTCTTAATATGCATATATGAAAAGGTGAGTTGGTATCTCACATGCTTATTAAGATTACTTGTGGTTTATTAATTGGCTAGAAAATACATAAAGTAGTGATAAAGACGTTACTGTTTCTAAATTTGGAAAGCCGAATGATGATCAGTATCAAATGCTTTGAAGGTATTTCAATATATAAATACACCTAAAGCATAATCAGTCAATAACGTTTCTACTGTAGTCTAACAGGCCTCCATTCTGTGAGAGTGAGTGCGTCATAATTTAAGAGAACAGGCAAGTCTATTATGACATGAAAGAATTTTGCGGAAAGTGAAAAATTAATTAAAGGTGTATTTAAAAATACAAATATTAATTTGAAAAATTGAAATAGAGACCTCTAATGCAAGTGAGCTTTAAACAAACAAATGCTTGTGTATCCTTTTTCAGTATTACATCAGCAAAGGTAAGTTATTTTCATCGCCGATCTGTAGATATTATTCCAATTAATTTGATATGTCTCCAGAGGTGCCAAAACCAACAATCAATGCATTAAACAGTATTTACCGACGCGCGCGAAATTATGGCCAAACTGTGATTTTGAAACTCGTTACATTCGCAGGAAAGCATTAAAATCGAACCATTCGGCTAGCCTTGGGATACAAATAGAGTCAGGTTTAACTGGCGAACAATGATATTTGTAAAAAAATAATAGTTTGTAGTCGGTTGAGTGAAAAGGAAAATAGAAAACGTATTGCTCTGATTCCAAGTAGAATTGGATAAAGACGGGGCAAAGATATTAACTTCTTTGAAAAGCGGCAGATCAAAATCAGATTACAAACTTAGTATAAAAATATCTATTCGTCAATAAAGATATGTAGAGTAAGAAATTTTTTTGAATTGTTAAAAGAAATGGCATTTAACTTTGTCTAACCAATTAACGCGCTGGTTAATGGCAAGGCCAAATGTCCGAAATGTTTATTGTTCTTCTAGAAAACTATAAACCAATCAGTTAATGGACAAAAATATACATCCATCCATCCACTTTTAGGTTATAACCTGAAGAAATTACAACAGTTGCTTGTATAACGTAATTGGCTTCCAGTTGGTCGATTGACTAGCCAATTGAAAGTAAGTTATTACGCTTCTAGCGTGTGAGCCTTTATTGGATTACAAGCACACCGACTTTGCTCTCCTAGTCATTTGTAAAGGAATTTGGACGATAGTATAACGTGTGTTCAAAAGATTTGGTCATTTAGGGAATAGGTTTAAACCAACCAAACTGAACAAATGTTTCCATTCCGTTAGGGGAAGACCACACCTCGAAACAAGCGCTGGTTGGTTCATCACACACGTTTTCTACATAAAAACCAAAAATGTCAATTCGTCAAGATTACCAATACTTTATAAGCACATTTCAATCAAACGGAAACTGTTTTTGCCTCAATGCACAAAACAAAAGGCGTCATTTCCCACTAAGTGTAATTCTAATTGGGCTGAGAGGCACTTTTGAAACGTCGAAGTAACATTAGACATTCGCTCAAAACATCCGCCCTTTGTTATTACTTATGTTATTGCTGGAGTAAAGAAGTTACTTCACAAACTCCTTAGCAACTAAGAAAATTTCCTCAAGGCACGCTCTCAAAATAAATTTCAAATAGGTCATTGGCATTATGTAATGAAAACAAAAATATTATTCACTTTCTGCTTTCACCCACCACCTTGTTGTATCTTTGCATCCGTTTTCCACTGAATATTACATAAAAACCTTATGTCGGTAAGTAGGCCAGGTTGTTGCTGTACCCTGCCAATGAATTCCGGAAGAAAACTTTTTGGCATAATATCAACTAGCTGACAGCGGCGCTCATACATTCAAAACAAAAATATTTGCTATTTCTCCCTCAAGATCGCTATTTGTATTAAACCTTCTGACTTCAGTATACAGTTCAGAATCAATTGCTTCAGTTTCATCACCAACGGATATAGACGATGGAAAAAGTCTTGGCGTTTCATATTCTAGTTGGTTGGTTTTTATATTTGGCAAGTTTTTTTGGAATTTAGTTTCTGGCGTTGAGTTTTTGATGGATAGCTTTAAGAATTGCGTTAAATGAGCAGGGAAAATTTGAGACAGGTATGTCTCTTCTTTTTGAAACTCGAATACACCAATTTTAATAACAGTAAGTTATCTGTCTAGCTTGAATCTTTTGTTTGAATCCTGAAGGATGCAGATTCCAAAATACGAATACAGCAAGATTTAAAAAAAACTCTTAGTCAGTGACACAAGAGGTAGGTAATAATGTATTGTTGGTCTCGTGATCGCACCTCACGTAGTAGAGATCACTAACCTCTTAAAATTACTGCCACTTAATTCTTCAACACCTCTTTTACTGTTGACACTAATGACTCCATACTTATCCATAATTGTGCTGAATCAATCTTGATTAAAAAACGAGAATCCCCACAATTCCTTTCTTCGAGACAGTCTATTTAATTTTGCCAACATTAAAATTCTTTACCCAACACCGCCAAGCATGCGATCGCCAGACTAAATTGCCAAATAATATTCACCACTCGTACATGCTAAAATAAACGTTACTATACGACAACAAAGGCTACGTAAAAATCACATTAAAGTGGTCTTTAAAATCTTGAAGAAGAAACAGCCAAAAATATTGCGCTACTATTAAATATAAATCCAAATGAAATTGAACTCTCCACACTTCAAGTTAAAGATTATTTTTTGTTACTTTGGTGAAGTTGATACGTAACTGGCAATGTCAGTATATGGGACATTCAAGGGCGAGAGTACATTAATCGAGTCTGTCATAATTGGCAACCAGTTCGATGCATTTGCAGCGTAATAAAAAGACGAGAAAATAAAGTTTCATGGGAGAGCAAAATGTGCGGCAAAATTGCAAACAATATCATATTATCTTATCGCAGCGAATAATCTTCATACAGGATTACACAATACAATTTAGTTACAGGCCGTTATCTAAAATTGCAGTGTTATGGAATGAACGACCTTAATCGTCATTCTGACGCTGTGAGTAAAATTAACGATGTTTACTAAACGGTTTATGGAGAAAACAACGGAGTTTGTGAAATGATGTAAAAGAATTTAAGAGAAAACTCAACAATCAATTAATAATAAATTATGTTTAGCCTTGGGCTGCGTAATGCATAGGGTAAGCACACTACAAATCTTAAACAGCCAATTATAATTCCTCAAATATTTTTGAAACATCATAAAAATGAAAATGTTTGAAAATAACAGAAATCATTGTCTTAAATACCTAGTGACGATTGTCGTATTTTAAATAAAAAATCTAATAGCATAGTAACATCTTCCTTGGCAGTCACAATATTCTAAAAATCTTCAAGTAAAAATGAGGTTTCATTGTGCAACTGAGAAAAATAAAAGTATAAAGTTTCTAATAAAACAACAAAAAACAGTTCATAAAATTATACCTACTGCAAAATTCACTTATCCTGTAACAAACATCATCACTTTCCAACAAAAATTTAAGTTCCCCATACAGATGAGTCCCGGACAACTTAAAAATAAAACAGATTTTATTAGCGCAATCAAAATAAAACCATGTCGCCAT
The DNA here is from genome assembly GCA_954870645.1 of Agrotis clavis. Taxonomy (NCBI): domain Eukaryota; kingdom Metazoa; phylum Arthropoda; class Insecta; order Lepidoptera; family Noctuidae; genus Agrotis; species Agrotis clavis. Next base: position 25,726,684 of record OX940922.1, read on the forward strand.
GACCATGTGTCTGTTGCATGAATACCAATAATATCGCGCTGATTTCACGAACAGGAATTTGTACGGGAACTAAAAGAAAACAAATAAAAATAAACGACACTATTTTCAAAAAAAATGGCGGAGCAATTGAAATATTTTATGAAGATAAACAGAATATTGAGCAGATGAAAATATTTACCATGATGAAAATTTTACTTTTACACATCTTACTATTTCTAATGTTAAGTAACTACAAGGATCAAATAGACAAGGGTCGATGTATCCCAGAAATCACTTTTCATAATACAAAATCTGACAATAAGCCATAGAATTTATTTTGAAAACAATGGGAAACATCGTGTCCGGCCCTTTAAGTAAATTCTGTCAAATATTTAAGACACAGCTGTTAAAGATGAAATTGTTTAGTCAAATATATTCTCGTACTTACTAAAAATACGCAAATATCCTTTTGATAATATTGTGTTAATAGTTCGCTCAGCCTATCTTGAATGTACTATTTAAATTACAAAGAAAATACGGAAGATACCATAAAACTGTTAAAAAAGACCGGCCCCTCACAAAAATTTACGTTACGCAACCAATGACACAGGATCTTAAAATGATTTTGCTTTTGCGAAAATTATCTTCAAACTATCATAGACTTAATGCTTTAGAGATTAGAGTACATTTTGCTTATTTGAATACTACGTCCTCTGCTATGATATCATCGCTTGCTAAGAAATCTCGTAGTTTATTAAAATAACCCTTGGATCTAAGTGAAGTGACGTCAGATGCTTGTTTAGTAGCTGACACCATTAGCGACCTAAACTTAGGATACATTTTATCAATGTTATTAATAATAATACTGAGGTGACATATTTTTTCATCATATTCTGTGCTTGCAGCAGTCTCAGGTTCCGAAATGTTCGGTGGTTTTTTACCATAACAGTTTTATTTTGTTTGAGATGTTCTTCGTTCTTATCCTTAAATTCTTTATAAAACTTTTGAGCTCTTCAATATTCGATGATTTAAGGCCTACATTACGATGTTTAATGGTTTCATCTTCGATGGAAGCAATTCAGTCTGTATTCTTTCCATTACAATTAAACAGCAGTTCATTTTCCGCAACACTGAACAAAATCCAGTACCCCACATTACCATGACCTTGGAACTACAAATACCAAGATTTACCGAGCATAACGTCTTGAAGGCAACCTTGATTCTCAAACACCATGTGACTTTGTAGCCAATGAAGTCATGATTTAATTGTGTCTAGACAAGATACGAGTACTTGTTGCTGTTGTCAAGAGTGGAGAATGTACGGGAAAAATTTAAAGAAAAATAAGCTTTACTATGCAAAAAATGTGGACCCTTTAAGGCTACCCCGTCCCTTTCCTCGGTGAGTCATATTATACTCTTTATAACGGTATCCAAAGGGTTGGGGATCCCTTTTCCAGAAATTGTAGCTATAAACAAGTTGAAACATTGAAAAGGGGTGATTTGTCCGCGACGCAGGAGTCCAATTAATTTAGATGATTCAACATTGCTCTTAATTATTCAACGATAGTCTTTTTTATAGGCCCGAGGTTTGTTTTAACATGACTGATAAAAACATATTGGAGTTATCTTTTGGATTTTTCAGTAAATTCTGCCCATGCTTTGGTGCTGGCAATAGATTCATCCGTATTGGATATATAACAAGGACACCTCTGCTTAACTCAACCATGCGGGGTGTTATGTCATGTCATTTAAAAATTATGATAATCAAATCAAACAGATACAGGATGACCGTCTACAAACTTAGTTACCTACAAAATATTTAATATATTCCGTAATATGAAATTCTCATTTCAATTTGTCCTTCAAGCTCTAGAAGTTCAAGTTGATTATAAATATTCAAATATCTTATCAATACAGTTACGCTTTGCAGTCGGCTCAGCAGTGTGTAGTGTTCTTCACACAAGTTGGTTTAACATCTTGTCGTCAAGTGCATTAAAAATATTGCAAACATACAAAATACTCTTGACTTTTATGCCATTTACTGCGACTTATATTACTTTTGCTTCGTCCACTTTCTTACGTCTGGTCATACATGGTCAATCTGATTGCGAATACTAAGCTTGACCTTTAAAAACATGGTTTATTGCATTAATAAAGTCTTACGCACACGACTATATGGAGTCTGAACCGTGACCTAGTCTAACTCGGTCCAATAAATTACAATTTATTGTAAATTGAATCGAATATAGTCGCCACATGGGATCTAATAGGCTAGGAGAATGGGTGAGAATTGAATTTGCAATTTTATACACAGCAGAGACTGAATAACACTTTAAATGCAAAGTATGACTGAAAATATAGGTACAATAGGTTTAAATCTTAGTCAAAATTCTGTTTTCCCACTGTTGGAACAGAAGCCTTCTCTAAGAGGTATCGGTACTTAATTCACCACGTGGTTCCATGCGCGGGTGAGTTGATGGTCACGTTTTCAAATTTTAATTTTAATATACCTACTTAGCAGTTTCCTGGTCACGTTTTCCTTCTGGGTTTGGAATGCTTAATACTTTTCCTTAACACAAAAAATACGCTTTTTCGAAATGGAATTGTTGTGTCCAAATCTAGCTACAGAAAATTCATAGATAAAATGTTCTCTATACTTCACCGCCTTATAATTTCAGTTTCCCCTTGACAGTTAGGTATAAATGGAAAACATAACAGCTGTTAACCGTTAGCTGCAAGGCAAGCTCCCCTTCAGATCGCTAAGCAACGGTCTTGAATGAATTATACTTTAATGACCACGTTGGGCAAGCTAACATTGCTATAATAATATAACTAAGTAATTGCTGTCTCAAACTGGCCCTTATATGCTTGGCAGACAGCTCGGGTGCACTGCCTCGTTAGAAAGTCAATCTTTTTCATGTAAAAGCAGTACGATTATGGAAATATGTGTTGCTAATGCGTCTTATAGGAGACTCTTAGGCCCGCCATTAACCGCCAACTGCTGTTTCAAGCTGCGATTGCATATCAAACTACCCTATTCAATGGACATAATAATATGTATATGGACTGCTTGAGCAGTTAAATTCCACATTGCTATCCCCAGCAGTCGGTACCAAATGCTCCTGAAGCCTTCGACTGCTTGAACGGTTTCGTGTATATGTGTACGTATAATAAAACGGTAGTTTTTTTATGCGAAGCAGTAGATAATGACTGCAGAAAGATTGAAGACAATAATTCAAGCTACTTTTCCATATCCAAAGCCAAGGGCCAAGACAAGTAATCATCGTTTCGAATTTCATTGGGGTGAGACAGTTTCCAGCATATTTAACTTTCCCGATCGTAAATATTGTCACTGAAAGCGTCGTACAGAAAACAAATAAAGTTCAATCTCAATCGAAACTTCTTTTATTTCTAAAGAAAACCATTCAAATGCCGAAACTAATCCTGTTAAACCTTAGTTTAAGGTATATTCTCCCTTGGAGAATCACTCAGTCGAATGCCAAAACAAATGAAGATCAGTCCATCGTTAAGGTTCGTTTTCCCATAAAGGCATCTTCAGTCGAGTGCACAAGAAAGGCGTTAACTGTTCCTTTGGGTTATGGTCCGCCGCGTCTCGTGCCAATCTCCGGCAAGTCCGCCACTCTTCCACTCTGCCAACGCACAGTTTGGCAACATTGCCATTTGCTGGGTCGTTGACTTGTTATCGGCATGTCCGTTTATCAACTGTATTTATATGTCGTTGTTCATGAGTAGAAACTTCCGCACTGTTTATTTTAGGATCTGAAATTCGTTCTTGTGTTTTGAGATAAGTCTTCGTTCTTGATCTAGTTTATTTTTGGGCACAGCCTAGATTCTTTGTTCGTTTAGATATTTTTTATTACAGTCATGGTAAACTGTACTGAATTCAACTTGAATCTTGGTGTCATAAGGTGACTTGGCTCTGTCTTCAAAATTCAACTTTTTCGTAGGATCACATTTTACCAGTTAACGAGGTTCAATATTTACAGGAACTTCATCATTATCTACCAAATTGTGTCCCTTTTTTAAATCTTCACAGCCTCGTCTAAGCCAATTAGCAAAATAACCAATACTTCACGTCACCAGACATAACAAATGAGGATAAATTCTAGTTACTGAGTGAACTTGAAACTGAAATCACAAGGTAAAACATTTTGTTCTAACAGGATACACATTTTTTTAACATAATGATAAAACCATCGGAAGCGTGTACCATTGACAATGGGGACAATGGTTGGACATTTTTCAACCTTATTACTGAAACTATAAGGGTGAAAAGTGGGAAATAGTGTCTGCTATTATCTATGGAGGTACAGTCAACATCAGTACCTACAGTAGACTCGATCGAGTCGTTTATACGTTCGTCTGTTTTCAAATGTACTTCATCAAATCAAGATACATTTTGGGCGTCTAAAAAGGCCAATATTTATTTCCTTTATTCCTCTCTTGTTTTCAATTATCAGTTCGCAGTTGGAGATTTCCAATAATAATGTAAAACGCATTTTTATCTATTTGGTTATTAAGTTTACATTCGAAGGTTCAAGAAAATCGGATGTTTTAATTATTTTTCGTACAAAATTTTTTGAGAGCATGGTGGCCCAGTGTTTCGAACCCCGCCAGGCGCATTACTTTGTGTAATTCATTTCATCACTACTGCTCTCAAAACGGTGAAGGAAAACATCGTGAGGAAACCGGCATGTCCTAGAACCTTGAATTCGAAGACATGTGACATCTGCCAACCCGCACTGGGCTTGCGTGGTGGATTACGGCCCACTTCCTCTCACTGAGAGGAGGCCTGTGTCCCAGCAGTGGGAACATTATAGGCTGATGATGATGATGACAAATTTTTGACCCCGTAGGGGATGAATTACCAAATCAGTTCTTTCGTCATTAAAGAATGTTTGTGTACAATTTCACGGTTCTTAACCAAACGGTATCCGATGTGCTTTGCTCGATCAGACAGTGATACAAAGATAGCCCTTAAAGTGACGAATGTGTTTTGGCTATGACTGTACCATAGTTATATTTAACGACGATATAAAACCGTCGGTAACAATGTGACCGCAGAGAAACTTCCTGCTCGTGAAATAGCGATGACATAACTCACTCAATGCTTAGTATGACTGTAATATTGACGAATTTTGTATGAACACGCATAAACAAGTCTGTGTTCATATTTAAGCTGTTAGGTATGAGTTTAAAAGTGTAATATAAACAAGTTTTTTGTATGGTATCGTCATGACTGTCTTATTTAGGTTTGTTTTGCCTTGAAGACACTGATACCTAGCTATTTTCTTTCCAATTGAAATAATATAAGATAGGTACATCGCTCAGCAAAAAGGCGAACTACAGAACAGGGGGCGTAAACAAAGTGACTGTATCAACTTTTGTTAGAAAAAAATCACTAAGCAAGAAATTGTATTGGATTAATGAAAACATATACTTAAGTAGGTACTGAAAACTCAAACAGCTTTACATGCAATTGCTACTTTGTAAAATCTCTCAGGAAGATCAGAACGTGTATTCAAATGTATGAGTAGTTTTTGCACTCGTGGAGGCTATTTTGATGCACCCTTGACGATGATGACACGTAAATCCTTCAGCAACTATTCTAGATCTAGTCCTCGCAGTCTTAATACAAAATGGTATTTATAGGAACTTGCTCATCATAACTGTGCAAGATAGAAAGAGAAGGAATACCGCAGTATTGACCTGTACACTCGCTTTTTATTTTCCGCTGCGCTCGACTCAAACATCGACAATTTTAAATTGCAATGTGGATGTCATTTTTGCAATCCTTGTCATGCCAAGGGGATGAGACAATTATGCGTATGATTTCGTGACCAGCCTGACACTTGTATATTAAAAATACCTACATTTCATTTGTCTGCGTACATTTTCAGGGAGAGGGGGGACTCAGGGAAGCCCCAAGCTATATTCACCCTTCACTGTCTGACTTAATTATTTCGTATTGCCTGGACATACTGAAAAATAAACGTGTGTGTTTGCGATTCGTTGGGGAAACACGTTTTATGTGTATTTGGATTTTTAGTTAGTAGGTAAAAGATTTAGCAAAAAGAAACGGCAAAAAAATAGCTTTTGACAATTCAAAAATTATAAATGTAGAGTCGAGATAAAAGAATTTGGTCTAGTTTATTGCGTTGTACCTACACTGGTATCGATCGGCTCTGTCAGTGGTACTTGTTAAGCTCTAGAAGCGAGCTTCAACTAGAACTTCACGTGTCCGAGAGTTTCTCCGCACTTACAGACTAGAATAGAATCAATCAGAGGACACGCTCTGCTACCGTAACGCGCTACGTCATGCCCTTTCATAAGCCAATGTAACACTTAAGCCACAAGTACAGAGTTCATTTTTCGCTGAAGCAAAAGCCAGACAATCGACAGGGCATGGGGGAGACGTAATCGTTATTCAAACTGGCAGACTAGTATTTCCGAGCTTAGTGCGCATGCGTGCGATCGCAGCGCTTAATAGGTCACGGCCTCACAGTCTGCACTGGAAGCCGGCTACAGGGATATACTTAGAACGACACGCCATTTTAACAACAAGAAAATACACTTGCTCCGAAATATAAGTTAAAAAATAACGCTATGAAAGTGTACCTCTGTGAAACTGTGCGTTCTGAAACGAGTGGCAGAGAGAATCGCACGGTCCCCTTCCGCGGACCAGCATCGCTCCGACCGGTCCGAAAATAAGAAACGCAATCTGTTTTTACAGTACTGAAACGAATTTTTATGCTATAAGGAGACTGGGACGTGCCTAAGTCGCTGTGTGGTCGCGACACAAGCGCTTTTATCTGAATTATGTGATACAAATGTGACCGTGCCTACGTGGACCGGCGGCGATGACTCACGCTCACAATAGTGTTTCAGTGGACTGGGGACACTGTCCCACGGGATCTTTTGTATAATTGTGTACGTATTCACATTTAAAAGTGACTTCTTTGTGTATTTACTGGTTTACAACAAAACCGGCGCTGCGGCAACCGGCCATGCTGCTGCATGCGGTAACGGTAGCCATTCATTGCGATTTTTGTTGCGTTTTAACAAGAGTCGCTTCCGTTCCTTTAGTCGTGCTCACCGAGATTCGATACCAACGATCTACCTCGCATTTAGTTAACATATGGCAACCGGTCGACCGAAGGTCGCGCGCCTCGCGTCACCCTAACATAAGGTAAACGCGGTCGGGCGTGTGCGCGCAAAACGTAAACAGTGGCCGGCGAATGCACCGAAAAAACTCGCGCGTTATGATGTCACCGTGCAAACATTAGAACGTGGAATTTAAAATTAGATGCGTCCAGCGAATCTATCGAGATCGGTTCATTGAGCGACGGGCGGGCGACGCGAGCGGAGCGCCGCGAGCGAACGAGCACGAACGACGAGGTGCGTAGCGGCGCCGCCGCGACCTTGCACCGTCACGGGCGCAGCGTCACGCCGCGCCGGATTATTTTCGTCGCGTTTTGGCACCTACACCTCACGCGCGCTCTCTAAACCACAATCCCGTGCCGTTCGGTGTGAACTGTACGCTTTAATATCGCTTTTATTATATTTGCAGATTGCGACAGACTCTTGCGGCGCGACTCGCGGAGATCGACGACATTGTGTCCGAATTCGATCGCGTGTCGGAGAAAATCGACGAGCTCCGGCAGCAAATAGAAGTGTTGACAGCGAAAGTTAGGACATTCTACGTGTTTGGCGAAGACGAAGCGGACAGTGTGCGCGCACTAACAAAAGAAGTTTCGGACTTAGTGGAGCGCACGAAGAATTTCACGGAGGAGAGCAGGAAGCGATACGGAGGATCAGCACCGGCGGACGTCGCCCAGGAGCTGTCCTCCTTAGAACTATCCTCTGAGGCACTGGCAGCAGCTATGGAAGAGAAGGAGAGGGAATGGAAACGGGCGCGCACGGCGCGCTCCGAGTACGCTACCGACGTAGAAGATGTGCAAGCTTGGGTTCGCGCCGCCGAACTCACAGCGAGGGACCGCACCTTGGCACCAGAGCCCTACCGGGAGCGCCTGGTGGCCACCCGGGCCGAAGTGCCCAACGTAGCCGACCGAGTGGAGAGACTGACGCGCAATGCACGCGCAATAGTAGAGGGCAGCCGTGACGCCAACGAGCGCCAGCTGGTGCAGTCCACGGTCAACGCGCTGTCGGAGCAGTTCGCGGCCGTGTGCAGCGAGCTGGAGGCGCGGCAGGGCGCCGTCGAGGACGCCTGCGACGCCGTCGCGCGCTTCCTCACTCTCCTTGAGAAAGTCCTGCTTTGGGTTGAGACACAGCGAGCATTCCTTGCGCGGCCACTCCCATTGGCCGACTTGCAGGAAGCGCAACAGAAACAGACTGAATATGGGGTATGTGCCGACAGCCACCGACCGAATATTCATAAATGAATGTATACTAAATGTATTTATGTTTTCAGAACGCGCTCAAGAGCTGTAAGCAGCAAGCCAAGAATTTAGCTGATATGGCAAAGGAGATTGAGGCAATCGAACGAGTAACTAGCCCGGGAGACTTGCCTTCAAGGCTAGAGGCAGCAGAGAACGCGACCGTTGACGTCGAGAAGAGATTAGCGAAGACAGTCAGTACCACTGATGATTGTGACGCTGGGTTTAACGCGAACCACATTCAAATGATAATACTAATAAACTTTATCTTTTACAGAACGGTCTACTACAGGAACTAGCTGAAGAATGGGAGCGATGCGAAAGGAAATTAAAGGATGTCGGGCACTGGCTCGAAGCGACCTCAAGGACGCTCGAGACACCTCAAAATGCAAAGAAACCGCTGAGGGATCGTCTCGCCTTCAGGGAGAAATTGATAAATGATATCTCCACGCAAAAGACGAAGATCTCATATGCAGTGGAAAAACTCAACGTGAGTCGTCATGGTCGAACTCGTGTTTTGGTCGTCGGGGTCTAGGTGCAGCCGCGCTCGTACCGTCTCCTCGTCCCCCGGTGCTAACCCGTGTCGTGTGTGCAGGTACACTTCGGGCCGGACGGCGTGGCGGCGCAGTCCGCGGGCCCGGCGGGCGTGCAGGCGGCGGCGTGCGCGCTGGCGGGGTCGCTGGACGCGCTGGCGGCGCAGACGGGCGCGCAGGCCGCGCAGCTGGCGCGCGCGCTGGCGCAGGTGGACGCCTACTGCGCGGACGTGGCGCGGCTGCGCGCGCAGCTGCTGACGGCCGAGCAGGCGCTGCGCCAGGCCGCGCAGCCCAACTACAGTCCGCGCGAGCCCGAGCGCGCGCACCGCACGCAGCAGGTAAGCTCCGCGTCCCGCACTCACCCCGCGCGTAGGTGGCTAGCGAGTATTCTAGTTTTGTTTATCCGACCTGGAGGCTCTCAGGGCGACAGGCAGGTGGCGGGCACGCTTCATCTCACCTGCGAGCCCCGAAGCTCGATCATCTTTTATTTATCTTTTGTTTTCTTTTTGTCACCCTCCTCCTCACCCTCCCCGCTACTAACACGTCGAACTGATATCCTCCGCTAGGAGTGTCGCGAGCGCGTCAAGTCGCTCCAGAGCAAGATTCAGGCGCGTAACGAGCGAGTGAAGCTCCTGGTGCAGCGCGGCAGTCCCGACGCCGAGCCGCTGCGAGACGCGTAGTCCGCGATCATCCGCGTTCATCCGCGATTAGTTCTTAAGTCGATTCCTTGTCATCTCGTCCCTGTAATTTTTATAAGCATATAATACGAAACGTTAAATATACGAGACGCATCGCAGCCACCGTCGTTTCCTTTCGCTCAACCTCTCATCACGTCCGTCCGCCTCGTCTCAGAGACACCCTTGTAAATCATGTGTTTGTCCGTACTTGCGTATCAGGAGGTCGCCCGGCGAATCGAAGAGCTGACCGGAGCGATCTACGCGCTGGACCCGTACTTCGTGATGCCGGCGACCGACGAGCACGCCGCCACTCTGAGCATGCTCGCCACGAGCGCGGCGCACGCGCGCTCCGCTCGGCGAGCGCGCTCCCCAGCGCGGCGAGGCCTGGCCGCGCCCGCCGCCCCGGGCCCCGCCCGCGCCCGCTCGCCCTGCTGGGCCCCGGGCGGCGTCACCTACGCCGAGATAGTGAAGGGCTCCGGCTCCCGCTCTAGCTCCCGCGGCTCCCGCGCGCCCGACGACCCTGCCCCGCCCGACGACGTGGAAGTGCCCGCGGACCCGTGTGTGCTCAGTGAGAGAGTCGATGACGTCGACGCAGTGTCGCGCAGTGACACCCGTGTTAGCGAGTCTATCAGTGTCAGTGAGCCTTATGGCGGTGACGTGATCGTTTACTATGATGACTATGTCCCGCGTGCGGAACCGGAACCGGTTCCTGAATATTATGTAGAAGCTCCAGTGGAATACCGGGAAATGCCTATTGATGTGCCGGCAACCGTGTATAGGGAATCACCTGTCTACAGGGAATCGCCTGTGTATCAGGAATCACTCGTATATCGGGAATCGCCCGTATATCGGGAGTCACCCGTATATCGTGAATCACCCGAACCTCCGAAAAAGATAACGGATCAACCAATGAGGGAACTACAGTCCGTACAATCGGATAATATGTCAGAAAGGGCTATTAGCCCGACATCGAAACAACGCTCGCACGAATTATCGTATGCGGAAATATTAGCACTCGGGCTACGCAAGCAACCGCGTACTCATAGCGTAACGTCCTTACCGAAACCACAAGTGGCACACGTAGAGCTAGTCAAGGAGATCGTAGTAGAATGCGTTGAGAGATCTCCACCGATTCAGCAATATGAATCGAAAGTTGAGAAGATTGAACCGCCGAGGTTCAAACCCGATAGACCCGAAAGACCGGAAAAAACGGGTAGACTGGAAAGACCCGAACGACCGCCTCCTAGAAGTAGGTCGAGGGAAATGCCCAGACAAAGGCGTGGACCAGAAAAGCGTCCTACAAAGGCTCATGATGTTCAAGCGATGAAAAAGAAAAAGACGATGAAAAAAGTCATCGAAGTTCAGGACTTTGACGAACCTGAACAGTCCGTAGAAGTAGAACTAACACCTATAAGGGATACACTGGTTAAAGCTGCAACTGTTGAACCCACTTTAGAAGTTGGTTACAAAGAGGTCACTAAAAAGTTACAGCACAGTGCTACAGTCGTAGAGACTGTCACTGAGATTATAGCAGAAGACTCGGAGCATGAAGCAGAGGTAGAACAAAAGAAACTTAAGAAGAAGCAAAAGCTTAAAAAGCCTAAGTCACCTGAAGACGAGATTCTAAAGGCTCTTAAAGAAATTGAAGAGCTAGAAAGAAAGAAGAAAAAATCCAAAGAACCTCGCGATAAGAGCAAGGATAGCATCACTGAAGCCATAACAGTGGAAACTCCAAAGGAGTCAGAAGCAATCGAACCAAAAAAGCATGGCAAAGAATCGGATGCTCAAATAAAGAATAAGAAAAAGAAAGGCCACAAAGAATCACCTATTAAAACCACTGATGTTAATACCGAGTTCATTAATGTTGAGTCTACTGCTCCAGTTGAAATGGTTACAAAGGAGAGTAAACCCAAGAAAAAGAAGGGTCAAAAACAAACTTCTTTAGATAAGTCCGAGAAGCCTGAGAAATCAGAGCGTAGCTCTGTTGGTAGCATCACTGACGTCATCTCTCTTGTTGACTCTGACAAGAGTACAGAAACACCCATTGAAACAAAATCTGTAGAATCAGTAGTTGTTTCACAAGTGGTAGAATACGTTTCTAAACCGAAAACGAAACCAGAAGAAAAACATCAAGTTTTGCCGGTTGATAACCACTCTAAAGAGAAAATTATGAAAACTCTAGAGGAGTTACAAAGAGAAAGTTCTGAAATAATTTCGCAAATATCATCTAATGCAACACAACACGTTGAATACACAAATGTGTTCGAAACAGTAACTACATCAACATCTGTAAAGACAACTCGTGAAAAGAGTGTTGATTATGAACGTAAGCCATCGGTCAATGAGACGATGGTTGAAATAATTTCGTCACAACCTGTTATTGAAATAAAACAGGAAAATAAAGAGCCGACTCCTGAAAAGATAAAAGAAGCTAATTTTGTCACTGATACTGTTACGAAAGCAACTGAAACGATTGACACTCAAGATAAACACGACATTGAACATACTAGAGAAGTTAAAGAGTCGGAAGAACTGTCAGTTCAAGAACAAACGCCTATATTAGACGAACAAACAAATAAGAAAGGTTCTAAAAATAAAAAGAAGAAGGGGAAAGCACCACAAGGAGGAGACATTGTTTCAGAATTTATTTGTAAAGAGTCTGAACAGATACAAAAGGAACAAAAACAAACAGAAACAATACTGTCTGAAGTTAAACTGGATTCTGAATCACTGAGACAGGGCCAACCAGAAATAATACAACCAGCGCATAAGGTGGAGGAACCACAGCAAGAAAAAACTGAATTGGTACCTGACCAACTGGAACAAGTTCAGTTGGAAGAGAAACCACTGGAAGCAGTGCAGCTCATTCAATCGGACCAAACAGACACTATGTTATTGGAAAATGTACAAACAAACGAAGTACAGCAAGAACAAGTACAGACATTACAAGAGCAATCAGAACCTTACGAAAAGGAGACTGTGCAGGCAGTAGAACCGTCACAAGAGGAAAAAACGCAGCCAGAACCGGTACAGCCTGAACTATTGCAGCCAGAACCTGTGCAATCAAAACCGGTACTTTTAACAGAAGAAGTACTTCCAACACTGACACAACATGAAATCAAAACAAATGATAATATGACATCTAAGAATAAAAAGAAAAAGAAACAGAAGAAACATGAAAAGACCACAGAACCTATAGTATTTGAAGCTACAGAAACTGTTGAAATCATTGAAGAAGACATCAAAACGACGCCTATAGAACCTGTTGTAGCAAAAATATCAAACTTAGTAGAACAAATTGAGGAACCAAAACCATCAAAGAAAAGGAAATCTAAAAAGAGCAAACCTGAAATTAAAGAAGATATAATTGAAAAAACAGTTGTCGAACAAAAAGTAATTGAGCAACCTATTGAAGTAGTTGATAACAGCTCTAAAGTAACTGAGGAATCACAACCTCTCGAAGAAACAAAACGATCGAAAAAGAAGTCTAAATCTAAATCCAAGTCAGAACATGTAGTCGAACAAGTATCAGTAGAAAGTATTCCTCAGCAAGAGTTGCCTGGCCCTGAACCAGTATCACGTATAGAAGATTTACAACCAGAGGAACCTGCTTTCGAAGAAGTTAAGTCGCATAAAAAAAGGAAATCTAAGAAACAAAAGATTGAAGATGATGATATTGAAAAAGCTCTTAAAGAAATTGAACGTGAACATACTGAAGGTCATAAAAAGAAACCCAAAGAAAAGACGTCAAAATCTAAGGGCAAACAAGATCATCCGAAGTCAATAATTACTGAAGTCAAAGTGGCCGATCCTGAACTTCAGATAGATACCACGTCAAAGAAGTTTGAATACGATAAATCTCCCGAAGAGGAAGAAAATGTTCAACCAATTGAACATATTGACTGGAACGCTATGCTCGAAGAAGAAGAAGGTGTAACTGAAACTACTTTTGAACAAATCAGTAAACCCACATCGGACATAACTGTTACTGAAACTGCATATGTTGCCAATCAAGTAACCATTCTGCAGGAAACTACTAATAAGTTATTAGAAGAAGAACGTACAGTAAGCAAAGTTGAATCTTCAATAGAAGAAGCTACTCTAGCTAAAAAGTCTACTGAAACTATTTCAGAATGTATCAGAGATGGGAAAGTTGGCGAAGAAGATAAAAAACTAGTGACGCCTGCCATAAGTCCTGCAAACGAACAGAACAATAATGATAAGTTCTTCTCACCCGAAGTGTTGAAAGAAGGATCTTACAATATCGTTGAAGAGATAACTCAATATGAACCTATCACTCAAGATGTTGAAACCCGTACTATATACCTAATAACACACGAAGAGAAGAAACTTCCACCTATCAGGACTGTCAAAGTATTTAGTAGTAAGAGTAACTCATTAGAAGAACCTCAACCCATTGAAGAACACGTAGTTTTAAGTGAAGAAACGATACATAACAAAATCACTGATGAAAAGTCTTCCATTAATGTTAGTGATAATATTTTAGACAGTAAGGTTACAACGGACAACATTGAAGAAAAGGTATCCGGAAGTAGTAGTGTAAAAATAGATGTTGCCGTCCTTAACGATACTAAAACTGGACAAGTACCAGCACAAAAATCAATTGAAAAATCTGACATTGTAAGAGACACCATCATTACTTCTGTAACATCGACAAGTTCAGAACTGACAACAACACAAAATATAGCAAACATTGTAACTGAAGTTACGACCACAGAAACTGTAGAAAAATCCATCGACCAGGAAGTACACTTTGAAGAAACTGAGCAAGTCAAGCCAACCGAAATTAATGAATCGAATAAACCAGAAAAACTAATCACTGAAGAGGATTTCTCTGACGTACTTGAAGAAGCTATTTTTGGATCAGTACAAGATCGAAACAGAAGTCAAGCTGATAAGAAAAACAAGGAGACATATTCCGATATTCCTTATCAGGTTCTAGTCAACGACGTCAAGACATATTCGGAGAATTTGGATACTTATAAACTAGATTATGATTATTCCCAATTGATGTTGAGTCAACGAAACTCTCAAAATGCACAAGGAAATGACATTACGTTAGCACAAGAAGAAACCGAGCCTGGAGATGTAGTCTCAGCTAGTACACCTGTACCAAAAGAGGAACATACAGAAGTTTCTCCTATGAAAGAAGAATCCCCAAAAGTAGGCTACCAAGAAATCAAGGACGCCGAAGTTGTGTTAGCATCTCAAGCAGCTGATACCCTAAAAATAACACCTGAAATTTTACCAGTGTCTCAAACGCCACAAGATAAACTCCAAGAAGCATTGCTTAAAACTTTTACCGAGGAAACATCTACAAAAATTGATACTCAACAAATTATTGATTTTATCACATCGGAGAGCTGTGTACTCAAACCTGTTGATGAAATTGATGCTTCCATACTAAGTAGCCATACAATTGTTGATACTAATATTACGTTAAGTGCTGATCAACTAAGTTTGGAGCCTGAAATATTAGACAAACAACTAATTTATGTCCAAACAGCAAGTACTGAAAAGTCTGCTGAACCAACAGAACCTTTACTTGTATCTTCAGTAATTGAAGAACCGCCGAGAGTTGGTTATCATGAAATTAAAGACTCTGGATCCAATTTAGTGTCACAGATTACTGATGAAACGGCTAAGAATACAGAAACAGTTTCGTCTTTGCGTGTCTCTGAAACTGTTCCAAAAACTGAATTTATAAGTGAGGCTCAAGATACTTCAGTAGAATTTGAATCATCAATCAAGACAAAAGTGGTTGCTAAAGTTGAACAAACTAGTAGAGTGTCCCCCATAAAAGAAGAAGCACCTAGAACAAGCTACCATGAAATCAAAGATGCCGAAATAGTATTCGCATCTCAATCAAAACCTAAGGAAGAGTCAAAAAGTATAACCGTGCAACCTGCAAAACCTGAAGTTATTCCAACAAATCTTATCGCATTGACTGTACCGGAAGAGGTTAAAGAGACAGACAAAATTGAAGTTGCACAAATAGTTGAAACAGACAAGCAAGTTTCAGCCCAAGACAGTCTACTTCAAGCTCTTGATAGAACAACTACTGTCAAAACTATCACTGAGCATACAGTTGATTTTATAACCACTGAAAGTATAGTTTCAAAACCTGAGAAACCAGTGGAACTAACGGTTGTTGAAAAGGAGTCTGTTACTATCATAGATAATAAACCGTCTGAAGTGGCAAAACGGGCACTGTCACATGAAGAGACGCCACGTCATAGTTATCACGAAATCGTTGATGCAGAAAGACGTCTTGCACAATCGAAGAGTGAACAATCTATCGTAGCAGAACCTGTGAGTGAAACAGTTGCTGAGGATAAGCAACTAGCTAATGAGGAACCTAAAACGAAAAACGTAACTTCTAAGGTAGTTGACACAATTCAAACTAAAGAACTTGGCGTACCAGTTGTCCAAACACCAAAAAATACACTAGCGGAACTCGCAAGTGAAGTAACAACTGTAAGCTATCAAGAAATATCTGATGCTGAACAGCACTTGGCGTCCAAGATTGATAAAAAAGAAGTACCAGTAACTGAAGAAATCGTAAAAACTGTTGCTAAAGAAACAGTCACAGCTGAAAGTAACATTACCGTATCTGCTGAAACGATTAAGCAGCCGGAAACTAAAGTATTTGAATCACCACGTGTGACTTATCACGAGATTTCTGATGCTGAACATTTGTTGGCCACAATTGTATCTAAGTCTAGAGAAACAAGCAAGGAACCTTCTCCAGGTAAAGAAATAGAAGAAAAACAGGAACCGGTTGTAGCAGAAGAAACAAAGGAAGTACAACAGATTCCGAATGTTCCTATCACTGCTGAAGTGACAGAGCAAAAGGTTGGAAACCACATCAGTTACAATGACGTACCTGTCACTAATGGTGAAATAGAAACTCCGATTATTGAAAATGCAACACAAGTGACTCCAGAGCCTGAACCGATCAGACAATCAATTTACGAAGTGCCAAGATTTAGCTATCACGAGATAAGTGATGCCGAAAGACTATTCGCGTCTCTACGAGTTTCTGTTCAAGAGCTTGAAACGTCTGTTGAAGTTATTCATACCTCCCCACAGATTGAAACTGTATCGGCAGGCCCCGTTGAACCAGTTATCGAAAAAGTAACCGCCGTCACTGAACCACTTCTAGAAAAAGTAACCGATCTTTATAAAGAGATCAATGTAAAGGAACAGTCGACAGTTGCAAAAGCTGTGTTTGAACTGCCTCGTCACAGTTATCATGAAATTCAAGATGCTGAATGTGTTCTAGCATCAACGAAATCAAATAAGGAGACTGACGTTTCTGAAGAAAAAATAGTGTCACCAATTGAAAACACTCCTTCCGAACAAGTGGAAGCTGTAGACATAATTAAATTATCGGTTGAAGAAATAAGTTCCAAAAACGTGGAGGACTCGTTACTTCAAATTATTAGTAACAAACAAGGTACGTCAACTAAAACTGATACAGAACATACAATAGATTTTATATCCAGTGAAAGTATTGCCACGGAACCTGTACAGAATATACATGAACAAATTGAACTCTCGACTCCACTAGAAAACGCTTCGATGCCAAAGATTGAACAGGCATTTGAAATAGATGATCTGAGTAATACACCTATTTTAGTAGTTTACGGCAGTACTGATGATGCAACTCCTACACTGGAACTTAAAGTACCTGTATTTGAAAGTCAAGTCAACGAATCTGTTCCAGCAGAGGATTCCCAAGTGGATGTCGTTTCTAATGTAGAACTTCAGGCTGCTCAGGATGACGCTTCAATTGAAGACGATACTTTCGAAATTATAGAACACAGTGAAGTGACAGGTATTGATATTGATTTAAATATCAATGAATCAAAGGAAATTTTATCACAGAAAATTATAACTGACACTAAAATTACTGAAGTATCGACACAAGCTACAGAAACAGTTACGAAAAAGTCATCAACTGTTAGTGATATTACGACGGAACTGCCGCGATCTATAACTCCTAAAACCAGTGACGACCATGCAGTGGTCAAAGACCTCATCGAAGAAGCTCTCCAGGAACCTGAAACACCAGTTATTACTACTACAACCGTTGTTACAAGAACTAAACCAGCTTACGAAACTTTTGTTATTGACGATCTCAATGAAAGTCTTGTGCCTGTGGTATTCGGCGACATTAAGGACATTGAACGTTCTATTAAATACAAGAAACAAGAACTTTTGCTACAAACTGAACCTATTCAACCTGCAAGTCCTGAAAAGGAAATCGTTGATGAATTCGTGGCGGCTGGAGAGTCTCCATCTCCCGTAGAAGATATAGAAATCGTTGAAACAACGGAAGATTTTACTATCCCCCATCCCAGTGAATATGTAGAGTTAGGTTCTACGATTGATCTAGAGCTCGATGCTAAGCCTGATACTATCTCGGCGGACACACACACTGAAGTTTTAGAATCGGTTATAAATTTACCTGAACCTATTAAACAATCTGAAATGGATACGCATAAATCTGCGGACGTAAAAACGGAAAATATACCTTCAGCTGATGTTAGGGAAACACAACTAACCAAAACTGAAACTGTTAGCCGTGTAGAAAAATCTCCTATACATAGCTTGCATGACCTCCTTCCCGAAATTGACTCCATCCCTGAATTCAAACCCTCTTATTCGAACACTGTATTGTATTCAAAATTATCGGCTGATGCACCTGAGTTTACACCTTCTTACATGTATCAGACTGTAACTACTGTGTCTGAGAGTAGATCTGATGTAGTCGAAGATGCACCTGCACCTATTTCTATGGAAGAAGAAATTATAGAAGTCTTCACAGAAGAATCAACAGTACCACAAATATCGTATTCAAAGGTATTGCAAACTAAAAAGGAAAAAGCAGAAGTCGTGCCCCAAGTTTTAGAAAAGGTTGAAAACGTATTGGAAACTGAAGCACCTACAGAAGAAGTCTTTGAAGAACATGTTGAAACCAAAACTAAAAAGAGTAAAAAGAAGAAAAAGAAGGAAAGAGATGATAAGAAGGATGTTCCTGTTAACAAACAGACTGAAGTTGTGCCCTTGCCAGTAGTTGCACCTTCTGAACCCAAAGTAACATCAGTTGAGCCAGAACCAGTTAATGTATGGGCTAAAGCTGCTGAGGAAGGCAAGTCATACGCTGATGTTTTAGCCGAAGGTCTGGCTCAAGAACAAAAGGAATTTATACAATTAGTTATGGAGAAGCCCAAAGAAATACCAGAACAAAATAAACCTAAAAAAGAAAAACCACAAGAAATTGAGAAAGTAGAAAAAACACCTGTCCATGAAATCCAAGAAATTGTGGAGACCGCAAAGACAGTATCAGAAAATGATAATAACATTGGATCTTGGGCCAAAATTGTAGCAAAACGGTCATCACCCGAAAGAGTACAGAAAGAAATTGAGAAACAACCGCAATCACAAGTACCAATGCATGTTTCTTCTAAAGCTCCAGTGATCCTAGTGGACGAATCAGATAACGATCATCACAAACCTGACCTAGAGGTCGATGCCGAGGGATTCATTACCGTCGACCGAAGTAGACGATCTAGGTCCAAATCTAGAGAAGCACGTTCACAATCAAGCGTATCACAAAAACGTGAAACTCGTGAAAAGTCTGAGAACAGATTTGAACCATTAACTACAACTCTCAAACCAGAAGATGCTGAATCCACACAAAGCCCTTCAGAGGATGAAAAACCGGCAAAGAGACCCAGTAGAAAGAGCCGCAGCTCTAAATCCAAGGAAAAAGAAATCAAAACTAAAGCTGCTGTAGCAGCTCCAAGTACATCCGATGAAGATAAGCAAGCGCCTAAGAAAGATAAAAAGAAACGCTCTTCTAAGTCAAAGGATAAGGCTAATAAACCCGTGGAAGAAAAAATAGAAATACCCAAAGAGGTTGAAGTTTTAGAACCACCAACGGCGGAAGAGAAGGATGACGAACAAATACCTTGCTTACCTGTTCAATCAGAACCTAAGAAGAAAAGTAAGAAAAAAAAGAAGGATAAGAAGCCCTCAGAAGCTGTTGAGACTAACGAAACCTCGTCTCCGGTTGAAGTGACTTCCTCTGAACAAGAAATCGTAACAGAGACTAAGCTACAAACAAAACTTCATCCAAAGAAGATCGACACTCCGCTTTCGACACCTGAATCCATTCAAACACCAATAAAAGACAGAGTCTTCTCAGAAGCTCAATTCTGGAAAATGGATCCTGGTAACTTATCTGAAATAATATCTGTGGAAATTCAACACGCACCTACTGAAACATATAAAGTAGAAATTAAAGATGATGTGTCCGTCGAAAAATCACTCGTAGCACCTGATGAATTATCTGAAAGTGTAGAACCGAAACAATCAAGCGCCAAGTTCATCACTGAAGAAATATCGTCTGTTGAAACCCAGATACAAGAATTGGAGGACACGATTGCTGAAGATCAATCACTTGAGAGCAAAATGGCTGACTTGCAACGAGAAATTGAGGAAATGTTATTACCAGAAAACGATTCTTCACTTAGCGATGGTTCGCCGAAGGAACTAACTGATACACAAACTTCTATCGAATACCAGTATGATGAACTACTGGATAACATGACTCCATCACTTGCTAGCCCCGAACCTGATGTCTTAGAACTTAAGTCACTTGAGGAATCAGTTCAAATACCACCATCAGAAGATAAACCCTCGAAACACGATGAAGAACTTGATGATAAACATATAAGCATGAGCATGATTGACTCACTACTCGATGATACGGAACCTTTATCCATAACTGAAACACATTCCTTGGAACACTCGGAAAATCTTCTTGTCACTCAAGAAGATATGACTCCAAGAGACTTAAGTATAATTGATACTCAAGTAGTAACTAGTATTGCACAGACAGATAAACCTAATGTTGCATCCAAAGAGGTTCTGGACGAGATGATTAAGCAAACATTGGCTAAACAAGATACAACTATTACTGAAGTTGAAGAAACAACAACCATTACCAATACTAAAAAATTGAAAGACAAACTGACTCCTGGAACAGATTTGGAGAAACTAGTCAAAGAAAAAGAAATAGTAGAAAAGCCAGAAGTAAGAGAAATAATTGAAGATAAGTCACCGGCCCAGGTTATCGCATTTATTGAATCAGAAACAATTGAGAAAGCCACTCAGAAAGATGATACGCTGAAAAAATCAATAACTTCATTTATACAAAATGAAAAAATTCAAGAAGAAGCAGTCCCACATAAAGTCACAAAAGTTCCTTCTCAAGAAGAAAAATTACAAGACCTCATCAAGTATACAGAACAAAACATCACCGATAAAGATACCATTAGAGCCGATATTGTATCTAATGTCCCACTTTCTAACATTGATACCATTACTAACAATGTCGCAAACCTAAAAGCGGATAACTTTTGGACGGACAAACACAATGTGCATGATGCGGAATTACTATTAATAGAACGTAAATCTGTTGAAAAATCAATTACATCTGTAGACACTGATGAACCTCATATTGACGAAGGCATTAGCGTCGAAGAAAATATTATCAATGATAATTTATTCTGGCCTGAAAAACACTTGTACCACGACGCTGAATGCCAATACTTCCTTTCATTGGCTCGTAAAACTAAAACACCTACTAGTGATACCACAGAAATAGAAATTAAGGATCAAAACGATAAGGATAGAGACCAGGGCGGTAGCTCTGGTCACTCTTCTGAAGGCGAAGAGCCAAAAGACCCCTCTGGTTCACCTTATGACCCCGACTACATATCCATGGACTTACCCGGTGGCATGTGTAGTTGGAAAGACAAATCTTCATACTTGAGCGTCGAAACACCTGTTGTTGATGACGTTGTGGACGAGTCTGTGTCTAGGGAGGATATACTAACCACCCTGCCCATAGCACCAGCCCCATCCTCATCCAAACAGGAGCCGGAGGAGACGCCACTGAGGACCGCAAAGGTGACTGACCCACAGTCGTATTGTACGATTTTTAAATATCTACTCTATGTTTGGCATGATATAATTACTAAATTCTTAATTTCACATATTACGAAGCTCTGTATTGTGATGTATTTAGCCACGCCGCAGCTCGTCTTGTAGTGCCACATTTTGGCGTGCACTGTAAATTATTACAGTAGTATAGTGACGCATTTTATTAGCAGTTATTTTTTGTATTGTGTGAATTATAATACTCTAGTCATCTCTAGTCAGATTTGAAGTTTTTCTAGTCTTTGTCAGTCATCTGATATTTTATTGTAATAAACCTTCAAAATAACGTGCATTGTTTTATTTACAAGTGGTGATAGTTTTATTTTTATTATTTATGATGATCAGTGTATACCCCCGTCAAAATTTGGCTACTACGAGACGATAGACTGTTGCCGCTTCAATGAGACAAGTTTTTATAGAGAGTCTGTATTTGGGCATTGAAAGTTGATGAAAAATGCTACCCAGAACAAACAAGACTCCAAAGTCTGCAATCTTAGTAATTAAAAAAAGAACTTTGATAAAGTCTGCAATTTAATTTGAAATTTTTGCTAAGGTCAGTCATATTTTTTGCTACATTTTGAATTTCAGTAGTGTAGTTTGCAAGACCTCATAATCCAAATTTTCATTGAATGGTTTAATGTATTGTTTTGAATGTCTTGTTCAAAGTATTTTCAATCATCCAGTAATTCTATAATTAGACCAGAATTAATAATGGATTATCCTCATGTCAAGTGTTCTATACCGAATTTGCTCCGCTTAGCGGTGTGAACGCCACACGCTTCACCACGCTGCTATTGACAATAAAACTAACATCGATTATTAGTTTAGGGGGACTTAATTTGTTTACATTTCCTTTTAGTTCTTTAAATTCGAATATCAATTCGTTAACTAAAGTTCTATAACAGTACAAATTACATCCTCCATAACTGCTACTATTTTTTTCAAAATTGAACAAATCTTCCCAAATCTCTTGCCTTGAAGAATGTTTTTGTTTCCAAAACGCAGTATATTCAGCTATTTGGAATGTTCAAATTCTATAACATCACGCGACCACGGTACAGGACACTTGATGACCAGAACCTCCAAACTGACCAGCTTTTGTTTTATCGATAGTATAGTAACTCTCCCAGTTTGCAGACTTCTTAAGTTCGCATGTCATGCCAACATTGTTATGAACTAAATCGAATTGTTTTTTGTTGTTATTGTTTTGTTGTTGTATTGTACTCCTAACCTAATAGTCCATTGGAATGATCACGTGGACTGTTTGAACCCTTATGTTGAAGATGGTATGGAATCAAAAGTTTCGAAAAGTTATAGGGTATTTTTTTGCAAATAGTCTTATAAGTAGATTTGGATGAACTGGGCCTAAAATTGAAGTAGACGGAAAATAATTCATTATACAAAACACCGTCTCAAATTAAATATTAACGTAATTGTTTATGTAATAAAGTTAATTTTGCTTTTGCGCTCATTCCGAAGTGTACGAGCCGTGCATAAATTCTAGCTTTATTCGTCGTGAATGCCTACATACGTTTCCTCGAGTATGCGAACCCATAATTTATATTTTGGCCGTTATCCAAAACTATTGGTCCAGAGATGTATTTAATCTTGATTTACTTCGTGAACTTGTAGTGCATGATGTTTAACATTTTGATATACTACAGGATGCACGATGATTGTGAGTTTTATTTTCCCATGTGATGTTTTATAGAATTTTGAACGTCGGTTTTGAGTGGACAAGTTGTAATGAATTTACTTACTTAATGCGTATCAATCCTTTATTTGCAAAGGACAACTTTAAAATTGAATTAATATAAAAACTTGAAACCAATCTAAACAGAAACTTTTGATTCCATATCTCTATTTTACAAGAGTGATTTGCTAATAAAAGCGTGTGTTCTCAGGATGAATTATCTAACGATATAGAAACTCTGCTAGAAGAAATAAGAGATGTACAAACGCGATTATCGGACCTGCCTGATGAGAGTCTGGAAGCCATGGAGGAAGGCCTCAAGGTAAGTCTCACTGTATATACGCCATTGATCAGAAATAACAGACCCAAATTCCCACTGACGTAGAAGAAGCTAAACATAGATTTGCTATCTCGTAATACAAATTGGTTTAGAGCAGACTTGTAATAAATGTTCATTCAAAATTGCCCACATAGCTGCCTTATAAACAAAACTAGAACTCAGTTACATGACGTTTGGAGTTGGGATTAACATACAGCATCAGCTGTTAAATTCGCGCAAGCCGTAGGTGATGAGCGAGAGAAATAGGTCAGTGTGACTCTTTTTGTCACCATTTTCTTCATAAGACACCTGAATATTCGTCACAGATACACTGTGACTGTTATTTGTCACTGTTTTCTTCTTCAGACTGAGTTACTACATTTTAACTATGAATCTCCTAGAACACTGGATTTTCAATCTCAACATTTAGTTGAGATTGACCTAAAAACATTCCTTAAAGGTATTTGTACTATTAACCCTGTTGAAGATAAAACAACTGTTGACAAAGCTTCAGTAAAACGCATCATTATTACTCTTATCACTAATTAAGACGTGACTGATAGCTGCATACTTTTTGACATTCGTCAACAAAATGAGTTCTGTCATCTCCTAACAATGTGATGACCTTGACAATGAGTAAGCCCATATATTGTGATGTTTCACCAAAATGATGTCACCTGCGTTACGACACGAGTTAATAATAATGCCAGTGTTTGGCTTCTCGCAGGGCACTAGTAAGTGAACGAACGCAGTGCAGTCGATACGAACTCGAAATAATCGAATGAAAATTTAATTTACGATGGAATCGATTTGATTCGATTGTTTTTCGTGAAGTGTTTTAAAGTGCTATTGTGGTTTTATTTTTGACAGGTATTTTTTTGTTGTTGTTTATTTATTTCAAGTGCCTTATAGTATTTTACTTAATGATTTGAAGTTATTTTCATATCAACTAAAAATAACTTAAGGTTATATTTGTGATTCATACTAAATTACTAATATTATGGCCAATTATTTCCAGTTTAAAATACTTATTAGAAACTGCTTGATTTTATTAATTGGTTACATCAAAACCAAAATCTATTATCATTTAAATACCTAAAACAGTGTTATCTATTTAAATAGTTTACGTACTCTATTCAAAGCCCATTGAACCCGATTGTATTTGATGGTCCCCTCTGGGTTGGTCATTGTCAGTCAATCAGGTGGAACGGTCTTGGTACATACAATTTATTGTAAAGCCCGGAATCTCTGTTCATTGTGGTCAACTAGGCTTGAATTGAATGACCTGTGCCTGACTTTTTGATCTGGAAAAGAGTGCACTGGTCTGAAAATTTGAATAAAATGACCTATGCCTTTTTTACCTTGGTAATTTCATCAAATAAGTCCTCCCAAACATTACTGTCAGACTTGTACTGACTAAAATCGACGGTGATCCTTCAATTATAGCCTTTTACGCTCCAGGGTCACGGTTACCTAATGAGTTAGTCCCGCGACCCCGGCAGAAATTGGCCCTCTGAGGTCGTCAGATTGCTGATTAAATGATTATGACATTTTCTTTCATTTTAGTTACAGTTTAAGTTCAGTTAAGTACACGATTCTTGACAAATTCCTGCGATGTCTCGACAGGTTAGATACTAATACTCGTATGTACTCGTATAGTGCTTATTTCTGCCCTGATAATTGTAAATGCAGTACTCGCAAATTGGCGGTTCCGAGATATACGCGGTAAACGTGTTTTGTGATATCTACACAACAAATCTGAATTAAATATTTATTTAAATATACCAGAAAAATAAGAAAAAAATCAAACTTTGTATTGATGTATTTTTTTCTTTCCTTTATTATTTCTTTTGGATAAAATGCGCATTACTGCATTTTGTTCTTCCATCTAGACTTGTGAACATGACAGTATCACTAAGCCCAAAGGCAGTATTTGTGGTCACATTTTTTACTCTAGTTCGAAAGTACACCGGTATTTTGCTTAGGTTTTCATTAAATTAAAAGTATTTGAGTAAGGCTATAAAATGGTATCAAAATTATCTCTTTATGTTAAGTATTTTTGGAGTTATTCTCATCTGAACACAACCCTTCCTGTTGTGTTCCTAACATGTTGAATACTGCGTTAAGCTTTAGTTAGTATACGTTGCGAATTACTAGTAGTACTTGTAGTAACCATAGCAAGTACTGCACAACCTTCTAGCACATGCTAAGTACTGTATATCCTGTTAGCAAAAGTAATAATTTGGTGCAAGTACTGCGTATCTTGTTATATAAAAAACATGTTTATAATTTAAAAATACATGAAAATTATTTTTTTATGTATAGATTAGCCCCTTGAGGTGTCATTTTTGCAAAAAAGTGAAAATCGCAAAAATGACGATTACTGCACTTACAATTATGAGGGCAGATTTGTCCTGATCGAAACTACATGTCTGAAGTTAAAAAGAACCTGTGAGCTCTGTTGACTAACTTGCTTCTTCTTAAAACATTTCTTTTAATGTTTTGTCAAACCAATTCAGTTATATGAACAGAATTAAACTTATAACGTCAGTAATTCAGCATTGAATTGTTAGCGTAACAATTGTTGGGACTGCTTTAGACAAACGTCGTTGACATTATTGTATTGCGAGTAGGCGCGTTGTTTACCATCCCACGCAAGTTGTAAGAGTATAGTAAACATGAATTGACATTTGCTATTTATTACATTGTTCGTAATATCGCGCCTGTTTTCCTCAAAGTGTGAGGCAGTAGTCATCAATGATGAGTAGGTGGAATATACCATTTTTTTTATTTAAGTATTCTGATATGCCCTCTCTGCCATCAACTGTGCACAAAGTGCAAAATTTTTCCGAGAAATTCTTATTTGAACACGGTTCCCGACCTGGGAATCGAACGTGGTACTAAAGATATATGCGATACTATTTCGCACAAATAGTTCCTAGACCACTTGTTCAAGTGACATTGGCATTTAAGCACTGTAAATATAAACTAGACAATGTTTGCCTTGTTCAACATATTATTTACCCGAGAAACACTGTTATTTCGTATTTTCGGTATCTGATTAGTTCATGTTTACTTCATATATTGTGTAACCAACGTATATGTATACGAGTACAAGTGTCTACTTAATAATATACATATAAGTGTTGTTTGATATTTTGAAAAGGGAGAAGAGATAATTATATTTGACTGGTAGTTTCACGAGTCTTTGCTCCCTTCCTCACCTTTTAACCGTCTCTAAGGTACCATTGATCTCTGTACCAAAATACATCAAATTCGGTTCAACCGTTTCGGCGTGGCGAAAACAGAACACACATTTACGCATTCATATTATTCATTTATTGCGAAAATGCATACCTATCCCTATCCTATGGAATAGATACTTTAGTAATACATTAATGCTTTTGATATTGAAGCGATTCCAAGTCAGGTACATCATCAGATGTTGATTATAGCCATGACGGCATAGTCGCGGTCATTTCCAAAAACATTGTTACGAATTTGATTTGGACTGTTCAGTGACATCAGATCCTAATCAGTTCGGCCATTTGTATTTTGAGAAGGCATTTGATCATTCCTACAACTATTCTAACCATATGTGCCGAACATTATAGCTAATGTGCTCATAGTTTAATGTGCTCTATGTAAAAAATAATAGTATTCAGCTGCCTGTGGTTAGAGGAATAGGCTAGGCGGAGCACTTAGGTATGTAGGTACACACAATAGAATATTACTAACCTATAATAATTTGACGGCACGTTTAGGGTTGTGATTGAGCGGATTCGTGCCCCTTTAGGTGTTATCTGTAATCCATTAGGTGGACCCGGAGGTTAACAGTCAGTGCTGTTTCACCGAAGTTTTCAATCTGATATTCCAAGATGTTCCATCTGAAATACGAATTCATTTTGCACTTTTCTTATTCCATAAGAGTCTCTTGCTAAAGCAAACAAAATAAGCACATTCAAAGACACTCGTTAAAAGATCATTTTAAGAGGATCGTTAAAACTAACACGCTCAATAAACATTGTCGTATAACGAGTTTCGTATTTTAACTAGGTTTAGTAAACAGGTTAAAATCTAGAAGATCTCTTGGATAAATTACAAAAGCCGCAGAGGCCAATCTTCGTTCTTCCTACAACGTTTAATTAACGTATAACGTTTTATTCTTCCTCGTTTGCCGAGGTTGGTCTGTAATTGTGACCATCTATCTTAGCAAGTTTCCAGCGTGCCTTGAAAAGCACATAAGTCCTACGTACGGCTGTCATTTAGAGATCTTTGACAGTCTTAACCGTTAGTTAGTCTGAAGCTTTAAAGCTAACAAGGTGTCATCATCTGCCTAGCCTTTTCCCAACCATATTGGGGTCGGCTTCCAGTCGAACCAGATCCAGCTGGATGTCAGTAAAAGTCTTACCAAGGGATATTACCCAGTTATTGTGTTGTGGAGATCCTATAGGCAATCGCTCTATGTAAAATAGATATTCAGCTGAATCTGATTTGGCTGAGAAAAAGGATACGCAGATGACGAACTAGATTAGAGGCTAGTGAACCATTTCACGTGTTTTAGTTGCGGTATGCACTTCTCAGTAATAACTGCTTATTGCTCTTCATATTCCTGACAAGTCAATGAATTTTCAGAATCGTGTCATTTGCTATTGTACTTTATGTGTTGTTGTAAAGGTAAATCGTATTGTTTTTCCTTGTAAGTGAGGCCGGTAATGAAATCATCCGTTTGTTATGTACACCTGTCATGTTTTGTGTATGATCTCCGGATCCAAAGGTTGTATAAACAGTCTTTACTATGTTTTAGTTTATTTTTGAACACTAATTTTATTATGATCTAGGCGTTTCTCACTGTTCAGGGGTGGATCTCCAAAACGGGCGTATTCGTGTGATCGCTCTGGTGCTTTTCAGATTTTGATATTTAACGGTAATTATGTATCTCATTAAAAAGTATGATATTCAAACAGTATATTTTTACTTTTGGCCTTCAATTTACACTAACAGTTATGGAAATATTTAAGTTCAAAGAATTTCGCGACCAGAGCAATCATAATTGGTGCCAGAGCGATCATAAATGTTCAAACCAATTTAAAAAAAAAGAATATTGATAAAAATTATTAGTTTTGGTGTTTTTAGTCATATTCAGTTGGTATACGTGTAACAAGATAACATGTAAGTGATACCTTTTCTTCCGGAAGTCGGTGGCTTTGTTTTTGTTTCACTGACTATGGCTATCCGACTTCCGAAAGAAAAGTTATTTTATACTTTTGTGTTTGGTTTTCAAGTCGGTTCCTTTTTTTTTAAAAAGCTTTTTTTTTTAATTTTTCCCTTTTAGTTTAGATATTCAATTAAATCGGTGTCTTTGAAAATCTACAATACAAGTCAGTAAAAAAATGGATGTATGTGGGTAATGTCACAAGATATCCATTAGTTTTATATATTAAAACCGTTCATCATCATCATCTCAGCCATAGGACGTCCACAGCTGAACATAGGCCTACCCTTTTGATCTCCACATATACCGGTTGGAAGCGACCTGCATCCAGCGTCTTCCGGCGACCTTTATAAGGTCGTCTGTCCACCTTGCTGGTGGACGTCCTACGCTGCGCTTGCTAGTCCGTGGTCTCCACTCTAATACTTTTCGACCCCATCGGCCATCTGCTCTGCGAGCAATATGGCCTGCCCATTCCCACTTCAGCTTGCTAATCCGGTGGGCTATATCGGTGACTTTAGTTCGTCTACGGATCTCCTCATATCGGATTCGATCACGTAGAGAAACACCTAGCATAGCCCTCTTCATTGCTCGTTAAGCGACTTTGAGCTTTGAGATGAGGCCGATAGTGAAAGACCACGTTTCGGTGCCGTAACTCATCACTGGTAACACACATTGGTTGAAGACTTTCGTCTTGAGGCACTGAGGTATGTCGGACGAAAAGACATTGCGTAGTTTCCCGAACGCTGCCCAATCGAGTTGGATTCGGAGGGTTGACCTCTTTCTCGAAGTTGGACCTACCTAACTGGACTGCTTGTCCTAAGTAGATATATGAGTCAACAACTTCGAGTACCGAGTTTCCAACAGAGACTGGGGTGGGCACAACATTGGCATTTGACATAATTTTCGTCTTGTCCATGTTCATTTTCAAGCCCACCCGTTGTGAAACTCGGTCGAGGCAATCGAGCATCATGTTGAGTTCCTCCATCGACTTTGCCATGACTACGATGTCGTCGGCAAACCGAAGGTGAGTGATGTATTCGCCGTTGATGTTGATGCCAAGTCCTTGCCATTCCAGGAGCTTGAAGGCGTCTTCCATTGCGGCAGTAAACAGTTTCGGTGAGATAACGTCCCCCTGTCTTACGGCTCTTCTCAATGGAATAGCCTTCGTGCTCTGCTCCTGTACTCGGACCGACATGGTGGCGTTATTATACAAGCACTTCAACACCTCGATGTACCGATAGTCAATACGGCATCGCTGGAGTGACTCAAGTACCGCCCATGTTTCCACCGAATCGAAGGCTTTCTCATAGTCCACAAACGCTAAGCAAATGGCAAGTTATACTCTTCGGTCTTCTGTATAACTTGCCGCAGCGTATGGATGTGGTCTATGGTACTATAGCCTCTTCGGAAACCGGCTTGTTCGGGAGGCTGGAAGTCATCAAATCTGTGTTCGAGACGGTTCGTGTAATTATAATTATATTAAAACCGTTCCCAGAATAAAACTAACACTTTTCTGAAAACCACATCAAAATCGGTTCAGCCAAACGCGAGATAATCGCGGACAAACATTCATACACACATACAGGCCGAACTGCGAATCTCCTTTTTTTTAAGATGGTTAAATAGTTTTATAACGTACAATTAATGCAAAATATCATTGCTCTGGTCTTTTTGGACAGAGCAATCACAGCCATAGCGATCAGAAAAAGTCACAAAATCATGAATATAGCCGAATTTAAAAGCAGTAGAAATTTATAATTACGTGTCATAAAAACCATCATAAAGATCACCCAATTCACATAAAAAACCCATTTACAAGCTTAATATTTAATTTGAATAACGTGCCATATCAATCATAAAATTCGAGAACCAAATCCAGAGTAATCATAAACTTGCCTTCGTGAACTTACCTTCGCGGATACGTGGCACGAAGGTATCTTCCTCAACGGTTAGACCACTGCTGGTGCTACCCAGCGAGAGTGGAATAGAGTGTCTATAACGTGTAACTAGGCATGAGCGCGATGTTTTACCTCAGCGCAGAGCGATGAGATAAAATGCCCGGACACGAATTTAAATTCAAATTGTGGCAAAAGTATTCATAATAAAACTACAAGTATTTTATAACAATGAAGATTAACTATTTCTTATGTAATCTAAGTAAGTTGTTTCTTATGTAGCTTCTCATTAAAAAAATAAAGAATATTTTTTTCATTCAATCGGGAGTGAGGACAACCCAGAGCGATCAGGATTTTAGGGTTTAAGATTTTTTTTTAAATATTTTAAATTAACTTATTCATAATATTAGCCTTGTACCAGGTAGATTAGACACTGAAATGCATATAAAAATATATTGGGAAAACGTTTTTCAATTTTAAAATGGGTTTATTCAGCCCGACACGAAAAAAAATGCCTCTGGAGATCGACCCTCAGCTTCTAAATGTCGTAGCTTGATGATATATAGCATAAAGCCTTCCTCAACATTTTCAATTCGATACAGTAATTCCTTAGATTAGCGCTTTCAACAAAACTTCTTCAACTTTTTATGTTACCTACATATAGCTATATAGATTAAGCATTTAAAAAATAAAATCAGTTTTCCTTAAAATTTCTCACATTGCAATAAATAATAAAAATAATAATAAAGGATTAGACTTAAATGCATTGTACGAGTACCATTGATGACTCTGCCAACCTCATGGGAATAGATAGTATGAATTATACATACAATGTGTGTTTAATTTTTATTAGTCTATGACATAACTTGTATGAGCAATAGCATGTTTTCCAGCTCACATCACAGATATTTTTAGACGTTTTTCTAAGAAATTATGACGCCACTGTTTATTTTTGGTTTATCAATCAGTGTGCGCGATGCATTTTACTGAGATAATTGTGTGACAGAGTTTTTCATACCTTTAGTATTTTTAATTAAATTAAACTTCAATGACAAGTTTTTTTTTTCTAATATTAAAAATTTCTTAGTAAAGAATAAATTGTAAAGTAAGTTCGTTTGTTACCTTTCCACACCTAAATCACTGAAACGGTGTAGGTATAGGTGTACAGAATTAGACATGGGATACCATTTATCCCGAAAGAAAGAACATTTTCTGAGGATATCAATAATACATTTCTTAATACGTGTATTGAATACCAAATTTTCAATTAACGCGAGCGAAATCACTGGAAAAACCTTTTCTTTTTAGCGTAGTAAAATCATTTTATGACTCCTCCCACCCAGGGCAGGGGAGAGGGGAATTTCAGAATTGTACTGACTATAATCCACGGTGTCCTTCAGTAGCCCTTTACGTTCCGGGGTCACGGTAGTTCATTAGTCCCGCGACCCCAATACCTCGATACTCAAAACATGTGAAATGTGGATAGACTATAGTTACACTTATACCTAACTTTCTTCTAAGAATTATTTTGAATCTTGGTTTTAAGTAGTCACAAATTCTTGCAAATATTATCAAATATCTCAGTGAATACCAGTTGGTCCCATCTGCCGTCACTTTCAAGCCACTAAACATTTTAGATCTTTAAAACTCGTGTGTATTTCTTCACTGTTTAATTGTTTATCTTTAGTTAAAACCGGCAATAAATTTTGTAAGACGTTAATGTTTGAAAAACAACCTTAATGTTAAGTACCTATTTGTTTTGTTTTAAGTCACACTACTGCCCTATTTCTGCGTCGTTTTAAACTCTCGTACATTTGTCTCTTTTATTTTCTCCCGCTAGCTAAACTAGTAATTATTCAATTTGCTTAAAACATTTTTAATTTCTTATCTTTTTTTACCCGACTGCGTCAGGAGGGTTATGTGTTTTTACCCGACTGCGTCAGGAGGGTTATGTGTTTCGAGTGTATGTATGTATGTATGTATGTATGTAGGTATGTATGTATGTTTCTGTGTGTTGCTCTGCAGCCTAAACGGCTTGATGGATTTTAACTTGAAAGGTGTCGTTAGATTCGTCTTAAACGTGAGAGTGTCACTGGGTACATAAAACTGGCCAAGTGCGAGTCGAACTCGCATGCAAAGGGTTCCGAACTAAAAATATTTTTTTAAAATCTCTCACATTCTATCAAGTGGGGTATCAAATTAAAGGATTTTAAAAATGGTTTACCAAAATATAGAAAACTTATATGTTTCAATTTAATTTGGACTGATAAATGCTAACAAAAACTAAAAATAGTAAAATAAAATAAATATTTAAAAAAACAAAAAACCCGACTGCGTAATAAAACTTAAAAGAAAGAAACAAGCCCAGTAGTTTAGAGTTCACTCATTCACACTCACAGTCGGGGCCCCTTGGGAAGATTTGATTGGTATAATTTGAATGGGCCCCGACTGTGAGTGTGAATGAGTGAACTCTAAACTACTGGGCTTGTTTCTTTCTTTTTAGTTTTATTACGCAGTCGGGTTTTTTGTTTTTTTTAAATATTTATTTTTTTCTTGACTGTTTCATGGCTAGGATTTGTTTTACAATTCATTTGCATTACTGAAATGTTTCCATGTTTTATCTTACCGTGATCTTTCTTCTTTGCTTCTCTTTAGAGTCAAACTTTTCTCTTCATACGGATATAGGTACCTACTACATTTGCGATTGTCTTCTCTATCTACATGTCTGGCTATCTCAACTATGTTTCGAACGATACTGTTAACAGGCCCTATAGCCAAACGGCAAGCGACAATCGCTAACGTTCAGCAGTCGCTAATTCATTTTGAACTTTATACTCTATTGCATAAAGTTGAAAATCTATCAAAGATTACAGATCGTTTTCGTTTGTTTCGTTCGCTATCGCTCAGCAGTCTTTACTAGATTTTCAACTTTATGCGATGGGTATAAAGTTGAAAATGTATTAGCGACTGCTGAACGTTAACGATTGTCGCTTGCCGTTTGGCTACAGGCTTTCCGTTATGTGTAAAAATTTTCTTTTGATGTCTACTACAAAGTATTACCTTTAATCTATGTATACCTGTATAATTTGCAAAAATGTCTGTAAGGTATCTTCTATCCTATCTTTTCTAAAATTTCGATCAATAGCTTCCATACAATGTATAACAATTAAGAAATAACCAGCTCCCTTCATAATTTTCAGGAGGGCATCACAATTCTAGTCAAGTGCGAAGAAGCCGCTGAGATTCTGGAGTCGAAGATCATGGAGTACCGACAGGAGTCGGAGGTGCAGTCCCTCATCAAGGAGCTGGTCATCATGAAGGCCAGGATACAGAAGCTGCTGACCCAGGCCAGAGACGGCATTAACATCATCCAGGTAAGAAAGGTAACTCTTTCAACTTTATTTTTGGTTGGGACTAACTGGTTTGTGGCATCTTTAAATTAACATTGTTATTTTATTTATTTATGACTTTTAAGTCTCGTTTTATTAATCAGTTACTAGTAAAGTTGAATCTAGAGAAGTATTCTTGACATTAACCTACATCTTTGAACGCTTTTTGCATGCACATCAATCTATCTGAATGTGTCAAATTTTGCCAATGGAACGTGTGCCTCATTGTTTTGTGATAAAGTTGAAAATCGATAACAGAAATTGGATAGATTGTGGTAGCCGGATGTGCTGGCGCCTGTACCAATCTATCGATAAGATTTATCTAACAGATTAATAAGGTAATTTCATTTTTATTTATTAATCTGGTGGGAAATTACTCATGATTAATTCTAGCTATTTACTATTGCGAACCATTTTGCTATATTCAGTATTCTTGTTTAATAAATTTTTGCACCACGAGATACAGCCTTTACTTAAAACTGGCGGTA
This sequence comes from Agrotis clavis, assembly GCA_954870645.1. NCBI lineage: Eukaryota > Metazoa > Arthropoda > Insecta > Lepidoptera > Noctuidae > Agrotis > Agrotis clavis. The sequence continues at coordinate 25,761,325 of OX940922.1, forward strand.
GGTAGTGTTAACAAAGGTGTGTTGCTATGATTTTACTTGCAGACATTAATCTGGCAAACAAGAAGTAATAAAATTTTAAAATTTACCATTTCAGGACGCCAAAGTGGAGGTGGCTCGTCAAGCGAAGGAAATTGAAGAACACAAGCAGAAGATCGCCAAACTGGACAAGTGGCTCGAGACTATCAACAATGGCCTCAAGGAGACAACTGTTCATACGGAAGTCCTCACTGAAGAGGACATCGTTAGGTATATTGAAGTGTACGAGCGCTACATCAGGGAATACGAGGAGTATGAGATTATACTGAAGTCAATAACTGTGATAAGTCATGATGAATCTAGTCAGTCCTTGAGGGTCAGGTTGAATGCGACGCAGAAGGCGTTAGAGGAAACGAAGAATCTAGTCATTATAGAGATAGAGAGGTTAAGGCAAGTGCTGCTGCACATGAGAACGGCACCAGAAGTGGTCGAAGACGACATCTCGCAGACTGATAGGACAATCGACTCAACGTCCATGCCCGAAGAAGTTGTGGAACCGACAGAGAAAGTGCCCTCTGTCGAAGAGAGCGTGAAAATAACAGTACATGAAAGTAAACCTAGTCACGAGAAGCCTGAACCGGTCCAGATCCAGGTTGTGAAAGAAACTGTGGCGATCGAAACTCAGACCGGCAAGAGTCTCATGTCGGAGCCCCCGTCGGTGTCCGACAAGTCTGTGATATGCCAACCTGACGCTATCGTCACGCACGACGTAGCCATCACATGCGCTCCTCCTGTGGAAATGGCAGTACAAACAAGTGAGCCTCATTCTGAAACAAAAGAAATCTTAGAAAACATCCAAGTCAGGCAGACGATTTCTGACGGCCATGAGACCATTGAGATTGCAAGTAGGCCTGTGACTAGAGAGCAAAGACTTGACGAGAAATCCCTTCTTGTTGATGCTAACTACAGAGATGACAACTTCAGAAAAGATTCACAGCTGAACATTACTCACAGCCTGCCTCAATCCTTCGAAACCGTTATGGTAGAACCTGATGAGACAACCACAGAAGTCGTAGTAGATGCCGACGGCACCAGAAGGATTATAGTCAAGAAGGTCAGAAAGACCCTGGTCACCAGGCAGCAGATACTGCAAAGCCAACAACATGAATCTCATATTTTATCAAGTGATCTCCCACTCGACCAGGCTTACTCTCAGATCGTGTTAAGGGATGAGAAAGCCGGAACATCTACTACTTTGGAAGATGGTGGAGTACAACACATGGAGTACCAATCCTACGGAGGCCAGGTTTTGACTCGCTTACCCGGAGGTGAAGTAACTATTCAAGAGTTCACATCTAAGCCTGATATGACAATTACTATGGAGAAAGATATGAACCCCGAACAAATTCTTCTACTAGCAGAGGGTCAAGAGCTACCTCAAGTTCAAACGTCTACATCAAGTGTGACCGCTGTCGTTCAACAAGTCACTAAGAGAATCGTTAAGACTCGCAGGCGCATCATCCGCCGCGTTGTTATAATTGATGGCAAGGAACATGTTACCGAGGAAATAGTTGAAGAACCTGACAATGTTGAAGTCGTTGAGGAACAGATCCCGAGGGTTTCCATCAATGTTAGGGAGAGAGGCGACCTTCCACCTACTGTTGACGAAGGTGATGATGATGGTAAAGGTGATCATCCCGCGCTCCCTCCTCGCAAAGATGATTATTCTCAAGGCGATAAGCCAAGAGATTACAAACCAACTGGAGACAAACCTGATGACAAACCGAGCGACGACAAACCTGGTGATAAGCCTGAAGATAGCAAAGATCAAAGCCAACAAGTAGATGCACCAACCGAGCTTACCCAAGCTCAGCAACTGGAGAAAATGATGCAAGACTTCATCCAAAAAGAAGGTACCACTCATCGCACGCACGTCACAAAATCTACCACAGTGCGTTCCTCTCAAGAACGAGAAAGCACTCCAGTTAAAACTGTAACAGTTTCCGAGTCCTTCGAAATTTTACCTGATGACGTCCATGTCCAAGAACCTGACGAAACTACCTACATCGTGCAAGAACCACACGAAGGTCAAACAACATATATTACTGGAGGAATCCAGCATTCAACCTTCGAATCTTCGTCAACTAACGTGGCTACTGTAGTTCAGAAGGTTACTAGAAAGATCACAAGGACGAGAAGGCGTATAATTAAGCACATAACAATAATTGACGGAAAAGAACATGTAACAGAAGAAGTTATTGAAGAACCAGATGATGTTGAGGTTATTGAAGAAGAACCTAGAGTGTCACACAGCATCCAAACTGAAGGTGTCAAGACTAAGCGAATCAGAGTTATTAAACAAGTACAGATCATTGATGGTAAAGAACATGTCACTGAACAAATCGTTGAAGAACCGGATGATGAATATGTTCCGGACTCGACTATTACTACTGAAATTGACGTTAAATTGAACAAACCTGATGTACTGGAAGTTATTCAAGAGGATGTTTCAGGGGAACCACGCAAGGTCAAAAAAACGACAACAGTAACCGTATTACCATCACAAAAGGACACTACCATTGTTGATGTAACAAAGAGCTTCATTGGCAGTGAAAGCGAACACTTTGGTGAATCAAGACCTGAAGTTAAACAAATTATTCAGACAGTAACTGAAGACACAATTCCTCAATCATTTAAGCCAAGTGATCAAACAGATACATCGGTTAAGATTGTCAAGCAAACTGTCCAGTTTACCGAGCCTGAAGTAACGACCGTCACAACATCTGAACAACCAGATATGTTTTCAACGACCACAACAACAAAACACTTTACGTCCCACTTTACCACTACAACATCTACTGAATCACAGAAAAACACAAGCCTGATTGATGTTACTAAGAGTTTGATTGGCAGTGAAATGGAGCATTCATTTGTTCCAGAAGATTCCTCAAGAAAACCTGAAGATGAGAAAATACCTGACAAAATATCTAGTTCTGATGCAACAGTGACAACTAAGACAATTACTGTAACTGGACCAACTGAACAATCTAAGACGATAACGACTATTACAACTTCAGAAACATCAGTTCCTGAATACGCACAAAAAGAAACTGTCACTGTAGCCAGCTCTAGTGAACCAGTACCTTCTCTGAAACCTAGACAAGAAGACAAACCACAGGTTGTAGCACATGTGCCAAAAGACAAAGGACTAGAACCCGATACGGTAATGCAAATGATTCAAGAAACTGTCCAATCTACCGAACCAGAAATTACTGTTACTAAGAAAACCACCAAATCAAGCACTATCACTGAAATTGACAGTAGTAAACCCACTGTTACTGAAACTGTAACTAAAACGGTTGTAACCAAAACTCCTGAAACAAATGGTTTCAAAGATACAAGTCTCATTGATATAACTAAGAGTTTGATTGGCAGTGAAATGGATCATTCTGCTGTTTCAAAAATACCAGCTTCGCCTGTGAAAGTGCCAAAGAAACCAGAAGAAATTACGGAGGTACCGCAGAAACCAGAAAAAAGTAAATATATTTCACTTAAACCTGAAGAAATAATAGTTCCACTAAAACCAGAAGAAAAGGAAGAGGCACCACCGAAACCAGAAGAAAAGAAAGAAGTACCAAAGAAAGAAAAAGGAATCAAAGAAGTACAGAAGAAACCTGAAGAGATTAAAGAGGTTTCTCTCAAACAACAAGAAATCAAAGATGTTCCACTAAAACCAGAAGAAAAGAAAGAGGCACCACCGAAACCAGAGGAAACGAAAGAAGTACCAAAGAAAGAAAAAGGAATCAAGGAAGTTCAGAAGAAACCTGAAGGTATTAAAGAGGTTCCTCTCAAACAACAAGAAATCAAAGATGTTCCACCAAAACCAGAAGAAAAGAAAGAGATACCACAGCAACCAGAGGATAAGAAAGAAGTGCCACAGAAACTGGAAGAGAAAGAAGAGGTACCATGGCAACTGGAAGGAAAGACAGAAGTTTCACAGAAACCTGAAGATGTAAAAGAGGTACCTGTGAAACCGGAAACCAAAAAAGAAGTGCCACAGAAACAAGAAATTCCTAAAGAACAAGAACCAGTAAAGCCAGACGACGTAAAACTATCAAAGGCACAAGAAATAAAACCAAAAGTTACTGTAGAAATGAAATTAACTGAAGAGCGGTTGCCTGCACAGGACGTTCTTTCAGAACCTAAAGTAATTGATGTTGTGCCTAAACAACCATCATCAATCACTGAGACACTTCAAACACAAAAAGATACTTCTCTTTTCGACATTACAAAGAGTTTCCTGGGAACTGAAATTGATCATTCTGCTATTCACAAAACACCAGAAAAGCCTAAGAAGGAAGAAGTAGTGCCTGAAAAACCTAAAAAGGAAGAAGTAGTGCCAGAAAAACCTAAAAAGGAAGAACCCGTTTCTAAGAAACAGAAAAAAGATAAGGGGAAAAAGCCTAAGAAAGATGAGACAACCCCTGAAAAACACAAGAAAGATGAATCACCAGAACCTAAAGACACTGTCAAGATTGACACTGGCAAAACAGTCACTACAACTACTCAAAGAGATACAACTACGACAACCAGTATACATGAAAGTGAACCTACAGTTCAGAAACTAGTTACCAAATCACCAGAAATAGTGACAATTGTCAAGGAAACTATCCAAACGGAACCTCTAACTACCATCACAACTGAAGACATCTTAGTTCCTGAACCAGAACTGGCTCAAGCAGTAGAAGTGACTGATGTCACTCCTGAAATACCTAAAGATACAACTCTTGTTGATCTTAATAAGAGCTTCATCGGTAGTGAGATAGACCATACAGTAGTGTCCAAGATACCCGCTGTACCTGTAACAAGAGAAGAGTTACTTGAAATAGCTGTTGAAGCTATCGAGGAGCCAGAACTGCCTGAAACTTTGTCACAAGTGAAAGAGACTGTAGATGTAGTACCTGAAGTTGTAACTACGACTAAAGTAACCAAAAAAGTTGATGTCACTAAGGCAGTGGAGAAGGAAGTAGTAACTGAACCTAAACCTGTAAAACCAAAAACACCTGTAGAAGAACCGCAAGCTATAGAAATGCCTTTACCTGTGGAAGATCAGAAGCTATCAGAAAAGGCAAAATCTCCCGAAAAGCAAATTGTGCCAGAGAAAAAACCTAAAGATTCTAGTATGCAATTCATCACACAAGAAATCACTGAACAGACGGGCGTAACACAGTTTAACATTTCTCAACTTACTAGAGAAATGTTGGAAAAAGAAAGCATTCATTCTGGAACTATTCATTCTTCTGTCAAACCTGAACGAACGTCATTAGAAAAACTACCGTCTGACATTCCCAAAGATGTTTCTCAGACCAGCATCAAAGAAGTTTCTCAGGTATCCACAGGTACTGCTACAGAACCTAAAGATCCAGTACAGCCGGAAGGAAAACCGTCATCAGTTTACATTTCTCTTAAAGAAGAGTCTATACCAGAAAAGAAAGAAGCTGTAGCTTCAGCGACAAAGGAAATAAAACCTCAAGAAACGATTGTAACCGAACCTGTAAAGGAAATTGCGGAAGCACAAGAGCCAACTGTAAAAGAACCTGTAAAGGAAATTAAGAAACCTCATGAACCAGTTGACAAGGACCCTAAAGTTATTCAACAACATCCTATACTAGTCCCTGTAGAACAAAAACCAGTATCTGCAGAAGACGATTTCCTACAAACTGACACCGTGAAACAACCACAGATTGGTATTGTTAAATTGACTAAAGAATTTATAATCCAGGAAGGCTCGGAAAAATACGAAAAAATTCCGAAAGCACCCGAAACTATTAAGATCGGTTTTGAAAACATCACCAGCCAAATTACTACGGAAAAATCTATCGTTAAAGAACCTGTAGAGGAAGCCGAGAAACCTCAAGAACCAGTCGTAAAAGAACCTGTACAAAAAATTAAGAAATCTCAAGAACCAGTTGACAAAGAGCCTAAAGTTATTGAACAACAGCCAATTCCAGTTCCTGAAAAACAAAGACCAGTAACTGTAGAAGATGTTTTCCTTCAAAATGAAACCGTAAAACGACCACAGATTGGTATTGTAGACTTGACTAAAGAACCTATCATCCAGGAAAGCTCGGACAAATATGAACAAATCCCGAAGGTACCCGAAACTGTAAAGATCGGGTTTGATAATATTACCAGCCAAATAACTACAGAAAAAGCACCAACACAATCTACAGTCGAAGTTGAGACATTGAAAGTCGGAACAACCATTTCTGAATCAGACGTTACTGAAGTTCCTGTGTCTTCAGAAATGTCCTACATCAGACAGTACGAACCCCAAGTGCAAGGGTCATCTGACAGTGTTAACAAACTATTGATGACCTTCGGTCAATCTGAAAAGCAGGACGTTCCATCTCAAACGACTGAATTCGTTGCTCCTGTGCAACCAAGCCCAAGTAGACCTGGTACTACATACGACGTTTCCATGTTGCTACAATCAGAACGCCTGGATACCGAACAAAGAGGTTTTAAACCTGATATTCCAGCTCAAATGACAGAGACTGACAAACCTGAACAAACAGTTGATATCAAACTAGCTTTGACAAAATACCGAGAGGCAAAGAAGGTTGAACCTAAAGTGCAATACGATCTCAAGGTTGAAGACTTTGAAGCTGAACCAATTGTTGTAAAGAAAGATATTGAAGTCATACTTCCGAGTGAAGTTAAAATCACGAAAGAAACAGTTAAGATTCCTGTGGCTGACGTTGTTCCAGAACAACCTAAAGCAGAAATAATACCGGAATCAGTCAAAGAACCCAAAAAGAGTAAAAAGAAGAAGAAGCATAAGGCTGGATCGACGACTAGTGAGTCGACTGAAGTTGAGACTGACAAGAGTATTGCAGCTTCTGAAAGTTCTTCCCTCAGTCACTATGTGGAACTCCCAACGTCACCTCCACGGGAGTCTCCTACACCAACAGAAGAAGTTCTAGAACCTGTTGTAGTAAAGGAAGTTACTCCTGAGCCTGTTATTACACCAAAAGAACCTACACCTGAACCTGATGAACCAGCAATACCTGTCATTGAAGACTCTTACGAATCTGAATCTCTCACTATCTCAGAAGAACGAGGATACGAGGCGGAAGACATTTCTTTGGGTCCAATTATAACACCTGACAAGAAAAAGAAACATAAGAAACGCAAGCCTCATGGAGTTAGCGAAGAAACTGCTTATCCGGTTATCACCACCACTGAAACTGACGACACGACTGTTACGACACCAGTAGAAATGCTAGAACCTACAAAGAAAGGCAGAGACAAGAAACGCAAGAAGAAGACTAAGTCTCCTTCTGAACCTGATGTTGAACCTGAACCGGTAGTGGAACTTGAGCCAGAACCAGAAGTAAAACCAGAAAGTCCCAAACAGGGAACCGAAATCGAAGCTCTGTCACCGAAGGAAGAGTCATACCACACTATAAGCGAAACTTCTGATATAACAACTGTCAAAATTGTTGAGGAATGTGTTCACAGCAGTCCAGAAACTGCTGAAAGAGAAGTAGGAACGATCCTCAAATTCCCTGTTCCTGTAGTCGAAGAAATTGTCACCCAGGAATACTCAATTCAAACATCTCCTGAGGAAACCGAGCCTATCGAGGAGGCACCAAGACCTGAAACATCTGATATTGAACTACAGACAACACCTACATCAATGAGCGAAGTTATTACACAAACAACACCTGTAGAAGACAAAGAAGCACACACACAAACTATTGAAGAAGTCACTACTGTAGTAGAAAAGCTAATGTCAGATACTGAAATTCAGACCAGCAGGTCAGAAACTCCTGAACAGATTGTACAACTTGAAGCTACAACTCAAGTTATTCCTCATGATATTAGTACTCCTGAAGAAAAGTTCTCACAGACTACACCAGTTGAAGAACCAGTTGTTGCCGAAAAATCAATAACAGCTGAAATTATTACAGAATCAAGGGAAATGCAAACATCTCCACAACCAGTAGTACTGAAAGACGAAAAGAGTACTGAAGTGATAGTAGAGACTACTGATACAGATATACAGACTGTGCAACACGAGATTACAGAACAAGGAACATCTACTACTCCTGTCAAAGAGAAGGAATTAACAGAGATGGGTATGCAAACACCTGAAATACCGCTTATCAGTACTTTCACACAGTCTGATACACCTGAACCAGAGCCTATCAAAGAAGCTGAACAGGTAGAAGTACCATCAATGCCTTCTCTTGAAATCAAAAAGGAAATCATAACTGTTGATAGCACACAGCAAACATCACCAAGGGAAGAGGAAGAACCTCCTAAACTCGAACTCAAACAGGTTGAGACTGCTGAAATTTCACAGCAGACTACTCCTAGGGAAGAACCTAAGGTTGTCTCGCCACCACCAGCAGAACCTGAGCCATCACCAGTCGTTGAACCTGTCATTGTACCAGTGGTTGCACCCGTAGTTGAACCACCAAAGAGGGAGATCATAACAGTGGACAGTACACAGCAGACTTCGCCAAGATCACCACCTGCGGAAGTGGCTCCAGTGCCAATCCCGATACTAGATCTAGAAAGACGAGATGTCATCACAATTGACAGTACCCAACAAACATCTCCGAGGGACTACTCTGAAGGTTCCATCTCAACGTCAACGGAAGAACCTTATGAAGTGCATCTTCGAGCTCAGATCTCCATTCCTCAAGCTACTATGGACTTCATTGAAAGCGAGCGCTCGTTCGAAGAACCTCCTCAGTCTATTCTAGGAGACAAATACAAACAGAAGAAACGCAAGTCTAAGAAGAAGACAGAATCACCTTTACAATCACCAGAAAGTCTTTCAGATCCAATAAACACTGAGCTTTCTTTGTCAGTTACACCAACTAGCGAAGATATGTCACTTAGAGATTCCTCTTCAATAGATGAGGGTATCTCGCAACTGACCAGTCCTGTGATGTCAAAACAAACTCAACATAAATTGACATACTCCGACGTAGTGCAGAGGTCAAAATCGAAATCACCATCTCCCAGCAAAACCATTATCCCTCAGAAATCGGAAAAGGCAAGGTTACTTGATGCTCTAGAAAAGCGAACACAATCTATAACAGAACCACAAAAGAACATACCTGATGATTCTATGACAGTTGCGTTGTTAGAACCGTCTGTAGAACAATCTTACAACCTTGTCGTCAACAAAGAATTAGATGAAGTCAAGAATTCCATTGAAAGCAACGATCCTACTAGAACAGAAAGGAGCGTTATCATAGTCATTGAAACAATTTCGATTTGGTTAGAAGAAATACAATATAAGATCCAGAGACAGACTGTGAGCGGCGTAAAGTCGACGGAAGAAACTGAACGCCTGAAATCACTGAAAAAGCACGTTCAAAATCTTAAACACATTATTGAAGTGACTGAAGTGAACGAAGAAATAATTACTTTGATCGAAACGTTAACGCGCCAAGTAGACGCGGTTAATACTTTGAACAGTCAAAGCTCGGTCAAAGTGAAAGAAGTGGAAAGAGAATGGATGAAATTCTTGGGCGACACGAACAAACTTAGCGATGATGTTGAGGCAGTTAAAATTGCAGTAGATGACATCATCCTCTCTGAAATACCAACACTACAGAAATTGGAAAAGTTAGATGCAATTGAAACGAACAACTTGGACAATTTCGTTACTATCAGGAAACTGTTCAAGAGATGTCGTAGCCTTGTCGAAGCTAACCCTAAGAGGGAATGTCCAACTAAACTGTACAACGCTGATGATGACACCAAACAAATTGAGAACACCATCAACATAGAGCGAGATAGGCTTTTACAGCTGGCATCTTTGGCAGAAGAATACGAACAAACTCTACAGGACTTTGGTCAGATTACTGACGTAGCAGAAGCTTTGTTAGACGGAAAGATCATTGTCTCTGACTTAGACCACCTACACGAAGAAATACAAAAGCACAGGAAATTCTTCGTTAACCTAAGCCATTGCAGAGCTATCCTTGAATCATTGGAAGACAACCTAGACAGTGAGACAAGGGCCAAGTTTTCGTCATTACACAATTCTCTCCACGACAGGGCGACGGTAATCATCGATAGGGCTGCAAGTCGAGCTCAACAGATGACACTAGCAGCATCGCGGTGGTCGCTACTACAACATGGCATGAAAGAGGAGAGACAATGGCTGGTTGTAGCTCAACAGAGAGTGCCAGATTTGAGTAATGTCACATCAAGAGATCACGAACAGTACATCAACCTGTACCAGTCCATAAGTCTGGATGTCTCCCATCATTACGCCAAGATGTTACGTCTGCTTTCTATTACTGAAAGCCTACAGAACCTAATAGTATGTTCTGGTTTAGAAACCGAATGTTCTATGGCATTAGATACATTGTTGAAGCTACAGGAAGATGTAGACTCCAGGTTGACAAGGCTGACTGCTTTCAAAGAAAACTGGGTAACATACGACCTTCTAATCGACAGAATTGAAGGATGGATGAAGATTGCCAACATAGAACTGGAATTCATCACTCCAGAAAACATTACAACTACTGGCAACCTCAGAAGATTCTGGGAATTGAAGGCACAACATGAAGTCCACAACAACTTGAAGAACGAGTCAGGAGTACAGTTCGAAAAGGCCCTTGAAATCCTACCAGTATCAGACGAAATGACACAAAGACAATTCTTCTCCAAGATTGAAGATAAGTGGAGTGAATTAGCTTCCAAGATTGACAGCATCCACTCATCAGCTATTCAGAACATCTCCGACCGTGATGTGTCCTCAGGAGAGAAGCTCAACATTCTTGAAGAAGAACTAAGAGAGCTTCGTGCTTCTCTCGACAGCCTTAAAGGCGTCATTAAGAGCGAAGATGAGCTCAACCTTTATATAGAAAGACTACAAGTCATGACTGGCCGTATTGACAGGATACAGAACGAATTAGGAAGGCTAAGTTTACTACCTACCGCCGAGTCTGAACGTCTTGGAGCTTTACTAACCCAGTCAGGCATCCTCGATGACCAGATAGCCGTAGAGCTGGAACGCAGTATGTTGTTGAAGGAGAAGATCATGCAGGTTCAAGCTGGCATTTTACGCTGCCAGAAATCTCAGCGCCGTGCTAAACTAACGCTTGAAGAATGTGAAGCGGCTGAAAGGTTGGGCAGTGATGTGGTGGAAAGAGCTTCGGAGAACTGTGATAAATTGATTGAGGAGCTGGCGTCGCAGTGGAGGGATATCCTGGTGCTGAGACAGTCGCTGCACACGCTGCCGACCAGTCTGCGCGTCGTCGTGTCGCCTACGGGCGTCGAGAGGGACATCTCTGCTTTGCAGGTAATTTTTATACAATATCTCCAAACATATTTTGAATTGCGATTGCGATTGAATATTCAATGAACCGCTTCAACTGTGAATCGTTTAGTTTGAGAACTTAGTAGTTAAATTATCGACTTTGCCGATAGCCGGACTTCATCAAAATGATAAAAGTTTATTTTATTCACGCAGTTTATACACACAAGTTCATAATGAGCAGTGACATCATCTTCTCGAATCTTCTAACACATTTCCCCTCGTACAGGAAACCCACTCTGAACTAGAAGCGCACTGCAGCGACCTGAGCGCTCGTCTCCGCGCCAAGCTGCACCTGTGGCGGCGGTTCGAGCGACAGCTGGAGCTGGTGCAGGGCGCCGTCAGGGAGGCAGACTACATGGTGGAGCTGCTGACCGTGCAGGGCCAGGTGGACTACGATAGACTGTTGAAGGCTACTGAGAAACTTGAGGTGAGTGACTTAAACTCCTCAGCATAGAACTAGTATGTACTATCAATTGATGTGTGTCCACTTTTTTGAGATTAACAAATCGCTTTGAATTAAATATTTTAAAAAAAATGCTGATCTACCCTGTTTAATCATCCCTAAGTTCCACATGACTTCTAGTAGACAACTTGATAGAACGCCTGCAAACTTTGGATTTGTTGATTTATTAGTTAGATCCAGCATTAATAGTATCTCCCATGAATCTAGTTTTTTTTTTTTTATAGATGACAGTATGTAAGAATCGTATCAGGTGGCGCTCTGCATTTCCTGCCTACCCCCATGGGGAAAGGGGAAATATTATGTAATATTCACGGTCTTCCAAAACAAAGTCTTATCATAATTCTTAACATTAGCTTCTATAAGTTTGTTCTAACTACCCTCTGTTCCCCCACAGACGCTGAGCGAGTCCCTCTCTCGCCGCAGCGGCGAGCTGGTGGGCGAGCTGTCGGCCGCGGCGGCCCCGCTGGAGGCCAGCTCGGAGCCGGCCGTGGCCGCCAGCCTGCGCCGCGAGCTGGACGACGCCGCCGCCGCCTACGAGCACACCTGCACCAACCTCAACCAGCTGTGCGACAAGTAAGTGACAGAGACATTGTCTTCATAGCTGGAGCTTTCCGAATTTTTGCGAACGTGCTTGAGGCACGCAAAAAATTTGTTCGATACTTCTTCAATAATCCCTAAACACAATCAGACCTGGATGAGAGAAACTGGTATTGGACAAAGCCAGACTTATTTAAAGATGCTTGATGATTTATGATAGATGGATGTTTGTATAAGTGAGTTTCTATGCTTGTGAATGCACCCACGATACAGGATAAAATCCAAGTTTAGTGGGGCAAGGCTTCTTTAAAAAAAAATAGAGGCATGCGGTTTTTTTAGGTCTCAACAAAAAGTGTTTTAAGCAAAAATACACAATTTTGCGACTGGAGAGATAGATGTAAATCCCAACTTAATGATCTGGCTTATAAATTTTTCTATTCTTTAAATATTCAATTTTAAAGGTGTATAAAGATATTCTTCACACTTTTTTTTTGTTTTATTCCTGTTACCTTGCTTATTAGTCGAAATAAGTGTTTATGGTAAACAAGACTTCTCAAGACGTTCCAAAAAAAATGAGCCCAAAACTTCAAACACTCCGTTCCGAAACTTTCTTTTCTGATTAGAAACTCACATCCTTCCATAATCAAATCATATAAAATCTATCTCTTTCTTAGGTACCACAAAGCCGTGGAGCTATGGAAGCGGTACCGTGACGCGGCGGCCGCTGTACGTGCCTTCGCCGACTTCCAGGAGTCCAGGATACACGCGCTGCGACCTGACGACGCACCCAACACTGCTCAAGTGAGTACTAGACTTTAGTTTTACAGGTTTTCAGCGATTTTACCTCATTGTTGTTACCTTTGTGTATTTTCTTGGGTGGTGTTAACGAAAATTGGTTTCAGTACCCTTAGCACGAATTTTCAGTATTTGAGACGTAAAGTAAACTGGAACTTTGACAATTTCAAACTGACAATTTTCAATGAAAAATTTAGTTCCTTCTCCGCACACCAGAGGCGCTGTTCCGTTTTTCCATACAAAAACGCTGTAAATACTGGGAAGATGCTGTAAAGTAAAAGAGTGAAAATTCGTGCTAAGGGTACAGTTGATCATAATTTTAGTATGGCATTTAATTTTAACTGAAGGAAGAAGGTATATCAAAATGTCAAGCTTTTCGTTTAGTGTGGGTACTTTACTTATTATGAATTGAAAAGATTTACAGATATTCTAATAAATTCCTTGGTTTTAACTTTTTTAAATAATTTCTTCAAAAGACAATCCCCAAAAGTAGTAGGTAGGTAGTAGTAGTAGGTAAACTAACTTTTTAGTCAGTGGCTTTGTTTTTATTTCATTGAATTTTTACCATCGACAAGAAAAAATATTTTGAGAACCTCTTCCTTTAAGATGTCGGTTAAAAAAATATGGTGTGCACTTAGCTTCTAAAGTATAGGCAATGAAATGAGCAAATATTTAAAATATTGAATCTGGGTAGGCCAGTAACCAACAACTAAAAAAATTTGCCTAAAAAAGTTTGCAAATAGTTACCAAAGTCTGCCGCGTTAAGCAAATAAGTGACGATACTCCGGACGTGACCTCTAAGCTCAAGTAACGGTGTTCTATAGTTAGTGTTTTTAGGCCGAGACTTCACCAAAGCTGTGCGAGTCGAGACGTGTTTTGAACAACCAATAGAATTGCGTTATTGACGCAGCTCCACTCCGCAACCCGTGCCGCAACGCAATTCTATTGGTTGTTCAAAACACGTCTCGACTCGCACAGCTTTGGTGGAGTCTCGGCCTTAAGGCGCTTTTCCATTAGGCAAGTCTTGCATACAAAAATGACGGTACATTTACATACAAGTAGCTTGAATTGGAAACATGCTTGGCACAGTGGCTGATCGATCGACTGCTAGCGTGTTGCGCGTTCGATCCCCGCACACAACAAATATTTGTATGATCTGCAAGTAGTTGTTCCGGTCTGGGTGTTTGTGTATGTGAGTTTCTATGTTTGTAAACGCACCCACATTACAGAAGATATTCCAAGTGGGGTAAAACTTACCAAAAAAAAAGCTGGCAGATGTCTTATTCTCTATGGAAAGTCGCAGTTTCCGGTATGGGACTCTGAAAAATTCCTTGTCAAACTAGGTGTACGTTACAAAGGCTTCCAAAAATTCTTTTAAATAAATTAGTTGATTTACCCTGGTATCCAAAACCAGTCTTAAGCATAAAATATTTTATTAAGCACTCCTCTTTCGCTACTGCTTACCGTTAACGTACGGGTGCACCCAAAGATCAATACGTATAGCGCAAACAAGCCTCGAACCTGCGACGAACACGAGCATGACTCACACTGCTGACCGCACCTAACTTAGTGAATTAATGTCGATGCTCTAACCTTTCAGTTGTAAAATGCTATCACGCTATGTCTCAGGGAATGGGCATATAAACATGTTGAGTGGAACAAGTTGCACTTACTTAATTGAATGGGATATTCGCACGAGTTTTTCGCGTTGTTTTAGACTATATGACACACTAGCTGTTGCCAGCGGCTTCACCCGCTACAACTCGAAAATGATCCCACGGGAACTTAAAATCGGGATCAAAACTATCCTATGTGTTAATCCAGGATAAAAATTATCTGTGTACCAAATCCGGTGAGTTAAGGGGCGCATATCTTAGAGCGCAGCAGGCATTTAGAGTGATTTCCCCCCCTCCTGTCACGTGGCATCACAGCGCTTTTCAAATGAACTTCGCTGACCCCGTTGGAAAACGTACCACCTTGAGCTTATTCTAGCCTAGTACTTTGGCAGGCCATTTAGAGTTACCTTATCCCCGCGCTGCGTGTCACGTGGCGTCAGAGTGCAAGACATACCACCTTGATCTTATACTAGCCTAGTACTTTTGCTGGTTAGTGACATTCTATCAGTTTATAAGCATAGCTGGAATTTGAAAACTTTTTACTTTTGAAAAATGCGCAATACAAAGCGTCTCAAGGAGATATCGACACGGGCATATTATTGCATACCTTCATGCATTTTTATTTCGAGAAATTCTTTGAAACATGTTTAAAATTCATCTCTCTTCAATTTATTTAATAAAAAACAGTGTATCCAAGTTAAAGCACAAGTTACTTGTGCACTAAAAGTAAAAGTAACATATTATTAGAAAAAAATAAATAAAAAACAAATAACAAATCTTTATGTAATGCAAAAAGAATATCATATCAAGTAAGGATCGAACCCGAACCTCGTAGCTTACCAGTCCCGGCGTTCTTCCGTTCGGCTACCCGGTCCGCTGAGTAAACTTTTAAAATAGCTGTTCATAAACTATGTCATGATTTTTCATTGGTACTGATAAAATACAGCAGAGGACGAAGCTTTATCTTTCACATTTTATGTAATCCTGGTACTATCGGGACAAATGCATGCAAATTTTACGACTCTCCTATCAAACTATAAGGCTGCGTTTCCACCAGAGATGTGCGAGGATGCGTAGCTAGGGATGTGTTTGTAAAGAACCAATAGAATCGCTTCATTTACCTCGCTTTGGTCAGCACAGCTCTGGTGAAAACGGCTGAGCGGAGCTAGATTTTTGCGCATACAAAACAAGCGAGGGATTTGTTCGAGGGATGTGTTAGAGGGATGTGTTGCAAAGGATGTGTACGAGAGATATGTACGAGGGATGTGTTGCGAGGGATGTGTAAGTGGGATATGTTGCGAGGGATGTGTTGTGTCTTCACTCCCACTACACCGCACCCTCGTCGCCACATTTCACAGCTACGCTACACATCCTCATAGGCACATTTTCATGCACAGCTTTGGTGGAAACAACCACACCTTTTACAGCACAGCTAAACATCCTCGCACGACACATTTCCATCGCACATCTCTGGTGGAAACGCAGCCTTACTGACTGAAGTGAAGCGATGCGCGCCGGCCGTGACAATTTATAAGGGGCCATAACTTGTCCTAAATTCAGGATCCGATAATCAGAATATGATTTAGAGTAAGAAACTTAGTCGCCAAAGCATGTACTAAATCGTGTCCTAATTAGGATGCTACTCGTCCTAAATGCAATTACACTTTCCTGAATTATGGACGTCCTGAATATCGGAGCCTGAATTTAGGACAGTGTAAATTGCCCCTTATGTTTTGAAAGTCTAAAATAGTTTGAAACACCGCCCGCCGTGATGATATCTTTCGTAATATGTTTGCCTGGTAAGATCGTCAAAAAATGCCCTTAAAAATGAATGAAGGAACTTCGTGAAAATAAATGTTTGTTTACTTACGCTAATGTCAAAGAAACTCTTTCATATCTATGATCGCCTAGTACTAAAAACTTCGTGTATGACTTGTTAGAGCAGTGTTGTATAGTTTATGTGGCAGATTAGATAGAGACAAAGATACCATAAGAGAGAAACATCGAAGATATCATGGTGTCTCTGTCACACGACAGTGACAGAAATATACTTCGATGCCGCATGCACTGTGTCTGTAATGTAACCGTTGCGTTTTATGCTTTCCTGTTAACGTGGCTACAAAATTACACTAAATGGTTAAAACTCAGAAATAAATGATATTACGTATATTATATCGATCACTAGCGGGGGGAATGGCGCGAGCCAGCAAAAGCGACACAAGTCCTACCTCGGACACGCCTCGCGGGCGACTGAAGCAATGCACGTAGGGCACGTCGTTATATAGTTAAGGGTAAAAAAAAACAGAAATATTTAGAAAAAAAGTAACCGGAAATTCCTCTGACAAACATCATTACCTATCTATTGATATGTTTTTAGGACCAAAAGCATGGTCTACTTCAAGTACCACTGAAAAAACGTTAAAAAAATCTCTATTTTCGCGATTTTTTTTGATCAAGGCAAGTTATAAATATCGCGTTTTCAACTGCAAATTAATTTAGATAGTTCATTGAACTACAACATATATTTTTTTCGGATCGAAAAAAAGAATATTTGATTGTTTATTGTTGAATCAAAAATAGGTCGATTCCTGATTACCTGGCCTTAACACAGTAAAAAACTAGGTTTATAGGTTTTCTTTTTTTCAAAAGTAACTCTATGAGCCACCGCAAACTGCAGACTTTATATTGGCCAATAATTTAGTCGGGTTGGGTTGCTAATGCGCACACCGAGCTAACTAAACAGTTCAGTTGGTGGAGAGTGTGCAGACTAGTCAAAAGTTGGCAGACTATTCTTGAACGATTCTACTAGTTTGTAATTGACTGTTGAAGAGAACGGTTACAGAATGAAAATTAACACAAAATTCTTCAGAAATGTTATTATTGCTCTCATACAACGAAGGAGGTAAGTCAAAAGCCGCCCAGGTTCGGAGCGAACTGAACTATCCGCCGACTGATTAATCGTCATGTGTGCGCGTGCGGTAGTTAGCCAATACTGATTAAGCAGTCGGCCGATAGATAGATAGATAGATAGATAGATGATTTTATTTAGTGCAATATGAGACACAAAAAGACAAAACAATAGGTAGGTACATAATTTCACATCACAGTAACAAGAAAAAGCAATAAAAAGCATAAATAAAAACAGTATGACAGTTAACAATAAAAAAAAAAAAAAGATACCCACCTACTGAGATTAACATAAGTAATTCGGACGTGACACAGAAAATGGTAGTTGGCACACAGATTAGTTTGAAGGCAATCGAAAAGCACATCAAACTTTTTCATTGGCCGATACTGAATCGCTGTAATGTGCGTACGTGCATACCTTTTCATACTGATTAAGAAGCCAACCAAACTATCGGCCAATAGAAAGTTTGCAGTCTGCGGGGGCTCTTAGGCACCTGTAACTTTCAAACTATTATAAATTTTGAAAAAAAGAAAACCTAGTGTTTTACTGTGTAAGAAGCATTCTAAAAAATCATTGAGATAGGATAACATTTAGGGGCAGGAAAACGTTTTCTATTTTAGTATGGACGAGCGCATTTTTTTATGTACACTGTACAATACAATTAGTGAGTGGGCGTGATGGATCACACCGCCATTTTTTGTTGAAACTGAGGTCTATGCACTTAGCACTAAACTTTTTATAAACCCTCTTTAAGATAACCACAGAAAGTTCGGTGAGATCCGCCCCCTGTTGATGATGGTATTCATACAATACTTAATTACAATGTATAAAAGTGATTTGGTGGCGGCAGCCTTAATAAGTCACAAACAGTTTGCTACATTTTTATTTAACACTGAGACTAGGTTCTTATTCTTTTGGTTTTAAAACTCACTAAATGAGTTCATCATTCTGCCCTGGGTGGAGGAGCGGAAGGTCCTGTCAGAGTCTTTCTAACTAAAAAACACCCTGTTCCTCTACATGCCCTTTGAGTTCCTGGACCACCATATCTTGCTGAGACCCTTAATAGGTTCTGAGATTGTATTTTAAAAAGAAAATAAAATAATCACTTAGTATAAATAGATTACTAGGCTATAGGTACTTACGTAAATTATTCTTTTAGTAAGTAAAAGTTATTAAAACAAGTGTTAAAATATTGTTTACTTTAAAGTGTTTATCAAAACAGATTAATCTCAAGGTTATCTTGCAGACTTTTATGTTTAATGTAAACACATACGATTTTTAAATTTTGTTTAAAAACAGAAGCTCGATGTAATTAAAATTATTCAGGAGTAAACTAAAAATAGGTGTTTAGCTAGTATACTTTTTTATCTCTAGTTATTGATGTTTTTACAAGCTTAGGTATAATTAATTTCCAATGCAATTTTTAACTGAAACCACCTATAAAAAGATTTCAAAACTACTTTTACACCGTATAGTATGTTCGTATATATAGCGTATTCCGTTATCTAGATATACACGTTAGATAATATTATGACAGATAGCTAATTACGTATAAAAAATATTGATAAAGGCTAAATATTAATTGTATTATCAATTGAGATAACAAATGATTGCTTTTAATCGATATTCGCACTATTATCTAAGAGATATCGTCATTACCCAGTAACTGAGTTTTAGAGGTCAGACAGAAAATAATTGGGGAGCAAGAGTGTCTTAAAAGGGCACCGTAGCCCAACGCAAAGGCCAAATGAAGGAGGTGAAAGCTATTTACCTCCTTCATTTGCCTTTTGCGTTAGTTGGCTTTTAGTCAGACAGTTCCTTCCACTCCAGGTCCACCCAGGGCTGGAAGACTGATTGATGGCAGTAATTTCACGTAAATACTTTATATTCAATTGCACCTGGTTAAGAATGGAAGCCTAGGAAGATGATGAAGCAGTGCTTGTATTCATCATCAAACTCGGTTCATTTCCGTACGGTGATGTCTGGGATGCGGCAGTAATGTGAATTATGGGGCGCACACGCGGAGTGAAGTACGTATCTAATTTTGTACCCATGCATGTCTAACTACATGACAAGAATTGGAAGAAAAATATTATATTTGATTGATAGGGTACACGACCGTTCCTTACACGATGCGCAAACCAATCGACAGTTGTCACTTTTGTCAGCGGCTGCCAAATGTGACAGCGATTGATTAGGGCTGCGCGTGCGCATGATGTCATCAGTCACGCCAATGACATTGAGCGTGCAAGTGCGATAGTCCAATGAAGTTAATGCGACTTTTAATCTTGATTTTAAGGGTTCCGTATACGAAATAAAACGGCAATGACTTTCTGATGATGGAAAATGGCATAGATTTTAGAACTTTTTGTATTCCATATTGTTGTTGGGTTATCCTTTGTCCCAAAAGCCACAGAATATAAGAAAAATAGTTAATAATAGTATGTTGCTATAATATCGCGTCCCGTGCGAACTTCGATCATTATAATTTCGCCATTAGTGTTATCGACCAATCGACTTTCCCAGAATTCATCAGATTCCATAAGTTTTTTACATTTCTTGTCGGTAATGTTGATTAATAAAACAATGAGATGAGAAATTCAGGGGTCTTTGATGTGTCTCCGATTGTACCAGAGTAATTATTTAATTGCAGATTGATTTTCACTTTATGAAATTCAAGAGGATCACGAATAAAGCTTATTTTGTTGTACTTTATTAATTTGGGGTGATAAAATCATTCAAATGATTCCACCCGCCCTGAGTGGAGCAAAAGAGATTCCTGCGAAATAATTATGCTTATTTATAATATTTATTTAATTAGTAAGTATAGAGGAACATTGCGTGAAACAACGGTATAATGAACCGCTAAAATTGAGTGAAACAGTTAACTAAACCTCTAAACCGTGGAATGTTTTTTTTTTTGCGATTTTTGCCAAAAGTGTAATTATGAGAATCCGTCAAAAATAAGAATCCGTAATTAGATAATGGTTTAGTACTAATTAAGTACTGAGTATGCTTGTTTACATAATTTTAATAATTATGTAAGTGGTAAAATAATTAATTAGGTTGTTTTCTACTAAACAAAACTAATCAACAAATACTAGAATTGCGTGTTTTAAACAAATCCAATGACTAAGATATTGAAACACTCTAAAGTTAAAAGTTCAAACAACTTTGTAGGTAACAAGTTGATTCTAAAGGAAATTCAACAACTATTCACTTCACTACTTTATAGTTTTGTTTATTTGCAAAAACATCAAAATTCTTTTCCATCCACTGAAATTTTCAGGGGAATCCGGTTATTATAATGAGTTTCCTTCACACCACATCGTAGTGCGAAAACATTTGATAAGGCGAGTTGATGAAGTGAAACTTTGTGAACAGTCACAATTAAATCGCGCTGATAACGTCTGTGATAATGCGTTCAGCCAACCGCGGGCCAGTCGCTTCGCGGGCGTCCACACCGAAGGACGTCTGCAAACACGCGCGCAAACAAACGAACAAACTCGAAAACATAACTCGAATAATCGAAATAACCAAAAATCCGAAGTGTCAAAATCGATAACAGCCGAGGTCACTCGTCGAGTGAAACAATGCTCAAGTTGTTGACTATGCATAATTTCATTTGATCATTAGGCGATAAAAGCAGCAACTGCATACAATGCCGACCTTGGAACGCGGCCATGACTCCATTGTAAGCGATGTTCCAAATTTGAAAATTTGAATTCCGCATTCAAATTGAATTTAGCAGTGATGTCAGTGTGCCGGGAAAATGGCGCGAGTCGTATGTTTATTTTGAAAAATAAATATTAACGAACAAAATCTATATTGTAATAATTAAATCTAAAAATAACACTACCCTCGATGTAAATAAAGTAATTAACTAAATATTTATTTATTTTAATTGCGGTCTTATCGCATTGGTATTCGATTTTTAATCATTAGTTTTAATCAACGTTAGTGGGTACATAAACAAAAATATATGTACTTAAATGAGTACATTAACGATATAAATATTATGTGTATTTAAGTAAATAGTGCTGTGCTAAATCATTGATTGGTGCCATGATATTGTCAAATGTGAGTTATGGACGTGTTTTATATTGTGATGTGATAAGAAATATGTGTCACGGGATCATAGTGTGATAAATCTGTTAATATGTCACTTCAAGAGGTAAGATTATAATTTTAATCGTGCTATCTACACTCTGTCCAGGATTTCATTCACATTCTTTGTAAAAATATAAGACTTGTGAATTTTTTGTCACATTATGCAATTTGAACAAATGTAGGTAGGTAGGTGGTAGGTAGTCAGGGGTGCGTTTAAATCTTCCGGCGATATTTCACCGGAAAAAAATTAAACTAGCGAGGGTTCGCTGAACGGAGTCATAAGTTTCTGTCAATGTTAGTTGTCAAATTCAATTGACAGCTCGGTTTATTGAACAAATAATCAATTTGCCGGTTTAATATAAATCCATAATCCACAAATAATATTCACTCTCTAAAATAAAAATAATATTCGTTTTTACGGCAAGAATCGAGCAAAACAACAAAACTTAATGTCAATCTGACAGCAGGATAAAATTTTGCGTGGTAAAAAGGTCGCAAAAATTTATTCCTTTCAGTAAAAACATAGACCAGCGGACGACCGTAAACGGGGCAGATTAAATTTTAATTGGTATAATTTTTCACCTCTCGGTGTACTTAAACGGGCTGTTTGACATTTAGTCAGTATAAATTTAAACTGGATAAAGGATTTAAACGCAGCCCAGTACTCATACGCAGATAGGTAGAACTAGAAACGTTGTGGAAAATACAAAAGTGATTGTTTATCTAACAAAACATCACTCCTCTAATCCCAGAAGGGCTGAGCAGAGGTGTACCTACCTAAAATAATATTTTTTTAAATCTCAATACTAACCTCTTAAGTTATTGAGAAACAATTGTGTGTTTGCCATTTTGTATTTACTCAGCTACAATTTTAGCGTCATACACTCTAGCCTATTTCTAATTAAAATATTTATCAGCACTCCTAAGTTTATCCTCACGTTTAAATGCGAAGTTCATTGTAATGTGCAAATAGCAGGCGGTGAGATCATCGCTCGAAGTCGGAGGAAACATGCTACTAAAATACATAATATGGTGCTTATTTTTACGTGTAAACCAGGATTAAGTATACTAAGTTTTTATAATTTTACTGCTACTGGAACACAAGCTTCCTTTTAATATTTTGGTGCTGATAAACTTGAGCATTCCCTATAGAAAAACAATCGAGAGCGTTTTATCGAGCATTCTAACGAACATTCGGGAGAGCTTTTTGTCAAGCCGACTGTCAAGTCTGACTTCTGATCTTCATCAAGAAAAAAAGGAGGATTTTCGTCGAACGTCGACTAGAACTTTCTCCAGAAAGATCATGAAAATGTTTGTAGCGATGTTTGGCTCTATGCTCAGCTCTGTTCGTTGTCCAGTTCGAAAAAAGAAAAACGTCAAATGCTCGATGTTCTGTTACGAGTGAATGCTCAGTTTACTAGCACCTTTTTGGAATAAACAATAGTTCATCATTTGCGCTTAGTGCGAGTTGGTAGATGTCACATGTCTTTAAATTCCTAGTTCTACGACGCCTTCCTCGCGATGTTTTCGTTATGGCTTTATAAATAGAAATATGGCTAGGACTATCTAAAGGACTAAGGAGGAAGTGTTGCCAAAAGGGGAACGGTATTTCCGCTGTGTGACAGAGTTGGGCTATCCAATTTGGATGTTTGTGTCGCGTTGGCGCGAAAGGGTCTATCAAATTTGGAGCTTGTTACTATAATGACAAGGCAGACTGTGTTACCTTTATGAATACATTGTAGAGATCCTGTCTATTTTCTTTTTTAATTAATAAACAAACACAATATCAAAAACTTGCGCCTTTTTTCCTCTAAGAGGTAGGCATAAACTATAGATCGACACCTGGTACAATCCTGGCATAGACAAAGACAGTGTTTGTAAACTTGCAAAGCCGTTGTGAAAAGCTATTGACTGGTTCCCCAGTCATGTCAGATTAGCCGGAATAGATAATACAATCGATTTAAAACTCAAGTTATTTGTACCTACTTCCGTTATTTATAAATATGATTACTTATTATTTAATCACAAGCCACGAGCTTACCTAAAAGGACTGAGAAAAGTTACGTCATATCTAAGTGGGTTAAGGATCTCTTACATGAAAAGTGACAGGTCTAATCCTAAACATTACTTATATACTTATTGCTAAGTACCTACCTATAAATTATACTCGTATTATTTTCTGGTTTTGAAGTCATAGAATGAGTCCTCAAGCCCTGGGTGGTGCCAAGGGACTGTCACACTCTGACCACCGCGGACACCCTTAGGTTGCCCTTTGCGTTTCACGGTTGCGGTACCCTGTTTAGACATCCCTTGGACCCACTTAATCTCATGGGGGTAGAAACAATAGTATGCTATCTGTAAAGAAATATAAATTACAAATTAAATTTTACTAGGACACCAATTTTCTGCGGTTTCAATATCGATTTGAAATAAGAGGTCCCTCGCCACAAGCTAATCAACTAATACTATTACAGTCGCCACATAATATTGCAATTTTATTAATACCTACAGTAAATTTTAATATGTAGTATACGTCATAACTGTATTATCTTATAAAGAAAAATATAAGATTCATGCAAAACATTCGACCGAAAAACTTAACTCACTCATTGGAAATCAAATTGAATGGTTCCACTTTAATGTAGCTTTTGCAAATTGGTTCGCCTGAATTTTAGCTTAAATAGCAAATTCATTGCAAAGTCTTAGAAAATAATGTACCCATCATATATAGAAATTACCCTAAGTTTGTCTAATTTGTCAGTACGACACACAAGGCCGTGGTTTGTGGTTCTAAATTACATCTGCAGTTGCAATTAGCATGTTTTGGTGGCCACAGACTTGGCTTACTTAAAACTTTGTTTAAGAAACTAATTGAATTTTTAACTAACTTCTTTAATTAAGCTGGCAATGTGACAAGGAAATTCGGAAATTGTGGGTTTAGTTGGGTAATTAGTTTCATTTTGGGTATTACCAACAATTAAATGAGAAGCAATTATAATACTTATATGTTTTTCATAAAAGCGTGCAAAATCAATATATATATTTTTAATTAACCTGTACTGTCCCACTACTGGGCAAAGGTCTCCCCCATAAACTCCACTCTTCTTTTAGTGCGGCTTTCCCCGGCCAATCTCTTAAAATCGCTTATCTAAGTCATCACGTCAGCGTTTTCTATGTCTCCCTCGGTAGCAACCCCCGCTCGGCGCCCACTGTGTGACGACTCTTGCCCATCAATTCCCATGCATTCTAAACACATAAAATTATATTAGAAAAAAAATGTTGCGTTTTCAATTTCAATAAAATAAATTCCCTTGATAATTTCAGTCAAACCAAAGTTAAATGCGAATAAGTATTGCCACAAAGACTAGGAAAGGTTGACATTCAAATTGCTGACTAATTAAAGAGAATATAAATTACGTCAATTACCTAGTTCTAGTTTTCAGGCGAAATGATAACTAGGCACCTATGTACAGTTGTCTACAAATCGAATAATAAATACATACACGCATGCTAACACACTAAGCTCACTCAAACTATTCCAAATGAAAGTTTTCAAAGTCAAACAAATAAAACCTAATTAAAAACAAACATTTAAAGCGATGCCATTGTGATTATCGTGCTGTTAACTTGTCAAGGGCGAACTCTCTTGGTAGGCTAGGAGAAGGATTCATAGAACAAGTGACGCGTAGACGCGGCAAAGGAAAGTTTGGCAAATCCGGTTATCAGTTTAGTATTTTTCTTTTGATTTATTTACCAGATCCGGTCAATATTGGATCTTAGTGGATTGGAAATTATAACAGATTGCAATTCCTACTTTAGGTAGGGGTTACAGTACATGTAAGAATAAGTGACAGAGAAAACTCTTAAACTGTTTTTAAAACTCGAAGAGCCTTTTTAGGCCATCGAATATTACAAAATGTCTAATAAATAGCTAGTGTAAATAGTTGGCAAAATTCTACTATAGTAAATTCAGATTGCACAGAATTTATGTAATAAAATATTGAGATTGTTGCACGACCGTTGCACTTCAATTGCTGATTGACGAAATTGTAAAATACTTGATTGTTTTGAATTGACAGCAAGAATTAATCGATTTGGTAAGGTTATTTTTACTGTAAGAACGGTTACAATTATATCATAAAATTAGTTAACTGCAGATATTTTTATTATGTTTTAATCTACAGCTGAAACGTCTTAGATAACTCAAGATATTGAAATATTTATAAAAGTCTTTCACATTAATCTTATTTTGAAGGTTGGGTATTTTATTTTAGTTCAGTCAAGCTTGAATATTTTCAGAAAACTGTATAATTTATTTGAATATCGTCAAATCACGCACATTAT
Source organism: Agrotis clavis (assembly GCA_954870645.1). NCBI lineage: Eukaryota > Metazoa > Arthropoda > Insecta > Lepidoptera > Noctuidae > Agrotis > Agrotis clavis. The sequence goes on from OX940922.1 coordinate 25,787,430, forward strand.
TTAAATGACTGTTTTAATAAAGCTCGTAAATACATAATATATTATATTTATTTAACTAACCGAAATCCGGCTAAATTGATCAGAAACAGAATAACCAGTTCCGCTCTTGATAACGTTTCAGTCAATATTTCATTATATAATTATGTTCATCAATAGGTATATAAAGTACTTACAGTATTTCGACAACTGGTTGCTAGTTGCTAATTTTGTGCTGTAGGTTTATTTGTTTGTGCTCAAGTAGGTCGATTTTACCAATTTGAATATTTAGCATTAATTAGACGTGTGTATGTGAATGTAGAGTGTTCTACGGTACAGCGGTAGAAAATCTTTAAAGGTGCTGATTTTCTTTTTCAAGTACAAATTCTTTGTTTCTTACGAAATGCGTTTTGTCATGCTAATATAGACATTGAGAAAAATATAAGTAGGTATTCGTCACTTGCACATTGAACATTTATTGACTGATTTGAAATCCAACCTTGCCGTATTGGCTTTGTAACAATTATTTTTAGAAATAACAGTGTGGTATACAATAAAATTTTAACCTATAAGCTAATTTAAAAACAATCTACAAATAGCAACTCGCCTGTTTTTGCACGGATGACGGTGCAGAATCGACTTATGTAGAAGTAGAAGATATTCCAAAAAATTGTCTTTCATACAAAGATACAAACCATGACCTGAAAATTACGAATACAACAAAGAAACCCAGTCCTAATTAAGCAGGCTTCCAGACGTATGTTCCGTCATACAAATGGCATTTTCATTTGTATGATGTTACATCACTTATAGACAGGTAATTAAAGATTAATTTTCAAAACATAAATATTATGCATAATCGCAACCCAAATAAAGCTGGACGATTACCTATATCTCTGCCTACACGCATTGCAATTCAATCGAGTAAATCCATCGACGCGAACATTGCCGAATCATAATCTTGACAGTAAATCGTCTGTGGAATGACGCAAGAGGCGCTAAAAGTAACGCTCCACCATTGGTTAGCGATGCGTTCTAATTTTGAAACTTTAATAATAAACAACGAAATCCTCCGAAGGTTATTTCTGAACATGATGTATATGCAATGTAGGTGAGATTTAAAGAAAGCATAAATATGAAATAGAATTACCTTCTGAGATTTTGATACCAACAATTTTTTGACTTATGACAACTATACTCTAAATAAATTACATTGGCTATTACCTAGATAGCTCTTAGGCAAAAAGCCAGGAGCAAGCACCTGTGTACTCTTTTCATATTAATTAATTATGTGGGCAGGTAGGTATTTGTGATTATAAACCGTGCCAACATGATCAGTACTAGGAAAAGCTGAGATTTCTCAACACCGTATCCGGGAGATGAGCCTAAACGATCAAGTGCCTTAGTGTTAATATGTGCAAAAACCTCTTTAACAGAGCGAGTAGTAATGCTTCAAATGGTTTATTTATCACTTTGTTAGAAAAAGTTGTCATCGGCTTCTGGTCATACTGGGATTAGTCCAGATTTCTTTTGAAATAAATAAACAAATAGAAAAACACAAATAATTTCAAATACGGCAGTCAGACGATTCAATTTACTTCCTTCTTCCAAGTAGGGTAAAAACTTCTTAAAAGTTACGATGTTTATATAATTCGGCGTAAACTGACTCATCGCTAGTTCTGACTGACTGCTAATTACATTAGGTACCAGCAAAAAGCCTTCAAAGCGAGATGAAAACACCGTTATGTTTAAAAAACCTTGAGAAATTACTGTTTATAACCGAAACTACTTCGTATCAAGTTAAAGTAAGCAATAAATAACCAGTCCAGAGCATTAAGTATCTGAATAAACCTACATTTATACTGTAATTTCTTGGAAACAACACATTTTATCTCAACGTTGTGACATTCAAGTAGACACTGGGTTTAAATGTACATTACTTTATTTTCATTAACTTAACTCTGACTATTCATTTAAAACTAACCAATTTGCAAAGTTTCATCCTGTAAGGCCCGCTTGCACGAACCCGAGTTATCTTTTAACTCAGAGTTAGTTGCTAACACAAGGTTAAATTGACAGTTTGTCATACAATATTGTCAATTACTCGTGTTAAAAACAACAGGAGGTTATCGTGTTAGCAACTAACTCTGAGTTTAAAAGATAACTCGGGTTCGTGCAAGTGGGCCTAAGACTTTTAAATACAAAGATTCTCACGCCAATGAATCTTTTACTAGATTATCAACACCCAATCAAATCGTTTAACATGAGATGTGTCAATAGACCTGACTTCATGAACCAAAAGTATGTTTGCAATTGATGATAAAATTGTTTGAAGAGGATCTTTCCAAATAACAAATCGAACGTTTGAAATGCCAAAAGTGTTATTGCATCGTCCTAACAGCGAAATAAAGAAAAATTTAGCTAAACATGAGAATAATCAGTGTGCATATAAATGATGTTAAAGTTAATTAAATTGAAACAAGTCAGGAACCGGTTTTAAGGATGCCATCATCGTTCAGCTAATTAAAATTACAATGCATTGTCGCATTTCCGCCAGCCACGCGATTAAGGAAAATACAGTTTTTACGTGAACAATGTATTTATAAACCAAGTGTATTTATAGTAAAAGTGATCGATTTATAGGCCGAAAAAAAAGGAAAAGCATGCTGTCTGCAGTATGCATGTTCAAATTAATGGGCGTAGTCAATCCATTCCAACGTTGTTTGCGGAATGTCGTGTTACTTGGTAGAACTATCCTTTTATAAAACAATTTTCTCCCAAAAACCGAAAGATCACAAATATACTGCAGTCTGTATTTACTAACATAAATCGCAATCATACCTCCAATTACAAGTTTATTATTCTTTTGTTTTTAACCCTGGAGTTTTGTAACAACGTTACTCCTGTCTATCCTTCCCTAACTCTATGGCCAAAATAGTGGAACGTCTTAATTGCGGGCGATACGGCGCCCTTGCGTTGCAAAGTTGGCGGCTCGGCGGCACGCGGGCGGTTATCCATCAATATCACTTACTAGAAAGTGAGGAAACCCACAGATTAGCGGGGAAAGTTTCAGGGTAGGCAGTGGAATGGAATATGTGAATTCAGTAGTTGCAAATAATGGTGATAGGTTAAGACGTTTATTACGGATAAAATGGTATATAATTTTAAACTGATGGTCGCAAATGGCTGTCATTAGAACATAAAATGGTTTATTTAAGTACTACCATGTTTGATATTTCTTTAGAGTTTACGATATTTCGTCACTGTTGCAAGCGCCATGATCACAGATATCGGAAACGTAAAACAAATAATAAACATGGTGAATATTACTTAACATAAAAAGACTTACGCACTGCCCGACTCAAACCTAAGCTAGGCCCATGGAGCTAGAAAGTTGAAATTTATCAAGTATTGTTCTCTTCTCTATGGTTTTAGTCGAAATAAAGCGGACGAAGAAAAGTAGCTACGTAAAAAGTTTCATGGGAAATTAATAATTATGAATAGGATTGAAATGCTATCAGTTCATAAAACAATCCTTAATAATTATACTTATGTATCTTTGGCAGATTTAGAAAAACAAATAAATTATAGATCAAAACAATATGATACTGTTGACGTTATTGATTATTATGTAATCGTTACAAAACTTGATACAATACTCCCTATTGTGATCACTTAAATTGAAAAGAAGTTAACAAGTGAATGTTACTATCAGCCATTTTTTCTTTCACGTCAAACTTTCCCTTTCAAAGACACTCATATAAGTTTTAATTTAATTTTAAAAGCTTTTAAAGACCATTGCCCCAGGTTTTTGTTGCTATACATATCTTGCATGTCTGCGTTGTTTCAACCTAGCTGCTATTATATGAATTGGCTGCATATGCTGAAGGCACGCCCGGTCCATTAGTATAATCGTGATATTCTTCAGACTTTAATGTAATTTAGGACGAGTCGATTACTCATTAATAATGACTAAGGCAGATGATTAAAAGTGTAGTTATTTTTAACGTTTGATTTGTAACAGTCCCTTTTAAACTGTACAGTCACGATCTTTTTAACGTGTCGTTAATCTGGCGCCAAAGCATGAATCAGATTTGTCATGTTTCAATTATTTCCTTTCATGTTTTGAGTAGCCCTTGCCGCAATTTAGTATGGAGTAGTGATATATTTATTAAATAAGTATAGAAAAATATACTGAATGATGATTATGAATATCCTGCTCTAGGTTACTCCTACACCTTATAGGCTGCTAAATAATACTAAATAATAATGATAAATGTCGATTTAGTAAAGTTTTGGCTAATAAGGTTACATATGGCTATCAAATTTTTATTACATACTAGCTGTTGCCAGCGGCTTCACCAGCTACAACTCGAAAATTATCCCACGGGAACATAAAATTGGGATTAACACTATCCTATGTGTTAATCCAGGTTATAAACTATCTGTGTACCAAATTTTAGCCAAATCCGTTCAGTGGTTTTTGCGTGAAAGAGTAACAAACATACATACACATACATACATCCTCACAAACTTTCGCATTTATAATATTAGTAGGACTAGCTGACCCGGCAAACTTCGTACTGCCTCAAAATTACCTTTTGAACCTTCCCTGGACTTCCAAAAATAATTCTAAACATAAATAAGCCAAATCGGTCCAGCCGTTTTCGAGTTTTAGCGAGACTAACCAACAGCAATTGATTTTCATATTATAGACTAGCTGACCCGGCGAACTCCGTACCGCCTGAGAAACGATTAAAAAAAAACCTTTTAAACCTTCCCTGGACTTTCCAAAATAATTCAAAACCAAAATCAGCCAAATCGGCCCAGCCGTTCTCGAGTTTTAATCAGACTAACGAACAACAATTCATTTTTATTTATGTAGAAGATAGATAGATTATTTGCTTTGCAACTTTGCTTTGAAATTTTCTTTGCCAATGTACCTATATTGATGCAAATTAATGTATGATGTAACACGCTATCAGCCGGATGTCAAGTCAGTTTGATGAGAATTTATTACAAAACGTCATCAGTTGTATGATTTTATGAAGCGAATGACCATGCAAATATTGATAACGTAATTAGGTAAACTTTCATTGAAAATTGTGGCAATTCTAAATGCTATCACACTTCGTTACACATCATTATTTAAATGGTCATGATAACTGAAAAAATCGAATGAAACCGTCAGTTATACGAGTATTATCAGAAAACACTAGACCCGAATTTTTTCTAAGCCAAAATTTACTAAGATGTGACGCTTTTCAAATTCGCAATACGTCACTCCTAGGTACCTATAGCAGTTTTTTTGTTCATAACTATAACGCATTAATTAGATTTGCAATTTATTGCCCAAATTATCATGCCTTTTAAAAACTTGTCTTACTAACTTCATAATAGATGTACTTTAGTCTGTTCACAGTAATAAAACAAGATATACCCGCAGCTCCATCGGCATATAGGCAACGACAAAATAATTTCGACAAAATAATATCGTCAAATACTACTTTATTAACAGTGTCACTCAAACTACCACGTTATTTCAACCACAATACAAAATCAATTCTACTCTATGATAACAGTTATAACGAATTGTACGATTATCGCACACAAATCAATGACCATGCTTTCGAATATTACAAGTCGTGACAATAAAACATACACTGCCTTACTTGGGAGCATAATTTCGGCAACTATTATAATAATTCTCACGTTCGTCTCATAATATCGCGGTGAAAGTCTAATTAAAGTGATGCAACGGGTAGGTAGTAAAGATCACTTTTACGCGCCACGTAATTTGTATGGAATTTTTTGTCGATCCATCAGATCCATCGATCCATGCATGTGTGTATGATACCGTGTGACTCGGGCTTTGTTGAATTTGACTGGTCTAGTGAAGGAATCATGTTATCTATACATATAATAAAACTGTAGAAAAATCGTTTTTGTACATCAAAATAAAATCCAAAAAAAATGGCTAGGGTGTTGAAGGACAACCAACAGAACCCATTTCCAGCATTTTTAGAATTTTTGTCTGTTTGTCGGTTTGTCGGTTTGTCTGTTTATTTGTGGCTCCATCACGTAAAATGTACGAAGGCAATGTAGATAACCTTTATACACAACGATCGAGCGTAACTTGAGGACTAATTTAGTTTTTGTTTCATTGCAATCGGTTAAGTCTATCAAAAGATATTTGAATTTAAAGACCCAGAAGTAAAATTACGGTCAGTTTACACCGAGACGCGCAGTTCAGTAGCGCGATCTAGCTTGGAATAGAACAACTACATACCTATTCAAATATGGTGTGGACTGGAGTGGAGTGGTTTGGAGTGGAGTAGAGTAGAGTAGAGTGTAATGGAATAGAATGGGATGGTTTGGGATGGAATGGAAAGAAAGAAAAGGAGACTACTAGACTCACACTAGACTCACACTAGAATGGGAATGAGTGGGATGGAGTGGGATAGAATCGGATGGAGTGGGATGGATTAGAATGGAGTGCGATGTAGTGAGATGGAGTGGGATGGAGTGGGATGGAGTGGGATGGAGTGGGATGGACTGGGATGGAGTGGGATGGAGTGGGATGGAGCAGGATGGAGTGGGATGGAATCGGATGAAGTGGGATGGATTAGGATAGAGTGGGATGTAGTGGGATGGAGTGGGCTGGAGTGGGCTGGAGTGGGATGGAGTGGGTTGGAGTGGGATGGAGTGGGATGGAGTGGGATGCAGTAGGATGCAGTGGGATGGAGTGGGATGGAGAGGGATGGAGTGGGATGAAGTGGGATGGAGTGGGATGGAGTGGGATGGAGTGGGATGTAGTGGGATGGAGTGGGATGGAGTGGGATGGAGTGGGATGTAGTGAGATGAAGCGGGATGGAGTGGGTTGGAGAGGGTTGGAGTGGGATGGAATGGGTTGGAGTGGGATGTAGTGGGATGGAGTGGGATGTAGTGGGATGGAGTGGGTTGGAGAGGGTTGGAGTGGGATGGAATGGGTTGGAGTGGGATGTAGTGGGATGGAGTGGGACTGAGTGGGATTGAGTGGGATGGAGTGGGATGTAGTGGGATGGAGTGGGATGTAGTGGGATGGAGTGGGTTGGAGTGGGATGGAGTGGGTTTGAGTGGGTTGGAGTGGGATGGAGTGGGTTGGAGTGGGTTGTAGTGGGATGGAGTGGGATGAAGTGGGACTGAGTGGGATGGAGTGGGATGGATCAGGATGGAGTGGGACTGAGTGGGATTGAGTGGGATGCAGTGGGATGGAGTGGGATGGAGTGGGATGGATTAGGATGTAGTGGGATGTAGTGGGATGGAGTAGGATGAAATGGGCTGGAGTGGGATTGAGTGGGATGGAGTGGGACTGAGTGGGATGGAATGGGATGGAGTGGGATGGAGTGGGATGGAGTAGGATGGAGTGGGATGGAGGGGGATGGAGTGGGATGGAATGAGATAGAATGGGTGCTCTAATCCAGTAGCAATTCTTCTAAATCTGAACGACAGAGGGCGTTTATTATAATCACCTCAAATATTCTTGAAAAATAAATTCTAAATACAGGGATTATTATGAAAACGATATGATTTATAAAAAACGTGGCGAGAATTAAGCGCTTCGCACTTAAAAATACATTGTTAAATTCCGACATCCACGCGAACGAAGTCGCGGGCACAGCTAGTTAATAATAATTATGGTAGCTTAGGTAATATTTTGCTAAGTCAAAATGTATAGGTAGGTATCTAGATTCTAGGTAAACATTTATTAGCACAGCTCTATATTTTAGATCCTAGAATATAGCTTAGGCTTATGTTTGTTTTTAACGGACGAAATAAAAGGAGTAGGTTAATAGGTTTCAAGTCAACACGTAGGTACCTAGGTATATTTTTCAACTTTTTTTTTGTAAAATAATAAAATAGATATCATTATTTCCCAAAAATACAAGAAAAATATTAAAAATTTGTACTACAAATGCGAATAATTTGTATGTGTGTTCCGCTTTCACGTCAAAAATGCTGTAATGATTTTGATAAATTTTGGTACCTACAGAGAATGATGAAGATCCTAGATTTATGATTAAAGGCTATCAGAGAAGGGGGTGGGTGAACGAAGCCACACTCAACAGCTAGAAAAAACTAGTTGTGAAAAAAAATCATTGATTTACAAAATTCAAAACAACACGTTTGGTTAAATAAAAGACACAAAGTTCAATAACATTAAAAAACCGTAGGTATTTAGGCCTAAATGAAAAAATAAACATGAATGTGCAAAAAATAAGCGACAGAGCACTTTTAACGCAAAATTACAATTGTCGCGTTTACAGTGACTAACAAATGTCGATCGATTCACTTTGTAAATTGTGAAGACAGCACACCCTTTTATTTAGCACCAATGTTTAATTACATAAATGGTAGACTTCCATGAATTACTTAGGCACAAACAAGGCTTTGCCCGCGGAAACTCCCGCGTGGTTGAAGAATAAAGGAAAATTTTCGTTTAGACACGAGAAAAGTACCTACTGAAGGGATAAAAAATTCTTAACCAATGTTGATAAGGGTTCCATTTTAACTAATTCTGACTTGCCATAGTTAAAACTATGTGTTGATCCAAACAATAATCTACCTCAGTACCTACCAAATTTCATCAAAATGCATTCAACCATTTTGACTTGAGCACAGATTCCTCTTGAGTAACAAACGTTCATGTGGTCCATCCATACCATACTTACATCTTTAGAAAGTTTCACATTTATTACATTAGTAAGATAATTCCATTATATTACTTATTATTTAGATAGAATAGAATACTTAGACACTTTATTGTACATCAAAATTGTAACAAAAAACGGTGTTATAATATTTCTAGTTCTATGGTTATAACGGCGGTCTTATCGCTAACAGCGACATCTTCCAGAAAACTTTAACATGAACTGTAATGAATGTAAAATAAAGAATCTAAAATGAATTTAAAAAAAAAGTATTTATGTAGTTTGCACGCGTCTGTTTCCCTAACGGCCTGTTATTTTCCGTGTTCTATTAATCACACCCCAAGTTATCCTTATTAAATAATATGGCTTACTGTTGCCATCCGTATGGCACAGTGGGCGATAAATATCCGAAGTATTAATAATTATGACATTTCTATAATTAGAACAATGGAAGTAATTCAATTGTTTTTGTCATAATTGCTAATTCGGAGTGAAGTATGCTTTCCTTTTTCATTTGATATGTAGGTGTACCTACTTATTAGATTTTTTAATGGAATATTGTTCGGCGTAAGTCAAGCTGAAACGTTTCATACATTTTCATTATTGTACGAAGCATAGGCACAGTAATGTAAAAACACGATTTTTTCAACAAGGTCGGCAGGAATTGCCATGGATCTTAAAAACACTATGTATGCCTGCACTCTTAACTGTATGCTACATACAGCTAAAGAAATTAGTAACGTTGAAATTTTATAGGTACTAAAACATTGAAAAATCATTTAAAACTCGCTGTTTGCATAAGTACCTATCTCTTTTGTTGACTGTACCTGTACAGTATACATAATAATAAATGACCCTCCATAGACGTTACAATTGCATGAATTTCAATATGTCTAACAAAGCGACGATGGTATAAGCCGATAGCATTATGCCCCAGACAATCTATTTATCATAATTACATGTACATAATCACCCATATATACCTAAATATGTCACCCATGTAACCTTCGTACCTAATAAACATGTTTTCATATGAATTGGATCAAACTCTAACACGTAAATAATGGTTTGGTAGAATCTATAAACCTAATTAAATGTCTTATGTTAAGAGCTACTATTTACTCAAATAAAATATTAAACCCGCTAAAACATCACTGGGATGAATGGACCACAGATTAAGTTCGCCATTTTTCCGGTATTTGTTTGTTTATACTTAAAACCTGCCATATCCAAACCATTTAAATATTCTACGATCCAAAAACATTTTCAACCGGATCTTGCCATTATATCGAGGAGCAAACAAAGAAAATGCATCTATTTCGATCGCTATCGAGAAACATCGCAGATGCGTTACGGATGTGATCTAACGCGCAGGAATGCGATGCGCACGCGCCGGTCTCGAGCTGAATTAACTAAACTTATCCAATTTTATTCAGATTGATGCTATTTCAACGTAAATTAATATCAATTTTATGAAGATGACTGTAAATTAGGTTAATTTCCAAAAGATTTGTGTTAACAAAAAAATATTGAAATATATTTTTTATGGACACTCTGTAAAAACCTACACCACAGATAATATAATACTAGCGTACCTACACTGACCTTATTGGTGAAGTGCTTCAGTAAGGTCAGCGTGCTTGTATGACCAGATGTATGAATGTGGATGAGACGAAAGGAGTATATATGGATCGAAGCAGGTGACGCTTTGTGGTTTCTGCCAACCCCTCATGGGGGAAAGGCGTGAATTTATAATTTTTTTTACTTGTGGACATTAAGAAACAAAATCACAAACACAGCATATTATTATGCATGTCATCATCATCACCATCATCAGCCGGAAGACGTCCACTGCTGAACATGGCCTCCCCTTTAGACCGCCACGCCGAACGACAATTCGCCACTTGCATGCATCGGTTACCCGCGACCCTCACGATGTCGCATGTAACTCTGGCTAATATTATATTAAGTTTGAACTTGGAAGCTGCGGAATGTAGTGACGCTTCTAAGAATATCTTAGCGCAAATTCCACATAAGTGATGCTAATTATGAGAGATATTCGTGAAGAAGAGAAAGACAATCATGCGTGTAATTACGAGAAATATCTCATTGAAAACGTTGTACTAGTACCGGAACATTAATTAGCTGAAATGTAAACGATTCACATTAATTTTCTATGCATTACTGACAACGTGACGTGACTGTCTAGTGGTTGTAAGCACGTCTGCTGAGTTTAAAGACCTAAGCTCGATATTACGGCAGGTCATAATATTTTTGAAATGCTTTCTGCCAGAAATAATTTAAAAATTATTTGTGTTCCCATTAAGAAAATTCACAGTAGCAACAGTTTACGCTTTCACGTATAAATTGCTGAACTGATTTTGATATTTTTTTTATTTGATAAAAGGGACTCTGAAGATGGTTTTAGGCTAATTTATTTGCATATAACATGAAAAAAGACAATTCTTAAACTACAAAATGAAGTCTAACTCAATGGTTATGGTGTTTAAATGGAAAAAAAACGAATAAAATGGAATTGCAAACGTTGTTTAAATGGAAAATAAAAAACGAATAAAATAGAATTGCAAACGTTAGGAAGAGCTCTAGTAGACACTTGTGCCTACCTAGTACCAATACAGGTGCGATATATTTGTTTTTATAGCAAGAAACATAAAAACCAAGTTTTACATCTAATCTAATATTTACCGTGACGACAATATTATCTAGTACAAGGCCATGATTACACAACTTTATCACTTCCTCGTTGATACGTACATACATTTCTTTAAATAACTGCTATAAAGTATTTCAATGTTATGTTGTCAATAATTACGGATATTTTTAGTAAATTTTCCTTGGTTTGTATGGAGCAGATGATGTCATAATTATGTCATTGTAAACTTGGACTTGAAAACTAGGTTATTAGGTACCGAAAATAATTATTCAAGTTGAATCAACACTATCTAAGACGGAGGTTCTCGTATTATGGTCGGTAAGATGCAGGATTATTTGTCAGTTGATTATATAATATACTAGCGACCCGCCCCGGCTTCGCACGGGTGCAATGCTGATACTAAATACACTACAGAAAAACTGTGAACGTTGTATATAAAAACATAGCGGCCCGCTCCGGCTTCGCACGGGTATAAAATACACTTCTCATCAAAAAAATCGAAACACCTCGCAGTTTATGATTTGATAAGGATTATCAGAAAAATGTGTATATTTAGGAATAAATGTAAAATGTCATTTAATAGTGAGTAGTATGAGGTTTTTAAATCCTAATGTTAATGTTCTAAATTCAAATTAAGTCTTCATAGGTTTCGTATTTTGTATGAGTAATTTTTACCCTGTATGGAATATGAAGGAAATGGGTAAAACAACACGCGTAAATGAAAAAAAAATGTAAGAAACGTTTATTTAATAACTTGTATTCCCTCCGCGAGCTCTTATTACTGCTTCCATACGGTTCTTCATCGATCGGATGAGAGTCACGATCACATGTTGTGGTATATTATCCCATTCCTCTTGGATTGCATTTTGCAGCTGGCTAAGTGTTTCTGGGGCTGGATCTCTTGCTCGAATTCGTCTCTTTAATTCATCCCATAGATGTTCAATGGGATTCATGTCCGGGCTTCTTGCTGGCCATACCATAATGGAGATACCGACTTCGGTAAGATAATCTCGTACGACGCCCGCGGTGTGAGCTCTAGCATTGTCGTGCATGAATATGAAGTCGTTGCCAATAAAATGTGCATAGGGCATCACATGAGGTTCAAGACACTGTTCGATGTACCGATGAGAGTTTAGTGCAGGCAGCCGTGGCCCAGACACAAAGGCAAGTTCTGTCTTACCGTCGGCGCTGATTCCTCCCCAAACCGTCCACGAACCGCCACCATAGCTGACCTTTTCTTCAATGCAGCATTGTGCAAAGCGTTCTCCATCTCTTCTGTAGACCTTGTTCCTTCCGTCGTTACCATACAGCATAATTTTACACTCATCAGAAAACAGTACTTTGCTCCACTGAAGGTATGACCAAGTTAGGTGCTCGCGTGCAAAGTTAAGGCGCGCTCTTCGATGGTCTGCAGTTAATTTCGGCCCATTCGCTGGCTTATGCGGTGCCAATCCGCGTTCCTTCAACCTTCTTCTTATTGTAGAGTCACTTACAGCTACTCTTCGTACAACGCGAAGCTGCTGCTGCAGTTGAAAAGCGTTAAGGCGTCGATTTCGTAAAGAAGTTGTTACAATAAATCGATCATCTCGCTCAGAAGTGACCCGATTCCTGCCAGATCCTGAACGGCGCGTGAACGAACCAGTCTCCCGATAGCGTTTGTAGACTCTATGAACAGATGATAAGCTTAGATGCAATCTTGCAGCCACAACACGCTGACTAAGTCCAGAATCCAGCAATGCCACCACTTGGGCGGCTTCTGCGGGCGAAGTATCCATATGTTTTAGAAAAAAAAGTTTTTTCAGACGTCCCAAAGTCACAGTAAATGAAATAAGAAACAGAAAGTTTAAAGACAAGCGCTAATTTTTAGTTTTTAAACGAGAAACGTACTCCAACCCTAAATACACATTTGTCTCAAAACAGTGATTAATTTCATTTATAGGATAAACAAATGAAATTATTTCGAATTTTGATTTTTTTCTTCTTACTGTAATGACCAAACTGCCAGCTACACAGTAATGTTTTTTTTCATGGAATTAATTCTCTTTTGTAAAAAATTAGGACAAAAACAATAAAAACGAAAGTGTTTCGATTTTTTTGATGAGAAGTGTATATAGCCTATGTGATTAAAATCGATCCAGTAGTTTTGATTTATTCATTACTGCCCGTGGCCCGCACGCGTTAAATTTGGAGTAAAACAATCCCCCTTTCCCTATACCATGAAGATTTCCTGCTATCTTTGGAATATCTAAAATCATACACTACATTTTTACTTATTTACTTTTTACATTTTTAACTATTTCTTTTATTTTTACAACATATTACAGAATGTCTTTATAAACAACGTTCACAGCTTTCTTGTCATTAGACAATACAAACATGTTTTCTCTGGAGGTCACTCTTGAAAGAGCGAAAAACATTCAACGCTCAAAACGTCCCGCAATTTTCAAATCTGTAATATCTTCGAAAATATTCACTTAAATCAAACGGTGTAAAGGGCCATATAGATCTATATTAAATGAACAATGTATTCAAGGTATTTAATTGGTTAAGGATTAATGCTGTATTGGTTAAAATCGCTTCGAAAATTAGCCATTATTTGTCGTAAAAAGTGAATGACAAAAAAAAGATATTGTGGGTTATCCATAAGAGATAGACATATACCATCACGGACTTTTATGTAGACCTTTTCAATGTGTACAATACTTAGTACATTATTTTGTAAAAACTCGTAGGGTTCAGCCTGCGTTTGCAATGTAAGCGGAAAAAATGTAATTATTTACGACATCACATTAGAAACCTCAAAAATAACAGTACTTCTCCACTATTTAATGGATGTTATTATACATATAAACCTTCCTCTTGAATCACTCTATCTATTAAAAAAAACCGCATCAAAATCCGTTGCGCAGTTTCAAAGATTTAAGCATACAAAGGGACATAGGGACAGAAAAAGCGACTTTGTTTTATACTATGTAGTGATTTATACACCTGCCAAAAATTTCAGTTCAGTTAATTACGTTAGCTGCGATCGGAGGATTTAAAAAAAACCAAAAATGATTTAACTAGATTTATTTTAAAGTAAAAGAATTACATTAATTATATTAAATCTAAAAATAGCCTACGTGCCTATTCGAAGTATGAATATGGAATGGAATTTTACATTTGTACAATAATTGAGAAATCTAGGTCTGTGCGACCGAAAGTGCTATCTCAGCTGTCTGTTTCCGTCTTTCGTTTAATTGCAACATATGTTTCTATAATAAAATTATTGAGTGCTGAGTTGACGATTCCCCTTATGCAGCTGCGTGTAACACCTCCACCCGCAGATCAGAAACTATTTTAGAACTTTGAGAGAAAATGTTTCTGGGACTTTTCCTCTGGGCGAGCGATCCTCTTCTCTTATTTCAGGTTCCTCGTAGGTATGTCCCTTGGTGTTGGAAGTTTCGCAGCGTTTGCAGAACCATTTTTTGCGATAGCCCAGTATGGCAATGATAAGTGCGCCTGCACCTAATAGTGCAATGTAGAAGGGTATAGTCGTATGGTATATGATGTCCGATTGTAGTTGGTTAAGCTGTATCGGCTGGCTCGTCATGACTTGGTTCTGGATGCTGTGTAGTCCTCTTAAGTCGATTGAACTGAGATGAACTTGGGTTAAGGCAGCATCCGGTGTGTCCACGTCGTTGTAGGGAATGTTCATTAGTTTTAAAGGCTGCCCTTGTATTACATCGTTGTCGTTGATTATAGTTAGTTCCTTTGTGCGGAGATAACAGTTGATAGGTATAGTGGCGAGGTAGCTTCCCTGTAGCGTATTGAAGTCTTCTCTCCCACAGACTGATTGCACTTGCGTTGGATTTGGGAATGATATGACGTAATGCTGGTCATCTAGTTTTTCCATCGCTTCTTTTTCCAGAAATACTGTATTAAATTGGCAGGAACTCTTGAGTGCTTGGTTCATGATAAGTTCCTGTATGCAATCAGTTTTCGCTCGTATTTGATGAGTTATTTCCTTTTCACAGAGATACCAGTTACTTAACTTCGAGCATTCTGCTTCTATGTACACGAAAGAATCTCCATTAGTTGCTATAAAGGGATAGGTAGGGATAAGGGCTTGGCGATTTTTATTGGGTACTATAGATAACTTATATAAATCATATATGATTTTGGAAATTATAGGAAATCTGAAAACTATAACTATTTGTTTTTCATTGAAATACGATCCGGGACTGATAATGTCATAATATTCTCTGAGCTCTAGACTTAGTATTTCATCCTTACTGTATATTTGTTCTAACCTATTTACCATAGACCTAAGTGTCTCTATATCTATCATAGAATGAACAGTGCTTGACGCATGTATAAACGCTAACATATTCTCTATTCTAACTAACTCTAATCTTAAATCTTCTACATTTTCACTTATAATAGACATGAGTTGACCAAACTTTGCATAAGTAATTAAACTGCCTGTGGTAAGAGTGTTATTTAACAGTAACTCTAAGGTGCTATTGATTTTACTCTGATTTTCGACTAACTGTAATAAAACGTTATTATGCGTAGCCATCCATTCTTTACTGAGACTGATATGATTGTTGAATTCATTAACTAGCTTATTATTACTAATTTGTAGATTTTTGATAGCATTTTCATATTTTAAGGCATCTGTGTAATCTAGATTTCCAGTTATGCTTTTAACTACCGATCCGAGACCGTCTATTAGACCTCTCTTTACACGACCGGGCTCTAAAGATTTTAGCTGATTAGATACTTTGCCAATTTTGTTAGTAAGATAACTAATTTGGAATTCAAACAGTGTATAAGTGTCATTACTAAGCCGACTTTTGTATTCTGATATCTGATACTGTAGCATTGTAATTTGATCTTCAATGTTCCTTAGATTCACGTACTGAAGAAATGTATGATGATGAGTGGTCATTCTCGTCGATCCAAGTTTATACGGTAATAAGCCGGGTCCGTTGGCCAAGCTTTCAAGTTTTATCTCCGACGACCGCGTCTCGCGAAGTACCAGCCATAGTAGAATCCTGCAACAAGTTAGGTTCCTTAGGGCCTCTTTTTAATCTATTTTTGGCTACAGGCCCACGTTTTTTGGATGTGTAAACGTGTATGGGTAAATCGGCCAGAATGGTATCTTGGGTATATCGCGGTGCTGTTTTTTGACGAGTTGCAGAAGGATTCTTAATGAACACCTGTTGTTGAGTAACGTATTCTATTTCAGGTTCGCGGTTCTTATTTCTATTTTCTATCAATGCAGTACGATTTAATAAAGAGGTTTCGTTAATGATATTATAAACTTCCTTCATTTGTGCCCTATGGTTATGAACGTACTGTTGTAATGCCAGTTGCGTAAAATCGATGTCTAGAATATCGCGGGGGTCAAAATGACCAGTTAATAAATCGAATGGTCTGCATTTAGTAAAGCTATGTATTGAAGAATTATAACCAATAATAGCGTAAGGCATAAGATTTACGATGGGCTCTTCTTTGTGCTTTAGTTTTAATATTCTTATATGTTCAAGGAGAGTCGAATGGAACCTTTCTATGTTACCGTTATCGTTAGGTGAATGCGGTAAAACTCTATGATGTTTTATCTTATGAAGGCGTGTGAATTCTAAGAAAAGTTGGTTGGTAAATTCTGTTCCGTTATCAGTTACTATAGTTAAGGGAACTCCGTGGTGTGTGCAATATTGTAATAATGATTGAAGTACGCTAATGCCCGTACCATCTCGGAGATGGTATGCTTGTCCGTATTTAGTAAAAACATCTATAAATGTCACATACTTTTCATTATGAACAGTGAATAAATCCATGTGAACTATCTCGAATGGCTTTGTCGCCGGAGGTACAATATTAAATTGGGGTCTAACAGGTCTCCGGTCATATTTAGCTTGCCCACAAATAATGCATTCATTAATGAATTTAGTTATTTGATCCTTCATTTTGGGCCAGTAATACTTTCTTGAAAGGGCTAAATAACATTCAGTGATTCCTCGGTGATTAGTTTTGCCATCATGGTAGTTTTGAATAATTTCCTGCTGTCGTAGATAATCTTTAACGTTTTCTAATTCTATCTTAGCTAGTGCTAAGTTCATAGATGAACTCTTAAACTTTTCTTGTATAACTGGTATGATGGTATACATGGCAAGAGGCGGATTTATTAAGATACCTGTTTTTACCTTCGGGTTCACATACTCTTTGAGGGCATTAACTACATCTTGTTCTAATTTAGATGATGATATTTGGATTGCTATACGCGTGTGGGTTTCAAAGGGCTTAGTAACTACTGGTTTTCGTTTGACGTCTTCCACTACAGTGAGGCATAATTGTCTATGAAATCTGTTAAGAGGTTCGTCTGTGATTGGGACTTCTAATATAGGATTTTCGAGGCTAGTGTGAACGGTTGCAGTGGATGAGTTCGCGGATGGCGGGCTTTCTGATGGGTTAGGCATCAATGAACATAATTCGTCCATTAAGGTGTTAGTATCCTCATTGTGAATCTCCACCCGAGATAAGGCATCAGCGTTTGTATTTGATTTGCCTTTCTTATAGATCACGGTGAAATCGTATTCACTAAGTTTCAGCCTCCATCTAGTCAATCGCGAATTGGGTTCTTTAAGATTCATCATCCACTGTAGAGGTTTATGATCCGTCAGTACTTTAAATTTACGACCAAACAAGTAAGGTCTAAAATACTTGGTGGCCCAAACTATGGCAAGAAGTTCCTTTTCTATGGTGCTATAGTTAAGCTCACTCTCGTTAAGGGTTCGGGATGCAAAACACACAGGTTTATCGGAACCTACGGGTCCTTGAGATAGAACGGCACCAATTGCAACGTTGGAAGCATCTGTCGTCAGTATGAACTCCTTATCAAAATCGGGATACTGTAGTATGGGGTCATTTGTTAAGAGAGTTTTGCATTTTTCAAAACTGTTAATATAGTCGGAGTCTAATATAACTTTTCTACCTTTTTTCAAACATGCTGTGAGAGGTTTCGTAATTTTTGCAAAATCCGGGATAAATTTACGATAATAACCTACAAGGCCTAAAAATTGCTTAATTTCTTTTGGAGTTTTAGGAATGGGGTATTTCTCTATAGCTGTAATTTTATCTGGATTAGGTTTTATTCCTTCACTACTTATAATGTGTCCGAGATAACCAGTTTCGTGCTTTAAGAACTCGGATTTATCCATTTGGATCTTAAAGTTCGATTCCCTAAGTCTATTGAAAACTTTCTCGAGATTCGTCATATGCTCTTGCAGTGACGTGGAAAAAACGATGATGTCATCAAGGTAGACTAGGCATATGTCATTCTGGAGACCCCTGAGGACGTTGTCCATCACTCTTTGAAATGTGGATGGTGAATTCTTAAGTCCCATGGGCATTCGAAGAAACTCGAAATGTCCATGCTCGACATTGAAAGCTGTTTTTTGAATATCCTGAGGGTCCATTTCCACCTGGTAGAAGCCGCTAGCCAGGTCTAGAGTGGTAAAATACTGGCACCTACCTAGTTTGTCAAGAACATCGCTTATGTTCGGAATGGGATATTTATCGTTGATAGTTTTTTCATTGAGTTTCCTAAAGTCGACTACTAAACGCCATTTTTGTTTGCCTGAGGTATCCATTTTCTTGGGGACCACCCAAATGGGTGAACTCCATGCTGAGTCTGAAGGCTTTATTATTCCCTGATCTAACATTTTTGAAATCTGTTCCCTAACCTCCTGGCGATGGATGAATGGGTATCTATAACTTTTTGTATAAACCGGAACTTCATCTGTAGTCTTAATTCGATGTTTAATTTGATTAGTAAAGGTTAATGCTTCGCCTTCGATGTAAAACACGTCAGCATATTTCGAGCAAAGTGCTATAAGGTTGACTTTTTCTTCCTCGTTTAAATGATCTGTTCGTAATCGCGCCGTAACCTCTTGAACTCGCTTGGTACAATGTTCGGTACGCATGCACTCGATATTAAATAAACTCGCGTGCACTGGTCGGTCAAGTGACAATACAATATCATTCGGGCTCGTATTTTCTATTTCCAAGTAGCCGCGATTATTGTCCACGATAGTAAGGCACTCGCGTACAGTACAATTACATATAGTCTGTTCACTAACTAATGCCGCACCGTTTGGAGTGTCGATCGGTATTCTAACTAATTTCGAAGATTGAGCAGGTATGATGTCTTCATACAAGTTAACATTATAGGAATTGTACATACGGATGGGATTAGATGATGTGCGCGTTATTAACCTCTGATCTTTTAGGTCTATCTTAGACTCCCATTTAGTTAGCAAATCTAAACCAATTAAACCATCGAAATAATCATGAAAACGATATAGAAATAACTTGATAAACTCCGGATCGTTAAATTCTGCAAAGCAAGGTAAATTTATAGAATAATTATTCCTACTAACCGCGTGTACATTGGTAACTTCAAACGGGTCATAATTTAAAGGAAAATTCGGAAAATATTTTTCTACAGCTTCCGGGCTTATAAAAGATTGATTCGCGCCAGTATCAATTAGTAATTTTAGAGGTGGTTCTGCTATTAGTATATACGGCAATTGACGCTGAGTTTGGAGATTTAATTCTATTTTGACTTTTTTAATTTCTGGCCCTCCTGAAAATCCTGACTGGGACCTGCCTGAGGTTCAGGCGAGTCTGCCGTATTACCTTGAACACTTAAATCGCTTGAAGTCGGATCATAGTTGCACTCTAATGCAGCGAACGGATTATAATCGTAATAAGTATTATCGTAATTAAAACAGACCGGCTCGTAATAGTACTCCGTCGGGTAATATGAGCCGTCGTATGACGCGCACTCATTCACGTTCATCTCTCGGTGTTTAAAATAATTGGTTGGTGGCGGATTGCCTGAATTTTGCCAATTATGACCAGATAGCATGGGTCTAGGAGTAAAAGGTTGTACTCCACTCATAGGTTTAGGACCTTGATTTTGATTTTGCGCCGGATTGTTTCTAGGGGGCAAACGGAACATGTTACTTTGAGCGTTAAAAGGTTGAGGTACCGCACGGAATATTTGCTGTGTACGATTAGGCATGCGATTTTGAGGCTGCTGATTAATAAAGTTTGGATTAAATCTAAATGGTTGTGGCGATGGTAGTTGGTTGGGTCTAATTCCTATGGGATTAGGCCAGTTGGGAATTGGTACCGCGAAATTATTATTACGAGGAGCGACTGGATTAGTGTTTGTGCTATGAGGTGTTACAGAGTTAGAATTCTTTTGCGTAGTGGATTTTGAGACCTCACTACGTTCCTGTAAATATATAACGTTAAGTTCTTCCTGTACGTATTCAAGGGCTTTTTCGATGGTATCGGGACGCATGCACCGTATACGGGATCCTAATGGTTCCTTTAATCCTTTAACAAAAGCCTGCATAGTAACTTTTTTGTACAGTGTGCGTTTCGCTTCCACTGTCGTAGGAATTTGTTCGTGTAATGTTACATACGTCATCATCGTACTAAACAAAGTTTGGCATTCCTCATAGAATTCCTGAGGTGTTTTATTTCCCTGCGTAGCTAAAGAAAGGTCTCTATACAAAGCTGTTTCATCCCGTTGATCGGAAAAGTTATTGATCAAAGCCGTTCTAATCCCTTGCCAACTGTCAGGTATGCCGTTGGAATTTATGGTACAAGCGGCAGAGCCTTTTATTTTATTTAAGATGCCATTTAATAAGCATAAGTTGTTTAACTCGCTACCTGGGGCATTACTAACGTATTGAGTCACTATTTGATCGCATATTCTAACAAATCTAGTCAATACATTTGGATTCCCATCGAACTCCGGGACCATACGAAGGGTCTTGAAAATTGTATCGGGGTCGTGGGCCATATTTAAACTATTTATACTACTATTTAAATTATCTTCTCTATCACTATTTAAATCTCTACTGTTATCTATAGCACTCCAGCGAGCCGTACGTGATGAGGGCTCCTGGGAGTTAGAATTTTTCGGGTGAAAAATTTTGGAAGTTGGGTGGTACTAGGAATAAATAGGAAGCAACACAGGAACAATTCAAGTGTACTTACAAAAATTTCATCTTTGGTTCTCTCGTGAATCGAAGTCTGGATTCTCCTTCCGGAACTGCAGCTGGACCGTAGATTCGGATATTCGGCGCCGGGGCTCGATAGCCACCCAGGCGATTCGCGTACGCGGATGTCGATATTAGATATCCCTAAGCTCGCGAACCGGCCCGCGAATATCCTACCGACTGCGCCAATTACGTTAGCTGCGATCGGAGGATTTAAAAAAAACCAAAAATGATTTAACTAGATTTATTTTAAAGTAAAAGAATTACATTAATTATATTAAATCTAAAAATAGCCTACGTGCCTATTCGAAGTATGAATATGGAATGGAATTTTACATTTGTACAATAATTGAGAAATCTAGGTCTGTGCGACCGAAAGTGCTATCTCAGCTGTCTGTTTCCGTCTTTCGTTTAATTGCAACATATGTTTCTATAATAAAATTATTGAGTGCTGAGTTGACGATTCCCCTTATGCAGCTGCGTGTAACAAGTTATATGAAAAATATAAACTCTTTTGTGTACAAATGACTTTCAGACTCTATTAGGGACTGTCAATTCTTATAACTAACATGAACCATGGTGTTCCTTGACATGCCTTTACCAGGGTCGCGGTACCTGCTTAGACAAACCCGCGATCTCCGTCCTAGCTTCAAATTGATCTATGTTGTAGATCTAATAATTATGAACCAGCCTCAGATCATTTTTGATCTGAGGAACCAGCATTCAAAGAATATTATAAAAGAGGTCAATACATGCACTTACTTTTTTTTTTCTTTCTACAATGAATGTTTTACCTACTATTAGCCCACATCCAACATGGTTAACCATAAAAACGATTAAAACAAGTTACAAGTCTGTAAAGGTACGCGTCCACAGGTCCGCATCGTACGTATCGGTCGCATAGCATCCAACAGATTAATTAGACTTCGTTCGGATTGCCGACGTGAGTATCAGCAATCGGATTGCCGATGCCACCTTCATTTAGATTTTGGGCATCGCGTCCACCGATCGAGATTCCGTATGACGTCATCGGTACGCATCGCATGTAGGCATTGCCGATGAGCAGTCCGTACCGTGCGGATCAGTGGACGCTGTTGTGTGAGTTTTCATACAAGGCAAACTAAAATCCGTTACGTGCGATGCGTCCGATACGTGCGATGCGGACCTGTGGACGCTTACCTTAAGTCGGTAATTAGTATCCAATTTCTTTTCGCCTGATCACATTACCAACCGGAAGCAGTCCGGAAGCGGTGCCGGGCCGGTTTACATTTCACCGGAACTCTCGTATCCAGTCATTTTCCTCGGAAAACTCTTACCTTTTGCATTTTGTTTTTATAGATTCTGGATTTCATAGATTTTGACATCCATAGATTTTGGATTTTTGATGTCCTAATAGTGCCTAATTCTTGTTATGATGCAAAAAGCAGTTATCGAATGGCATTTTTTATCTAATGTTATGAATGATTGAATATACAGGAAACTATTAATATTGATTGTCCGTAGTTGTATCAAGATCTAACGATGTGTGCTAACTTTGCGTAAACCCCAAATTCTGAGCATTCCAACTACAACCAATATTTCTAACTAGCCAATAACGAATATCTACCTTTTTTCATTTAAGTAGAATTTATATTTGTGGTTTCTATCAGTCAATTTCCTACCACACCCCAAGTTCTTGCTTGACGAAACCCAAATTGATGCACCAACGTTTTTTCCTCAAATGCCGTGCTTCCTCGATCAGAATGCATCGTCTCAAAAGTTTCATCATGAATACAACACAATGGCTACTGAATGCATTACATGCTCCATTGAACAGCTCTCTAACGAACTAATGCAGACGTATGGATAGTTTCCGTTTGCCGCAAGTTGCGAATTATAAGCGGTGACTGATATGCGAAAATTTTAATAAATTGTTGCTAAGTATTAACTTTAAGATTTGTCTTAATTAAGATTTAAGCCTACAACCTCGGGATCTAAGTTAAGAGTGAATATATTACCTACTTCTAAACAAGAGCTTGAGCATTAACCAGATCTATGGTGGTCAATAATGCAAGCCTAATAGCGTACTCGTAACAAAAAATAAAAACCTTACAGATTGGATAGACATTTGAAGTCGTACAGTAATAATAAATAGCTAAATTGATTACAAAACGTGACTTTTGATATCACATTTTCGTCAAAGAATGCCAAAGAGAATCTCAAATATTTCGCAACAACAACGATAATGCTTGTTGACACCCAGATTTAAGTCGCTTTACATAGATAAAGGCACTTTGTTTAAACAATTTGATAACCTTTCGTCATACTTTAACGCCATTCCAAAACTTACCTAACTATTTTTTAATGTGGGGCCAATCTAGACGAGTATTTAGTAAGTCTTTGGGAGTATTAAAGCTACCCAGAAAACAACTGTAAAGACCATTATTTTACCTACATACCACGTTAAATTATCCAATTGCGGAGCAAGTTTATATTTCTATATAGCTAAAACTGACCCTGTAAGCGGCAAAGCCTCTTCCAACTGCTTCCGAAGAACTCAGGGATGCCTTACTAAATAGAAAAAGTTTCATGCTCGCATTTCCCGCCTATAATAATTTTAGACCACTAGTAGCACCTATTGTGCAACAGAACAAATTAAAAGCACTCAACGAGAATTGAACAAGCAGGTCACGAGGTCCGATACTCGTCCTACCCGACACATACTAACGAGCTAATTATGTATATTGATCACCGAATACTACGGATAGGAATGTTACACTAAGTTAATTTTAAAACTTGGCAATCGATTTTTACAAGTTTAGAGATCCTGTTCTACTCAACAAGGTAAATTGTATAAAATATAAAATTGTATTCCGGCATTTCAACACCAGTTGATCGATTTTTATTTCTTGTAACGTTACCCTACTACACTATGAATTTCTCCTGTATTGTGGGTGCGTTTACAAAAATATAAACTGACATGCAAACACCCAGGACAACTTATTATAGGTCGTAGAAATAATTGTTCCGTGCGGGAATCAGTCCATCGCTCAAAGTTTAATAACAGATAGCACTAACAAAATATGTAATTGCTTTACATTGTAGTGGAAGGCTCAAAATTCCTTATAATTCAAATAGATGACGACTTAATAGGATCTCTGAAATAGCTTTGTTAACAGAATTGTACCACAGCGACATGCTCTACAAATGCAATTACAATGGGGATGGCAACTGGGAAACGAATGGCGCTAGTATAGCTAGTTCCAAGCATCGTCATTGGTTCAAATCTTATAGGTACTTCAAAATAGTACTACCTCATTGGTCGGATTCTTAGCTATGGTCGCGCCATCTACAATTAGCTTTGACTAGCCTTCCCCATTGTTCCTGTTTGATGGTAATGGGAATTAGAAATTACTTTCAACGACGTTCCTGTTTAAACCAGCCTAGTTAAATTGAAAACTAGATATACTACTGCTTCGTCTAGTCTTTTGTGCTTCGACTGAAGTCATCTTCAGAAGATTTGACCGACGGGATAGTTTGAGACTCTCTGATCATAAGCCTGCATTCAAATTCTAGTTGGAAATTAACTGTAAACTGAGCCTAAAGTTAACACCACCCAGAGACATCAATTCAATTTTATTCAACCACGGTATCTTTATTCAACTCCTTCTTTCATCAAGATTGTACAACTTTTAACTCTACAATTACTACGCCAGTCTTCCAAATAAATAACCCTTAATTTTCTCCTCAGGCATGTTTGGAACAAGAGGCCCGCGTAGCAGAGCTGCGCTCGCTCGCGGCCCGCGTGGCTGCCGAAACCGGCTCCCGCGCCCTGCAAGCTGATGCCGATGCACTGGCCCGGCGTCTACAACTGGTGGCTGGAGCTGTGCAAGCGTTAGCAGACCTTGGAGAGGCCAGGCAGCTGGCCAGAGCAAAGGCACAACATGCTAAGGAGAAGCTGTGTGATATGAGACAGGTTAGTTGCAGTACGACTAAAAATTGTTGTACCTAGCCATTTAATCCTTTAAAAAGTGTTCAGAAATATAACAAAAGTAGTAATTCATAACCTTGGAGTCTTTAAATCAAGAGTGAATACTGAATAGGTTATTTTTAAAAACATGCTTGAGTGTCGACCATCCACCACATCTTCGCTTACCATCAGTGGAAATAGTGGTCAAAAGCGAGTAGGTATATCGCAATTACCGTTGCCGTAATAGTCTAAAGATTTAGGCTAGCATGATATCAGTACGTTTCTTGCCGATTTCTTTAAAAAGTACATACATTAACTGCGTAAGGTTTATCCTTGGCTATCTAATTTTTTTCTTAGTTAATGACGATCTACCCAGATCAAAATTTTCCTTTTAGAGTAAATGCACCTGCACCTGACATAAAATTATCAGGATCGTTAAATTAAATAATGAAGCACTGTAGCGTGACCAAGTCGTGAAGAATGACTCATAAATAGATCGATAGGTCACACAAAGTAACGTGACAGAAATCAGACTTGCACGTTGATCTCGTAGTCGAACGCGAGATTTTGAACTCCGTTCATGATAATGGCCAAATTATTTCTATCACACTAAAATAAAGAAGAGAGATCGTTGTTAACGTGTTATGACGGCTCCACATTAGTGCCGTGAATTTACGCCGCGAATTCTCGCCGTGAATTCTCGGCACTGATCGTAAACAGCCGCGAACGCGCGTGAACCCCGTGAAAACCATCCACATTCTCGTTCGCGCCTGTTCACGGGGGTTCACGGCACTAATGTGGAGCCGCTATTAAACTGACGAGTTTCATTAAATCAGCTGTAAAATGGTGCCTTACACAAGGACCTCATTATACCGCTCAGCATAATGCAGCGTTTCCTAAACGGCCTGTGTTCGGCCCATATGCGCTATCACCACGATCTAACGGATAATATCGTGTGCTTCTTGAATTTATTATGAACATAACGGCAGTACTGATTGTCCTGTACTTTGGACCGAACAACACTTCGCGTTTATTGATTTGTTATTAAATGCTTTAGTTTAAATTGTAGAATTGATAAGCAGTCGATCTTGGAATCTAAAAGATCGGATTTCTCAAGGTACTCGGGTACCGGTATGTATAGATTAGTGGTGAGGGTCCGGACATGACACGAACCATTGTCTCATGTCCGTAGCCAGTCCACAATTTGCGTAATCACTGAACCTAACTATCACAATCTACTAGATTTAAATAAATTATCTAGGAGTACATTTTGAACGTCATTCACTGTAAAATATGTCTTTAAAATATTTCAAGTAAGCTGATCAAATCTAGACAGCTCAAAATATAAACAGTCCATAAAATGTTTTTGCAGATAGCATTAGACAATTAGGTCAATGACCGGCAAAAAACTCAAGTGGTCGCGATCTTATTGATAAATTGAAGCTTGAAGCAGAAATCAATTGTCACGCACAGCTGCCTAGATTCACAACCGATCGATCACGAGACGGTGGCGTAATGCAATCATTGGAAATCAGTTTCAAGAATAAAGGAGATGGAAAGTTCAAGTATGTGGAAAAATTCAGACGGCTATAAAAATGGGACCTAGCACTGTATAACGCTGAATAGCTCAATATTCATATTTCACATAAAAAAAGTTTCTAAAACTTGTTATAATATCTTTATAATCATGATAAAAAAAACGTGAACACCTACCATTAAAAGTACTACAAAAATCGCAAATATTGATATTGCTATAAACTTTTACGTAGGCGTTTAGTTTAATGTATCTGCGATTGTATTTATTTATTGATGACCACATTTTTTGTGACCCACTCAGATTAATTAAATATCTTCAAACTACATTATTAATGATAACCACATTAATAATATGTTAGTTATATCGGTAAAGTCAAATAAACACGCTGGGCGCCTTCATATTGTATAACATGTCGTGATTGATAAATCCTTTCTGAACTCGTTGTTGAACCCTCTAATTAGCTAAGGATACATTTTACAATTTCGAAATGAAACAAGAAAAATAGGAAATACTATATTTATTCGATAATCTGTGATTCTTATAAATAAAGTCTGAAAGAATACGAAGCGACGGACTGTGTTTAAATGTCATTTTATTACGTGATGATGGAAATCTGGGTGTGATGTTGTTAATTTCTGCAACTTTGAACTGTTTCTTTCCACTACATGGCGATGGCCTTGCAATGTTCTCACAGAACGACCACAAGTTAAGCACTCCGTTGAATAGCCGAATAAACGAATTTCACCAGTTGCTCCTGAATGCAGCAGTTCAAAACAAGGATGACAATGTTGGCTGAAAGATCGGCCTGTGCGGTTATAATTATTTAGCCACGAGCTCCTCTCGCGTGTATATGACGCCGTAGTCTTCGCGTGGATATACCACAGTTTATGCATTGCATGATTCACAGTATACAATTTAAGTCCGGGTCGAGAAGCGAGAGGTCGGTAGGTTTGCAATCAGGAAGTCCAATAAACAAGCGGGGGTAAAGGAAAAGCAAAAGGAAGAATCACAACGAACAATATTAATAAGCAGAGCGCAGAGCGTTCAAATGACGTCTGACGTTTGTTGTGTCACAGAAGCGATAAAAGAATCGATTGAAATCGTTAGAAAGTAGTATCGATCATATTTCAGTTTTTTTTTTTCTTTCCCACTCCAGCAGGTGTAGCATGGCGCCGTAGAAAGAGGTTTTGTCGACGCAAGAATAGACAAAATGACAGAACGTAGAAATATTTTTAGCTTTTTAAGCATGGTAATGTAAAAAATACGGAAAATAAACGTTCTTTTCTTCAATAGTGTACGAATGGTGTCATATTTGTGCAAAAAACAGTCGATTTGTGTAGAAATAACGATGAAATAACTTTGTCTTTTCTTGGTAGAATAGAGATAGAATCGCCATGCTACGCGTGCTGGGCAATATTCTCTTTCCACTCATACCTTTCACGATGTTGGGCGTCTTCCTTCCAGTTCAGACGGAACCTGTCCAGTTAATATTATTCTGCACAAAATATGAACTAAGATTAAACTAAGAAGCTCATTCCGAAGCCTTTAACGAAAATAATAAAGTTGAGTTTAGTGGACAAATCACTTTAAAACAATCCGATTTTCCGAATCAAAACGCATGAAAACACAATAAAAAGCAACGAAACGACTCTGAATCTATCGATTCCCGCCAAATACTGTTTCAACGCCAATTCTTAATTTCAGAAAACAAATCGTTTTAAATCACATTAGTAAAAATCGATTAAATACGGTTTCTTTTTAACAATCTGGAAAAGCGTTATTACCCTTCCCTAGTTTTCATTACTTCGTCGTGACCAAGTCATGTCAATAAAAAATGAGCGAAAAGCAATTCAGATACTTTTTTATGTTTAACATTTTATTTATGTCTTAGGAAATTATTAAACATTGAACAATTCATTAATGAATTTTCAAATACTACGAGTTAAAATGAAATTCTTATAGACGACTGGGGCACTCGTTTAGCCATCTCCTTTCGTATGATTTTATCGATAAATGCATGGGGATCTTCCATTAGAGTTTTTGTCTTGACTGAAGGTTAGTTTTAAATTAAAATTTTCTCTTTACAGGACCTAACACCAGTACACGAAGATGGTGAAATAGTAGAAGATAAACTGATAGCCCTTCGTGACAATCTCATAGCTCTCGGTAAGAGCGAAGCAGATATCGCCCCGGCGAAGGCCGAGCTCCCAGACATCGACCGAGACGTCTCAGACGAACATTCGATAGTCAGGATCCTCGAACTATGGCAGGCCATGTTCAGAGACACCTTCCTTCATTACCACAGACTATCTACCGCACTAGTCAGGTCAGGAGATGCGGCAACAGCGCTAAGACTATGGCGCGAATATTTAATAGATCTGCAATCGTTCTTATCCGGTTCGGTACCGGCTGACTATGAAAACCTCACAGAGCATAGAAGGCTATGTAGAGTGCACAAGAACCTGCTGACGTCACAGAGGTCAGTCCTCATGAATGAGAACAGAGAGACAAGGAACAGGGAGTTGGCTGACAAGTTCGATACGCTGACCAACCTACACAATGAGACATTAGCCAGAATCGTTGAAAGACACGATGAAGTATGTACCAGGATCGCAGCGTGGGATGACTACAGAGAAGTGTACACTGAGCTACTCAGGTGGCTTAAAGAAATGGAAAGAGAGAAAGAAAAGCTCCAACTCAGATACGTACACATTAAGAGAATACAAAAAATATTGGCCAAGATACAGAATCTCTCAGACAAGGTCCCAGAAGGTAGGAGACAATCTGAAAAGTTACTTAAGCACCTTAAGAAAGTTCTCGAATTCACTGAAGAAGCCTATGGAGCATCTGTGAGGATGGAATACGCTGGCATCGTTAAGAGAGTCGACAACTTACAGGCGAGTCTTGACACCTGGAGAGACTTCCTCAACAGGATACTCGGCTTGATCAATGAATATGAAAACCTATCGAACAATGAATTACACAAACTATACTCAAAGACTCAAGACGAAATAATGTCATACTCCGATGAAGACAGACTATCAAGACCACAACTTAAGAAGGCAATCGAGAAGTACTCGGACTTAAGAACAAAGATTGTGAAGACTGAAATCCAAATTGAAGCTCTCAGTGTCATTCAAGAACAACTGAAGGAATGCCTGAGTCCTCAGGACATAAGGCTAGTGAACCAGAAAGTGTGGCAGCTGCGTCAGCAGCGCGCCGACCTGGAACATCAACTGTCTATCATCATCCACAGACTACAGGAGAGGTTAGAAGTCTACACCATCTTCGAAACACGTGTGACACGATTTATTGAATGGATCAGTACACTCGAAACACGCCTCGAAGCCTCCAGCCAAAGTACGGAAATTGGTGCCATTGACCCTCAGGACCTCATCAGAAGGATAAATTCTGAAGTCCAAGCAGAAACGTCATTAAAAGAACGAGAATTTGAATGGCTCACCGAAACTGGCACCACTCTAGTCGATCTGTCGAAGAAAGATGAGAAGTCTTACAGTAAAAATATATCTAAACAACTAAAAGACATACAAGAACGTTGGCATAAGATGCAAGAGACCGGAAGGTCCAGAATAGCAAAGATTAACGAGCTCCTGGAAACGATATCTCAACTAGAAGAACGGCTTACTGAAATCAGGTTAAAACTACATTCCATAGAATCTAACTTAACTACATCTGTTGTAATAGAATACCTGACGACTAGAACTGTTGACGAGAAATTCAAAGATCGGGATGACATCCATAAGAACATTGAAAACGAAAGCGGAGAGGTAGGGGAGACCCTGAATCTCTGCGAGCTCGTGTTCAACGACCCTGACGTCCTAAAAGGAAACTTTGACCTCCGCAACCTCCACACCGGTGTAGACATCGTCGAAAAGAAATGGAAGAACATCTGTGAGATGTCCGAACAACGGAAGAACGCGCTCAAAGAGATCCGCAAATCTGCTGAACTAGCCAACTCACTCCTACCGAAAGTTGAGAAGAAGCTCGACTCTATAGAGAGGAGAGTGGAGAAGATTGAGACAAGGAAGCAGCGCGGCGAGCCTGAAGACGAAAGCGTGTCTAAAGCTGTCATTAAAGATTTGGAGAGTATCGAAGGTGATGTGAAGCGGTTAGAAGATGCTTACAGCCGGATAGCTTCAGCCCGAGGAGTGGAGCTGCGAGGGTCGGGCGCCGACGAGGCCGCGCGGCTGCGGGCCGGCGTGCGGCGCTGGCAGCAGCTGCGCGCGCGGCTGGACGCGGCCGGGGCAGACGCGCACAGGCAGTTCGTGGGCGCGCACGGCACCGCCGTGGTGGCGCTGGCAGAGGCCGATGTACGGCTCACGAGAGCGCTGCATCTAGCGCCTACGCCTCTCGACAAAGTCAGCACTTTGAAAGAACTAGATGTAAGTAGTTTTACTAATTTTACTCTTTCGTAGATACCTTATTGGGCTACTAAAAATAATTCTGCTAAAAGCTAGAGCTCTGCTAATTAAATACTTCAATTCTTATTAATTTTGTT
Source organism: Agrotis clavis (assembly GCA_954870645.1). Classification (NCBI taxonomy): domain Eukaryota; kingdom Metazoa; phylum Arthropoda; class Insecta; order Lepidoptera; family Noctuidae; genus Agrotis; species Agrotis clavis. The sequence goes on from OX940922.1 coordinate 25,818,839, forward strand.
GGTAACTATTCCACTTCTATATCCAAAGAAGAACGTACAATATATTAGACTCCTGTCTATTCAATTTATGAAAAAAGTGTTCTATAATATTTAACAAAAGTTGAGAATATTATCATAATATTATTATACCCCATCACATGAAACTTCACTTATTATCTCTAGGGTGTGGAACAAGAGCTCCTAGAATGTCAGTCTCTGGTTGAGGACGCGGACCGTCTGGCGGCCGCAGTGTCCACTGTGTCCGGAGTGTCCCACATGGTGGCGGAGTACCGCGCGCTGTTCGCTGACGTCAGGACCAGGCTGGACCTGGCCCGGGCTGAGGTCGTCGGCGATGTGGATTCTGCTGTACAGGTGAGGAATTATACTAGCTTAGAAATCACAAATAATAGGCAACGAATATTAAGCATTGAACTTAATCAAACAGTTGGATTGGATGTGAAGCTTAAAATGGTGACAAAACTTGACCATAGCAAGATCCCAAAAATTATCATTATGCTGTCTCTGACAAACTTGTTCATCGTGGAATTCAACCCTATCTTGATTCCCATGAAGATTTAAGATTCAATTGAAGGAGATATTAATATGCCTTCTATTTTCTTAAACCAGGTGGACACCCTCAAATGGGAGACAGACGCTTCCCTTCAAGTAGACACCCTCACGTCCAAGGAGACCTACCGAGCGGAACTAGCGATCGCCGTAAAAGAAACCTCGGAGGCTCTCGAGGCCCTCCGCCTGTCCCTCCAGTCACAACCCAACGACAAGGCGAGCAGTGACGAACTGGCTACTGCCGCCAAAGAAATTGCCAAAGCTGGTGCCAAACCTGGACAAACATTGGAGCTGGCCAAACATTTGTCTGAACTCCTCCTGACAGAATGTGACGCGACTGAAGACGAGGCCATGCTTAAAGAAGTAGAATCTCTCTCCCTGACCTACGAAGACTTACTCAGTCAAGCGAAGAAACGGGAACTACAAATCAACAACTTGAGGTGAGTGTTCACGTAACCTGTCAAAATGCACGCAATTATAGATCGTGGCTATCTGTAATTATGTGCGATTTCGGCGTCTGGTTTAATTTGATATGTAAGATCTAACGGTTTTCTTCGGACATTTCATGTAGTTGACTGAGTATAGAAATGCTTTGAGTGATGTTGATTTTTTATGTTGTAATACTTCTGTTTCTGACTTTAAATCAGTTCCTCGCCCGACCTACCAAAAAGCTTCTCTTCTTGACTTTTCAAAATCTTTTCATATTTATTTCCCAGCTTTTAACTTCCCATCTTCAATTTCATAGGCGTATGATTCTTTGGCACGCGTAGTTTTCTTATTTTGCATGGCCATTTTATTTTGCTCGGCCATCTTAGAATTATTTTCTAGCGTTGATTTTTTTCCCCTCTGCATTCGAATGCTATCTCAATTTTCTTGCAGTCTATGGTCCTATACATTTTTAATCGAAAAAAGAAGGATTTTCTCAAGTCGACATGCACCTCAATTTTTTCTATCTATGGCCACATAAAAGTTTTTAGCTAAGTTTTTAGTCTTCATTCAAGCCTGCTCATTTGCAATAGTCATTATATGAAATGTCCCTGTATTAAAGTCTTCAATGTTGTTATTTGATGATTGTTATATGGTAGCACTTATAGCACTGTTTGGCAACTGGTGACGGGGCTTAAAGCTGTTTTAAAACAGTGGATACTGTATCGGTGACATGCAGTTGGCAACACAGTCCATAATACAAAATGGACGGACCAAAAAATTAAAAGTAGAAACTTTGACATGAATTTGTGTAGCTGACTGTACAATATTTCTTGCATTATACACAAAAATGTAAACGGTATATTATTTATATCACTGATTCGATATCATGATTATAAATTAAGAATTAAATTCAGTAGTTGTAAATAAACCAAGAGAGATAAAAATATAAGTTGTACTCAAAATGCCGAGGAGTGCACAGACTAAGTGATAAAATATAGATACGCCATGATTTTTTCATTCTTTTATACCTAATTATCACATCAAAATTGACGTCCTTTCAGAAGAACTAAGAAGAGTATTTTATTATTTTATGTCTACTTCAGTAAGTCCTTTTTAAAGCCCTTATTTCACACACCCATTCTACTCTTATTTTCTCTCAACTTTTATCTTTTTCACTGTAAACGTTTAGCACTAAATGTACCACTCTGTAAGGCATCGTTCACACTGGCGTATCAGTTTTATCACGGGTCGTGTCACGTGTGTAACAGCTTCCTAACCCGGCATGCTCTAAACACATGCGTTTTTGGTCCTATAGGTTGCCCCACTCAGCATCGTACGCGCTTACGTGCGAACAGTGAGTACTGCTTACCTAATATTTGTAGTTTTTATTTATTTTTCTATACATTTCTGCTACAATATATTGGGATATTTTTAAGAATATGTAGTTTGTTTTCGTATTAGAATTAACAGTAGTAATTAATTGTAATTTTAGTGGATAAGAAATAAAAAATTCCCTTATAACACACATCACTAAATAATCTTAAGGCTACACAAAAAAGAAAAAATATTTCTGTCATTAATTTAAACAGAGATAAAATGACTTTTTAAAAGTTGAAAAGTATTAAGTTGTCCTATCTATTTTTTTAGTCTTTGACAACTAATTATAGTGTAGCAGAAATGCATACGACATTGCATGATGTGATATTAATCAGTATTATAGTAGTTTTAGAAATAATTACACAATTATTTATTGATGTATCTGCACTGCACTTTACACAAAATTTTATATTATTAGCTTTATAGTGTGGGAGTATATTGTATGTGTAGTTGTATGTTTGTGTTTGATACAAATTTTTGTATCGCTTTTATTTAGAATTTAGCTTTATTGGAAAAAAACTGTGACGTTGGAATTCTTAATTTGTTTAGATGTCAACAAAAAGCTTTACTTTTTAAATACATTATTCTATTCGTAAATGAAGAAAATAATAGATATTCTATTCAAAATATTGTTTGGCATCTTGTTGAAATCTAATCCATTTTCTCTAAAACATCAATATTATTAATGCTTGATAAGTTATCTGGACATCCTTAACTAAAACATTTACCTCATATACCTAAATTCTTTCTATTCAATGTTTTGGTCCCAAGTGGTGTTACGAACTACTTTTTTTTTTCTGGTTTTATTGAGCCGTCATATCGAACCTGAATACAGGTTTCGATGTGCTACCAAGAACCAACATTTCAGTTAAGGTTCGCGTTATCGCCACTAAGCAACACTGAACCTTTTGCACTAAGCGAGCATGTTCATGACGCGATACGTGCGATTTGCAATAACTACTAACTTGAAATGTAAATCGTCCTTGCTACTACGATATAATGATGTAATTTGACTGACTTACGTCGTCGTCGTGGCGAGCGTGTTTTGTTTTTAGATAAACGCACGTAAGTTAATGTAGTGGTAAGGATGATTTTCACTTGTATTTGAAATCGGTCAAATTGTGTCACATCGCTTCATTAGCAAGCTCGCTTAATTGGCAAAATGCTAGTCGTAACCACCACCATTGCCATAACACGTGATGTACAAATGCTACCTCTCCGTGTAGCGAGTCCGGCCGGCTGACGTGTCCGCTGTGCTCGGAGCGGAACTGGAAGCAGCTCGACAACGACCTGTGGAGGCTGGAGCAGTGGCTGCAGTTCGCTGAGGCCACCGACGACGCCCGGACAGGCCCGCCCGAGCAGTACGACGCGCTCGAGGATGTTATACAGGTGAGAGGGCTCTTTTAATAATATACAAGCTGCTGGCAACTTATCTTCCGATAAAAACTGGTTTCACATAGCTTTAGATGGAGATAAATAAATAAGAGTGGGGTCTTTTTTGACAGTACAGAAAAAAAATGGTGACTAATGATGCTATGCACATTTATATTATTATCAGCTACATGAAAAATTTCTCTACCATCTTCCAGGACCATCGTGAATTCCTCCTGGACTTAGACTCGCACAAATCCATCGTGGTATCGTTGAACGTGGTGGGCACCCACGTGGCCGCCCACGCGCGCTCCGCGGCCGCCGCCGAGCGAGTGCGAGCTCGACTGGCCGCCGCCAACCAGCGGTGGGACACCGCCTGCAGGAGAGCACACGACTGGCAGGCGCAGCTGCAGCGAGCGCTGCTGCACAACAGGCAGTTCCACGACATCGTGGTGGAGCTGGTCGCACAGCTAGCGGCAGCTGAAAGAACCGTCAGAGCACGAGAACCACTCCGCCTTGGACGTGCTCCCGCGGAGTTACAGCGAGATTTCCGGCGATTTGCTGAACTAAGAGATGAATTACGAAGAGCAGAGCCTCGTGTTCTGGCGCTACATGAAGCTGCGGCGCTGCTGTCCCCGGGCGCCGGGCCGCACACGCGGCTGGCCGAGCTGCGCCTGCGCCTGCAGTCTCTCCGCAAGTTGTGCTCGGTGTACGCTCTGAAGCTGGGCGCGGCGCTCGCGAGGCGGCCGGCGAGCAGCACGCACGCGCTCGCTGCTGCCGCCGCCACACTGGCGCCACAGGTGAGCTGGAACACAACCACTATGAACTATAATAACTGTAGTATACAAAAGCAAGATACAACTAAATAAACCTACAATACGTCGCTACTTATAAGGCACATAGTTTTTGATCGTTTTGATACAGTGTGCTACAAATATTTATAATAACATTATGCACATACGATTTTGCAGTTCTTTTTGGCAAACCAAACTGATCAGAACACGTATGTAGCAATAAAGTTCTTGTCCAAAATTTAAGTGTCTGAATCACAAGCATTTTAATTTACAAAAAAAAACCATGCTTGAAAATGCCGTTGTGTACTACATAACAATAAAATTAAACCCACACAACCTTAAAGACTTACAAAACAGAAATATAAATACTAAGACCTAATGAAAAGCAGAAAAAAATAAAGAATAAATTCTAACATAGTATGTTGCCTCACCCACGCTTCACCTGCCATAGCACAGTAACGGCAGACACCGAGCAAGCTTTGATTTTGTTTTAGAACACGATGTGTAACACGAACTGTAACGCATAATGTAACTGATACTGTAACAAGTTCACTGACAATTGAAATAGAACATGGATAAAATATATGAGTCAATAGACGAATTGAGATATTTTGATGATATAGTAGTAAAATTATTTGAATTTGAAATGCAAACACTACACTAATTCTGTAAACAGAGTACCTTTAAAAATTAAAAATTCTAAAACTATCCAGAAAATATTGCCCTTTAGAGTTAAATAATATTGAAATCTATTTTATTGAGCATCGACCACAACATTTGCTTGGTCAACTCACCGCCATTTTGATTTCTGGTTCCCTTCAATGTTATTAAATGGCGATTAATTATCGATTTAATGTCAAACCCCATCTTTAATTAGGTACTACCTATACCACCTAACCTTTAGTTTATATTACAATATTGTAATAATGTCAATCTAGTAACAAATTCCTCTCCCCTGTTATGCAGAGGCCACACTAACGGGGCATGCTATTAGTTTTCGCGATAATAGACTTTAACAGCCTTACTACAAACAGTTAAACATCTGTTAAACACTTGTCAAAAAAAAGTGTAACTGCAAAACGGATCTTATATCAACACTTATGTATATATTCTTTATTGTGCACAAAAATTTAAAATAAAAACCAACTTAAAATTACATTCACAAAGGTGAGCTTATCTCTATAAAGAGATCTCTTCCAGCCAACCTGTAAAACTGATTTGAGATGATGATACACGGGGACAAGATAGTACACAGAATTATTAATACGTAATTAGTTATACATATTCATACATACTATTATATATATCACAAAATATATACATACATATATTATACATAATAAAATATATATATACATACATAACTATCAAGATATTTGCGAAAGGAAGTGCTCTTTCAGTCTATTTTTAAATGATGTTACCGAGGGAGAGTCTTGGATTGCCTTTGGTAGCCTGTTCCAAAGTTGTGTAGCTCGATAAGTATAGGAGTTAAAAAAGAATTTTGTATTAGCTCTAGGACACTCAAGTACCTTGGTGTTACATGCGCGCCTAGGCCGGGGATTAGGAGGTAGTAAGCGGAACCGGGAGCGAAGATAGTCAGGAGTGGACGGGTCTTTGAGGATTTTGTAGAGAACAGATAGGATGTGCACATCACGACGAAGTCGGATAGGGAGCCATTTTAACTGAGCACGAAAATTAGAGACATGGTCATATTTGCGAAGTCCGAAAATAAACCGAATAGCAAGATTTTGTAGACGCTCAAGTTTATTTAGAAGCTCCTCTGTCACATCCAAGTAACACACATCAGCATAATCAAGAATTGGAAGGAGAAGTGATTGAGCAAGCATGATTTTAGTTTGCAAAGGCAGGAAGGTCTGGAGTCGTTTGAGAGAATGGTAAGAATAATGCATGCGCCTGCTCACCTCGCTAACCTGCGCTGACCAGGATAAGTGACAGTCGAAAATCACTCCCAAGTTTTTTGCCTTATCCGTATATGGGATACAGATGCCATTATAATAAACTTTGTGGTTGTCAGTTATTACAAGCCTACTTCTAAGTCTACTGCTTCCTACGATCATAGCTTGTGATTTAGTGGGATTAACTAACAACCCAAAGTTACGAGCCCATACCTTTATGGCTGAAAGGTCAGAATTTATGACCTGAATCGCCTCGGAAAATTCAGACAAAGAAAAGTGTCTGTAAATTTGTAAATCATCTGCATACAAATGGAAGGGAGAAGATATTACTCGGGAAATATTATTTATAAAAATAGAAAAAAGTAATGGAGAAAGAACGCCGCCTTGCGGAACACCAGCAGTGAGATTCAACCAGTCCGACGTTAAGTCGTCGGTTTTCACACACTGCTGGCGACCATGAAGATAAGACCGAAACCAATTAATCACAGAAGGAGCAATGTTAAGAGAGCTTAGGGTACCAAGGAGCATATCAAAGTCAACTGAGTTAAATGCATTACTGAAGTCAAGCAGAGTCATAACAGTCAGTTTAGTGTTATCCATTGCGTGGCGAATATCCTCTGTGACATTCAGCAACGCACTAACCGTACTATGAGAAGGACGGAAACCGGACTGGAAAGGACAGAGTAGGTTATTGGAAGTAAGATAGGAGTAGAGCTGTTTGTGAACAACACTTTCAAGTACTTTCGAAAGTACAGGAAGGATTGAGATGGGACGGTATTCGGAAAGGGAAGTTGGATTGGAGGTTTTGGGTAGTGGGATCACAAATGCCTTTTTCCAGGAAGAAGGAAAGACATTAGCCCACAGTGAAAAATTTATTATGTGAGTGATAGAAGGCAAAATGCTTCCTAAAACCGGAAGGAGCATGTCAAGACTCAGCTCGTCACTACCCACTGCCTTTGTAGAGATGGAAAGGATACTCTTCTTAACATTGTCTTCCGTGACTGGATGGAATGTAAATTGAGTGCAGTCAGGTGGGTCAAGGCTAGAAAGGTAAGAAAGAGATGATGTTTTTGTAAATGCATCTAATGAAACAGGGGGGGTAGTGAAGTGTTTGTTCAGAGCATTTAGATCCATGGTACCATTAGTAGCATCCATGGCCTTGCCCACACCTAATGACTTTAAGAATCTCCAGGATAGAGCCTGAGAAAGATTTTCCAAATTTGAGTGAATGTAACGACGTTTTGCATCCCTACACAATCTGTTGCAGATGTTACGTAATTTTTTATAAGCTGTTACACTATCGTCCGAAGGATCCTTCTTAAGTTTACACTTAGCTTTATCCCTTTTTGCCATAGCCTTCTTAATATTAGGAGTCAGCCAGGGAGCAGGAGCATGCTTCACACGAACAGGTCTAACTGGTGCATGAGCATCGAATAGATTGGTGATAATTAAATTAAAGGCAGAAACTTTGGCATCAACATCATCCGCTGTCAATACCGGCGACCAGTCGATGCTCTCTGCATCTTCTCTCAAACGGTCCAGGTCCATATCACGAAAATTACGTTGGAAAATGACTTTACTTTTGATCTTAGGAGGTCGCACTTTATACGCAAGAAAAATTAAATCGTGATACGAGAAAGGGGCCATCATTTGTCCGTGCGTGATGACTGAATCCGGCTTGGAGACGATCATAACGTCGAGCAATGATGGCCTGCAATTTGGAAGATGATGTGTTGCTGAAAGTGGGAGAACGTGTAAATTTAAAGAAGAGGTTAAAGAAAGAAGCTTTTGAGACCTGGAATCATCCTTCAAAATACAAGTATTTAGGTCACCCATGATTATGACATGTTCATAAAGTGTACCAAACTGTTCCAGAATAGACTCTAACGTGGGGAAGTACATCACTTTATCATTTGGACTATATACAACACCAAGTAAAACTTTTTTGTGGTTTACGATGATTTCCAGAAAGAGATATTCAAGAGATCCAGAATATTGAGAGGGAGAATGACTAATTAGGTCGGCAGGGATGTCACCGCGCAGGTAGATACCAACCCCGCCACCACCCGCGCCAACACGGTCATTACGAAAGAGCCGAAAACCTGGCAGTCCAAAAGATGTGGAAGGAAGAGAAGGCTTGAGCCAAGTTTCTGAAATTAAAATTGCATCAACTACAGTGTCACTAAAGGATGTGAGAAGATCGTTGTAATGAGCTGGAACGCTCTGAGCATTAATGTGCACTAAGGATAGGAATTTTGAGCTACACTGAAAAACTGAAGACAGTTTTTCTCCTAAAGGCTCTGAGTCGGTAAGAGAAGAGCTAGAGTCACTTTGAGCACTGATATATTCGTCATCAGAGGACGAGCAAGAGAAATATTCGTTTAACATATAAATAAAATAAATATATTTAAATATCTATGTATACTTTTGGACAAAACAAAAAATACCTAAATAAATACCTTTGACTAAAACCTACCAGCTACAAGTTGACTGAAATAGATTATCGAAATCACATTATCTAAAAGTAAAAAAAAATACAACAATCAACTGAACACTAAATGTACAAAAAAAAAAAAAAAAAAACAGCTGCGAATCAAAAACAATATTGCGTGCAAAAACATAATTCGTGCAACGGAACGTTAAAAACATCTAAAAAGTTGCGTTCCGAGAGACATTAATTTGAAAATATTTGTGGCAGTTGTGGTACAAAAATGAAAAAATAAAAAAAAAAAGAGGATGGCTTGTGCCCACAGATCTAAAGCATGAACCGGGCCCTCAATAATAAAATAATACAGAAAAACATATAATTATTATTAAGAATAAATTGTTATATATTCTAGAAAAAGAGAAGTAAAGTATTAGTACATAAATGTGTGTCTTACTGGAAAGAGACAGATGTATGCAAAGTATAGATGATGAGTATTGAAATAGGCAAACAATGCTCAGTCCATGCTCCATATCCACGTTCACAACCATTAGGAACACAGCCACAACCAATCTGTCAAACACTACGTCAACGTCAGTACAAAATTGACAATTTGATAATCTGCAGAGAAAATCTAAACAATCGCGAAACATATGTTCTACCCTTAAAATTGTTCACAATACTGAGCATTTATTATTAGATTACACACGAATTACGAGAACACGGCATATAAGTTTCATATTGGAGTGAAAAACATAATATAGTGAACTGTTATAAAAAGACAAAACCACTTTAGCTGCCAGTTTCTTTTGCTGCAACGTATTTGTCAGGATACTGTTTTATAAGCTGCTGAAGCTCAGATGAAGTGACCAGTTTCTTACGTGTCTTATCTGGAAGCAAGATCACAATAACGCCGTCCGACGACCAGCATTTCTTCATTCCAAAATGGTCTCTAGCCGCGGAGAAAACGTCTTGTCGCGACTTTGTGAGGAACTCCGAAATAGACACTTTGGAGCCCTTCAGCTTCGTTTTGGCATTCCAAACTACTGAACGCTGCATAGCATTAGCGAAACGTACCAGAATAGGGCGATTTCTGTCCTTTTTAACGCCCAAACGATGACTTAACTCGATCGCATCAGCGCTGACGGACGACAACTTCATTTGGTCACATATTATGTTGCGAACTTTTTGTGAGACATCCTCAGCGTCCACCTCAGGAACCCCATGAAGAAGTAGGACCTTTCTACGGGAATGTGTTTCCAGGCGATCCAATCCATTTACTAACAATTCCAACTGAGTTCTCAACATTCCCAGGGTGGTTAACACAGTGGATTTAAAACTGAGATAGTCCGCCGAAAGGACTTTCACTGTTGGTGTACCTGCAGAAGCCGCTCCCTGCTGATTCCTCTCGAACTCTGACATCCGAGAGTCCATCCACTCAGCAAGCTCGTCCATACTTTTCGCAAGTAGTGCAGTGTTGTCCATTATGAAGATGTTCAGTGATGTTACAGAAGTCACAAGGGTGTGGAAATTAATTAAATGTAGTGGTGATAAGTCAACTTGTGAACTTGGTAAGGTTTTATGACATTGATATTAAATTAACTATTTAATTTTAATTATAATAACAGGAGCTAAAAAATTTGCTGTTGTCACTTTCCTGTCTACCCGACTTTTTACCACTTATGTAACACTTTTTATAGACAAATGTTCAACAGATGTTTAACTTTTTGCAGAAATACTGTAATATTCGTATCATCGCGATAATCAACGGCATTTCCCGTTTAGTGTTTCCCTAGCATAGCATTATAAAGTAAATAATTAACATAGACGTTCCCAGTATTCTGTGCAGTGTTTGCAGTAGTAGGTCCTACCACAATGTAGTCGCTTGGCACCGTATGTTGACGTATTTTGTTATTCGTAGCTAATGGAGGACGACGACGACGAACTGTCGAGCTTGCAACTGCCGCCGCTCGACGAGTCACAGTAAGTACTCCTGCTACACACACTACCAGCGATTGAAACACTTGTGAAATTCTTGATAATGTATTTTGAAAATATTTTCATTTTTCTATGACAAATTATTCTATCTCAATTAGTTTTTGCCAAGTTTTTTTAGACCATCAAAAGGGCTGAATTCAAACTGCTTATTCTAATATTTAGAGATGTAGGTACCTACCATAATGGTTGAATCCGATTTTTTTTTTAATTCGCCAACTTTGAGGATTGAATATTCCCAGTGTGTTCATAAAACACTATGAATAAAGTATTGTTTGACAACATTGTCAAAAAAAGATTCAAGTTTTATATTGTACCTTGGAAAATTTCAATTTACCACTGTCTGTTTGATACAAAACTCACTTGAACAAAATGCATAGAATAGATAATGCAAAATGTAAAAAAATAATAATCGATTTCAAAAGCGTTTCATCGCTTCAATATGATTTGAATGCCTAACCACCTCTTATTTTGCGTAACCGTTTTCTAATGTAGTCTAGACTTACTATTTCTATTACTTAATTTGTTTTTTCCTGTAAATGACGTACCTTTAATCAGTTAAATAAATAATATCTTCAAATTCTATTTTCTGTGACTTTTTCTCTTGTTTTTTCTACTTCAAATTCTCTTTCGAATTGTTCACACGAAAAAGATCTTTTGCAATTGAAGTTTGCATTTAAATAAGTATTTAAACTGTTTACAATGTAATTGTTTCACATCAGGGGGGGTCTACTGTCTTAGTCATTTAACGAAAATACGGGCGCGGGCCGAACATTTTGAGTGATCCCTACTCCATTAGTTCTGATTTTCTATATTTTGAACGAATTGCTAACTGCAGAATCATGTTGTAACTATGTAGTTTGTGTCAGTAACTAATTTTCTTCTTAATAAAGAGTAAGAACTGCCCGAAACATCGGCTGACGCTACGGGTTTCGTGCTTAGATAGGTAGTAGTACCCCACTCTCAAAAGACGACGAAAGGTGAAAGGTTCCAAGGATCAAAAAAGTATAACTTCAACTTTCTTTCTAAGACTTTTTTTTTTCAAAATACTACCAAACTTCAACTGCAAAAGAGCCAACAAAAACAGTAACCAGTTAGTAACAGTGTGACTCACCTCCACAGCCCGGTAGTGGATGAAGAAGAAGACACGAGCTCGGAGGGCGCCCTGTTCGGCATGGGGCGCGGGCTGCGCTTCGTGTGCCGCGTGGCGCGCGCCTCGCTGCCCTTCCAGGCGCTGCTGCTGCTGCTGCTGGGCGCGGCCGCGCTGGCGCCGCACGCGAGCTCCGACTGCCGCCGCGGCCCGCTGCAGCTGGACCCCGTGCTGCGCTACCCCGACGGGCCGCCGCCGCTGTGAGCCCCGCGCCCCCCGCGCCCTCCCCGCGGCACCCCGCCCCCGCACAGTGGTGGGGTGCTGCAGCACGTCGCCCCGACCTCTCTCGTCACACTATAATATATTTCAAGCCGAGAGCGGTCGGTCGCGGCGCATCTCCGCGCCATCGAACACATTCCATCGAGCCGCCCTGCGCTCCGACATGTATCATTCGCATCAGCGCTACGTTACTTAATTATTAGCTAGTAAGGACTGTTTATAAAACGTCGAAAATAAAGCCTTTGCATTGATTCAATTTGTGCTTTTATTTTACATTTATTTATATTTCTTATCACATCTTACATAATAATATGGAATAACTCACATGATAATAGTTCATAGACTACAAACCTGCACTTTTCACTGTGTAAAGCTCGAAGCCTGATATTCTCCCTAATTAAATGACAATAAATACCTAAGTATTATAAATCGCACATCAATCTATAAAGTCCACACACAATCACTATTTTTCACTTTAAAGTTTGAGTGATGCCTGAAACAAACAGGTGTTTATAATTAAAACCCGAACAATTTCGTATTAGTAATAGGTACGATCCTATAAGAGCCTATACATCTGTCCTTCGAACCGGATTCCCGAATTTAAATGATAGTTAAAAGAAAATGCAAAATAATAATTGCGCACTGGCTCCAAAAAGGAAAGGAACGACAAAAACTCATTCAATTATAATAATTGAATGATATATCAAAAAAAAAAAAAAAACATTTTTGTGCTACCTGACCATTCTTAGAGGCTTTGTAACTTTACAATCTCCACCACAAATAGCAGAAATTTCGCCATCATTCATAACTAACAAAGGGAAAATTCACCAATTAAATTAATAACTAAGTGGCAATGTTCCCAAAAATGCCGGTGACAGGGTTTGAACCGGCTTGGCTAAGCTAATCAAATTGCACTAAACTCACACTAAGCAGCATGTGAGTTTCTATGTTTGTAAACGCACCCATCACACAGACGAAATTCCAAGAGAAGATCAATGATTAAAAAAAATAATAGGAAAACATCAGAATAGACTTACTAAGACAAATAAGGATAGCTGGTCCTAGTTCTGAGGTAGGATTGTCTTCGTCTTGTGCGGCGGCGGTGGTGCCAGTTGGCGCAGTAGCTGCCGCCGGCCGCCACGCCCGCGCTCGTGCTGGACCCAGCATGCAGCTCGTCGTGACTCGAAGTAGGACTCGGCTGGAACGCAAAATGCCGATTTGTCACCTTTTTAGAAACATTTATTATTAGTGTGGTAATATCATTTGAGTCCTCCCACCCAAGGAACGGCGGGAGGGACTGTCAGACTCGTACTGAATAAGGGCGATTACATAGATCAGTTTTTTTCCATTCGGAAATTCGAAATTCATTTTATTCAACACATACAAAATATGCACACACATTTGTATAATTCACTGTGTTCGGATAGAAAACGGATCAGGATTCCTGATCGGGAAAAGCGATGTGATCACCACACCACGACACCACGGTGTCCTTCAATAGCCCTTTACGTTCCCGGGGTTCCGCGACCACCTTTCAAGAAACATATAATTATATTATTTAATTCCGTGTTAACGAGCTTGATCATGACGCGATGCGATGCAATTCGACAGATTTCAAGTATCTACAAGTGAAAATCATCCTTACCAATATAGGGTGATTGGTAATTACTGTACGAAACTTAAACCATGGACCTAAAAAAAAAGGCGGACGGAACTTCACTAAGAAAAAAGTGAAGCACCACAATGGCGGATGCTTATGTATGTGTGCGTTTGTATAGGGATGCCAGATGAAGGAAAAAATTACCCATTTTTAAACAATATTTTATGATCTCCCTTGAACTTAAGTTTCATTACAATTTTTTTGTTACGGATATCTTTTTTTAAATAAAGGTAAAATAATTTAAACACATTGGATATTAAAATATTTGCAACTCGTTTAATGTTAATAAAGTTTTACAATCCCTTTTGGTGATTAAAATTTTTGTAGACTTGTCTTTTGCTATCGACACATCTAGAAATCCCTTCTAATTTACTTATGTGGTGAAAACGAATGTTTAAGTATTTTTCGGCTATAAATATTTAATTAAAGCTATTTTATGTTCCATTCCTACACTTCTACATTCCTATTCCATGTCTACACTCCCTTATTATTATTACCGACTTCAAAAAAAAGGAGGTTATCAATGGGGAAGGCAAGTGTCAAATTGACAAGTGACAGTTTGGTCCCAAAAGAACTGTCAAATCAAAGGAATTTTCTGATAAAAAACGATTTATTGATGTAAAATGACTAGATGTTGTGTAAAAAGCTGTAAAAATGATGGAACATACAAATTTTCGACAATTCACACTATCAAGAAATAATGGATAGACTATCAAGAAATAATGGATAGCTGCTGTGCCTGCCTTGAGAACAAAAATTGTATTATAACTAAGGAAAAGCTATAAAATAAACAAATATCCACCCTTGCGAAGCCGAGACAGGCCGTTAGTTGAGTTTATTAATGCAATTCTATGATTATACTATAGCTAAACAATCGAATACACTTTTTAAAATAACATCTACTTTTCTATTGGAGGTTAAGTACCAGTATTGTATCGCTCTTTAAATCATGAAATGGTTCGTCTGGTGGGAGGATTATCACCTGGAACGAGTTTAGTGATTGTTGTGGTGTTAAGAAATTAAATATATTGTGATATTTCTCGAATCTAAATAGAAAAAGGGGTAAAATTACTGACTTAAAACATTATGATATTTTATCAAAATAGAAAGTTAGGAGCAGCATTATATTCTTGGTAGAGGAGAAGACAGGTAAAACATACCTAAACACAAAAATTTAAACCTCAACTACAAGTAATTCTGGATTTAATACGGTAAAAACAAATGTACAACCACTCAATTAAATCACTTTTTTCCCTCTTGTAGGTGCACCGCGGCGTCTGAGTTCTTCTTTTATTAAATGCACGTGCATTGACGAATAATTTTCCATATTTGTTTTGTATTTATACTCAATTTTTATAATAATAAATCTTGTTTGTTTTTTGTACAAGGTAGACAGTAATCTGACGTGGGGACCAACTATCGCAGCGCCATCTACGATTAGCTTTGAGTTGCCATCCCCATTCGACCCGTATGTATGTAATATTATCAGAACTGCCCAGTTTTCGCATATGTTAGTCTATATCAGTGTCTGAACAAATGTACCAAATTTCATAAGTGTATGTATGTATGTATGTTTTTATGTTTGTGCACGCATATCTCCGGAACCACAAGTCCGATTTAAGTAATTCTTTTTTTTTGTACTAGGTGTTATTCAACTTAGGGTACAGTGTAAGTTTCATCAAAATCGGTTCAGTAGTTTTAGAGATATAGATTTTTTCGTTGTGATGGATTGCAAGATTAGTGCAC
This sequence comes from Agrotis clavis, assembly GCA_954870645.1. Taxonomy (NCBI): domain Eukaryota; kingdom Metazoa; phylum Arthropoda; class Insecta; order Lepidoptera; family Noctuidae; genus Agrotis; species Agrotis clavis. Next base: position 25,834,467 of record OX940922.1, read on the forward strand.
CTCAGTGAGAAAACTTTGTATTTTTCAAGAATTTGGGTTGAATATTTAATAAAAATAAACTAAAAAGGGTAAAATAAAAACTTTTTAAAAAAAAGTACCGACTTCAAAAACAAATACAAAAAAGTTTAAAATAACCTTTCTTTCGGAAGTCGGTGGCAATAGTCAATGAAATAATAAAAATCAAAGCCACCGACTTCCGAAAGAAAGATTATTTTAAACTTTTTTGTATTTGTTTTTGAAGTCGGTACTTTTTTTTAAAAAGTTTTTTATACAATCATTTTTCCATGCATCATTTGCCGAGGGAAATCTGTAAAAATACAGAAGAATACAATAACGATAAATAGTAACATAAAATATAAATCTCCCAATTTTAAAATAATTTGAACCTTTAAATAGTTGCAACACTGATTGATTTCGAGATGTTTATTAAATTTATTGACGTAAAATCGAGAAATAAGCTTCAAAATGACATGCTTAACTATGAAAAGTGATCCCCTGGCTTTTTTAATTGAACTACTATGGTTTAGACAACTTTTTGCAACACATGACGGCATACTTTGAGTTTTATTAGACAAAATAACGCCGATTAACACGCGAGCGTCGTTCGAAGCGTAATGGCCGACGGCTGACTTACTATGGTGTGAATGTGTGCGCGCTGGCTTGTGTGGACAAGCGCACTGACTTACTATGGGTGCTTCAATTGTTTCTTAGTGAAGTTCCGTCCGCCTTTTTTTTTAGGTCCATGACTTAAACACGTGATTGTGCTCATGATAACCAACAACTTTTACTATGGGAACAAACCTGAAATCACGAAAAAAATATCAGCTGTTCAGTACATTTATGTTTGCTTAATGTAAACAGCTGATATTCCTTTCGAGTTTTCAGGTTTGTTCCCATAGTAAATGTTCTTGATAAGCACAATCACGTGTTTAAGTATCGTTCACTAATTACCAGTCACCCTATATAAACATAAATCGTGCTGATAACTACTACTACTGGTAGATGAAAAACAAAACACGCTCGACACGACGACGTAAGTCAGTCGAATTGCATCATTATATCGTAGTAACAAGGACAATATTTTATTGAGTGGAAATTACAAATCTCACGAATCAAAAGAGCTAGCTCGCTTCACTATTAATTTATCTAATATCTTTAAACGAGCAATTCTCGTATACTTATATAGAATCAGGATCTCGGAAACGACTCCAAGGATTTTCATGAAAGTTACAGATTAGGGGTTTTTCGGCTCAAGGAATCGATTTATCAAGGTCCCAGGTTCGAGAAAAGCTCGGTTCCCAAGATATAGACATTTTAAAAGCCGAGCGAAGCTCGGTCAACCAGATATTTTTAGTTAAAGCTTCGGTCATACACACCGATTAATCGCTGTGAATTCTTACTTGATGTTTAGAGGCCGAAGGAACCTAATATCAGTGCTAATAATAATATTAAAAGGTCGACAACAGGTATAATTACACAATTGTAATTGTAATAAGGTCAATTCACATCTAGATGCGGCGTTTATACACGAAAAGATAAACATTTAACCGATGACATGACACAGCTCGGTGAAAAAACCATGATTTTGTACAGTTTCGACTCACTAGAGGGCGCTGTACAACGTCACGTTTCTGAATCACGGTGTTAAGATTCTCCGCGGCCGAACGACACTCGCGCGGTACTGTAGTGAATTCATACTTACCTGGCATAGGGGATACCGTGATCACGAAGGCGGTTCCCCCAGGGCGAGGCCTTTCCATTGCACTGCGGTTAGGTTGACCCCTGCGATTATCCCTAATGTGGATAACTCGGATGCGTAATTTTTGGTAGTGGGGACTGCGTACGCGCCGTCCCCTCAGAATTCTCTTATTATATTAACTTACCTTGTCATAGTTCCTCCTAATAGTCTTGGGCATTCTAGTTCACTACTGAGAGCGCTCAATCTAGTTCTGCTCTCTTAAACGAACTAGTTCGTTCTTCTAGTTCGTTAGTTCCTAGCTCGTAATAGAGACGTTCGCGAACTACACAAGACTAGTTCCTAACTGCTACTTGTTTATTATTAGACGTAAAAATCTTCGGCGCGAGTTTATCAATTTTATTCAAGCTTTTGGAAGACTAAACACAATTCTGCTATCTAACACAATCAGTAAACCGGCAGAGGTACCACAATGTACATACACAAAAAAAAACGCTGTACAAAGCCGAACCTCTCTTCCCATTCATTACTTTTGTAACTGTCTGGGATTGTAATCTTCTGTGTGCAATAAAAAAGCACAAAACAATCAGCCGGTTTTAACCCTCCAGTGCCGCTGCCGCTTTGCTCGCAGCAAATAATGAAAGTTGAAGAAATATTACCTACTCAACTTTTTAATTTTTAAAAATAATGTTGTTTTTAGGGTTCCGTAGTCAACAAGGAACCCTTATAGTTTCCTCATGTCCGTCCGTTCGTCCGTCCGTCTGTCCGCAGTTTAGCTCAGAGACGCACAGTACTAGACATCTGAACTTTGGTGTAAATATACGGATTTGCTGTGCCGAAAAAGTGGTAAAATAAAATAAAATCGTAAAATATATTTTTTATACCTTCTGTACACGTTAAGTGGGGATGTTTTTTTTTTCTCGCGTACCCCTTAGTGTGGGGTATCATTAAATAGGTCTTTAAAAAATATTGATAGTTTCCATTTACAATTACTTGATTAAAAAATTCGTTTGTGAAATATTAAGCTAAAAATTGCTCGACTCGAGTGTCCCCCCCCTCTACCAGCTAAACGGTTATGTTTGGGGGTGTGAAAAAATTCACAATAGTAGTATATTATAACGAAATTTAAAAGAAAATTATCATGACTAAGTAGGCTTTACAACTTTACGAGTAATAGTCGACCAACTTATAAAATGTACTTTGATAACAGTATCGGAGAACATGTTCTTCAACTGCAAATGTAAGTTTATTTTTACAGCTTTAATAGGTATGTTTTTACGGTATGTTTTTTGGGGATAGGTAGCTTTTTATCGTCAACTATTTTTAACTAACTTCAAAAAAAGGAGGAGGTTCTAAATTCGTCGTAATCTTTTTTAGGTATTTTCCCCGATTTCTCAAAGACTCCTGGATCGATTTTGAAAATTCTTCTTTTTAAAATTAAATTCAGCGAATCAGTTTAGGTAGTTCGCATAAGTATTTTGATGGGCAACTACGGAACCCTACACTGTGCGTGGCCCGACACGCACTTGGCCGGTTTTTTTAATTAAGTATTTTGTGTTTCTTCTCCAGTCAAATAAGTAGGTACTTCAAAAATATGTGAGTATTAAAACAAAATTATATAAATGTACAGCCAAAGTAATAAATCTAGTTATTGTACATAATATTTAACTCGTTTTTGTTCATAATAAATAACTACTCAATGTAGTGAAATTGATAAATGATACAGAATTAATCACAATGACTAGTAAGTTAAAGTGATAACTGACTTAGAATTAATCATTTATCAACTAGTTATTTGATATTATTATCTTAGATAAAGTAATATTAAAAAAAAAACGTGGGAAAAAGCATAGGTGCAGATTATAACTAGGTAATGTGTAGCTGAGCGTGTGATGATGATGTATAAAAATTATAATAGGCAATAAACAACGCAGGCGAAAAAAATCGTGTAAAGCATTAAAAGACACAAATAGAAAGATTTAGTCCAAAGATAAGTGAACAACTATGTACATGATACAGCTACGTAAATGTTTTATTTGTATTGTAATGTAATTTGGAACACAAAATTAAATTTAATTTTACTTTAGCATCTGGTTAATGTCTAAAACTTACGATCATCGTACTATAGTTTATGAATATTAGTACCGTGGATTATAACATTCGATTAGTCGAAATGCATTAATCGAATGGTCGTTATGCGATATTCAAATAATCGATTATCGATATTCCAATAGTCGATATGCGATATTCGATATTCGAATAATCGATTTCCAATGTTTCAATAGTCGATATGCGACATTCGATATTATTACAATAGTCAATATGCGATATTCGAAGTCGATATGCGATGTTCCATATTCGAATGAGATATTCGATGTTCAAATTATCGATAATGCGATATTCAATAATCGATTATTCGATATTCGAATCGCATATGCGATATTCGAAAATCTTTGCGGCATTGTCGTCCTTGCGTTACCTAGAAACTAAAACATCAATAGTGTAGTTCAGAGTTCATTCCATTTAAAATATCTACTCAAATCCCATTAGAAATATCTTCGCTATTACTAAAAATTATAATCAAACTAGCGACACGCCCCGGCTTCGCACGGGTGCAATGCTGATACTAAATACACTACAGAAAAACTGTGAACGTTGTATATAAAAACATAGCGGCCCGCTCCGGCTTCGCTGTGTGATTAAAATCGATCCAGTAGTTTTGATTTATTCATTACTGCCCGTGGCCCGCACGCGTTAAATTTGGAGTAAATCCCCCTTTCCCTATACCATGAAGATTTCCTGCTATCTTTGGAATATCCAAATTCATACACTACATTTTTACTTATTTACTTTTTACATTTCGACGGTTAACCACCAAGACCTCCTAACTGACATATTTTGACAAATTGGTTTTTTCGCGGATTCTCTTCTTAAATATTGTATCTCACCTAATAGAAAAATCTTCTATTTAAAATTCGTAATATTTCGGGTATTTTTACAATCATGGAATTATCTACTAACATTACGAGCGCGAACTTTGGTGGCATTTGCTGCTAACTTCAGCGTGTGCCTTACAATTTGCACGAATTCGTCGCATGTTCGCGCGCTCTCGGCCTTAAAAGTAAGTTTTATTGTATTTTTTGTTTAAATTAGTTAATTTTCCTTTATTAGACTTACATGCTAGTTTAATTCAAACGTTATTTCTGCGGTAGTAGTTTGTTCTTACTTATAAATCAGCCATAAATACGAAGTACGTAGATAGACGGTATTAGTAGTAACATTTTTTCGTATCTGTTCAGGATATTACGGTGTAGGTAGCAGTATTTAGGAGTTTTTATACTCAAATGTTTAAGTAATTAATTTAGATTTGTTTTAAGAAATGTGTTGTTTTTTATTTCAGGATGAGTTCTCTTTGATCAAGAAACTTGGTCAAACTTTATTTGGAGTCTGAAAAACAAGATGCAGATCCAAAACAATGCCAAAAGCCATCATCCACAGAGCTGCTCAAGGCAGAGGAACACCTGTCTTGATAGAGCTTGTAAAGCTCGACGTATTATTTTTCAAAAAGGGCGATAACACGCTTCTTAAGAACAACCGCCCCGTCTGACTTCTGGCCCATGTCTACAAGTTGTTTTCGAGAGTTATCTCGAAACGTCTCGCCCAAAAGTTCGATGACTTCCAGCCGCCACAGCAGGCCGGATTTCGAAAAGGCTACAGCACCGTGGACCCCATACGTACCCTCAGGCAAATAATCCAAAAGACCGAGGAATATAATCAGCCTCCCTCTGTGCCTAGCGTATGTGGACTACGAGAAAGCCTTCGATATTGTTGAGACCTGGGCTGTGCTGGAGTCCATGCAGAGATGCCTCACCGACTACCGTTACGTTGAGATGATGAGATGTCTGTATAGGGCCGCAACAATGACCGTGCAAGTACAAGAACAGAGCACAAAACCGATACAACTGCGTCGAGGGGTAAGACCGGGAGACGTCATCTCTCCGAAACTGTTTACAAACGCATTGGAAAACGTTTTCAGGACGTTTGATTACAACCCGCACCACCGATTGGCGGATGACATTGTCATCATGGCAGAGTTTTTTACGGGACCTGGAAGTAATACTGAGAAGCCTAAGCGATTCATCAAGGGTGTGGGTCTCGAAATGAATTTAGGCAAAACCAAACTCATGCTCAATGGTCATGTCATCCCGAGATCTGTAATCGTAAATGGTGCTGCCCTCGAGGTTGTGCAAGAATAACAACTTTGGTGTCCTCGACTCACCTAGGTGATATCACCCAGGTGGTACCTATTTTTCCGAGGTGAATCGAGGACACCAAACTGAGAAAGAAGCAAACAGAAGGATACGCTTGAGCATTCGGGAAGCTGCGTCATATTTATCTAAACCAGGGTTTATAACCAGTGTGTCCTGCCCGTAATGACTTCGAAGAAGAAACGTGGACACTTACCATAGGCCTGGTCCACAAATTTAAGGTTGCTCAGGGTGCAATGAAGAGAGCAATGCTCGGAATTTCTCTCGCACGAAATCCCAAAATCTCCTATCTACATTCATTCATCCATAAAAAAAAAACTAAAATATCTGCTATCTTACCTACTCATTTATTAAAATAAAGTAAAACAATAAATTTATCATAAAACAGTAAATAATCATATTTAAAACCAACTATATTTTTGGTTTATTCATATTTGTCCTAATGTCAAAACTACAAGGTTTTTTGTGCCTACTGAAAAGTTTTGAGATATTGAGTTAGGAGTTCTTGGTGGTTAACCGTCGATTTTTAAGTATTCATTTTATTTTTACAACATTATTACAGAATCACTACATAGTGTTAGTCGCTCTTGCCGCACCGGGCGGCCGGCCGGTACCGCTGCAAACGCTACGTCCCGCAATTTTTAAATCTGCAATATCTTCGAAAATATTCACTTAAATCATACGGTGTAAAGGGCCATATAGATCTATATTAAATGAACAATGTTGTACGGGACGGACGTGATCGCCCGGACGCGATGATTCGATGAGCTGTCCGGAGCGGCGTTGACGTCCTGTACCGATGGTTGCTTGCTGTTTGTGCTATGGCCTGAAGTCTTGAGCAGCAGGGACGTGTAGAACGATTTTGTAGGAACGGAGTAAATGAAACAACTGATAAGTCTTCATAAGTCTTCAGGAAGCGAGTTGCTTGAGTTTTCAGGAGAGAGAGAGAGAGAGAAGATATTGTGCCGTACCGTTGACTACGATTTGAACGAAATTACGAATTACTATTGTACCCCTGAACTTTACCTTAACGAGAGCCGCAAATCGCTTCCTTGATTTATTGTTTATTTTTATTATCTTAAAACTATTTAACAATGAAATTTCTTATTTTTCTAAGAACGGATTACGTGTTGTTTGGTATCACTATAATCCTTATGAAATTACCTATCTCCTGACATAGTGACCTTGACTGTAACTGAAGGGACTGAAAAGTTATGACGAGTTAAAACTAAAAACTATTAAATTTTTTAATTAAATTACATTTTCATAGATCACTATCTTAGGAGTTTCGGTGGTTATTCCACAGATTTAGGTCTCGTTAGGTAGCCTGGGTAACAGCCTAACGAGATCTAACATTTATAACGATATATCTATGTATTTCAGGAGTCTAGGGCCTGAGTAATGATAGACACAAAAAAAATAATCTTTATTAAAGAAACAAATGGTGTACAGGACATCTTGCAACGTCAAATGAGTGGGTTTTCGAACGGATTATGGGTTTAAAAGTTAGGTCCAGGCCTAGGTCTCAGTCTAGGCTACCTGGATATACAAAAAACGAAGCTATACTTTAACTATAAACCCACTCAATCGAGGCTACAAAATGCACTGTACTTACGGTTTTACATCGGATTTTTTAACAGTTAAGTTCTATTTAAAACACTATAAACACTATATTTCACGTAATTGTCTATAATTTTACTAAGTTATTATGAGCACTATGAACACTGTAAACACTTAGGTTTGATGGTGACGCTTCGTCGCGAACATTTCTCCCGCCGTGCAGCGCTGCGATGGCTCGGTGCGATGTCGGCGCGGCGCTGCATCACCCCGGTGAGCGACGACTGTTGTCGTGCTGTCCTCCGCTGCGATGCCCGCCGCCCAGACTTTGACTTCTGGGTCACTTTGGTAGCGGAACGAGCTTCTTCACCGGACGCTTCAGGGTGCCGCCGGCTGTGCGCACCTCAGCTGTCCGGACTTCTCCGTCGGCCCCGGGGAACACGGCGACTATGCGGCCTCGCGGCCATGTATTGCGAGGCAGCTGGCCGTCTGCGATGAGGACCGGGTCGTCGATTTGCAGCTCAGGTCCTCGTCCGTGGGCCTCCCGCCGGTTTTGAAGTTCAGGCAGGTATTCTCGTACCCAGCGACGCCAGAACATGTCGGCGAGTATCTGTGAGCGTCGCCAGAGCTTCTTATTGTCGATGTCGTGCTCGGTGAACACGCCGGGTGATGGTAGTCTAGCTGAACCACCGAGTAGAAAGTGGTTCGGCGTTATGGACTCGTCGTCTTCGCTGTCGACTGAGACGTGTGTTAGAGGCCGGCTGTTTACCGTGTACTCTGCCTCACACAACAGTGTGGACAACACCTCTTCTTGTGGGTGTTTTTCTGTGAGTACGGTGTACAGTGCGGACTTCACGCAGCGAACGAGGCGCTCCCAAGCGCCCCCCATGAATGGCGCGGAGGGCGTGATGAAGCGCCACACGATGCCTCGGCGACTGGCCTCTTCTGCGAAGGCGTCTCGTAGCTCCTTGTCGGCTCCGTGCATGTTGGTCCCGTTGTCAGAGTAGATCTCGCTGGGGCAGCCTCGGCGAGCAGCGAAGCGGCGCAGCGCTAGTATAGCGGAGTCTGCGCTGAGGCTGGCGGCGATTTCGAGGTGCACGGCCCTTGTTGTGAGGCACGTGAACAGCGCCACGTACCGTTTCTGATGTTGACGACCGACGGTGACGGACAGGGGACCGAAGTAGTCGAGACCGGTGAATGTGAACGGCCTCTGGTGATGAGCTAGGCGCGTTTTCGGATGGTCGCCGGTGGGAGGCACGTTTGGTCGCGCCTTACGGATGCGACACGGCAAACAGAGCGCGATTACCCTTTTGACGCTCGGACGCATTCTGATGACCCAGTAGTGTTGACGTATCTCGTTGATTGTGAGCTCCGTCCCACTGTGCTGCAGGTTACGATGGGTCCAGTCGATGTATAACTGTGTGATGCGATGATCTCCGTCTATTATCGGCGGCCGTTTCACGGTTTCTTCTATGTCTCGAGAGGCCGCGATACGGCTTCTCAATCGTATGATGCCGTCCACGATTTTTATTTGCAGAGGTCGCAGCCGGCTATCTTGACTTATCTGTTTGTTTCTTCGTAGGTCCGCTATTTCCTTGGAAAACGCCTCTTCTTGTATTACACGTACGAGTATGTTTTCAGCCTGGCGAGTGAACGTACTCTCTATCGTGTGCTTTGTAATGGGGAGATCATGATTTGTTGCAGGCAATCTTTTGACAGGCGTTAACGAATTTTTCTTTTTTCTCCAATCTGGATCTTTCTCTGTGTTTTTTCTTGTTCTCTTGTAGAACGTTTTTTCTGAGGGTCTGCGGCAGAGAGATATGAAGCGTAGAACGTACGCTGTTGCGCGTAATAATCGCTCCCACTTTGAAAATCGTACTGGATCGGGAATTGCTTCTGATAACTTTTGTTTGAGTGTGTTTTCTTCGACGGCGGTGAGCGTTCTTTCTTCCCCTGTTTGTTCTGTGATCGGCGGTTTCTCCGACGGCCACGACGCTGGGTCTTGATGCAGGAACTTGGGGCCGCAATACCACTCATGTTTCGAGTTGAAGTGGTGCGGCACGTCACGGGTAGCTGCGTCCGCGACGTTTAACTTCGTAGGTATCCACCGCCAGTCTTCGACTTTACTGTTTTCTTCGATGGCAGCTATGCGGTGAGCGACGAATGGTTTGTACGCTCGTGCCCCTTTCTTGATCCAGGTGAGTACGGTCTTACTGTCCGACCAGTACGTGGTTGAGGCGGGCTTGAGTCGGTGTTCGTGGATCACGGCGGTGGCCAGGCGAGTTCCCATGACCGCGGCTTGTAGTTCGAGGCGCGGTATCGAATGTAGCTTGAGTGGTGCCACCTTCGCCTTCGCCGCGACGAGATTGACGAACGTCTCGCCGCTCGGTGTTGTAGCTCGCCAGTACACCGCAGCTGCGTAGGCCATTTCACTAGCGTCGGTGAATACGTGGACCTGGAGCTCTGCGGCGTCGCTATAACCCGGGTAACACCTGGGTATGTTTATGTTCTTGAGCTGCTCAAGGTGTAGTATCCAGCTTCTCCATTGGGCCGCCAGGTCTTCGTCGATTTGTTGATCCCAGTCGATACTTCGTCTCCATGCCTCTTGAAGAATTTGCTTGGCTCGAATTGTGACAGGCGAAGCGAGGCCAAGCGGGTCGTACAGTGACATGACGATTTTTAGCGCCTCTCTTTTTGTGGGCGCTGCCTTTTCTAGGACGCCACTCGGTAGGCGAGCGAGGGTAAGGTTGAAACCCAGCTCGTCCGTACTCGGTTTCCATATCAGGCCGAGTATCTTCTCTATGTTCTCTGCGTTGCCGATGTTGACGACTTCGGTGCGGTTTTGCGACGGTTCTATGTTTTCTATAACTTCTGTGTTGTTTGACACCCATTTCTTGATGTTGAAGCGCGCCTGTTCATGTATGTTTTTTAGTGTTGTTGCTATGCGCGTTGCTTCTTCGATTGTTCTGTAGGAGTCTAAATAATCGTCCATATAGTGATTTTCTATGATTGCTTCGACTGCCTCTGGGTGTTCTGTGTAGTGTTTCTTCGCGTTCCAGTTCTTTGCGAATATAGCGGTGCACGGTGAGCTGGCTGCGCCGAATATGATGGACGTCATGCGATATTCGTCCGGGGCTCCCTCTCGTCTGTTGCCTCGCCACAGGTAACGGAGTGCGTCTCTGTCTTCTCTTCGTACTTTCACTTGCATGAACATTTCCGCTATGTCACCGGAGATAGCTATGCGGTGACGGCGGAATCTCATCATGACGCCGGGCAGCGACTGCAGCAGGTCTGGCCCCGTGAGGAGGTAGTCGTTGAGTGACATTCCTCTTGACTTGGCGGCAGCGTCGTGTACTATTCGAAACTTCTCGGGCTTCATCGGGTTGTAGACGTCGAAGTGAGGTAGGTACCAGGTTCTTCCCGGTGTGCTGGACTTGGGTGCCTTTTCAGCGTATCCCTTCTTGAGAAGCGACTCCATCTGTTCTGTATATTTTTCTCGTAGTGTGGGATTGCTGTAGAGTTTCTTTTCTATTGAGATAAGTCTCTTCATTGCGGTTCCGTAGCTGTCTGGCATTTCTATGTTTTCATTTTTCCACAGCAGAGCGGTTTCTATGTGGCCATCTTCTAATTGTTTCGTGTGACGATTCAGTATCTCTTCTGCCTTCTTCTCAGGATCAGAGTCTGGACGTCGCGGATTGATGATCAGCGATTCTATTGCGAAGAATTCACGCAGCTGTTGCTCGATGTCGTCTGTCGTTGAGAGTTTGTTTACGTAGTGCACTCTCTGACCCAGTGTTCTGGTGTGCGCGCCGTGGAGAGTCCAGCCCATGGGAGTGAGTGATGCAATGGGCTGGTGCTTGGGTCCTCTTCGAATTTCGGTGGCCAGCAGCAGGTGCCAGTTGTCCTGGCCGATGAGGATTTTTGGTGCGCCGGTGTTGTAGGTTAACTGTCGTTTGAGGTCATCTAGGTGCTCGCAGTGTGCGATGTCTTCTTCGGTGATTGTCTGCGGTGTGAGATGAAGCTCGGGTATGGTGCGCGCTCTGAATGGCACCCTATTCTGCAGCTGGCTTGCGAGTGTGACGGTGATACGTCTCGAACAAGGGGTGTCGATCGTTGTGTTGCCGATCGCACCTATCTTCAGCGGATCGATGCGGCCCTCCGCCCCGACTTGCTTTGCGATGTCTTCGTCGATGAGTGACACAGTTGACCCATCGTCGAGGAGAGCGTAGGTGGAGGCCTCTCCCGCCGGTCCGATGACCCGGACCGGTACTATCTTCAGGTAGGCTTGACTCGAAGTTGCTCGGGAACTGGCCACTGTTTCTTTTGACTCTGACTTCTGTGTTGAGACGGCGGGCTTGTCGACTTCCTCTGCAGCAGGCTTCTTGTCATAGTGAAGAAGCTGATGGTGCGTGGCTGTACACCCGTTGACGTTGCACTTCTTCTTTTGACATGCGTGGCTGGCACGGCGAATCTTCATGCAGCGAAAACACAGACTATGTTTCTTCGCTAGCTCCCATCTCTTGTCGCTTGAGGCTTCTTTGAACTTCTTGCAGTCAGACGAGTAGTGACCCTCCTTTTCACAGATCCGGCATTTGTTTACCGGTTTCTCAACAGCTGTATGAGTTCTTTGCGTGACGCGCCTGGTTGATGGAGCGTCGGTGGCGGCGATGTTCTCAGGTGGAGCGAAGGCGCTGCAGAACCGGGCTTGCTCGGTGACGAAGTCGCTGAAGAGTGACAGGTCTGGTAGCGATTGGTACTTCTCGGTGTAGATTCTGTACCACTGTACACGCAGGGAGTTCGGCATCTTCTCGGTGAGTGCGCGCACCAGTTCTGCGTTGATGAGGTAATGTTCTTTCTTCAGTGCGCGCAGCGTGACGACACCGCTTCTGACCCGGCTTGCGAACGTGCAGATGTCCCTTGGTGATTCGCCACAGCGTGGTAGACCTCGCAGTCGTTCTGTTTCGGCTTGAGCTATCGAGTCTGGTCGGCCGAACTGTAGTTCCAACTCCTTCATGATGTCATCAGGTCTGGCGTGGCCGATGAGCTCCGAGCTGACTGTTTCAAGCGCTCGTTCATGCAGGCTTCTTCTGAGTCTCGCTGTATTTTCGACGTCGTTGAAATATCTTCGAGTTGTTTCGTAAATGGCTCGGAATGACAGCCATTCGGTGTGTGCCCCGCTGAAGTTCGGTAGTGTCATGATGACCTTCGATGCCGAGGGGTTGTTCGATGTCCAATGTTCTGTCTTCTTGTCGGCGAGCGACGCTATAGCGGACGTGAGTTCCGTTATAAACGGACGGAGCTCCATGTTCCCCTTGGTGTCTTCTTCTTTTGGTTTCGGTGTTGACTCGATGCGGTTGTTTAAATTCGATGACGGTAGTTGCGTTTGGAGGTCCACTATATTGTCGATGTTCGCAGTCGGGGGCGCTGGTTGACGGCGCCTATTCTTCACTATGTCCCCTTCGGCGACGTTGTCCTCCCTCGGTGGCTCAGGTTCGGGTGCCTCTTCGAGCCAGGAACGCACGTACTCGTTGTTTGAATTTCTATCTTCTAAATAATCGTCGTCCGAATCTTCTTCGGCCCTTTGAAGTGCTAATTGTGCAAGTTCCAACTTAATCTTCAATAAGTCTTCACGTGCTTTTGAAATTTTTCTTGTTGATCGCGTCGTCCTATTCGTAGTCGACGGCGGCGGTCGGTTATGTTCGGTACGGGCGTCACCCCGGGTAGTCATCGGTACGGCACGGCTATTCGATGGCTTCACTGTTCTATCTGATTCTTCTTCATATCTGGTTCCCTTCCTGGGTCTGGGTGCGGTTGGTCGCTCGAAATCTTCAATGTGGGTAGGCGTAGAATCCGTAGAATATTCTTGAATGTGGGTAGGCGCTGAACGCGTAGAGAATTCTTCACTGTGGGTAGGAGGTGCAGAAAATTCTACACCGTGGGTAGGCGCAGAAAACTCTTCACCCCCCCGCGGGTGTGGGGGGGGCAGCCGCTGCCGGTCGCCTTCGGTGGTGGTGGTGGTGGACGGTGAACGCGGCGGTGCTTCGTGACGGATGGCTGTAGTACTAGGTTCCCCCATTTCGACGGTGAATGCTTCAGGCGCCTTCCCCTGGGATCTTGTCATCGGCATGTTGATTTCGTTGCGACGATAAGTCTTCAGGTTTCAGGAATCTTCACAAACATCCGGGTCGACAGGACCAGCAGATGTACGGGACGGACGTGATCGCCCGGACGCGATGATTCGATGAGCTGTCCGGAGCGGCGTTGACGTCCTGTACCGATGGTTGCTTGCTGTTTGTGCTATGGCCTGAAGTCTTGAGCAGCAGGGACGTGTAGAACGATTTTGTAGGAACGGAGTAAATGAAACAACTGATAAGTCTTCATAAGTCTTCAGGAAGCGAGTTGCTTGAGTTTTCAGGAGAGAGAGAGAGAGAGAAGATATTGTGCCGTACCGTTGACTACGATTTGAACGAAATTACGAATTACTATTGTACCCCTGAACTTTACCTTAACGAGAGCCGCAAATCGCTTCCTTGATTTATTGTTTATTTTTATTATCTTAAAACTATTTAACAATGAAATTTCTTATTTTTCTAAGAACGGATTACGTGTTGTTTGGTATCACTATAATCCTTATGAAATTACCTATCTCCTGACATAGTGACCTTGACTGTAACTGAAGGGACTGAAAAGTTATGACGAGTTAAAACTAAAAACTATTAAATTTTTTAATTAAATTACATTTTCATAGATCACTATCTTAGGAGTTTCGGTGGTTATTCCACAGATTTAGGTCTCGTTAGGTAGCCTGGGTAACAGCCTAACGAGATCTAACATTTATAACGATATATCTATGTATTTCAGGAGTCTAGGGCCTGAGTAATGATAGACACAAAAAAAATAATCTTTATTAAAGAAACAAATGGTGTACAGGACATCTTGCAACGTCAAATGAGTGGGTTTTCGAACGGATTATGGGTTTAAAAGTTAGGTCCAGGCCTAGGTCTCAGTCTAGGCTACCTGGATATACAAAAAACGAAGCTATACTTTAACTATAAACCCACTCAATCGAGGCTACAAAATGCACTGTACTTACGGTTTTACATCGGATTTTTTAACAGTTAAGTTCTATTTAAAACACTATAAACACTATATTTCACGTAATTGTCTATAATTTTACTAAGTTATTATGAGCACTATGAACACTGTAAACACTTAGGTTTGATGGTGACGCTTCGTCGCGAACAAATGTATTCAAGGTATTTAATTGGTTAAGGATTAATGCTGTAGTGGTTAAAATCGCTTCGAAAATTTGCCATTATTAAAAAAGTTATTGTGGGTTATCCATATGAGATAGACATATACCATCACGGACTTTTCTGTAGACCTTTTCAATGTGTACAATACTTAGTAGGTACATTATTTTGATAAAACTCGTAGGGTTCAGCCTGCGTTTGCAATGTAAGCGGAAAAAATGTAATTATTTACGACATCACATTAGAAACGTCAAAATTAACAGTACTTCTCTACTATTTAATGGATGTTATTATACATATAAACCTTTCTCTTGAATCACTCTATCTATTAAAAAAAACCGCATCAAAATCCGTTGCGAAGTTTCAAAGATTTAAGCATACAAAGGGACATAGGGACAGAGAAACTGACTTTGTTTTATACTATGTAGTGATGATGTTAATGAATCAAATCTCTTATTTAATTTTTTAAATAAATAATAAGACAAGTTGACCTACTGCCTGCTTATCTGTAATGTGACACTGTCTTTTCTTCGTAAAATAGAGATAGAATCGCCATGCTACGCGTGCAGGGAGAATATTTTTCAACCGATTAGGTGAACGCAATGTTCCTGTGTGAGCAAAAACTGTTCACAGACGCGACCTGCTTACGCCTGTCAAGCTCAAGACTGTGGGGTAATCCATGTAAAAAATAGATTTGAAGGCGTCCTGTTACAACTGTTTACAACAGGTGAGCTGTAATTTTCTATTCCGACAGTATGTCTTACAGAAAGCCCACCAAACAACACCCACCTGAATGAAGGTCCTTGTCGTTGTGGTATAGAAACTCCATTCTACCTACCAAAATAAGATCAAAAGGGCAAATTTTTATCTTTAAAATTTGACAAAACAGTATGGATAGCATGTTACAAGCAGTACGAGTAGCTACATGAGTAGGTTCATTACGTATTAAGTGCAAACATAATGGAACAACCTGAGTCTACAACAAATAGTAGAACATATCGAATAAAAAATAATTTCGTATTTTTTTCAGTTCCTTGTTTGCGCAGGTGTAAGCTGAAAGCTAAACTAATACTGGGATCATATAAAAGGCTGCGTTCTCTGACTGAAGATACTTACAAGTTGCTCTTCGCTGAGTTACCAAGACGTGCTTCACCGAAGATTGTAACAAATAATCCTCTTACAACATGAAGACAGCAGCTGCCTTATTATTGGTCGTAAGTCTATTTTGTTTTTTAGGGTTCCGTAGTCAACAAGGAACCCTTATAGTTTCGCCATGTCCGTCCGTCCGTCCGTCCGTCCGTCCGTCCGTCCGTCTGTCCGCAGTTTAGCTCAGAGACGCCAAGTACTAGAAAGCTGTAATTTGGTGTAAATATACGGATTTGTTGTGCCGAAAAAGTGGTAAAATAAAATCTCGTAAAATATTTTTTTTTAGGGTACCTCCTGTACACGTAAAGTGGGGATGTTTTTTTTATTTCTCGCGTACCCCTTAGTGTGGGGTATCATTAAATAGGTCTTTAAAAAATATTGTTAGTTTCCATTAACAATTTTTTGATAAAAAGATTCGTTTGTGAAATATTAAGCTTTAAAGTGCTAATTTTTGCTCGACTCGAGTGTCCCCCCCCCTCTACCAGCTAAACGGTTATGTTTGGGGGTGTGAAAAAATTCACAATAGTAGTATATATAACGAAGTTTGAAGGAAAATTATCATGACTAAGTAGGCTTTACAAGTTTACGAGTAATAGTCGACCAACTTATAAAACGTACTTGGATAGCATATTTTCCTAAACAAAATGTATCGCAGAACATGTTCTTCAACTGCAAATGTAAGTTTGTAAACTTTATTTTTACAGCTACAATAGGTGGGTATGTTTTGGGGATAGGTAGGTTTTTATTGTCAACTATTTTTAACTAACTTCAAAAAAAGGAGGAGGTTCTCAATTCGTCGTAATCTTTTTTTTATGTATTTTCCCCGATTTCTCAAAGACGCCTGGACCTATTTTGAAAATTATTCTTCTTTTTAAAATTAAATTCAGCGAATCAGTTTAATAGTTCGCATAAGTATTTTGATGGGCAACTACGGAACCCTACACTGTGCGTGGCCCGACACGCACTTGGCCGGTTTTTAATTAATAATGTGAGACTCGTTGCTTACTTCCTTTTAGCATCGAGTTGCAAAGCGAAAGATCCACAGATCCTATTCCGCTTTTTTAACCGACTTCAAAAAAAGGAGGAGGTTCTCAATTCGTCGGAATCTGTTTTTTTATGTATGTTCCCTGATTTCTCGAAGACGCCTGGACCGATTTGGATTTTTTTTCTTTTGTTCGAAAGGGTATATCTTCCAATTGGTCCCATGATCATCAGGTCAGGATTTGATTATGGAATCCCAGGTAAATTGAGGGCAACCTTCAAATTTTAAAGGCACATAGTACCATTTTCATATATCTTCTAAAGCTGTTCAAGTATTTGCATCTGATATTCATCATCTCAGGTGGATGAGCTGATCATGGGAGATACAACTCCTCTAGTCATCATCAGACCATCATCCAGCATCAATGTCTATGTAATAAAGACGACTCTAACGAGCCGAAACTCGACGGGATTGAGTTGTTATGAAATCGCTTCAAATTGAATGATTTCAAATTTAAAGAGTTCCCACGATTTCTCCAGGATTCCATCATCAGATCCTGACTTGATGATCGTGGGACCAATCGGAAGGTGTACTCTTTCAATCAAAAGAAGAATTTTCGAAATCGGTCCAGGCGTCTTTCAGAAATCGGGGAAAATGCATAAAAAAAAAGATTACGACGAATTGAGAACCTCCTCCTTTTTTGAAGTTAGTTAAAATAGTTGACAATAAAAACCTTCCTATCCCCAAAACATACTCACCTATTTATAGCTGTAAAAATAAAGTTGACAAACTTACATTTGCAGTTGAAGAACATGTTCTCCGATACATTTTGTCACAGTCAAACTGACAAAACTACTTTACAAGACTACGAAAATCTGTCAAAACTACTTTTGACTGAACAGGTTGGTCAAAAGTGGTTTTGACTGAAAATTATCGGTTATTAATACTTTTGACCAGTTAAAAGTACTTTTGACTGACGCTCTTCGTCAAAAGTAGTTTTAGCTGCAATAAATCATCAGTCAAAAGCACTATAATGAGGAAATTAAAATTTTATCGAATATCTATTATGTAATTCGGCTGCCCAAATTCAAAACCTAGTAACAGGTGATTTTTAGAAAAACCGGTTTTTGTCATTTTTCGACTTACTAGACACTAGACAGTATCGAAATGATGTAGACCTTAAAACACCCAGTTTAACTTTAAAAAAATAATTCAGCAAGTCTAAGCAATTTGGCATGAATACGAGAATTTCCTTGAAGTACAAATTTGAAACTTAGTATGTCCAATCCAAATACAAATTTAAAACCCTAGCAACTCAAGCGACTTACTAAGTTAAAAATTTGAAATACCAACTTGCTATGTTTTGAATTTGGCGCCGATTGTAATATAGATGAAATTTCGTTTAGTAAGTCCAGTTTTATTTTGTGTGAAAATCTTAATATGGTTCACATAAAATACATCTACTGACCAAGTTTCAACATGATAATTCGAAAAAAGTGACAGTGACATACGGACGGACAGACAGACATGACGAATTTATAAGGGTTCCGTTTTTTGCCATTTGGCTACGGAACCTTAAAATTCTTTATTTATTAGGCATCTTTGAAAATCTACAATCTTAGTAATCAACAAAAACGGATATTTGCGGGCAACTTCATGAGATATCCGTAATGTTATATACCGAATGCCTTACCTTATACAGACTTACTAAGTTCTGATATTGTTTTTACATTCATATTTGGGTAAATTCACAAATAAAAATAAAGTATGAGCGATTCAAATGTAACTATACGCTAAAATGTTTGCAAGTATACCATACTAAAATGTCAACAATATAGCACAACTTTTCGCCAAACATCCAAATCGCTATCTCTTCTTCGACCAGTTTTTTTGGCTCTCCTGAACATTTTTGTTGGAAGGAGTTACTATGTTTTGATTTTAAGCAGCCGAATTGATGGACTGCACTTTTAAGAACGAGCGAAGCGAGCTCGGGACTTGCTGGCACCCCGACTCGGACAATTTAGGTTAGAAGAGGATAGTGGGGTCTGAAAGACCCCGCCATCCTCTTCGTGGTAATTTTTTTAAGCCACCCAGAAGTAGGAGCCCGTCCGTCGATTTGCTTTTTGACTATTATATCTAGTAATTGTAAACTAAAAATACTTTTGACCAGCTCCATTGGGCAAAAGCAGTTTTGACTGTTATTTTAGTCAAAAGTATTATTGACTAAAGCATACGGTCAAAAGTAGTTTTGACGGGTAAAGAGTTTTGGCTGTAACATATTATACTACTATTGTGAATTTTTTCACACCCCCAAACATAACCGTTTAGTTGGTAGAGGGGGGGGGGGACACTCGAGTCGAGCAAAAATTAGCACTTTAAAGATTAAACGAATCTTTTTATCAAAAAATTGTTAAGGGAAACTATCAATATTTATTAAAGGCCTATTTAATGATATCCCCCAAGGGGTACGCGATAAAAAAAAATCATCCCCACTTTACGTGTAAAGGCGGTAGGAACCCTAAAAAAAATATTTTACGAGATTTTATTTTACCACTTTTTCGGCGCAACAAATCCGTATATTTACACCAAATTACAGCTTTCTAGTACTGGGCGTCTCTTAGCTAAGCTGCGGACAGACAGACGGACGGGCGGACCGACGGTCATGGCGAAACTATAAGGGTTCCTTGTTGACTATGGAACCCTAAAAACTAACAATTTTATTATTTTTCAAACCTTAAACTCTAGCGCCGCCGGATCGTCTATGTGTACTCGTGGCTTGTGCCGAATAAATGCATTTTCCCACGTTTTTGTACACTCAGTTTTCTTGTTTGTTTGTCGTTCCGGTTGGACCTTTGCAACTCAATTTTGAGGCACTTTCCGATAAGCTAGCGGGCTGAAATTTTGCACACGCTCTGAGTTCTGATGACAATATATGACTAGCTAAGAAACGTCATAACAAATCCAATATGGCGACCTCCCCAACAGGGACCGAAAACCTTTATAAATTACGGTACCGGTATTGAAGAATTTCGGTTATTTTTCAGACTTAGGTAACCGCTATCTGGGTAACCAGACCGAAGAAAAATGTAACCTCTATTTAGGTTACCGTTTTAATACCGGTTTCCTAAAGATGACCTTGATTACGAGAAAAAACCTTTAATGAGGTTACCGTTTTAATACCGGTTACCTAAAAATCGCTCCTCGCACCGAATAATATCGTAATGTGATATAACGATACTTTGCGTTTTATTGCATACTCATCATGTAGGTACTCTCTTACACTTTGTCATTTTTTTTCGCATTTTTAACCGACTTCAAAAAGAAGGAGGTTATCAATTCGACGGTATGTTTTTTTTTTTTGTGTGTTGTTACGCGATTACTCCGCCAATTGTGGACCGATTTTCAAAATTCTTTTTTTATTCGAAAGGAGATACTTCAGGAGTGGTCCCATTGTCACCATGTCAGGATCTGATGATTGGATCCTGGAGAAATCGAGGGCAACCCTCAAATTTTATAGGCCTACACATCGTTTTTCGCAAATTTTATGAAGTAATTTAAGTATTTGCATATGGTAATCATCATCTCATGTAGCTGAGCTGATGATGGAAGGTACAACTTCTCTAGTAAGGACTTGGCATCGTCTGATTTAGTAAATTATGTTTGTGTTCGCTTATCTCCAGAACTACAAGTCCGATTTAAGTAATTATATAATTATATATTAATTAGTATTTTTGTTGTACTAGGTATTGTTCAACTTAGGGAATACTGCAAGTTTCATCAAAATCGGTTCTGTAGTTTTTGAGATAGGGAATTCTGAATGTAAGAGATTTTAAATTGTGGTTGAATATTTAAACAAAAAAGAGTAAAATAAAAACTTTTTGAAAAAAAATGTAACCGCCTTCAAACCAACCACAAAAAAGGGTAAAATAACCTCCAAAACTTTTCTTTCGGAAGTCGGTGGCAAAAAGACAATTAAATTAATCAAAAAAAGTCACCGACTTCCGAAAGAAAAGTTTTGAAGGTTATTTTACCCTTTTTTGTGGTTGTTTTGAAGGCGGTTACATTTTTTTTTCAAAAAGTTTTTCCTATGAGTACATTACAAAGGAGATGGGAAAGTTCAAGTATGTGCAAAAATTCAGACGGCTATAGAAATGGGACCTAGCACTGTATAACGCTGAATAGCTCAATATTAATATTTCACATAAAAAAAGTTTCTAAAACTTGTTATATCTTCATAATCATGATAAAAAAAACGTGAACACCTACCATTATAAGTACTACAAAAATTGCAAATATTGATATTGCTATAAACTTTTACTTAGGCGTTTACTTTTATGTATCTGCGATTGTATTTATTTATTGATGACCACATTTGTGACCCACTCAGATTAATTAAACATCTTCAAACTACTTACCAAATAATGTGATACGTGCTTAAACTTAAAATAAAGACAGTTTTCACAGACGATATAAGTAGGTAAGTAGTTGTAATGATAAACAAACGATTATCGTTTACTTGATTTACATAGTTGAATACAGTATACCTAAACCTGTTTGGAAGAACTAATCTATCTAATAATGATAACCACATTCTTATTATTATGTTAGTTATATCGGTAAAGTCAAATAAACGCGCTGGGCGCTTTCATTTTGTTGTCGTGATTGATTAATCCTTTCTGAACTCGTTGTTGAACCCTCTAATTAGCTAAGGATACATTTAACAATTTCGAAATGAAACAAGAAAAATAGGAAATACTATATTTATTCGTTAATCTGTGATTCTTTTATATAAAGTCTGAAAGAATACGAATCGACGGACTGTGTTTAAATGTCATTTTATTACGTGATGATGGAAATCTGGGTGTGATGTTGTTAATTTCTGCAACTTTGAACTGTTTCTTTCCACTACATGGCGATGGCCTTGCAATGTTCTCACAGAACAAGCACAAGTTAAGCACTCCGTTGAATAGCCGAATAAACGAATTTCACCAGTTGCTCCTGAATGCAGCAGTTCATAACAAGGATGACAATGTTGGCTGAAAGATCGGCCTGTGCGGTTATAATTATTTAGCCACGAGCTCCTCTCGAGTGTATATGACGCCGCAGTCTTCGCGTGGATATACCACAGTTTATGCATTGCATGATTCACTGTATACAAGTCAAGTCCTAGTCGAGAAGCGAGAGGTCGGTAGGTTTGCAAGCAGGAAGTCCAATAAACAAGCGGGAGTCAAGGAAAAGCAAAATGAAAGAATCACAACGAACAATAATAATAAGCAGAGCGCAGAGCGTTCAAACGACGTCTGACGTTTGTTTTTTTCTTAAAGATGGGATTGGACTCAAAGTGTCACAGAAGCGATAAAAGAATCGATTGAAATCGTTAGAAAGTAGTATCGATCATACTTCAGTTATTTTTTTTTCTCCCCCACTCCAGCTGGTGTAGCATGGCGCCGTAGAAAGGGGTTTTGTCGACGCAAGAATAGGCAAAATGACAGAACGTAGAAATATTTTTAGCGTTTTAAGCATGGTAATGTAAAAAACAACGACGATATAATACTAGACTACGCATTGCACAATCTAACGAACAAAACTATTCTGCCAACTCGCTGAGGTACTACGTAAGCGAGGGAGGCGGGGTACTGCGTTGTGATTGGCTAACTCAAGGTCGGTTCTGTCTCAACGTATGTTTACGGCTCACAGGATTGGTCGAAATGAGACGGATATAAGACTTTTTTGCCTAATGTGTTGGCAGACATCGGTCGCCTGTTATTACGAGTCTAGTATTATATCGTCGTTGGTAAAAAATATGGAAAATAAACGTTCTTATCTACAATAGTGTACGAATGGTGTCATATTTGTGCAAAAAAACAGTCGATTTGTGTAGAAATAACGATGAAATAACTTTGTCTTTTCTTGGTAGAATAGAGATAGAATCGCCATGCTACGCGTGCTGGGCAATATTCTCTTTCCACTCCTACCTTTCACGATGTTGGGCGTCTTCCTTCCAGTTCAGACGGAACCTGTCTAGTTAATATTATTCTGCACAAAATGTGAACTAAGATTAAACTAAGAAGCTCATTCCGAAGCTGTTAACGAAAATAATAAAGTTGAGTTTAGTGGACGAATCACTTTAAAACAATCCGATTTTCCGAATCAAAACGCATGAAAACACAATAAAAAGCAACGAAACGACTCTGAATCTATCGATACCCGCCAAATACTGTTTCAACGCCAATTCTTAATTTCAGAAAACAAATCGTTTTAAATCACATTAGTAAAAATCGATTAAATACAGTTTCATTTTAACAATCTGGAAAAGCGTTATTACCCTTCCCTAGTTTTCATTATTTCATCGTGACCAAGTCATCATGTCAATAAAAAATGAGCGATAAAGCAATTCAGATACTTTTTTATGTTTAACATTTTATATAAGTCTTAGGAAATTATTAAACATTAAACAATTCATTAATGAATTTTCAAATACTACGAGTTAAAATGAAATTCTTATAGACGACTGGGGCACTCATTTAGCCATCTCCTTTGTATGTTTATAATAACCATAGCCCTAATAGGTATTCCGTTACAGATTTATTGTACTTATTTACGTGAATAATATCGCTTCAAGTGATTACGGATAGCACTGATATAAGAATTTCAGTATGTTACGATAACGATATTATTCGAGTAAGAACAGCAAAATCGTTTTAATTATAATAAAGTTTTTCCCACGTTTTTATAAACTCACTTTTCTTGTTTGTTTATTTGTTTGTTTGTCGTTCCAGTTGGACTTTTGCAACTCAATTTTTTAGCAATATACTACTCCTGTAGAGATTTTATTTCAAAAAACACATTAATATGGCAATGCTGGTTACTATTTATTAATGTATTTAAAAAAAATAGCATATACTTTTGCAATAGTTAACCTAGGTGATCTACACTCAATCTACGATTGCTGTATTATCTATTAACGCGAGAATAAAGAAAGGGATATAATAATATCGAGTATGTGGCATAGATATGTGGTGCGCCGCCGTCGCCATGAATTCGGTCGCCATGAATTCGGCGCGCCGCCGCGACGAGTCGCAACTTGCTTTCTCGCTCGCACGCGCGCCCTGATGGCATTCGGCGTTTGTTCGCTCTAGAGCTACACTCACTACGTAGCTTATGCCACACACGTTAGTGCCTTTTTACACGTTCCGGTTGCCGGGTTAGCCGACGGCGCAGTGTATGGCACGTGTGAACAGGGACTTACAGTATACTTGCGGTAATCCAGACTTGCGCAAGTATACTGAAACGTGTGTGGGAAGATACTTGCACCTAAGGGACGACACAACGACGTCAAGTCAATCGAATTGCATCATTATTTCTTAGTGGCAAGGTTGATTTTCAGTTGTGGTTGGAATCGATCAAATCGCGTCACATCACGCCATGGTTAAAGTCCCTAACATGGTCACTGACCTATGTTTGTGCAAGTCTCGATTTGTACAAGTATACTGGTACGTGTGTAGTCGGCTCTACACATTCAAGTGTATAAATTACCGGCCAAACCCGATTTCAGGATAAACTAGTCTGACCTAGGCAAAACTAGTTCTTCCTTCACAAGAGAAATCGACGGAGCCCCGCTTAGCAGGGCTCCTACTTCTAAGCACCGTCAACTTTGTCTTAGTCATTCGTGACCCTAGACTAGGGTCAACGGGCTCGCCGTAAGATCCCTCTTTGAGGAGTGGCTGGATAAGTCCCACGGCGTCCTCACCTACCGCTTAACGCAGGTCCTCACCGGACAGTGGACACGGATGCTTCGGGAGGTACCTGTGTCGGATAAGGAGGGATGAAACGTCTGGGTGTCACCACTGCGAGGGCTGCCCGAAGGACACGGTGGAGCATATAATGCAGGACTGCCCCGCTTGGGCAGAGCACCGCCGTGTCCTGACGCAGGCGATAGGCGACGACCTCGACATTGATCGCCGCCATTCTGCGGGGTGAGACAGAGTGGGAAGCAGTCGCCTCATTCTGCGAAGCAGTCATGCTCGCGAAGGAGGAAGCGAGACTCGCGAGGGAGAACCCTCGCGCACGGCGCCGTGATAGACGCCCACGGCGTCGGACGTCGCAGGACGACCTCCGGCTACCGTAGGCGCGGGCATGCGGGTGGCGAGTAATGGGAGACTCGCTGTCCTACCATGGACCATGTCCGGGTCGACGGCTCGTTGTGCTCCACGCGCGCCTCAAAGAGCGTCAGCACAATGACGGGGCCTCCCATTTAGAGGGCCAAAGCCAGCCGGGGTCGTGAGACACACTTATACCGCGACTCCGGCTTCTGAAGGACACCGTGGATTTTAGTCAGTACAAGTCTGACAGTAAAGGATAGGAGGACTCATTTGATGATTTTACTACGATAAAAAAAAACTAGGGTCAAGAGCAAACCCATTTCACATAAAAAAATAGATAGTGCTTTGATTAAAAACTCTGTCTCGCATCTTAAAATACTGAAACAATTATTGTTTTTAGTAAACGTAATCGCTAAATATAGAAGACTAAAATTGTAATTAACAAATACGTTTCTTTATAAAACTTTTTTGGTACCTAACAACAACATGATTTTCTTCATTTTTCTTCTTAAGAAATCTTTCCCTTCTGTATATTTTCCCGGCCGGACGCGACGCGCCGCCGCCGTGAAAATATACAGGCCACGCCGCCGCCGTGGAATTGGCCATCGGCGCTCATATCTAGTATGTCTGGCATACATCTATGCTCATATCTAGTATTTCTGGTCCCAACGGACATTGGCCCTGGTAACACACAACATTCGCACACTGAGGACCGATGAGAAGATTATCGAGCTGGAGGAAGAATTGAGCAAAATGCAATGAAATCCGAAGAGAGGGTCAGGATACGATAGTTCTAGATTCCGGCAACATGCTCTTCTACCGGGAAGGAGACCTAAATCCCAGGGTGGTGTTGGATTTCCCGTCCGCGGGTCTCTCATCAACAACGTTATGAAAGTCGACAGTGTGTCGAGTAGGGTAGCATACCTTATACTCAGAATTATCAACTGGTATTCGTTAAAGGTCATACAGGTCATAGGCACCGACCTCGATGATGAAGTAGAGGCATTGGATGAGGAGATATCCGAGGCCATACATACCTCCGAAACATACTTCACCGTTGTTATGGGGGACTTCAACGCGAAGGGCGCACGGAATGGCGATAAGTTGAGAGTGGGGCGATTTGGGTATGGGCAGCGAGGGGCCAGCGACTGGTCGACTTCATGGAAAACGAAGAACTTCATTTAATGAACTCCTACTTCCAGAAGCGGCCATCCAGGAGGTAGACGTGGATGAGCCCCGATGGTACTATCAGAAATGAGATCGACTTCATCATGACGACCAAGAAGCGAATATTCAGTGATGTCTCTGTGCTCCCCAAGGTAAAAACCGGTAGCGATCACCGAATCGTCAGAGGCACATTGAATATTAATGTGAAGCTTGAAAGGTCTCGTCTCGTAAAGTCTACGCTCCGACATAGTCCTGCCCACATCCAGAACCCCGAAGACTTTCAACTGGAACTGCACAATCGCTTCCAGTGCCTAACCGAATGCGAAACTGTGGACGAGATTAACAGTGGGTTGGTGGAAACTGTTCAAGCTGTGGGATTCAAATTCTTTAAGACCCCTCACCGCAATAAGTCTCAAAAGCTCTCGAACGGAACCATCAAGTTGATGCAAGACCGGACCGAGATGAGGCTGCAATCTTCAGCTGAAATGTTGGAATATGGCAAACTCAATAGACGAATCTCTTAATCAATGCGGCGTGATCTGCGTGCCTATAGGGTGGCATGGATCAAAGAGGTGATCGAGCGGAACCAGGGCTCAAAAGTCTTATCTCTATTAGGCAAAGTCAAATGACGAAGCTGAAGATTAATGACGGCAGCATCATTTCGACGAAACCTGAGATCCTAAGAGAGCTTGAGAGGTTTTGCGGACAGTTATACACATCAACACCCAGTGTCGGTACAGCTCGAGACGCAAGAGCTAAATTGACACTGCACTGAGGATATCCCGGACATCAGCCTGTATGAGATTAGAATGGCTCTTAAACAGCTCTAGAATAACAAGGCGCTGGGTGAGGACCGAATCACAACTGAACTTCTGAGAGCGGGTGGAAACCCGGTACTTTTAGTTCTCCAGAAGTTATTTAATTCCGTCGTATTCGAAGGTACTACACCAGAAGTATGCCACGGGAGTGTGGTTGCTTTCAAAAAGGGTGACAACACCTTGTTGAAGAACTACAGGCCAATCTCATTTCTGAGCCATGTATACAAGCTGATCTCAAGAGTCATTACGAACCGTCTCGAAAGCAGGTTTGATGACTTCCAGCCTCCCGACAAAGACGGGTTTCGAAAAGGTTTTAGTACCATAGACCACATACACCGTCAAATTATACAGAAGACAGAGGAGTATAATCGGCCATTATATTTAGCGTTTGTGAACTATGGAAAAGCCTTCGATTTAATCGAAACCTGGGCAGTATTGCACGTTCTCCAACGATGTCATATCGACTATAGGTGTATCGAAGTGTTGAGGTGTTTGTATAGAAACGCCACCATGTTTTTCCGACTCCAGGAAGAGAGCAATTGCAGAAAGGCGTGAGACAGGGAGACGTTATTTCTCCGAAACTGTTCAAGACCGCGTTGAACGGACTCGGCATCAACAGCAATGGCGAATACATCAGTCACCTTCGTTTTACCGATGATTATAGTCATCATGGCAGAATCGTTGGAGCACCTCAATGCTATGCTCAGCGACCTCAGTATCGTCTTCCAACGGGTCGGCCTTAAAATGAACGAAAATCATGTCGAACGTCCATGTGGCACCCGCACCGGTTGTTGTTGGGAATGATATACTCTCGAAGTTGTAGACCATTATACTTACCTTGGACAGATTCTTCAGTTAGGTAGGTCCAACTTCGTTCTCGAAGTTGAACCTACCCAACGGACCTCTTTCTAGAGGTCGAAGAAGAATCCAACTCGGATGGGCAGCGTTTGGGAAGCTACGTGATATCTTCTCATCGAGAATGCCACAGTGTCTCAAGACAAGGATGTTTAACCAGTGTGTGTTGCCAGTGATTACGTAGGGGTCTGAAACGTCGTCTTGCACTGCTGGCCTTTTAGAGACTCGGAGTTTCTTTGCGGGATAAAAATCCGGAACATGGATATTCGGCGAAGAACCAGAGTCACCCACGTAGCTCATACAATTTACAAGTTGATGTGGCAATGGGCAGGCCACATCGCTCATTGAACTGACGATCGATGGAGAACAAAAGTTCTCGAGTGGCGACCACGGACCGGAAGACGCAGCGTAGGCAGGCCTCCCACTAGGTAGGCCAACGACATCGTGAGGGTCGCGGGCAACCGATGGATGCAAGTAGCGAATTGTCGTTTGGCGTGGCGGTCTAAGGGGGAGGCCTATGTTCAACAGTGGACGTCTTTCGGCTGATGATGATGATGATGAGTGTTCTTTTATCAGAAAGCCATAGTTTTATTGAAAGTTATATTTCTAATAATGGATATTACTTAACAGGCAATTGAAGAATAAAATAGTACTCAAACAATAATTTAAATTATAATATATATTATATAGGCGAAAATCGCAGTTACAATCTATTACCGTTTATGTTTGGATGTCATTGTTTAACGAATAACATTGTAATATAGGTACTATTATTGTGCACGCTCTTTTTGTTTTTACGCGAATAATATCGTTATGTTTTGTTGCGAAATAATGTTTTTCTAACGTATCCAGTAAAATATATTTTCTTTTATAACTTGGTCCTAATAAAATAAAAATGTAAAACTTTTATTTAGAATGATTCTATAAAAAAATAACTTTCATTTGATGATATATAAATCATTCTCTTAGGTTGGATAATTTTTACAATAAAAACAAAAAACACTGTTTTATTTTTCCTGTAAAATTTGAATTTATCGATTACGATATTATTCAGTGGGGGGTGCAAAATTACCTTGATAACGAGAAAGAAACAGAATACCGCAATGCCAATTTGGCATTAGAAAATAGTAAAGATTACCAAGAAAGTCTGTACCAGTGCTGTACGCGGGTACGCCATACTACCTCATACTACCTCAAATGGCTTAGCAGAATCCTGTGATACGTCGAAAATACTGCAGCATTAATTTTGAAATAAATATATGGTAAAGTTGAGGATTAATGTTAGGTCTTATGTTTGGCGACCTCACCTTTAATAAAAAAAAACTAAATTGAAATCGCTTCATTCGTTCGGGCTCTATGGTGCCACAGACAGACAGACAGACAGACACGTCAAACTTATAACACCCCTCTTTTTCCGTCGGGGATTAAAAACAACATGTTGGCCACAATGACGATGACGACTTCATAATTAATTATAGAGTAATACTGAGTTATACATACATTTATTATCAAACTGAATGAAAGACGCGTTGCGCGTGCCGCGTGCTGTGCCAGCCAGGGCCGTGATTGGTCGGCGTTCGCCTAAGTTCGTGTGTCGGCCCGACTCTTTTTCACACACACAGGCGATGCGCGCCCTTTGACTATTGCCGACGGCACGTGTAAGATAGGGGTAATTTTTATTTCGGTAACCGGTATTAATACTGGTTAAGTATTCACTTTAATAATAAAGGTAACCTTTAAAATTACCTGTAAAAGAAAAAAAGGTTGTTACCGAAAAAATACCCGTATTGTTGATACCGGTTTCGGTCCCTGCTCCCCAAGATGGCGGACTGGCTGTTTCAAACTCACCCCCATGATATGGGTATCAAATGAAAGGGTTTGCTGTCAGGAATACGAAAAAAATAGTCACGTGACCCAAATCTAATATGGCGGACGTCCATGATGTCGGACAGGCTATTTGAAATGTACCCCCATGATATGGGTTGTGGTATTAATCGAAAGGGTTTGCTGAATGGGATACGAAAACCAAACAAAGATAAAAAGAATAAAATAATTAATAGATTTAAAATACCTAAAAACACACGTTTTTAAATTTCCTAAAAATAAGAAAATAATCCTACGGGCTGAGATAGGGGGCCATTCAAAACGTGGAGGTATTTTTGAAGGTTACACGCACGATCCATACACGTCATGTAAATAATTAAATCCCCTAAATAATATACGCCCCCACGTTTTGAGTGGCCCTTCTTTCAGCCCCGTAGGGTTATTTTCATATTTTTAGGAAATTTAAAAACGTGGGTTTTTAGATTTTTTTAATTTTCTTTCTTTGTCATAGTATTAATAAGATTATTTTTTTTAACAGTGTTTTTTAGCAACACCGTCGTCGACGTCAGCCGACATTATTGAGAACTTCGAAATAGAGACCGCTCCGTACCCGTTAAAAGGTATGTTATATGAGGTACTTTTTTTAAATGTATTTATTTAAATAGTAAACAATTCTATTAGGGACGCGATGCCGCGCCATGAGGAGAGCCGCTTCACACGGCGCGATATACCTATTACGCGCCACGCGCCGCACCCCGCTGAGAAAAAAGGGTCGCGAGCTGACGCGTATAAAATATCAGGCTCGTGCGCGAGTGTGGCGCGGCTTAAGAAATGGCCTGATATATATAATGTAGCCTGTTATGTTCCGGGGCCACGGTAAGGAAATAATCCCGCGACCCCGGCAGGCTTCGGCCCTCTGAGAGGAGGCCCCGTCATTATGCTGACGCTCTTTGAGGCAAGGGTGGGACACAACGCGCCGTCGACCCGGGCATGGTCCATGGTCGGACAGCGAGTTGCCCTTTACTCGCTGCTCGGATGCCCACGGTGGCTGGAGATCGTCTGCTGACGTCCGACGCCGCGGGCGCCTACCACTGCGGTTGGAGCGGAGGGAGGACGCTGTCCTCTCCCTCTTGCGGCCCGCCTCCTCCTTCACGAGCATTACTGCTTCGCTGAAGGATGCGACCGCTTCCCACTCCGTCTCACCCCGCAGCATGGTCACGTGGCATGGCCGCAACCAATGCCGGGCGCGAGAGGTCTCTGCCTATCGCCGCCGTGAGGACACGTCGCCGCGTCGGTGCACTGCCCAAGCTGGGCAGTCTTGCACCGTATGCTCTACTGTGTCCTCCAGGCGATATTCGCAGTGGTGGCACCCGGGCGTTTCCTCCCTCCCTATCAGACACAGGAACCTCCCGAAACTTCCGTGTCCGGTGAGGACCTGCGTCATCCGATAGTTCAGGACGCCGTGACGTCTCTCCAGCCACTCCTCAAAGAGGGGTCTTACCGCCGCGATTGCGGCGTGCCCGATAAAAATGGTATTTGGATACATAATAATTAGATGGGAGGAGGATGGACACAGAGGAACCATCCGACAATAATAGTACGATATCACGATAGCATTGATATATCACTGGGAGTAATTTATATTGATAGGAACAATTCGTAATGTATAGTATCATACGTATTCTAACATTTCCCTTATTTGCTCTGGTCGTAAGGAATTTCCTGCGATGATATTCAGTAATTTTGGTTTATTTTATTCTTGATTTATTAATGAAAATAATGTGTTACTGAAATGCTCACTAAAACGCTCTCGTTTATTTATTTGTGAATGCTCAAGTTTATCAACAACCAACTGTACCTAGTTATGAATGCTGTATCGACCCCGAATATTATAACTTCGTATTCACGATAGCGCTGCCGGGATGTTATGGCTAACACCCGACACGCATCCGTAGATAAGAACTAGAATAAGGACGTATTGTGCGAGTATTAAGAACTAGAATAAGAGCGTATTGTATTAAGAACTAGAATAAGAATGCATTGTATTAGATTTAGCTTAAAATGGCAGTCAGCCAGTCAGTCTGAAATTAAACGTCGTCGTGACTAGACTCCTGTAGTTTATTTTAAAAAAACCTTCGGCAGTGCCTCCGGGAGTTAACTGGCGCAGCCGGTAGGATATCCGCTGTATAAACGCTGTGTTCGACACACAAAAATCGGTTTCGCGCGCGGCTTCGGATATCCTCGAACCAAATAAATAAGTTGACCACATTTGGCGCCGAAGGTTCCTGTCCACGGCACGAGCAGCTCTACGGGAAGGCATGGGATCGAGCAGACTGTAAGTAGACCTTTTTACTATCCTGTCTCATCCCTGTTATTTCCTGTGATGCTCCTGTAGGACTTATTGCGTAACTTTTGATCTAAAATCATTGAAAGTTATTTGACTTCTTTCTGCACAAAATTGGCAGGCCTAATTTTAATTATAATTTTATAAAGTGTTTAAGTAGGATAAAATAATTTGAATAAATTGTTGAGTATAAAATGACAGATCAAGCCGGAGTAGCTGTCCAAATGATCCCTAAAGATGTTTTAAGTTTAATTCCTAAGTTTGATGGTGATAAAAATATATTAAATTTATTCATAAAAAAAGGTGAATATATTTTAAGTAATTTTAACGGCCCTAATAATGCTGCTCAGACAATCTATAATTTTCATGCTATTACTAGTAGATTATGTGGTAAAGCAGCGGCTCTATTAAGTGAAAGAGAGGATATAAGTACATGGGACCAACTAAAATCCGTATTAATTCAACATTTTGGTGACCCCAGATCAGAGGACTGCGTGGCCATTGAACTAGAAAATTTAAAAATTAAATCAAACGAAACTTATCTGGAATTTTGTAACAGAATCCAGCAAATACGCAGCACTCTAATCTCCAAAGTCAATTTACTTGCTAGTGAGGAAATAAAAGCAGCTAAAATGGTGATTTACAATAACTTGTCACTGAACGTGTTTTTATATAATCTGCCAGAGGATTTAATTAGAATGGTAAGACTCAAAAATTGTACAAGTTTAGAAAATGCGCTCAGTGTCGTCATGGAAGAGGTCAATTTTCAATTTCAGTATAACGCAAAAAATAAAAGTAATACAAAAACAGCCCAGCCTCCAACAAAAACTAATGTACCAGCCGCAAATAATTTCGGTTATCCAGTTAAACAAAACTTTAAGTTTGAAGTTCCGCATCCGCCCCAAAATAATTTTGGATCTGGTTTCAATAACAACTATAGATTTGGTGTACCGAACCAAACGTATTTCAAACCGGGTATGCAACAACCTCAAGGCTATACATCAGTGTACGTTGCAGGCAGACCGCAGAACCAGAACAATTTTAAATTTGGTATTGGACCTCAACTTAACAACGCACAGAATAGACCCAATTTAAATCCACCAAACCAGCAATTCAGATTTGGTATACCGCCGCAATACCAACAACAACGTAATTTACCGCAGCCACAAGACACTGATGTGTCTATGCGCACTGTCCGTTCCCTTAAAAATAATATGATCACGAATAACTCTAATGATGAGAATACGTTTTACTCGTATAATGATAATAATGAAACACATGTAGTCCAAGACCAGGGTCTTCAACCTGATTACGTAAACTGTGATAATAATGTACACCTTACTGATAGTTACGAACACACCGCCTTTGAGAATAATTTCTACTACGAAAATGTAGAGCCTGTTTCCAACAAGGCCACAAACCAAGAAGGATACAAATTATTTTCCTATGATAGCCTCGGGAAACAATCACCGGAAGTAATCAATTTAAATTGCAATAGTATAAATCGTTTACCACACATCTATATTCCGGAAATTGACGCCCGCCTAATGATTGATACCGGAAGTACAAGAAGTTTTATTAGCCCAGGAAAAGTCGACCAATACTTTTCTGCCTACAAATATTACGAACCTTTTGAAGTTATTAGCACACATGCACGTAGCTCACACGACCAAGTTATATATATACCCTTACTGAAAACCTTTAAAAGTTTCCTCAAGCACAAGTTTTATGTTTACGATGTCGATAGCCGATACGACGGATTAATAGGTTCGGATCTATTAAAAATGTTAGATGCAACAATAGACATGAAGACGCAAATTTTAAAAACACGGGATACAGAAATACCTATAATATACAGCCTCACATGTGAAATCACTTTAGACCCCCGAACTGAAACAATAGTAAATGTACTTAGCAATCAAGATAATAACACATCCTTACAGGGTAACGTGGGTGATACTGAAAGACCTGATAGTCCAATATCAATATCAGACTCTTCAGAAACATTGACTGCTCCGTCACCTTCAGACATTATGTCATCTTATCCAGTGCGAACATCTTCCTCCAGCACTCTCACAGCAGATTCATTACCTGAAACAATACACTCAGCACAAGATATAGATACAAACGGCATCCCTATCCTAGATGAGGCTGTAGACACGAAGCCCCATCAAGTTCTTGTTTTTACCTGGAACAGAGATCAATTATCAGTAAAAGATTTATCACGTGATAAACAAAAAATTTTTGAGATACACTTGCCTACAAATAATCCACACTTAGTAAAACAATTTCTTCTAGAATACATACAGCCTAAAATAAAATATTTCTTTTATTTTGAGGATCAAATACACCGTAACCAGTTTACAAACGCTGTTATTAAACTGTTTAAAAAGGATACTGTAAAAATTTACGAATGCGGGTCGATCTCCAGAGGCATTTTTTTTCGTGTCGGGCTGAATAAACCCATTTTAAAATTTAAAAACGTTTTCAAAATATTTTTTTATATGCAGTTCAGTGTCTAATCTACCTGGTACAAGGCTAATATTATGAATAAGTTTATTTAAAATATTAAAAAAAAAATCTTAAACCCTAAAATCCTGATCGCTCTGGGTTGTCCTCACTCCCGATTGAATGAAAAAAATATTATTTATTTTTTTAATGAGAAGCTACATATGAAACAACTTATTTAGATTACATAAGAAATAGTTAATCTTCATTGTTATAAAATACTTGTAGTTTTATTATGAATACTTTTGCCACAATTTGAATTTAAATTCGTGTCCGGGCATTTTATCTCATCGCTCTGCGCTGAGGTAAAACATCGCGCTCATGCCTAGTTACGCGTTATAGACACTCTATTCCACTCTCGCTGGGTAGCACCAGCAGTGGTCTAACCGTTGAGGAGGATACCTTTGTGCCACGTATCCGCGAAGGTATGTTCACGAAGGCAAGTTTATGATTACTCTGGATTTGGTTCTCGAATTTTATGATTGATATGGCACGTTATTCAAATTAAATATTAAGCTTGTAAATGTGTTTTTTATGTGAATTAGGTGATCTTTATGATGGTTTTTATGACACGTAATTATAATTTTCTACTGCTTTTAAATTCGGCTATATTCATGATTTTGTGACTTTTTCTGATCGATATGGCTGTGATTGCTCTGTCCAAAAAGACCAGAGCAATGATATTTTGCATTAATTGTACGTTATAAAACTATTTAACCATCTTAAAAAAAGGAGATTCGCAGTTCGGCCTGTATGTCATGTGTGTATGAATGTTTGTCCGCGATTATCTCGCGTTTGGCTGAACCGATTTTGATGCGGTTTTCAGAAAAGTGTTAGTTTTATTCTGGGAACGGTTTTAATATAATTATAATTACACGAACCGTCTCGAACACAGACACCATAGACCACATCCATACGCTGCGTCAAGTTATACAGTAGAAGACCGAAGAGTATAACTTGCCATTATGCTTAGCGTTTGTGGACTATGAGAAAGCCTTCGATTCGGTGGAAACATGGGCGGTACTTGAGTCACTCCAGCGATGCCGTATTGACTATCGGTACATCGAGGTGTTGAAGTGATTGCATAATAACGCCACCATGTCGGTCCGAGTACAGGAGCAGAGCACGAAGGCGATTCCATTGAGAAGAGGCGTAAGACAGGGGGACGTTATCTCCCCGAAACTGTTTACTGCCGCAATGGAAGACGCCTTCAAGCTCCTGGAATGGCAAGGACTTGGCATCAACATCAACGGCGAATACATCACTCACCTTCGGTTTGCCGACGACATTGTAGTCATGGCAAAGTCGATGGAGGAACTCAGCATGATGCTCGATGGCCTCGACCGAGTTTCACAACGGGTGGGCTTGAAAATGAACATGGACAAGACGAAAATTATGTCAAATGCCAATGTTGTGCCCACCCCAGTCTCTGTTGGAAACTCGGTACTCGAAGTTGTTGACTCATATTTCTACTTAGGACAAGCAGTCCAGTTAGGTAGGTCCAACTTCGAGAAAGAGGTCAACCGCCGAATCCAACTCGGTTGGGCAGCGTTCGGGAAACTACGCAATGTCTTTTCGTCCGACATACCTCAGTGCCTCAAGACGAAAGTCTTCAACCAATGTGTGTTACCAGTGATGAGTTACGGCACCGAAACGTGGTCTTTCACTATCGGCCTCATCTCAAAGCTCAAAGTCGCTCAACGAGCTATGGAGAGGGCTATGCTAGGTGTTTCTCTACGTGATCGAATCCGAAATGAGGAGATCCGTAGACGAACTAAAGTCACCGATATAGCCCACCGGATTAGCAAGCTGAAGTGGCAATGGGCAGGCCATATTGCTCGCAGAGCAGATGGCCGATGGGGTCGAAAAGTATTAGAGTGGAGACCACAGACTAGCAAGCGCAGCGTAGGACATCCACCAGCAAGGTGGACAGACGACCTTATAAAGGTCGCCGGAAGACGCTGGATGCAGGTCGCTTCCAACCGGTATATGTGGAGATCAAAAGGGGAGGCCTATGTTCAGCAGTGGACGTCCTATGGCTGAGATGATGACGATGAACGGTTTTAATATATGTCGGAGCCACCGGTATTGTTCCGTCAGATTCAGGCATCATGTGGGCAGAGTTTGGGTCTCGTGCAATGAAAATACACTGGGTGCGGTTCACTTGGTTATTTTAATTTTAAACGCAAATTAAATCAAACACAATTTAATTTAATCACTCACTACACTTATACTGGGCACAACGAATCGAGTACAGTTTCGGGATGTCTTCACACTGCTGCGGTCAGACACAGAATGCGCTCCTCGCCGCCCCGATGAAACATCACGACTCTGTATAAGCGCGCGCAGACCACGTGATACTCAAAATGGCGCGCTTACGATTCGTTTGCTGTCCGTACTATTGACCGGATCCGACACGGCCATCCTGCGATTAACACGTCCTCGTGTGATCTTCTTCTTCTTCAGCCTCTTTCTACCATCTTGATGTAGGCCTCCTTCAACTCTTTTCACTCGTCCTCGTGTAATAATCACTCTGAAACACAAAATAGTCCACGACAGAATACTGTTCCACTCGGTCATTCCTGACCAAACTCTATATTCAGTTCTTTGGTGAAAATAAGGAAATTTCAACTCTACTGTACCATTAAAACCAATACTCTTTAACTAAATCAAACATTGGGAATAGCCAATTGAAAATACATCAATCACTACCCTAGGCCACTAACAACCACCCCGGGCCACCAACAACTACCCCGGGCCATGTACTACAGTCGTTCGAATCTACTTTCACAACTCTATTGCAAAAAACTACCGATTTTCCAGTGACCTTCAACTTTCGAGTAAAACTTCTAACGCCACGGCTCTCTAGCCGACCAGCAATCACATTGCTTTCACACATCCAATGCATGGATCAGAACTTCTGTGCGCATCCACCACGTGGATCGCCCGAGTGCATCACCCGCTGACTACACACTATGGTCTCTCAAGACCCCGACCTCCGCCAGAGCCACCCGCGCACCGCGCTTCCATGGACACCGGGATGTCAATAAGATACGGATTACGGCTACGAAATGGCTACTGGTACAGTCGAAATCAAGACGGCCAATAGACCGTTTTACTCGACCTCTCACCACAACTTAATCAGAATCTATGGTAACTTCGACTGGTACATGACCCGTTGGAATGTTTGTAGGTACACTTAGAATTCAAGGGTTTCAATGTGTAACGGTCACCATCTCAAAATCTTTATCACTCTAAACAGACCCTTAAACTTTGGATCTAATTAAGACTGATCGGAAATCCCAGAGCATTCAAGTACCTTTGCAATTGTATTATCACAATGCAGCAATATTGTAATCAAAACAGCAGGAATCAAATTCGTGGCCTGTGGCTAACACTAGCCCCAATAACAAACCTCTGTTTGTTTCACACCGTTCACCATGAACACACAATACACGACCTCCGCCAGTGCCATCCGCACACCGCGCTTCCATGGACACCGGGATGTCAATAAGATACGGATTACGGCTACGAAATAGCTACTGGTACGGTCCGACCAGCCGACCTAAGATTCCACACTATCATCCAACTCAACATCTCTACTTCAAAATGGTACTTGAACCTCAGGCATTTCCCCCAAATCCACAGCACTTAACCAGCACTATGCATCTCTACTTACGCAGTAGAGTAAATCACTGAAGTAATTAACCAGTTCTTAACATTGTAGCGCTTAACCAGCGTTACAAATCCTACCACTTAGACAGTAATAATAAAAAAAGCTTAACCAGCGATATTAACTCACTAACGCTTAACCAGCGATAGTCAACATAAAGAACACAAGGCACCAGAGGCGTAAGTAAAAATGAAACGATTCACCTGTGTTGGAACATGTCTGATGGTGGTTGCACGATGCAGACATCGACGCGTCGCGCCGCGCCTTGGACTGGTCCGTTGCCACTGCCGCCACTACTGCTCGTACAGCGCACGGCTATGTGACCTGGCTTGCCACATTTGAAGCACACCAAGGTCTTCGATGCCGGCTGCTGCGTCACATGACTTGATGCTGTAGGTCTTCCCTTCGTATCCATCGCCTTACTTCTGCACTCAATACGCTTATGGGCGTTTTAGCACAGTTATAACACCTAATTGACGTTATTTTTCCTCGCTTGGTGTCACTTGTTTTCGATGATTCACAGATAGTGTTCATTTTTCGCATCAGATATGAAACGACTGGCGAACATGGGTAATGTTTCTTTATCACTTGGTTTTTCACCACTCATTTTTTTTTAATGAGGGTACCTGCCTTTGCGAAATAAATCTTGTTGTAAAAAGTACCTTAAATTCCTTTGTAGGCTATTTGAGATAGCCAGGTTGACGCTTCACCTTTAGCGCCTTGCTCAGCGTCAAAATAAGCTGGCATCCCTCCACTTCACTCCCGTTAAAACACAAGTTGGTGGTGGCGCACCACGACCGCGCATCGGAATCCGGTTTGTCGGGGTCGAATTCCGGCAATAAAAACTTGTTATTCACTGGCTGAGTTTTCAAAGTTTGCATTTGCACTGAATGTTATTGTCACTGTTCCCGCGTGTAATTTCATTAGCACGATTTGATCCCACTTCTGATGTCGGAGCCACCGGTATTGTTCCGTCAGATTCAGGCATCATGTGGGCAGAGTTTGGGTCTCGTGCAATGAAAATACACTGGGTGCGGTTCACTTGGTTATTTTAATTTTAAACGCAAATTAAATCAAACACAATTTAATTTAATCACTCACTACACTTATACTGGGCACAACGAATCGAGTACAGTTTCGGGATGTCTTCACACTGCTGCGGTCAGACACAGAATGCGCTCCTCGCCGCCCCGATGAAACATCACGACTCTGTATAAGCGCGCGCAGACCACGTGATACTCAAAATGGCGCGCTTACGATTCGTTTGCTGTCCGTACTATTGACCGGATCCGACATATATAAAACTAATGGATATCTTGTGACATTGCCCACATACATCCATTTTTTGCTGACTTGTATTGTAGATTTTCAAAGACGCCGATTTAATTGAATATCTAAACTGAAAGGGAAAAATAAAAAAAGCTTTTTGAAAAAAAAAGACCCGACTTCAAAACCAAACACAAAAAAGTATAAAATACCTAACTTTTCTTTCGGAAGTCGGATGGCCATAGTCAGTGAAATAAAAAACAAAGCCACCGACTTCCGGAAGAAAAGGTATCACTTACATGTTATCTTGTTACACGTATACCAACTGAATATGACTAAAAACGCCAAAACTAATAATTTTTTATCAATATTCTTTTTTTTTTAAATTGGTTTGACCATATATATGATCGCTCTGGCACCAATTATGATTGCTCTGGTCGCGAAATTTTTTGAACTTAAATATTTCCATAACTGTTAGTGTAAATTGAAGGCCAAAAGTAAAAATATACTATTTGAATATCATACTTTTTAATGAGATACATAATTACCGTTGAATATCAATATCTGAAAAGCACCAGAGCGATCACACGAATACGCCCGTTTTGGAGATCCACCCATGCACAAAAAGAATTATATATGTAGAAGACGAAGACGAACAACGTTCAGTCGTGCTTACCTACCATCAGGGTAGAACCAGCCATCGCGGCATCAAGGAAACACTCATGAAAATAAAGCGAAACTACTTCTGGAAAAATATGGACGTAACTGTTGCCACTGTTATAAATTCATGCGAAACCTGTAAAAAATTAAAATACGACCGTAAACCCTTGAAACCAGTATTACAGTTAACACAAACACAAACAAAACCCTTTGCTGAAATATTCATAGACCTTTTCTCAATAGAAGGGAAATACTTTTTAACCATTATAGACGCTTTTAGTAAATTAGGACAGGCTTTCGTACTCTCAAACCGATCCACTCCTGAAGTGGTCCGTGCATTAATTAAGTTTTTCTCGTTCTATGGTGTACCAAACCGGATAAGTGCCGATCCTGGAACCGAATTCAACAATACCTTGCTTAAAGAAACTCTGCAATTTTATAAAATTGATCTGCACATAGGTACAGCACATAACCCTAATTCTATGGGATTAATAGAGCGTTTCCA
Organism: Agrotis clavis; assembly: GCA_954870645.1. Taxonomy (NCBI): domain Eukaryota; kingdom Metazoa; phylum Arthropoda; class Insecta; order Lepidoptera; family Noctuidae; genus Agrotis; species Agrotis clavis. The sequence goes on from OX940922.1 coordinate 25,875,091, forward strand.
CTCAACCATATTAGAAATATACCGTATTGCAAAATATGAACGCCTAATTACTGATGCTGCCGACGTAATGACCTACGCGATTATGTCTTACAATCAAACTATACATTCGACAACAGGTCTCACGCCCTTTGAAGTTGTTTTTGGACACACCGATTCAAATAGCACCTTCGCAGTTAACTTTAATAAACAATATATTACACAACAATTAATTAACGATCACATGAAGCGAACTAAGTATCTCTACCAATACTTAACAGATAAAATAATAGCAAACAAGAAAAAGGTCAAAGAAAAACGCGGTGGTGAAACATCGTTCGATATACAAGAAGAAGACACTGTATTCATAAAGGGAGTAAACACTAGACGAAGTAAAGACAAACCTCGTTTTCAAAAAGCACAAGTAGCAGGTGAAATCGTTAGGAACATTTGTCCTGTTAGAATAAATAATCGTGAAACAAAAGTGACACTTAAGGATATAAAACGACCTCCACAGGTTCCTCCTCGGGCTCTTGGTCCTGACCTCCAGGATACACACCCTTCAACCTCAAAGAATAAATGAGAAACCTGGCATATTGGTTCTGAAACAAGGTCAGGCTAGCACAAGTACAATAAATGAACTATTATTAAGGTCTTAGATTTAAGTTTGATTAATCCTCTTTGGATCTATTATTAAGATTATTAGGTAACCTAGACAATGACAACGCTACCAGATATCATTATGATCATATGATTGATAATATAGAAACACGTCAGGCTAATAACAGCAGTAACGCTAATAACTGAAAACTCTAAACCTTTAGTCAACATAACGAAGTCTACTAAAAATAATTTCACTCAAATTGAAGAAGTTTAGGAAATGACAAAATTAGTTAATCAGACTTGCATCAACATTGTCATACATAACTTTGTAAAAATAAAACTATTTCCAACTATTGTATTGTATTCGAAGGGAAGTCAAATAACATTCATTTTAGAAATACCTGTAATTAAAGATGAAATATATATTTACTACAGAGCAATCCCCATACCTATTCCCAATTATTTTAACCAGACCACAATCATTATTCCCAAATACCCCTACCTCTTAGTAAAAGGGTCCGAAACAGTCTCGCTCTCCCGGCCTTGCAAGCCTGCGCTACGAGGACGAGTCCCAGCTGCCAATGGAAGACATCTGCACATCCACATTAATGAGATTCTCCAGAGCCGAAAGCATACCATCAGAGATCTTCAGTAACGAGATAAATAAAAAACTTAACTCTCTTAGCTTGGATGGATACTGCGATGTCACGATTGATCGAGTTACCCAAAAATCTAATCATACTACTACGTACAAGTAATATCGGCTCTTCGAAATTACCAATTGTCAACCTTCCTGATTTAACACTCATCGAGCTACGTCTCAACGCAAGCCTATCAATTTGGACAATAATGATTAAATAAATCTGCAACACTTATATAACTTATTGGAAGTTAGTAACAGTGAAGTGAAAATCGACAGTGAAAAGTCAATTACCTAACGTGAAGTGTTAGCGTCAGCACTCTAGTGTTATTGTATAATTAATTATAGTTTTAAGCATATCTGTATTTATAGCTCGTAAGTACGAAATATCCATAAAAATGTTTTTGTTCCGAAATAATCGGAGTGACAATAATCATCCCAATGATAATCATCCCTCCGATAATTTCGAACTTATAGGGGGAGGAGTTATGAATGCTGTATCGACCCCGAATATTATAACTTCGTATTCACGATAGCGCTGCCGGGATGTTATGGCTAACACCCGACACGCATCCGTAGATAAGAACTAGAATAAGGACGTATTGTGCGAGTATTAAGAACTAGAATAAGAGCGTATTGTATTAAGAACTAGAATAAGAATGCATTGTATTAGATTTAGCTTAAAATGGCAGTCAGCCAGTCAGTCTGAAATTAAACGTCGTCGTGACTAGACTCCTGTAGTTTATTTTAAAAAAACCTTCGGCAGTGCCTCCGGGAGTTAACTACCTAATAATTTTTATTAATCTACATAATTATATTTTCCATATTGTGACTTGGTGGGCTATCACCATGTACGTTCAACTATCCGGACTGCCTTCAATGTTAATATTGGGCCAACAAGATACAGAGGCTGTTATTTCTACTTTCTTTCATTAATTTCCTGTCTGTGTAATCCTATTCTATGTTATTTTTTATTGTTACAGCATTATATTCGGACGCCGCAAGCATTTCGTCTTACTATGTCGAAGATGTGGTAGCCGGTAGACAGGTGAATAAAGCCGCTCAACAACTTAAACAAGATTTAGTGAGACTTGTCGACTATCAATACTACTTATTAGAAAGCAAAAGACAAGAGTTAATCGGAGAAATTACTGAGAGTTTGGAAAATGTGGACTCCTTGGAAAGCCTTAAAATAGCAGTTGACGGCATTGATCTTGTTTTTCGATCTTTAATCATCGAAATAGAGGCTAATGGCGAAACAGCTCCAATCAAAGCCGATCAATTCGTACTCCCAGGCAAATAAAGGCGTAAGAGGAATTTACTAACTTTACAGGAGAGCAAAAAACTGTTGCCAGGTTGTAACCAGGTATATCTATTTTGTTTTTGACTCTATGATATTTTGTTATATTATATGAAATAATAATAAAAAAAATATTCTTTTTTATATTCGAAACACCTTGAATTATCTTGGTAATCAATATTTAATGTTTAACCATTTCGCCGTTGTTGGTCGAAATCGCTTCCATAGTTTTCGTTTGGCGAACGTTTTTGTCCGTCGCGAATGGTAGCGAACGTTTGGCATGATGCATGCACTTGAACGTTTATTGCGAGAAATAAATCGCGAGCTTGACGTACGAGTCGTTAAAAGGCTTTAATAATGTAACAAGATGCAGATAGGACTCTTTAGACATTCGGTAGAAAGATAAAAAATTATTATCATCATGTTGTAGTTCTTGTGCTGCTACAAAAAGTCTACAATTTATGTTTCTTTCAATATATGGATGAATCCAGAATTTTCTACTCTTGCGGTGACGTCTTCTGTTTCTATAAACCAGAAAAACCGCAAGTGCTTCTTCGTCACTTTAATCGCTTGACATAACGTCCGTCCACAAAAATCGAGTTAGCACAAATGATAAATTTAGTCATTTTTCAGTAGCATAATATGCGAACGTCGAGTGGCGAACTAGTATCCAACCAGTATTCTACTCGAGTATCGTACCCTACAAGTATCGTAATGGGAGAAGGGCCTAAGAATTTTTTTAAAACCATTTTTGTCGATGAAAATGAGCCTAGAATATCCCCTTCAAATATCGCTAACTCGTGCCCGGACACACTGTATAATAAGTATGTACCTACCTACAAAAGTATAAAATAAAAATTAAATTAAAATTAAAATAAAATAAAAGAAAATTAAATAAAAGAAAAAAACCCCGACATAAAAACCAAGATCCCTTCCCCTTCTACACGATCAACCCGACCGCCTGACAGAGGTGAACTTGGTCGTGTCAACAGTACCCCACCGTCTGGAACGCTGTCGGCTGACGGTCGGGTCCCACCACGGACGCAGCCTGTCGGGACGGCTGCGCTCCCGACTGACTCCGCCCATATTTGGTCGCACACCGGACCAAGGTCACCTCTGTCAGGCGGTCAGGTCTGACCGTGTAGAAGGGGTTTAAAAAGTAATAAATAATAAAAACAACTCAATAGGTATTAAAGTACCTAATCAAGACGTTACAGTTTATTTTTATATACATGAGAAATTTACATAACATACTATAACCAAAACTAGAAATATACCTACAAGTGATGAAGTACCTAATTATGTATTAATAATTATAAAAAAAAAAACGTAACGTTGGGGGACCGAAAAAATCGTAGATAATAAATAATAATTTCTCTTGTATATAAAAATAAATTGTCATGTCTTGATTATAGGTACTTACTTACTTTATGATTGAGTTGTTTTTATTATTTAGGTATTACTTTTTAAAGGGATCTTGGTTTTTATGTTGGGGGTTTTTCTTTAAGGAACTAATTGGCAACAATTAGTGTGCGACTGTGTGCAGTTACAAATATAAGGTTAGGCGAGCACAGTACACTTAATTAATATGCTCTAATACAGTTACAGGCAATAAATATTGCATATCGCCTAGTTTTGATTTGGTACCAGTAGCACTAATGTCTTAAGAGGTAACCGTGGCCCTAGAATGCAGTTAATACTGATTAATTACTACACAGTTCCTTAAACTGCCCTTCAGTTTAAGGAACTGTGTAGTACTTAATCAGTCAAGGTGACGTAACACGAGTTATGTTTAAAAAAAATGCTGGGGCTTGTGGTACCTGCTGCGGTGGCTGCTCGATGATGGTCCCGAGCAGCACGGCGCGGCCGCTGCCCCCGCAGTCCCCCCGCAGCACCGCCGAGCGCGCGCTCGAGCGCAGCAGCTGCGTCAGCACCACTATCAGGACCTGACGACATAATAGTAGATTACGCAACAAGGGAGTAAAGCATTGCCTTACGTCACGGGCGTATTGAACCCCGAAGCGACACTAAGGATTCTGGGGGTGAACCTCCGTAGCGCAGCGAGGAGGTTCAAGTGTTAATTCCCGAGTGAAACGAGGGAATTAAGTTAAGAATCCTTAGTGTAGCGAGGGATTCAAGTTAGCCCAAGACAAGGCAGCTTTACTCCCGAGGAGCGTACTCTGCTTTTCACACCTACTGCGAGGAAATGAATTCGATTTTTGATATTTGATGTGGTACGACAACCTTCGAACGTGAAGTGGGCACCACAGCAGCGATCAGCTGTTGCGACCAGCGGCCGTCATTACTGCTACAACTCATTGGTGAAAGTTTTCATACTGTTTTATTTGAGGTTCCAAATTCAAATCACATTATTCCCACGGGAATAATGAAATTCAGTAGGTACAATATTATTGCCCGGCTCGAATGGGGGGCAGCCAATGATATTCTAATATACAGATATGTTATACGCTTACAAAACAACAGCAAAAACTGTTCCGCGCCGAGCGCGGACTTTTTTATTCAAACATTACATTTCACTACAAGTAAAAAGGATAGCTTGATAAAACGCAATAAGAAAAAAAGTGACAGCTAGATAAACAAACAGCGCCACGCCACCCACGCATCATCAATCCCCCCGCACTGCCCCGCACGTCGGCATCACCTTGTCGTTCTTACGACATCAGAATATTACGAAAATAATTGAAATATATTAATAAATCAAAGTATATTGCTTACTTACGTGTGGTATGAGATCCCGTGTGTTTTATTAATTTTTTTATCATGATTGGTACACTTCATAAAAACACACGATGGCATTTTTGATGACAATTACGTAGCAGCGCGCAACGTGTTACTCGTAGTCGTGCGAGACACAGACTAAAAGCAATTGTCCGACGTAGGTCATTTTCTGGTCTTCACGTTTTGCGCGCTCATAACATATCTGTTTACTAAAATATCATTGGGGGCAGCAATGCCTTGCTTTATTCCTTGTTTGCATGACATATAATTTGACATTTACGAGCAAGTGGTGTGAAAAACACATTAAGTTTTAAGTCACCAATGGACTACATCGGGTTGAAGTATTCGATCTAATATTCGATCTTTGGCCGTACTCGTAATCAATCAACGGCCGAATTAGTGCCTCTGAGTCTTTAAAGCGTAAGGCCGAGACTCCACCAAAGCTTTGCGAGTCGAGACGTGTTTTGAACAACCAATAGAATAGCGTTATTGACACAGCTCCACTCCGAAACCCGTGCCGCAACGCAATTCTATTGGTTGTTCAAAACACGCCTCGACTCGCACAGCTTTGGTGGAGTCTCGGCCTAAGAAGCGTAGGTCAGACAGAAAAGACGTAAGACGAGGACGCGTCGCGGACAGGGTGCAGACGTAAAAGCGTTGCGCCCGCGACCCGACTCTTCTGTATGTTTTGCGTCGCGACGCTTCTATACATTTTGTATGAAAGGGACGCTGCACGCTGTAGAGACAAAATGTCCGCGCCCCTTCTGCGTCTTACGTCTTTTCTGTGTGTCCAGCGTCTTAGACGTCCAAACACGAGCCGTTAAAGAAGGTCAAGATTTGGATTGAGATACAATATTCATTTCAGGCGCAATCACGACGAGCGTAAACTCAACGCACTAAAAAAAAACAATCTAAAATACTTGTCGTAGGTATTTTGTCAAGCTCAGCCTCTGTGCTAATCATGCCATTCATTAATCATGGCTTTACAACAAGCTACAAAACAACTGTTTTACCTGGAACAAGAACACGAGCATGTTGAAGAACTGCAGCGCGAGCAGCGCACGAGTGAGCGGCGCGCGCACCGCCTCCACGCAGCCGCGCGTGTGCAGCGACGCAGATAGCAGCGGGGAGGACTCGGACCACACCTCACGCCACTCCGACTAGAACAATGCATGATACATCCTCAATCTTAAGTATAATCTATACATATACAGGGTGAATATTTCCTTAAGTTTGCCGTATTATGTGGGTGGAATTTTGTAATGCCATCACCTGGAGGGAAAGTACTCTTAATACTGCAGATCGAATTTGTAACTTCAGATTTCCTGGTTTTCCTTTCATTTAATTGATCATGTTTGTTAGAGAGATTTCATCCTTATAATTGACCCTAACGATCGATGCAATAAAAGTACAGGGTATATTTTTTTCAGATTTTAGCCGGTTCGATTCCCGGGTATGGGAGAAGAGAATTTTCAAAAATCTTTGAATGCAGTTTGCTTTGTATTCAAAAATAAAGGAATGTTTCCTTTGAGTAAAGTTTTCTATCTGCAGTATTAAGAGTACCTACTTTCCCTCCAGATGGCATTACAAAATTCCACCCTGTATACATTTATACACCGTGTTCCGGACGATATACATAAACTTCGACCAGATGTTCAGACCACGGAAGTAAGCATTTTTCATTATGGACACATTAATAAATTCTTATTTTTTATTTTTTGTTAATTTTCATACAAACTAAATACCTAGACGTAAATAACCCGATATGCATGCCTCTTTATCCGAATTGGCAACGTCGTATTTTCATTCATAACATTTGGCGGGCTGAAACTTGTCAAAACAGTTTCTTTGATTTTTTATCTCGTTCCTCATAGCACTGTCAATGTACTATACTTATCTAAAGAGAACGTATAAGGCTACCAAGCAGGTAGATACGTATTTCGAATTGTCTTTTTAATTGAGGAATAAAAAAAAAAACAAAATTCCATAACCAAATCATGATAACCTCTTCCCACGACATGCAGCCTTCGCAAAACGTTTCTGCAGTCCTTATTTTTAGTCTAGGCTTAAAGCAACGCCGGACCTCCAACGACGGGAAGGGGAGTAGGCTACCATAATTATCTTCCCATTCTGCCGTTTCGGCTTAAGTAACGAACATTCAATCTCAAAATTATTGACTAAAAGAGGGGCAGCTCAACACGCAATCTGGGGACCACGCTTAGAGCTCACGTACATTCGTAAAAATACTCTCAAAAGATAGGTCTCGGTCAAATTAAGATAAATGGTAATCACAGCATATTTTTTTTATGCATTTGAGTAGAATAATTATAATTTATAAGCACACTTGTTGCGTGGGCAACATCAGAACTAACGCCACCATCTTATTTTTCAATACATTTCACAAATGAGCGCTCTCCTGTCAACCTCAATGGAGTGTCCAAAGATCCATAATATAACACTGTAGGTTAGACAACTACGTCAGCCGTAATGTCATTCAAAAATATTTTTATTAATAAAAAATAAACTCTAAAAAGCAAAAAATAAATTTAATGTAAAAAGTTTTCGAAATGACCACCTTCTTTTTCGACACAAATATTCAAACGAGTCCTAATTTGGCCATTTAAATTTACAGACATTTGTCTTATTTGTTCAGCAGCCTGAGATATTCTATCTAAGAGCTGTTCACGGTTCTGAATTTGTACGGAGTACACCTTCTCCTTTAAGGTTCTCCAGACATAAAAATCTAAAGGAGTCAGATCTGGGGACCTAGCTGGCCATGCGATATTTGTGCTACCTCGTCCAATCCAACGGCCAGGAAACGTTGCATTTAAATATTCACGCACTTGTGTGCCATAATGTGCAGGGGCCCCATCATGTTGGAGCCACATGGTTCGCAGAGTTTGAAGATCCACTTGTTCGAAAAATTCTAAGTAATTGTCAGCATTTAGGCGGTGGGGAATCTCAATAGGGCCGATCAGCTGATTGTTAAAAACACCAGCCCACATGTTTACAGAGAATTCAGTTTGATGTGACGCCTGCCAATGTAAATTCGGGTTGCTCTCATGCCACTGCACTTGATTTTTGGAATTGAATACTCCCGCTCTTGTAAACTGGGCTTCATCCATCCAAAGAATTTTTTGAAGCAGTATTGGATTATTTATCAGTTCTTGATTCATTCTCTGGCAAAAAACAATTCTTGAGAAGTGATCAGGTGGTATTATGCCTTGGGATTTTCTGTAGTGGTAGGCATGCAAACCATATCTTTTCCACAGTTTCCACACTAGCTTATGAGATACACCCACGATTCTCCCAACGCGTCTCGTTGAGAGTGTAGGATCATGAATAATAAGGTTCATTATTCTGTTTTCTTGAACGACGCTCAAATTGATTGCTTGTTCAGGGCGGCGTGGTCTAATTCCGATCTCACAAAATCTCCTGTGTATGTTAATAAATGTTCGTATATCAGGAACGCGCCGACCAGGGAATCGCCGTTGGTACTCTCGCACAGCTGCTGTAGCATTTCCGTCACAGAAACCGTAGACGAAGTGAATATCAGCTTGGTGTTGAGCAGAATATTCGTGCGGCATAGTGAAAGTTGTAATCAAAATGATTGATTAAATTAGTCGGAAACCCAAAAGCAAATTACAATAAACAATAATCCTGACAGTTAAAATCATGCATGACAAACAATGACAAATAACAACTTAGGTATCCATAGCGACCAGTTTAATCTCTTTGAAAGATTCGTTATCGCAAATGATCGTATTTCTTCGCTAACTCTCGGGTTCCTCTCGTACGTGCAAATGAAATGCAAATAGTATTTGATAGATTTATCATTTTAATTGCACTAAGCGGCAACATAGGCCAAATTAAGATACTTTCTCACTGCATAGCTCAATTAAATTTCATTAAATGAAATTACAAATATCTTTGTAACGAAGCCTTTTTAAGTACTACTTCCTTTGTTGGATTTGATTTGTAAAAGCCATAGAAGTATTTGCTAAAGTTTATGGATAACGTGAAGAACACGGTGTATAGCCGTACATGATTATTTCCCATAGTTTGATTTGATTAGCAACACTATCAAATGTAATAATATAGGGTGCTTTTTTTTCAACATCAGCGCGTCGATGCCTGGTCTGGATTATTGATTTTTCTAAAATCGAATGATGCAGTTTTAGTTTTCATCAAAATCGGCCTCGAGGCTCCTTTCAACGTTTTTCGATATTCCTCATAGTTTCGGATATAGCCATCCACGCTCAGTTGAAAAATTCAGCCTGTATATGTATACTACATATTATGTAAGTACTAATATTATAAAGATGAAGAGTTTGTTTGGTTGAATGGGCTTATCTAAGGATCTATTGGTTCGTATTGAAAAAAACACACACAGCGGGTGAAACCGCGGGCAATAGAAATAGAATAGAATAGAATAGAATAGAATAGAATAATATTTATTTGCAAATAAAATAGAATAGAATAATATTTATTTGCAAATAAAATAGAATAGAATAATATTTATTTGAAAGAATATTGTTATACCTAATTTATGCGAAGAGGAGTTTGTTTATTACGCTTTCACATCTAAAAAAGGTTCAGAAGAATCAGAAATAAGTAGAATTTTATAGACGGTTATAAAACGTTGGTTCACATTCAATAAAAACCGAAAACGGGACAAAAATATACGCTAAATTGAAACATAAAAAAAAACAAGTTTCGGCTTCAATCACTATACTGATCGAAGAGTTTAGGTTACCTCATCATCATCATCATCATCATCTCAGCCGTAGGACGTCCACTGCTGAACATAGGCCTCCCCTTTCGATCTCCACATATACCTGTTGGATGCGACCTGCAACCAGCGTCTTCCGGCGACCTTTATAAGGTCGTCTGTCTAGGTTACCTGAGGACTTCAAATGTTACCTGTTGCAATGGGTCGTGGTAGCAGGGCGCGAGGACTCGTGGCGTGCAGCAGGAGTATGGAGACACGGGCGGCAGCACCTTGCCGTCTGCTCCCGCTAATCTATAGCAAATCAGATTGTTACACATTATCATGTAGGTACACAGCCTTTCCTATATTCGGGTCGACTTCTAGTCTAAATGGATACGACTGGATACCAGTTTTATATTGAGAAACTGCCTGTATTATATTTGATTACCACAACCCAGTTCACACTGACTGATCATCATCATCTCAGCTATAGGACGTCCACTGCTGAACATAGGCCTCCCCTTTTGATCTCCACAGATACCGGTTGGAAGCGACCTGCATCCAGCGTCTTCCGGCGACCTTTATAAGGTCGTCTGTCCACCTTGCTGGTGGACGTCCTACGCTGCGCTTGCTAGTCCGTGGTCTCCACTCTAGTACTTTTCGACCCCATCGGCCATCTGCTCTGCGAGCAATATGGCCTGCCCATTGCCACTTCAGCTTGCTAATCCGGTGGGCTATATCGGTGACTTTAGTTCGTCTACGGATCTCCTCATTTCGGATTCGATCACGTAGAGAAACACCTAGCATAGCCCTCTCCATAGCTCGTTGAGCGACTTTGAGCTTTGAGATGAGGCCGATAGTGAAAGACCACGTTTCGGTACCGTAACTCATCACTGGTAACACACATTGGTTGAAGACTTTCGTCTTGAGGCACTGAGGTACTGACTGATACCTTGACCAAAACCCTTGGTTAGAGTGCTCTTCGGAGTTTCGAGTCGTACGCAGCCGGGATCAACAGCTTTTTTCTTTAATCCCGCTCTACTGTTTAACTCGTACTGGCTAAAAGCCAAGGTAATCCTTCAATAGCCCTTTACGTTCCAAGGTCACGGTTATATACCTGATGAGACAGTCCTGCGACGGGATCAGCAGCTTAAGGATGAAATATGTAAGTCTAGCATGCATGAAATAGTCAAGCATGGATGTTCGTGAACTTTTAAATCCGGGGCCCGTCCGTACTTCGCTCTCGCGCCCCGCACAGTCCATCATAATTCATCCCTAAGGCGCCATCTCCACGAGCGAGAGAATCGCGGCGAGTCCGTCCTTCTATCGTCGGAGAATCTCCACGACGAGCGATTATTCCGCCAGCGTATCGTCGCGATTCGCAACGGAATCTTCGCGCGCCCGCGACTAGTCGTTGTGCAATAGCTGTGGCAATAGTTTTGTTTTGTTTCGCTACTGGTAACGCTCTCACCGCGCGTCCGCCGCGAACTTGCTGCTCAGTGCCACGTTAACCGATGAGCGCGCGGCGATACGCCGACGTTACGCGCGCACATTGCCACTCGTCGCATCGCCGCCGCCGCGATAATATCGCCCGCACCGTGTGGAGACGCGTTCATAGAGAGTGTCTGGAAATACGTGGCAGTTGGCACGACGATAATATCGCCGCGATTCTCTCCCTCGTGGAGATGGCACCTTAACGATCTTTCTGAACCAAGGACGAAACTCAGTAAGTGATGAATGGTCAATTCTATCCATAGACTATTCAGGTAGGTGCGCCTGATTAAATAAGTTATCAGTTTATGATGAATACGAAGAACTTACTTCATGACTAGATCTGATCCCTCGTTCAAGAAGTCCATGTTGATCCAAGGGATTTCATGCCAGTCTGTCGGCTTATCAGCACCACAGCAACTGAGTTCTATCTAGGTTACAGAAAATATTACATTGACATTTTTAGGGCATCCCGTCACAAGCGACTCTTGAAATTTGATGCTTTTTATCTTTGTAATGTAATCACTGATATTCCAACAGTATACTGAAATGAAAACTAACTAGGTAATGAATTATTAGATTTGCAATTTATTGATTACCAGACTGCTAATTTTCCGGATGATATTGTAACGTAAAGAAAAGGGAACAATCGTTACTTTGTACCTGCATTGTATCCAACAGCGCTTTCCACGTCGGCTCTGTAAGGTACTGTGAGATTCCGATACGTAGTGATGACGACAATTCCTTCATCAGAGCCTGAAGCCAAAGAAACTTATAAGCCATTTCACCGGGCGTAGGGCTGAGTCTCTACAGATCGCAGCACGACGCTGCTCTATACCGAGCACAACACCCCGCCAGGAACGGAAGTCGTCTTATGGCTTTACAATAGATACAACACTATAATATGTATAATAATATCCTATCCTACTTCCTAAGAGTACTAATATGTATTACTAGCAAACCCGGTGAGCTCCGTTTCGCCACCAGATGGCTTCGTTTTATGTAACATTTCTGTATGTGAAAAAAGATTTTCCCGCTTTTCTGTTGAAATTTTTCCTGAATTTTCTTTGCTATAAACCTCACGGAGCCCGAGACCTTCCCAACGAATGCAAAACCGTGGAAATCGGTTCGTGCGTTCTGGAGTTATAGCGTCAGGAAGGAAAACCCGACTTATTTTTATAATTATAGTAGACTATAAACGTGAAAGTTTGTTTGGATGGAGGATGTTTGTTACTCTTTCACGCAAAAACCACGGATTTGAATGAAATGTGGTACATAGATAGTTTTTATCCTGGATTAATACATAGGATAGATTTTATTCCGATTATATATTATGTTCCCGTGGGATAATTTTCGAGTCGTAGCTGGTGTAGCCGCTGGCAGCAGCTTATTGCTGGAGAGCTACTGAACCCTGCGACTAACGGTCTTCCTGTAAGGTTAGAAATTTGTACACGTAATATTTATAGCATGCTAAGAGCAATAGCGACGACCTGGCAGGCGTCAGCCGTGCACATCATTTGCACCTTGTAATCGCCTGTCATTTTTTTTCCAATATTTACAATAAATAACTACATCCTGTTAAATTTTTAAGCTTACAGGAACAAGTTTTTTTTTTTCAATTTTTTTTACACTTTGAAAATTAAATTGTCTAATGATGTGCACGGCTGACGCCTGCCAGGTCGTCGCTATTGCTCTTAGCATGCTATAAATATTACGTGTACAAATTTCTAACCTTACAGGAAGACCGTTAGTCGCAGGGTTCAGTAGCTCTTGGACTATTATAGTATAACATAAGTGTGTCTGCCTAGCCTTTTCCCAAACATATTGGGGTCGGCTTCCAATCGAACCAGATGCAGCTGGACATCAGTATTTTACATGGAGCGACTGCCTGTCGGACCTCCACAACCCAGTAACTGGGCAATACCATACGCCATGGTTGTCAGACTTTACAGCTTCTGACTAACAGTAACGACTGTTAGTCAGAATAACATAAATTAAATCTGCCATGAATAAATGTTTAAATATCATAATAACACAATTACCAGACCATTGACCGACCAATAATCGACTAGGTACTGAATTTAGCAGATTTAGCAAAATGACGATGGGATCGTATTGGAATAACGAATTTATAAAAACAGCAGACTTTCGTCCTTAAGTTCAGTACCAGTGGAACCTGAAAAAATATTCTACATACCTTCAAAGTCCCCCTACACGCAAGGTACACCAGCATGCCATTAGCGGCGACCAGGGAGCCGCTGACCAGCCACACGCTGCTCACCAGCGTGGCCCTCTGCCAGTGAGGACACTTGAGGAGCACGGCGATGAGGCGCAGGCCCCCCGTGTAGTGCAGCTTCATGCCGTACGCTTGGAACAAGATCAGGCCGTAGAGGAGAACCACTGTCACCTGGAATTATTGTTCATTGTTTCTTCAATTTGCATAAGCATAATCAGCCTATATTGCTGGTCGCGGGACTGTCTCAAATGGTAACCATGACCCAATACCCTGAATATCACCGTGGATTTTAGTCGGTACAAGTCTGTCAATCTCTACCGTCCCGACCTTGATTGTAAAATCATCAGATGAAGGACTCATCTGAATGAATGAAGCCTACTTATACATTATAGGCTTTTTTTTATTCCACTGCTGGGACACGAGCGTCTCTCTGTGAGACGAAGTGTGCTGTAAAGCGGCATTACATCACGCGGGCCCAATGCGGATTTATGTCACTGTCCTTGATTTATTCAAATCAAATCAAAATCAAATCATTTATTTGCACAGAATGTAGGTTACATTAAAATATAGGTGGAATACGTAGAATTGAGCCATATACATTCTGCCTGGAAACAGGCACGCAAAATTTATGTTACATTTTTTTAAAACTTATCTACAAAATTAAACAATACTAAAAATGAAAATGTCATAAAAATAATGAATGGAACATGCATACAAAAATTTAAATAAAAAAAAATAAAGTTAAATTGAGAAATGTCCAAAAAATTATTAATAAGGAATAAAATTAAAAACGATATAAATAATAAATTAAAAATAATAGTGATGGGTACATTGTCAGAAAGATTAAAATTATACATAATTGTGATTAAAAGGATTTGTCCATTAAAAAATCATTAATCGAATAATAACATTTTTCTATTAGTAAGGCCACCAATTTATTTTTGAACTTTTGAACTGTATAATCTTTTATTTCATCAGGTAATTTACTGTATATGATAGGACCCATACAAATAAAACTTTTTTTTTAATAATGCTGTGTTACAGGGCTCGACATGTAATAATTTTTTATATTGACTTCTGACAGGCCGTTTACTAACTCCTGACATCATGGGAAATAAATTAATATTGGTTTTTACGAACATTGCCATTTCTAGAATGTACAGTGACGGAAATGTTAGTATTTTTAGGGACTTAAACTTTGGTTCGCAACTATCAGTGGTTTTTAAACCACATATGGCTCTAATGCAACGTTTTTGCGCCTTGAATATGTGTTCCCTTGAGCTACAATTGCCCCAGAAAATAACACCAAATCTTAGAACTGATGCAACCAGACCATGGTATGCTACTAAAGTAGTTTGAATGTCAACTTTTTTGGATAACTTTGAAAGGACATATGCTGATTTATTCAATTTTTTGCATATTTCCTCTGCTTGAGATTGCCAATTTAATTGTTTGTCAATGTAAATTCCTAAAAATTTTGCTATGTTCACTTGGTTGATGTTTTGTTTGTTGTAGTCCACAGATACTTCTTTTAGAATTGTGCGTTGGTGAAAGTGCATTATGTTGGTTTTTTGTAAGTTAATCACCAAGTTGTTTTTTTCAAGCCAAAGTACGATTTCTTCCAGAGTTTTTTTTATGTCTTGTTCATAGCTATCCGGATGTGCACATTTTACTAGCGCAGTACTGTCATCGGCAAATAATACCATTGGATTATTAACATGCCGTGGCAGATCGTTTATGTCAACTAAAAAGAAGAGTGGCCCAAGGATGGTGCCCTGTGGTACACCATATTTTATTATTCGTCCTTCGGATCGGTATTTTCTTTCAATCTTCGTCTTAGGGCAAATTCTTGTTATTTCCGTGTACTGTTTACGATCGCTAAGGTATGGTTTAATAAGTTTGAGTACATTTCCCCTTATTCCATAAGCGCTTAACTTGTTCAGTAGAATGTTGTGCTCAACACAATCAAAGGCCTTTGTCATATCTGTTAAGATAGCGCAGATGGGTACTTTTCTGTCAACGTTTCTTAAGATGATATTTAAAAGGTCAAAAATAGCTAAATTAATGTTTTTGTTTTTTCTAAATCCTTTTTGTTCATTACACAAAATATTATGTTTAGTAAAGAAATTGGAGAGTGATTCGTGAATTAACTTTTCTACTACTTTGGCCAGTACCGGAATTAATGCTATTGGTCGGTAGTTAGCGATATCTTCTTTTTTATTCTTCTTGTGAAGAGGTTTAACTATAACAGTTTTTAGGCTGTTAGGGAACACACCAGAGGTAATGCTGAGATTGATAATATGGCTAAGAGGTACAGCTATATTGTCTGCCACAAATTTAACTGCTTTCGTTGATATGCCGTCATATCCAACGCTGTTTTTGTTTTTTAAAGACTTTACGGCTCTTATTACATCTTGGGGCAAAACTGGTGCCATAAACATTGAATGTTGGTTTTTAGGAATGTTACTAGTGTTAAATGATATTCGAGGTGACTGTTGAATCTGATCAATAAAGTAGTCATTAAAGGTATTGGCAATTTTTTGAGGATCTGTAACTGTTGTATCATGTAGTCTAATTTGGGAAATATGATCGTGATTGTGTGTTTTGTTATTTATGACTTGCCAAGATGCTTTCGACTTATTATCTGAAGTTCGTATGAAATAATTATTCTGTGACTTCTGAGTTAATTTGATAATTTTTCGAAATTTTTGTGAGTATTCTTTAAATTTATTTTTATTTTCATTGGTTGGTCTATGCCTGTATTTCCATAAAAGGTGACGTTGCTTTTTACTGCATATACGTATTCCTCGAGATACCCATTTATTTTTATTATGTGTTTGTATAGTTACAAATTTATAGGGAAAGCAAAGGTCATACAATAAACGGAAATTTTCAAAGAAACTATCGTATGCCACATCTGCATCCTCTGTATTGTATATTTCAGAGAAAGAAATGCAGCTCAGATGATTTTTAAATTTAGTTAGGTTTTCTAAAGACAAATCTCGTTTTTTGATTCGCCATGATTTTAATCTAAATGTTTTACATACTTTAATTTGCAAAATTTGTGCCGTGTGGTCTGAAAGAGCCAATTCTACTACTTCACATTTACATTTATGACGAGAGTTGTGAGCAAAATTATCAATGCAGCTATTGCTGCACAACCTAGTTGGTTGCCTCAGTTCCAGTTTAAGATTGTAGCCCAGAAGAAAATACTCAAAGTCTAGTGACATTCTATTCCTTTTTAAGGCATCAATGTTGAAGTCCCCGCATAGAACAACTGTTTTACTCGATTTAATACACGAAGTTTTCAAAACAATTTCTAATTTTTCATAAAACATATTTAGGTTATTAATTTTCGGTGGCCTGTATATACATATAACTATTAACTTTTGCTTAACTAATTCGATTGCGCAGCATTCAAAGATGTTTGCTATTGAATTGCGTGAGATCTCTGTTAGTTCTTTATATTCCAGACCCATTTTAACTAAAATGCAAGATCCTCCGCGTTTTTTTTCTAGCCTTGCATAACACGCAGCTAATTTGTAATTTGGAATATTCAATACATTTTCGTAGCCCCGCATTATGAAGTGCTCAGTAATGCAAACCACATCTATGTCTTTTTGTTTCTTAGACATTTCCTCGAGATGGACTGTGAGCTGGTCAACCTTATTTAAAAGACCAGCAATATTTTGATGTAAGATATTTACGCTGTTATAGGCGAAATAAACAATTTGAACGAGCCGACTCATTTATCTCGTTAATATTGCTAGGTGGGCTTTTTGATCTGTCAATATTAGTGTAGTCGACAGAAAGTTCATCTCTTATAAGTTTTGAGTTAGAAGTATTTACTTTCTCTAGGTCTAATATGAAGTCTTGTAAATCTGAGACAACCTGCGTAAAGCCGTTGTTATTCAGGTGCCCATGTCGCTGGTTATATGTATCCCATGTGTAAGAGAGATTTAAATTAGAGTCTAAGATATACGCGTAATGGTAGGTCTCAACATCCATATAAATTAAATTATTAAAAGTATCTATTCGACTGTTAAACATAATATTGGTATTGTCCATATACTTAAATGTAGGCAGACATACTACAATGTTAGTGTGATTCAATGTTATAAGCTTATCACGAATATAGGTTACTAATTCTATGTAATTATTGGTTTTCCTGAAGTCTTCTTCTCCAATAAATATTATAATATAATAATATTGGCTCTAGAACATGCCGGTTTCCTCTCGACGTTTTTCTTCACCGTTTTGAGCAGTAGTTAATGAAATTATTACACATAGTAATACGCCTGGCTAAGTAAAGACCCACGACCTACAACTGTTCTCCAGCCTTACTCGTTCTTCGGTAATTAATCATCGGCAGATGGGACAAGTTACCGTGAGATGGCTTCTTACCTTATGTATATGTTTCAGCAACAGCATGACCCTGAGGCTGGTGTTGTAGCAGAAGATGACCATGCACAAGGAGACCACGAGCTGGGCGATCAGCAGCGCGCGCAGCACCCCTGCCAGCCGCGCGCGCCCATCTCTACTGAACGTGAAGACACCCCACGCCATCCAACATTTTGTTGGAGCATGCTAGTTGCCTCTGTGAATGGAATCGTGGATAAAGATACTATGGAAAGGCTAAACATAGAATCCAGTCAACACCGCTACGGTTTGCAGTTACAGTCGCCTAGTCGTTTTACACACTATGCCGAATGTACGCGCACGGCAGGCGCAGGGCGAGAGGACTTATTTGATGATTATAGCACCAAAAAAAAATGGCGAATTTACAGAAAATAGCGATTGCAGAGGCCTTAAAAGTGGTCAAAGAATATTGGGTGCATCCATTAATTTCTACGAAACTGGAAATCTTCAGCAAGATTGCAAGTTTCAGGATGTCTATGCAATGTATAGAACCTATCCCATACTCACCGCCTCGCCGGATCTTTGTCGACAATCGAATCGAACTTCGGTCGCGTATAATACGTGCTATACAAAATACGTTGCTGGTTGAATTTACGCCTGAATAAACTGACCAAAGTTCGGCTGTACGCTTTAACGCATCGTAATTTCGGCATAATGACGTGTTGTCAGTAACTCAATAGCACAGATTTTAGGCGTAATAATGCCGAACTTACCTTCGGCATAATACCGATTTTAGTATTGCATCGATGTAGAAATATATTTGGCGGCAAGACAGGTCAAAATTTTAAGATATGTCACGTTTCTAATGTTGTAAGATCGATAAAAGACACCTAATTACCTTTGAACTACCATAACACTGAATCACGAATTTCAATGTATTGCGATGGATTAACCGTCTTACAAACGGGACTTATTTCTGTTTTAACGTTGGCACTGGAAATTCTTAACCAAACAAACAAAAAAAAACACTTTAATTAGGCTTCAGAACTTAGATCAAACATTCGATACACTCTTTTTAATTAAAATAACAAAGCAAGAAAATTATTGTATTCTCTGGAAAATGACACAATTTTGACACTCAATGACGTACCTACTCTATAATCATTGGAGATTATAGTAAAAAGTTTTGCTGAAAATAGATCGGTAGTATGAAAAAGTTTGTCTACAGATTGTTTTACCTATAATCCTACAATAGCCCTTTACGTTCCGAGTCACAGTAGCTCGTTAGGCCCGCGGCCGTTCACCGTGGATTTTATTCAGTACAAGTCTGACAGTCCGTGCTGTCCTGCCCTCGGTGAGAGGACTCATTTGATGATTTTACAACAATAAAAAAAAATCACGTTGATTCTTCAAAAGCCCTTTTCATTATTTTCTTTTTTATCGCTGTAAAATCATCAAATGAGTCCTCCCACCCAAGGCGGGATGGGAGGGACTATCAGACTTGTATTGACTAAAATCTATGATGATGGGAATGATCATCATAGATTTTAGTCCCTTTACGATAAACAACGCCACCTTACACTTGCAAGAAGCACCATTACACGGGGTCGGTTTCATTATTACCGCTGCCTTTGCCCCGTCAACGGGGTAAATGGGAGAAATTACTCACTAGGAAATTCTCCTGTATTGTGGGTGCGTTTACAAACAGATAAACCCACATAAACAAAGGCCTAACCCGGAACAACTACTCGTCATTATCATCAACCCTGTTAGCATTAGCATTCAACGTAGTGGATAGCAGACAATGAAGAACTTATTCCTATCCACCTCGCTGTTACGGGGTCTGAATATTGATCACTGTGTTGATAAGTGCATATAATTATGCTATTGGTTGAACCAAAAACCTAGCAATATGCATTAACGACCCCCCTGCCTGAACCCCCTCCTCGTGTTTATAATGGCTGTCGAATACCGTTAATTTTATTATTATTTTCGCATTATTAACAATCTTTCGCCACTATGGGAATCCTTCATTAAATCAAACACTTCTTGATTATTATTTGTTCATATTTACTTTCGCTCACGTATACATAATAATTCTTTATAAAAGATAAAACTCATTTATAAAAAACCTAACCAAATTTCACACAACCATTTCGTACAATTTCTTTCCTTCGATCCCCACAAGAATATTTTTTACAGTGACAAAACACTTCTCTTTTTCAAATTCAAATCAACGGAACACATCCAAATAAGAAACCATAGATTATGCTGCCAGTAATAAACTTATAAAATTCCTTGAAACCTAAACCTTCAACATCCCCTCTGAATTTTATATTTAAAACAATTAGGACAACATACAGAAAACAAACTTATAACTAACTCCCATCAACTCATTTAAAAACCCAACTTAATTAAAAACTACAAACAAACTTTTGAATTAATTAATCTAAAAACCTTACATCACTAACTTACAACAAAATTTCAAATTAACTCCCAAACAACCTTATCTCCTAATAAATCTTCAAACACAACACATAACTCTTCACATTAAAGAATGTCCTTTACTTATCACTCACTAAGCATTGTCTTAATCTCAAGAACTTTGTTCTGTCCAGTGGTTTAGTTAAAATATCAGCCAAATTATTTTTAGTAGAACAGTAATTAATTTCTAACAAATTTTTATCTATCTTCTCCTTAATAAAATGATATTTAACATCAATATGTTTGCTCCTTCTATTTAAAATTCCATTCTTAATCAATACTATAGCAGATTGATTATCAACAAACAACTGTGTTTTCGGCAATTTATTCGTCAATTCGTAGATCAGAGTCTGAATGTACAGCAGGTCTTTTATACATTCGGCTGCAGAAATGTATTCAGCCTCAGTACTCGAAAGAGCAGTGACTGACTGCTTGCGTGAGCACCAATGTATAGGGCCACCACCATAAAATATCACAAAGCCAGTCGTACTTTTTCTAGTGTCTGGATCACCTGCGAAGTCTGCATCACAGTATGCTTTTAGACTCATATCGTTCCCACGAACATACTGTATACCACTACTAATTGAGTTTTTAATGTACCTAAAAATATTCTTAATGTTACTAAAATCATTTAAATTCGGATTTTCTTGATGTCTACTGCAATAACCTACATGAAACGATAAATCCAATCTTGTTTTATTAACTAAATATAATAAAGAACCAATTAATTGTCGATATTTATGTACATCATCAACTCCACCTTTCCCCTCTTGATGTACATCAACTAAAATATCAGGATGACAACTGTCCTTTAAGTTTTCAAATTTAAACTTTTCTAAAATTTGTTTAATATAACTTTCTTGATAAATCTTAATATAGTTTCGTTCTACTTTAACATCAAACCCTATAAACTTTTCAGTTTTATCAAATTTACGCATGTCAAATTCAGTTTCTAATTTATTAATAATTTTATTTAACTCAATTTCGTTTTCACCAATTAAAATTCCATCATCAACATAAATAGCCAAATAAATTCCTTTATCTTTATTTACAAACACACATGGATCAGATTTCAATTGAAACAAACCTAATTTCTTCAAAAACTCCGTCAATCTTTTATTCCACATAAGTGGTGCTTGTTTTAAACCGTAAAGACTTTTCTTTAATTTACAAACTTTATTTTCTTTATCTTTAATATCATATCCTAAAGGTATTTCCATAAAAATTTCTTCATCTAACTCTCCATATAAAAATGCTGTCTTCACATCAAATTGCTTTATTTTCAAACCTTTTTGTGCTGCAATAGCCAACAACAATCTAACACTAGTAGTATTAACCACTGGACTATATGTCTCTTTATAATCAACATTATGCTTTTGAAGAAAACCTCTTGCCACTAATCTCGCCTTATATCTTCCACCAGGCTTTATTGTAAATATCCATTTATTTGAGATTATCTTTCTATTCTTTGCTTCACTCCTGTTTACAATTTCCCAAGTCTTGTTTTTCTCCAATGAATCTTTCTCCTCCTTCATTGCTTTACACCATAAATCTTTATCAAAACTATTAAAAACATCTGTATACGTTAAAAATGAAGTCTCTAAATCATAATCTTTTAGCCATGCTGGCAATCTTCTCTCTCTATTTGGTAAAATTCTCCGTTCAACATTAACTGCTTCAACTGCATCTTCAAACTCATCACTAGTTTCAATTCCTGTGTCAATTCTACCTTCCCCTCTCAAAATATTATTATCTTCAACAGCAACTCCAACTCCAGTGTCTTCAACACTAACTCCAACATCTTCAACACTATCTTCAAAATTATCTCCAACTTCACCACTAACTTCAACTTCAACATTATCAAAACTATCTTCAAACACCTCATTATCTTCAATATCTCCTTCATCACCAACAGCTCCAACACCACTTTCACTACGAAAGACATCACCAACAACTACGTCATCATTAACTTCATTATTAATATTACCATTACCTTCACTACTAAAACCATTGTCACCAATATCAACACTCACCTCTTTAAATAAATTGTCTAACTCACACTGTTTCACTCTACGATTACAACATTTTAGATAATCCGCAACATCACTCTTATTATTGTTAAACACTACATCTCTCGAATAAACAATTCTAAAATCAGAAGGATCCCATATCTTATAACCATTATTTGTAAATCCTACTAAAAGTCCTTTGCTACTCCTGGAGTCAAGTTTCTTTAATTGATAATTATTTTTATAATATGCTAAAGATCCAAAAATGTTTAAATGTTTTAAATTCGGTATTCTATTAAACCACATTTCCGCTGGTGTTTTATTATTTATTGTGTTTGCACTCCTGTTAATTAAATATGCAGAGGTTAAAACAGCTTCACCCCATAAAACGCGTGGTAGCTGCATATCAAACAGTAACGCTCTAGTTCTTTCCATTAATGACCTGTTTAACCGTTCAGCTTTACCATTTAACTGTGGAGTGTAAGGAATTGTATAGTCAATATTAATTCCTTTACTATTGCAATACATTTTAAATTGTTTACTATTGTATTCACCACCATTATCGCATCTAAATGTTTTAACTTTTGTTTGAAAATGATTTTCTGCCAAATTAATGTAATTTATTATTTTTGAAAAAGCTTCGCTTTTGTTCTTTATTAAAAATACTTTAATAAAATGTGTATAGTCATCCAAAAAGGTTATAAAATATTTGTAACCATCCCATGTTTCAGTTTCGATAGGACCACAAATATCACTATGTATAATTTCTAAAGGTTTACTAGCTTTTTGTCTAATTGTTTTAAAAGGTTTTCTACATAATTTTGCTTTTGTGCAGACTTCGCAGATGCCCGCTTCCTTCACTAGGCCTCTTTCTATTCCACGAACAAGATCCTTAGTTTTGGTTATAGGTACATGACCTAATGCCCGGTGCCAAAAGTTCGAATCTAAGTAAAAAGATTTTACTGACCTTGAAAGCACGACTGGCCCTGGGTTAATATTAATGTAAAACAACCTGTCTTGTTTCAGCTCACCAATAACCGCACAGTCATCGTCCGATCTACGAATGTCGCATGTCTTTCTGAAAAATTTTAAAGAATAATTATCATCTGTTAGTCTAGACACAGATATTAGGTTTTTCTTGAGTTCTGGAACAAAAAGAACATCTCTCAATGTAATATTCTTGGTATAGATGTTGCCCATGGTGTTTACATGATGAATGTTGCCATCAGCTGTCATAATCTTAAAGTTTATCCTCCTTTTATCCATAAGATAATTCTCAGAAGTAACAATGTGACTGCTGGTTCCTGAGTCAATGATAAATTCAATAGTTGTTCCTTCAGTTTCTATTTCTTTACTTGTAAAACAGTTACTTACGTTTTTGTTGTTGTTTAAACAGAACTTTGTGTAGTGAGTATTAGCATTACAATTCTTGCAGTTGAATTTGGTATTACATACGGCATATCGGTGTCCATTCTTCATGCATTTGAAGCACTGTGGTATATTATTTAAGTTTTTACCGTCACCACTCGATGTTGAAGTCCTGCAGAATTGGGCTATATGTCCTTTTTTCCCACATTTGTAACATGTCTTTATATAGAAACTTGTTGTCGCTTCTTGGCTGTTTTTATCATTCTCATCCAATGTTCTTGTTACTGTTACAGGTTCCTCCACAAGATTGTTAGTCCTCATCCTTAGTTCAAGACTAATCCGTGATATTAAATTTGTTAATGTTTTATCACTTATTGATGTTGCCTCCCATGCTGTTCTAAAGTGATATAATTTCTCCGGCAGATTTGTTAATATTTTTGTTATTATCTGTTTGTCATCAATATTAAATCCTAAGCCTCTTAATCTGGTTGCTTTATTTTCAATCTCTGTAATGTCTAATAAAATGTCTTCGTTTTTGAATTTATAATTGTAAAAATCTTCTAAATGTTGTGTAATTTGGGTATCTTTATGTCCAAGGAAAATATTATCGAATTTGTCTAAAATTTCTTTTGTTGTTTCGCAGTTTATTGCGTAAACCATGTATTTTTCGCTGATCGAGCATAAAATTAATAATTTTCCTTTTGCATCTTTCTTTTCAAAATCCTTTTTAAGGTTTTCACCTTCATCCAAAATAGAGTTGATTTCTTTTGCTTTAAATACACTTCTCATCAAAAAAATCGAAACACCTCGCAGTTTATGATTTGATAAGGATTATCAGAAAAATGTGTATATTTAGGAATAAATGTAAAATGTCATTTAATAGTGAGTAGTATGAGGTTTTTAAATCCTAATGTTAATGTTCTAAATTCAAATTAAGTCTTCATAGGTTTCGTATTTTGTATAATGAGTAATTTTTACCCTGTATGGAATATGAAGGAAATGGGTAAAACAACACGCGTAAATGAAAAAAAAATGTAAGAAACGTTTATTTAATAACTTGTATTCCCTCCGCGAGCTCTTATTACTGCTTCCATACGGTTCTTCATCGATCGGATGAGAGTCACGATCACATGTTGTGGTATATTATCCCATTCCTCTTGGATTGCATTTTGCAGCTGGCTAAGTGTTTCTGGGGCTGGATCTCTTGCTCGAATTCGTCTCTTTAATTCATCCCATAGATGTTCAATGGGATTCATGTCCGGGCTTCTTGCTGGCCATACCATAATGGAGATACCGACTTCGGTAAGATAATCTCGTACGACGCCCGCGGTGTGAGCTCTAGCATTGTCGTGCATGAATATGAAGTCGTTGCCAATAAAATGTGCATAGGGCATCACATGAGGTTCAAGACACTGTTCGATGTACCGATGAGAGTTTAGTGCAGGCAGCCGTGGCCCAGACACAAAGGCAAGTTCTGTCTTACCGTCGGCGCTGATTCCTCCCCAAACCGTCCACGAACCGCCACCATAGCTGACCTTTTCTTCAATGCAGCATTGTGCAAAGCGTTCTCCATCTCTTCTGTAGACCTTGTTCCTTCCGTCGTTACCATACAGCATAATTTTACACTCATCAGAAAACAGTACTTTGCTCCACTGAAGGTATGACCAAGTTAGGTGCTCGCGTGCAAAGTTAAGGCGCGCTCTTCGATGGTCTGCAGTTAATTTCGGCCCATTCGCTGGCTTATGCGGTGCCAATCCGCGTTCCTTCAACCTTCTTCTTATTGTAGAGTCACTTACAGCTACTCTTCGTACAACGCGAAGCTGCTGCTGCAGTTGAAAAGCGTTAAGGCGTCGATTTCGTAAAGAAGTTGTTACAATAAATCGATCATCTCGCTCAGAAGTGACCCGATTCCTGCCAGATCCTGAACGGCGCGTGAACGAACCAGTCTCCCGATAGCGTTTGTAGACTCTATGAACAGATGATAAGCTTAGATGCAATCTTGCAGCCACAACACGCTGACTAAGTCCAGAATCCAGCAATGCCACCACTTGGGCGGCTTCTGCGGGCGAAGTATCCATATGTTTTAGAAAAAAAAGTTTTTTCAGACGTCCCAAAGTCACAGTAAATGAAATAAGAAACAGAAAGTTTAAAGACAAGCGCTAATTTTTAGTTTTTAAACGAGAAACGTACTCCAACCCTAAATACACATTTGTCTCAAAACAGTGATTAATTTCATTTATAGGATAAACAAATGAAATTATTTCGAATTTTGATTTTTTTCTTCTTACTGTAATGACCAAACTGCCAGCTACACAGTAATGTTTTTTTTTTTCATGGAATTAATTCTCTTTTGTAAAAAATTAGGACAAAAACAATAAAAACGAAAGTGTTTCGATTTTTTTGATGAGAAGTGTATGAGCATAAGTTTAATCTTCCAAACAGAATATTCAGACTCGCTGGTCAATTTTGATAATTTTACAAATTCTTCCGCCATTTTGAGATTCGGACTTTTAGTAATTCATTTTTCTACTCACTCATCATATCGTAGCGCGTTATCTAAGTAGTAACATGAGGGCCCATGACCCGTTAATAACACTCCTTCGTGTGGTGTGGAACCCTCACTCCTTACTTACATGGGATCCTTCATTAAATCAAACACTTCTTGATTATTATTTGTTCATATTTACTTTCGCTCACGTATACATAATAATTCTTTATAAAAGATAAAACTCATTTATAAAAAACCTAACCAAATTTCACACAACCATTTCGTACAATTTCTTTCCTTCGATCCCCACAAGAATATTTTTTACAGTGACAAAACACTTCTCTTTTTCAAATTCTAATCAACGGAACACATCAAAATAAGAAACCATAGATTATGCTGCCAGTAATAAACTTATAAAATTCCTTGAAACCTAAACCTTCAACAAATACAACCCTCAACGTTACCATGCAACGTTACATCGATATTAAATTAGAACTCTTTGCCAATATAGTTACTGGCCGCACACAAAAACCAAATAATAAAAAGGTCCTTTCAAAAATAAAATGTCATTCTATTGTTTTCTTCGGAAAACGTAGATTGTCAAGAAATTGAAAATTAAAATTTTCATCTTAATTCGCTCTGTTAATTAAGTTGTTGATTAGTTAGTGTTGTTAGTAGATAGTTAGCGTCAAAAATAATGGCGGATGAGCCGCCAGAGGGCGCACAAGAGGCCGCCATTGAGGCCTCACCAGAGGGTGCACCGGAGGGCGTAGCTGAGGGTGTCGAAGAGGGCACATTAGAAAGAACATCAAAAGAGGCAAGCGGCGTACAATGGGCAGAACCAGACGAAACAAAGGAGGTAGAACCGGAACCAGTGGTGGTCGTGAGAAAGCGGCCCAAGGTTGCGTGGAGTGACGACTTGAGTCATGACTCTGAGGAAGACAGAGGTATTACTAGAGTTTTGAATAAAACAATATTTCTATTGTTTACCTTAATTTTTCTAGTGTCAGTGGAGATAAAAATTTAAATGACTGCTTCGAAAAGCTTCACTTCTGAGTAGCACCATAGTGCCACCGATACAGCTGTGGTAGTAGGTACTGCTGTGTGCTGCCGAGATGCGGAATCATACCTTCGCCATTTTTCATTATTTGAGTACCTAGCTTGATTTACACTATTATACCTGAATATGGTATTTTAATCTTAATATCATCAAAATCTGTTTTTAGAACGTATTTATCTAAAATACTGGGCACTTAATTTAAATAACAGATAAATAAACGGAAAATGAACTGTCACATTCTCTGTATTTAGGTTTATACCTTTAAACGTCTTAAACGATGGATGGGATTTAAGAACCCTTAGCTCGCGGAGAAGACCTCCGCGAAGGAGGGACGCCTTTGCCCAGCAATACCACTGGCTAAAAATGTAATATCCGCTTAACACTGTTAATTATATAATTGTATCCCTTGCCTATTCCAGAAAGAGAGAGGCTCGCCCAACTTGAACGTGAGTTGGCAGAAACTCCCGTCAAACCCATATACGAGCCCGCTGACCTAGAGAAGTTAGTAGGTTACATCATGAAGATGACGGCTCTCTACGACCTGCGTCCGGAGGACTGGACGGACAGCGTCAAAGTTACCATTGAAGAGTGGGTCCTCGAACCGAAGAACACAGTCCTCTGCATCTATTTCAGAGGAGACAAGCTGTGCGCTACTCATGACATCCCCAAAGTTCCTGTCTACGATCTGACATTTTTCTTAAGACCCCTCGACTTTGCTTTCAAGGTTGAATCCTTCCATGACGAGATTGTTTTCGGGACTTTTAAAGATTCCATTGAATCGAATGTTATTCAGACTATGGAGTACGTGTATGCTCCGTATTTCTTTGCTGTTACTGCGTGGCCTGACAGTAAGTGTTTGTTGAATAGCCGACAGCACATCAAACTACCCCATTTTGTGAAATTTATTTTCAACTTTATTACAAAGTAGCGGCCCGTCCCGGCTTCGCACGGTTGGATATGCTAGATAGCTTATGTGGATCAAGATGAATGTAACTCTCTAGTGGTTAATTTTTTTTTGAAAACGGCACTGTAGTTTTTTGCATTTATCAATTAAGTACAAACAGACACACATAAAAATACAAATCTTTCCTCTTAATAATATTATTGTAGAAGGAGGCATATTATGGTGTTGTTTAAAAAATACAGATATGGGGTAGCTTAATTTGCTGGACTTCTGGTGTCTCTACACTCATGCTTGATATAACAGCAGTTTTACAAACTAATTATTTCAATGTCAAGGCATATTTCCTTTCCCCCAGGTGTGAAAAGCGAATTTTGCACTCACGTCCACACATTCCTGGCAAAGTTAACCGATATGTACTACAAGATGTTGGGTTTAACCGTCCTATACATACCCCGGGAGGGACAGAACCTGTCCTTTGAAAAGGCCAGTGCAGATAGAGAACTGGTGAAGAGACTTGAAGGCGTGGTAGTCTACTGGACCCATCAGATCAAGTCGTGCTTGGAGGACACGGCTTTTGTGGCTTCTCAGAAGGAGTTGTTGTGTCCCAGCGATGAATATGATTTCTGGGTTTATAGACGTGAGTATGACTATTTTTTTTTATGAGATAATTTGGATGTACCTAATAATAATGTAAGTGATGAAATACATAGAAACTCACCATAAACTTGTGTACCATAATATGCTGGGATGTCTCTGCATCTGCTCGTGCGGTGCGTCGCAGGGAACCATGTGTTTGCACTTTCATCTTTACACTTTTCCCCGTCCGACTCAAACCAATTTTAGATTATTTATTTTCAACGATAACTGATAGTGCTTTGGTTATTAAATGCTAAATTACTGTGAATGATCCTATTTTCTGAAAAGCAGTTTATTTCTGTTCAACGGCTTCTATATTTGAATTAATACTGAAGATTGACCTACTACGCGCGACGGCACGCGATTGGTCAGATTAACACGCTGATGGTGGCGTGTTTTTTTAAATACTTTTGAATTTTTAAATTGATGTTCTTTCGGCACCCGCGTTTCATAATTTTGTAACACTCTTTAATATCTATAATTATATAAAACACCTAGTTTCTTGTAAATTAGGTAATGTAATTATTTACTTATTTTATAATAAAGCACTTTTCTTTACACTATTTATTTTATTGTCCTACCCTCGTCCCGCGTGTCACTGCGGGGTACCAACTGAAAACCAGCGCTGGGTTTTTTAAGGTAGGGACAAACTGAGCCCACGTACGCAACGTATGCAACGGTTGAATTTGTATGCCTAGAAACACACTTATCATACATAGTATTGCGTATGATAAATGTGTTTCTAAGGATACAAATTCAACCGTTTAGACTGTGGTTTAGATTTAATAAAGCGTTGCATACGTTGCGTACGTGGGCTCAGTTTGTCCCTATCTTAATGCAAGTTGGTAACCCTGTCGGTGTGGACATACTCATCGCAATTATCATGTTGGTTGTTCTTTTTACCCGACTGCGCGACGCAAAGGAGGGCAATGTGTTTATTACGCGCATTTTTTTAAATTACCTTTTTCAAAACCTACTTTATATATATTTTTTTACTTTGCGATTTGCTGTCGTGTGTCAGTAATCAAATGAATGTGATTCTATTCTATTATTTTATTATATTTGTTTACCGACGTCAGCACATCACCGACTCCAATCCGTTAATTTTTTTAAATCGATTTTCAACTCTATCACAAAAACAGAGGGTTAATTTTCGGTTGAGAAAATCTGACACATTGGAGTGTTTAGATTGATGTGCGTCTGTACTAGTGTGGACATAAAATACTTTTTCCAAAAAGGCTCCGCTGAGTTAATTAAAAATATAACTGTAATGAAAATAATAAATTAGTAAACGCCGTCTCTGCAAAAGCTTAAAATTCTTCACTTTAATTCCAGACGAAAACCTGAACGCTTTACTGCATCAACTCAAGAATCCAGCAGTGAAGCACATTACGAAGATCCTCGTCACCACTCACTCCACATTCATCCACCAGTTCCAGTCACTCTGCGAAGAAATCGTCCAGAAGGTCGAAGAGGCTACCTCCAACATAGAATACTTGCAGGTCATCAAGCAACCATGCGCAGTCCTCGAGTGCGTCGTGGAACCTGACGAGATCTCCAAACATGTGCCATATATTATAAACCTCTTTCGATTCATATGGATGGAATCTCCTTACTATAACTCAGAAACCAGGATCACTAACTTATTCAAAGCCTTGAGCAACCAAATCATTATTTTATGCCGAAATTATATAAAGTTAGAAGAACTCTTTCAAGGCCATACGGTGAAGGCTATTGGGGAGTTCAGTAAATGCATTGAATGCTGTAAGAAATACCGCGAGATATATGATTTGATGGTGGAGGCTCATAATGAAGAGCATCCTGGGAGTTGGGAGTTGGACACTGGAGCGATCTTCAACTATATTGACTCGTTTATACAGAGGTGCTTCGATATGCTTGATGTTTGTAACTGCATGATCATTTTTGGGAGGTAAGTCTGATCCAATTTTATTTAAACTTCAGCATACTTAAGTGAAAGTTTGGATGAATGCTTGTCATTAAAATACATGAGAGAGATTGAACTGGAAGCAGGTTACCTTATCTCGGTAATAGAAACTTTGGAATAATTTGTTGAAAATTATCATGCGGTTCGGGCAAAAGCTAGAACCACCATACCTATAAAAACAAGATTACCACATTCTTCTAGACCTGATCGTCTCATCGGTTTTTCTAATACTTTCCAGGATAAATGAGCTCGAAGTAGTATCAAAGCCGTATTTCGGCGGTGCCAAAGGCGATCAGTTCGAAGCCAAGTGTGAGCAGATAGAACAAATGTTCGGTTCCGCTCTTGCCGACATTACTAGCGTCTCTAACACTATCCTGGATGTTCAAGCCCCTTCTTGGTATGATGATATACTCGGATTCAGGATTATAATTAAAGATATTGAGGTGAGATATAATTCAGTATTGCTTAGTTGTCATTCTAATAACACGTGAAGCAAAAGATTTCAACCCTTTTACGAAAATTAAGTGAAAGTTTGGAAGGAAGGATGTTTGCTACCCAATCGGGGCAGAACGAAATCTTGATGAAAAGCTCAATGAGATCATAAACTAGTTTCCAGCATAAATTTTCAAAACTTATTAGTCCGTCATCATCCATTATGAGTTTTGAAAAGTGAGGAACACGTATTTTTTCTTTGTTGAATCAGTGAATATTAACAAAGATAACAAGTATTAAAATTCGAGCTTGTGACGGCCGCACTATGGATAACTTTGTTCTGAACTTGAACCGACACCCTATGATGTAGGTATTACTTTACAGATTATCATAGAAAACCTCGTAGACACGGTGTTTGAAGGTGTCAACCACGTGGAAGAAGCTGTGGTTGCTCTCTACTCCCTCAACAACTACTCCAAACGAAAGAATCTCAAACGTGTCTTCAAAAGGAAAACTGCTGAGGTATGCCTTGAGGCCTAACATTTTACGGTCGCCCAAATGGCTGCGGCATCGTTGGCGCGGGTTCCATTCCCGAACGGAACAAAGTAGCTGTTCCGGGTCTGGCTGTTTGTCTATGAGTTTAAATATTAGTAAACGCACTCATGATACAGTGGCCCAGTGGCCAAATGGCCCGGCCGACTTACGAGTGTCTTGTTGAGGTTCGAAAGAACATTCATTTGTCGTGGGATAAGCTATTTATAACATCAGCTACGGTTAATAGGAGCAACGAGCAACGGCGATCAAACAGATAGTACCTAATAAATTAACTTGATCAGATGTGGGCGATGTTCAGCGAAGAAGTCCAGGAGGCCAAGAAGGATATGGTGTCAACCCGCAGCATGGCGCCGGCAGACATGCCCAACTACGCGGGGAGAGCTGCTGTACTCCGAATGAGGAAGAACAGACTACTCTACTTGAAGAAGGTTAGTACACTCTCTACTTGAAGAAGGTAGTGACAGCGTCTCGATGTGACGACACGGTTGGCGATCTGGCAGCGTATTGCGGGTTCGATCTCTTCATGGAACAAATATTTGTATGATCTGAAACAAGTAGTAGTTCTGGGTTTGGGTGTTTGTGCACCCACGGCACAGGAGAAATTCCCAGTTAAGGCACCTATTTTTTTTAAAGATGTTGTTACACTCCTTGAAAGCATAACATTACTCATGGGTCGCGGGACTGTGTATACAAGTAACGGTGACCCTGAACTGAAACGTAAAGGGCTAGCGAAGGAACATTGTGGATTTTAGTCAGTACGAATCTGACAGTCCGTGTAAAGCGTTTGTATACTATACTGTATGTTACTCTTTATTATTATATATTACTGTTTGTTACTCTTTCACGCAAAAAATAATCAACGGATTTGGATGACAGAGATTTAATTTTGGATGAATCAGGGATTGAATATTTTTGTATGGAGGCTGGCCCTAACGGTCGCATGCCATATTGATGTTTTTTCACAATAGCGGTCACAACGATAGATAGATATGGACAGCTAGGAAAATAAAAATATAATCAACATTATATCCGAAAGAATTCGGAGTTATTCACCGAAATACACCGTGACTTTTTAGTCGTCTTACAAAAAGGGTCCACTTAATGTATCCGACCTAAAATACCTAAATAATCGTTAATTATATTTTTTTTTAATATTAGGTAAGTACATTAGAAATATGAAACACCCTGTTAAAATGTTTACGTATCAAGCTGTAGAGTATACCTATCCAGCGCAATAGTCTGGCAGATCATTCCATTCCATCTCCATTTTCTATGAGACAAGGATGTTTCTAACTACGCCTTGCGTCATAATAACGAACTAAACAAATATTTTTAATATTTTCAAATCTCTTAAATACCTATTTTTTTTATTATAAACGTGTTCTAGTCATTGGATACATGAACTGGGCTGCTTTTGTAAGACGACTAAAAAGTCACGGTGTATAAGTCGAAAACTGATCCTTTCAGAAACAACTTTTGAGAAAAGAGCTTTATAACGTTCAAGCGATATTATCATTTTCCATCAGGTAATGACAGATGCGTCCGCATGGCTGCTACCGTGCAGCAACTCTGAAGATGTGATCATGCACGTCAACAGGCTGATGGGAGCCATCGATGTTGCCGTCAGGGAGATCTGGATCTCATGGACGGTAAGTCTTAAATGTATGACAGTATGATAGTAGGTACCTATAGGTACATACTATCATAACATAAGGTAAAGATGGCACGTAATGGGTAGCTCGCCGTCCTATTAAGGACTAGTCCCAAATCGAAGGTGCGTCGTGTTCTACGCGCGCCGTAAGGAGCTGCCAGCATACTGACGGGTCACATCGGGGCCAAATGCTTGCCAAAGTCACGAAACCCTCTCAATAGGATACCGTGACCCTGGTACTAGGGCATCGGAAAGAACACGGTGAATTTTGATTAGATTAAGGCTTCCGTCTTCTTTTGACAAAATTGAATCGCGTTCGGCCAGTCGATCGTACGTCAAATTTCGGGCTCCCTTCCCGCAACCCCCCGCATACATCCTGCCTACTGAATTATTATAAAACAATTTTGATGCGGTAAGAACATTGCTCTACTAAGGATTATTTAAAAGGAGTTATAGAAATTGTTGCTTAATAAGTAGTTTTAATATGACTTGGTTTGTAATAATACGAGTATCACACAAGTGTTTTAATAATAATAATAACAATCGTGTTTAACTAATTAAACCTAAAAAAGGTCAGTGCAGCAGTGATGCTGGCGAAGGAAGAGGCGGGACGCGTGAGAGAGAGGACAGCGTAAACCTTACATCCCAGCCACAGTGGTAGACGCCCACGGTGACTCGGTCATGGTCATCTCTGGCCATCGTAAGCGCGTAATGGGCGACTCGCTGTCCGACCATGGACCATGTCCGAGTCGACGGCGCTTTGTATACCCTTTGTAAACCGAGAACGTAAAAGGCTATTGAAGAACACCGTGAATTTAAGTCAGTACAAGTCTGACAGTCCCTTCCGCTTAACCTGGGGTGGGAGGACTCATTTGATGATTTTACCATGATAAATAAAATAAATATTTAAAAAAACAAAAAACCCAACTGCGTAAAAAAACTAAAAAGAAAGAAACAAGCCCAGTAGTTTAGAATTGACTCATTCACACTCACAGTCGGGGCCCATTCAAATTATACCAATCAATTCTTCCCAAGGGGCCCCGACTGTGAGTGTGAATGAGTGAATTCTAAACTACTGGGCTTGTTACTTTCTTTTTAGTTTTTTTACGCAGTTGGGTTTTTTGTTTTTTTTAATATTTATTTTATTTTACTTTTTTTTAGTTTTTGTCAGCATTTATCAGTCCAAATTAAATTGAAACATATGTTATATATACATTTTGGTAAGCCATTTTTAAAATCCTTTGATTTGACACCCCACTTGATAGAGTGTGAGAGATCTTAAAAAAATATTTTTAGTTAGGAACCCTTTGCACGCGAGTTCGACTCGCACTTGGCCAGTTTTATGTACCCAGTGACACGTTCAAGACGAATCTAACGACACCTCTCAAGTTAAACTCCATCAAGCCGTTTAGGCTGCAGAGCAACACAAAGAAATATACATACATACATACACTCGAAAAACATAACCCTCCTGGCGCAGTCGGGTATTAAAAGTCCGGGGCCATGCCCGGGTCGACGGCGCGTTGTGTTCTACGAGCGCCTCACATAGCGTCAGCATGATGACGGGGTCCCCCTCTAGAGGGCTAAAGCCTGCTGGCGTCGCGGTACTTATCTCATTACCGTGACCCCGGAACATGAAAGGGTTATTTGAAGGACACCGTGGATTTTAGTCAGTACAAGTCTGACAGACCCTCCCGCCCTGGCCGGGGTACCACAGTAACATCCAAGGACTGCACTCCTTGTCATAGGCACAGTCCATTACCACCTGGAGACAGAGTAACCAACGCTTTTGTTCATTGCTGGATTTTTTTTTTAATGAAGGAGCAATGTTAGCGAACGTGAATGTGATACAATAACTTGCTATCGTTAAGCAATTTAAAAAACAGGTTCAAACGATTTTCGACCTTATTGACATTTATGCAAAAACCGTATTTTAATGAAGGAGCAATGTTAGCGAACGTGAATGTGAGAAAAAACAAACCAAATTTTAAATGTTAATAAGGTCGAAAATCGCTTGAAGCTGTTTTTTTAACTTGCTATTGTTAAGCAATTTAAAAAACAGGTTCAAGCAATTTTCGACCTTATTGACATTTATTCAAAAACCGGATTTTAATGAAGGAGCAATGTTAGCAAACGTGAATGTGAGAAAAAACAAACTAAATTTTAAATGTCAATAAGGTCGAAAATCGCTTGAAGCTGTTTTTTTAACTTGCTATCGTTAAGCAATTTAAAAAACAGGTTCAAACGATTTTCGACCTTACTGACATTTATGCAAAACCCGGATTTTAATGAAGGAGCAATGTTAGCAAACGTGAATGTGAGAAAAAACAAACTAATATTTTAAATGTCATTAAGGTCGGAATTCGCACGAACCTGTTTAGTTACTTCTCCATATCTCTGCTATATAGTATAATTATAATGTCCTCAGGACTACATTATGTTAACTTTATTTCAACAGAATCGGTTCACAACTGAAAATTCTGTAGGAAAATTGACAATTAATTCCTTTTTTCTACCCATATAGGCCGCGTTTAGTTTTGATATTTAAATGGGACCAACTTTCAGATACACTACGTACAACAAAAAAAAAAATGAATTTTTGCAATTGGACCACGTAAGAAAAAGTAATGAATGGTCATAAATAAAATATAATTATATATATATATACATGTCGAATTGAGAACCTCCTCCTTTTTTTCCGTCGGTTAAAAAATATATTTTAATTTAATCAAGTAGAGCAACCTGAGATGCGTAACTGTGCGTAATCACCGTTAGAGCGAGAGAAGGTGCGAGCGAGAGGGACCAATAAAAATTCGTCGTGGACCTCACGTCCGATCGCTCCGGCCGTCCACCGGCCACTAAGGAATTTCTCTTGCAATTCTCGTTTATAAACACTTTTTGAGAGGTTATTTGAGATATTTTTTATTGTTGAAAAAAAGTGCTTTAGGTACAATTTTTTTTTTGTATTTGCTTTATTGATCTGTCGACATCAAAATAATCTAAATATTACATACCTACGATGCATAGTTCTTATGAAAAAAACTATTTATTGAGAGATAAAATCCGAGAATTTTGATAATATTCTGCCATCTTAATTTAGAAAATGAAAGATAAATATAAAAAACTAATCAGCGCAGTTTGAAGACGAGGATATTGCGGTCATTATGCGCTGCTCAGATTTTTAAATTAATTCTTCATTGTCTCAGATTGAGTGCACCAACGTAACTCGAAATGACGTTGGGCAGGAAAGAGCTGATTTGAACGCTTGATTTACCGTATATAATCCACTTAAATCAACTTAAAAAAAATAACTAGCTGTTACTTATATTATGGTTATTTATGTGCAATAATAATATTTCAAGCTATTGCACTATTTTGTTCAAAAATCACAAACAAAGTTACGCAAATAATTCGGCGCGAGTGAATTTTACAAGACCTGAGCCTTAAGAGTCTGAGAGGATATTACATTCCTTTTCAAACCAGGGTGGGAGGAATCATGATTTTACCACCCTAAAACTTTAATAATATTATCGTATAAAACAGCACAATGTGGACGAGAGATGTGGCGCAGGACTCAACAAGACCCTGATGAGAAAGAGCGTCGAGAATCCTGGCCTCTTAGAATGTAACATTGATTCGTAAGTACCCTAATTGTAGTTGTATAAGGATCTAACAGTTTGATTCTATTAACATGTCCTGATTTCACGAGTGGTAAGCCGTGAGTTTGAACAGGTTTAAACCTATCCAGGCGCATTAGTATATTTTATGTACTACGTAGGTACCTAATTCGCATCATCACCTACTCTCATAACATGTCCTGATTTCACGAGTGGTAAGCCGTGGGTTTGAACAGGTTTAAACCTATCCAGGCGCATTAGTATATTTTATGTACTACGTAGGTACCTAATTCGCATCATCACCTACTCTCAAAACGGTGAACGAAAAACATCGTGAGGAAACCAGCATCTCCTAGAGCTAAAATTTGAAGACATTTGAAGTCTATAGGTACCAACCAGCTCGAGTACTTAGTTGATTACTGACAACACCTTCTTACAGAGAAGAGGCCTATGTCCCAGCAGTGGGAACATTTTAGGCTGATTACTTATTAACATGATGCAGTGAAAGAGCAAAGCAATAGTTCCTTCGGAGGTCCAACATGGCTCTTTGTCTACCTTTAGGAGCCGTTCAAGTATTAGTGTAGATAGATTACTATCATTTACCCGCCACCTTCCCCTTTGTCAGTAAAGTAAACAAAGCTATTACCGGAGGCAACCGGAGGGTAAGAGCTCTCTCATGCTTAAGTAAGCATTGCTGGTATATGCATTTTTTCTTTTAAGGTATTGTTTTTTTATTGATTCGAGTAGCAGTTATAATATTAGAAATAGAAAATAAGCATAGGATAGAGGACTTCATTTACATTATTCATTTGAACAATTTGTAGGAATCCCTGAAAATACTTACGTTTCGTTTTTAAACATAGACAAGGTATACAGGGTGTTTCTTTAAAATGGGCCAAAAGGGAGAAATCCGGATCCATAAGAGATACAGGGAAACTTTCTTAGGAACATTTAGCTCTTTTTTGATGTTGACAATTTTGGCGTTTTTTTTATTTTTTGGTCAAGTGTGAGTTGTCCACAAAAATGAGTGAAAATGACCAAAAATTTTTTTAACATCGTTCGACTTTGTTTTATGTAAGGATCGTTTCATTGTATTAAAAAAATATCGGGACGGCGCACAGTATTTCGTCTAGTACAAGCTAGCGGGACAAAATTCATGACGTCATTTCCAGGAATTCGTGATAACAACTTGTAAACAACCCTCCCAGGTAAGGAATTCAAAATCATTTGTTTGTTACTTCAACAAGTAATTTTGTGGAGGGGTTAATGTTCATTATAAAGGAAGCACAATTTTCATTTGTAAATAAGTTGCATTTTTAGTGACACCATCTGTAATAATTGATATGAAAGTGAAACGATTTTCTTGTGATGGATTGTACTACTATTGAGGGTATGTACTTACTATTTTGACTTGATTAAAAAAAATACAATCATGTACTTTTTTGCCCAAATTAGAGTTTATAAGTATGTTGAAATAATCCCACATATTTTTTCTTAACTTATCAAACTTTAAAGGGTTGCAACTTTTTGTATCCGGCTAGATTTTTCTGTATGTTATAATTGAAACATTCAGGCGTAGGTTACTTTAGTTTTTGGCTCCCGAAACCGCCCGCAGATAAAGTAATTTACTTTCATTCAGAACGAGCCATAGCTATGATAAATGTATGTATGTACATCGATTACTCCGAGGTTTCTAGTCCGATTAGTGTGATTCTTTTTTTGTTCGATGCAGTATACTTGCCATTTGGTCTCATAAATTTCATCCAATTTGGTTTAGTACTTTTTATTTTGTGAGCATTTTTATTAATTAAGGCTACTTGGATGACATGATGATCTTTACTTTTTTCGTGTTTGTTACGCGATTACTCCGTCAATTGTGGACCGATTTTCAAAATTCTTTTTTTGTTGTACTAGGGATCGTTCACGTTCGTGATATTAGTAAAAAAAAGTAGGAAATTTGGTGACCATCTTGCATGCACACCTTTGGACTTAGAGAAAACAGAACGACGTAAGACAACAATTAAAATAAGTTAAAAAAAAAATTGTCCCGCTAGCTTGTACTAGACGAAACACTGTGCGGCGGAAGTTGGTCAAAGGAGATGTTTCATTTTCGGCCATCAGAAGTACATACATTATATCAAAAAAGAGGAAAAAATACCACAAATTCGGGAAAAATATTCTCTGGTGGATTTGAGCCTGATTTGTTGTATACAAAATAAAAATAGTTTTTCAATTATTGCCATGTTTTATTCAACATGGCGTCTCGTTTGCTTGCATAATTCATTCGTTCTGAAATTATGTCTCATCAAATTAATGTTAAGTATAAAAAAATGTCTGTATTCTTGAAGTGTTTAAATAAACTATTATTCTTTTGTACATATTTTTGAGTAAATATAATTAAGTACCACGATTTCATCGTTGCAAAAATCTTTCAATCGTGTTTCTGAACCCACAAAATTACCGCTTGTTGATTGGCATAAAAGACCAAAAGCCATGCCATAAAAAAATTAATAAAAAAACGTTCTTGAAGTGCTAAAAGAAACTATTAATCTATTGTACATATTTTTGAGTAAACATAATTATGTACCACGATTTAGAACTTAGAAGACTATTTAGGAAGTTGGTTCTGATGAACAAAAACAAACAAAACAATTATAAGTAATGTAAATGTCATCTCTACAACCTGTTATGGCTGTCATGTGATAACTCTTTGGACAAACGTCAAACATTTTTTATTTATAACTTGTACATAAAATCCATTTGATATTATCAAAAAAATTTTACTTTATTCTATTCAGGGGTAATTTTCCCAGCTTTGGTAAAATGTACATGTTATGGCCGGAGCGCCATTTAAAAGTGAAACGTCTCCTTTAGCAAAATATTTTTTCATAGAAATTGTATGAACGAAAAAATTATCAACTTTTTTATGATGTAGTTTGATGTACTGTCATCTCCCTGGGTCTTTAAACTCGTTCCATTGAAGTCCTTGTTGATCTAATGGCGAGATCGTCTCGCCCATGGAGCAATTAAAAAGTTATAATTTCTTTTAGATCTATTTTGGAACTGAGCCGTGAAGCGGCCCACTGGGAGAACTTGTTAATGGATATACCGGTGCATGCTTATCAGGTAAAATTGAGTTACAAAATACATAAGTAATAAAACTATAACCGTCTTACCACAAGAAAGATAAACATCTGTTGAACACTTGTCTAAAAAAGTGTAACTGAAAAAACAACCTTTACATGAACGTTAAATGCCGTTGACAGACTTTTTTTACAAGTGTTCAACAGTTTTCTAACTTTTGTTCAACAGTTGTCTAACTTTTTTGTAATAAGACAGTAGGTAAGTCTTCTACAGGCAAAAAATTTGGACACTTGTCAAAAACACATCCGTTGAACACTACAGAACGGCATTTGGCATTGCTATATTGCGGCCTTTTGTAGTTCCACTTTTTTTAGACAAGTGTTGTTCTCACAACATTTCTGTATGTTATTTACTTGGAAGTATTTATTGAGGAATACAACGTCACAAAAACGAGTATCCTGTGCTAGGGCCTCAGATGTTAAACTTTTGTAGTAACTGGTCGCATACAAAAATCAACTTTCTCATCATCAATCGCAGGTTTACGCAAAAGCTATCACAGTGAATTACGTGTATGAAAGCGTGTTGGCTGTCGTGAAGGGCTACAACAAGATCCTGGACTCACTCTCTCCTGAAGAGAGAACCCTGTTCAAGCCACTGATCTTAGTAAGTTTTCAATCCTTTTACGGGGTATGAGGAACAGATATAACTTCTTCGATACTCCTTTTTAAAGGGAGAACCCCCGATCGGACGCGTATTGTGCTTCGCGAGATACATAGATCTCGGATTGAACTCGAAGACGACAAACTTGATGCAAAAAAAAATGATGAAAAAGTGACTTGATGAAAAAGAAAAATGTATTCAACTACCTACAATGTTCCATTTTTTTTTTTTAGATGAACCCTTAGGGTCCGTTCACACAGACCGGCTCGGAGAGCATCGGCGCGCATTTTTCTTTTCACACAGACCGGATCGTATGCGCTTGGAGTTGGTCGGAGCGGAGCCGCCAACTATTTCACATAGACCGGCTGGAAGCGACCTGAAAACGGATGCGCTCGGAGCCGGTCGGAATCGCTCGCAGCCGGACGGATACGCTCGCAGCCCGTCAGATGCGCTCGGAGCCGGTCGGATGCGCTCGGAGCCAGTTGGATGCGTTCGGAGCCGGATGGATACACTATTTTGTGCTATCAAAATGGCGGTCGGCGTGGAGAAGCGCGGACGCAATCGGAGCCGATCGGCTACGCGGGCGAGAAAGAGCACGCAATCGGAGCCGATCGGATGCGCGAGCGAGAAAGAGCACGCAATCGGAGCCGATCGGCTGCGCGAGCGAGAAAGAGCACACAATCGGAACCGATCGGCTGCGCGAGCGTTAAAGAGCATGCAATCGGAGCCAAACCGCTGCACGATCGAAAAAAAGTACGCGATCGGAGCCGGTCAGCTCCTCTTATTATTTCACACCAAGCGCGTTCAAGCATTCTTAATGACAAAAGCAGTGCACATGCAAAAATAACCTTACTACAAATATTAAAAACCCAGTTTTCAACGTGATAAGAATCTGCTCTCCTCTCCGAGCCGGTCTGTGTGAACGGACCCTTAGGCTGCGGTTCCACTGAGGCGGAGCGAAGCAGAGCGGAGACGAGCTGTGCAGAGATTCACCAATGACGTAGCTGATGAACATGGCTGGCCACGTGACACATGTTGTGTATTCAAGCCATGTGATTGGTGAATCGCGGCACAGCTCGTCTCCGCTCCGCTTTAAAGTCATGGCACACTATACCGGCACGGCAACAGAACGGCTCCTACCCAGCACTTAACTTGTCATTCAAATTAGAGCCTTATATCATGTGTCGTATAATATACACTTCTCATCAAAAAAATCGAAACACTTTCGTTTTTATTGTTTTTGTCCTAATTTTTTACAAAAGAGAATTAATTCCATGAAAAAAAAACATTATCTACTGTGTAGCTGGCAGTTTGGTCATTACAGTAAGAAGAAAAAAATCAAAATTCGAAATAATTTCATTTGTTTATCCTATAAATGAAATTAATCACTGTTTTGAGACAAATGTGTATTTAGGGTTGGAGTACGTTTCTCGTTTAAAAACTAAAAATTAGCGCTTGTCTTTAAACTTTCTGTTTCTTATTTCATTTACTGTGACTTTGGGACGTCTGAAAAAACTTTTTTTTCTAAAACATATGGATACTTCGCCCGCAGAAGCCGCCCAAGTGGTGGCATTGCTGGATTCTGGACTTAGTCAGCGTGTTGTGGCTGCAAGATTGCATCTAAGCTTATCATCTGTTCATAGAGTCTACAAACGCTATCGGGAGACTGGTTCGTTCACGCGCCGTTCAGGATCTGGCAGGAATCGGGTCACTTCTGAGCGAGATGATCGATTTATTGTAACAACTTCTTTACGAAATCGACGCCTTAACGCTTTTCAACTGCAGCAGCAGCTTCGCGTTGTACGAAGAGTAGCTGTAAGTGACTCTACAATAAGAAGAAGGTTGAAGGAACGCGGATTGGCACCGCATAAGCCAGCGAATGGGCCGAAATTAACTGCAGACCATCGAAGAGCGCGCCTTAACTTTGCACGCGAGCACCTAACTTGGTCATACCTTCAGTGGAGCAAAGTACTGTTTTCTGATGAGTGTAAAATTATGCTGTATGGTAACGACGGAAGGAACAAGGTCTACAGAAGAGATGGAGAACGCTTTGCACAATGCTGCATTGAAGAAAAGGTCAGCTATGGTGGCGGTTCGTGGACGGTTTGGGGAGGAATCAGCGCCGACGGTAAGACAGAACTTGCCTTTGTGTCTGGGCCACGGCTGCCTGCACTAAACTCTCATCGGTACATCGAACAGTGTCTTGAACCTCATGTGATGCCCTATGCACATTTTATTGGCAACGACTTCATATTCATGCACGACAATGCTAGAGCTCACACCGCGGGCGTCGTACGAGATTATCTTACCGAAGTCGGTATCTCCATTATGGTATGGCCAGCAAGAAGCCCGGACATGAATCCCATTGAACATCTATGGGATGAATTAAAGAGACGAATTCGAGCAAGAGATCCAGCCCCAGAAACACTTAGCCAGCTGCAAAATGCAATCCAAGAGGAATGGGATAATATACCACAACATGTGATCGTGACTCTCATCCGATCGATGAAGAACCGTATGGAAGCAGTAATAAGAGCTCGCGGAGGGAATACAAGTTATTAAATAAACGTTTCTTACATTTTTTTTTCATTTACGCGTGTTGTTTTAC
The DNA here is from genome assembly GCA_954870645.1 of Agrotis clavis. Classification (NCBI taxonomy): domain Eukaryota; kingdom Metazoa; phylum Arthropoda; class Insecta; order Lepidoptera; family Noctuidae; genus Agrotis; species Agrotis clavis. The sequence goes on from OX940922.1 coordinate 25,918,647, forward strand.
CCATTTCCTTCATATTCCATACAGGGTAAAAATTACTCATTATACAAAATACGAAACCTATGAAGACTTAATTTGAATTTAGAACATTAACATTAGGATTTAAAAACCTCATACTACTCACTATTAAATGACATTTCGCACCCTTCCTGTAAGAAAGCGGTAAGTGAATTCGGCCAACTTTTCAGGAGCTTAAAAAAATGTGTTCAACATTGTAAAAAAAATCCCACGAAAACCTTGTAAACAACAAAAGATGGCATTTAGCAGCGGCGAAATGATGGAGTTTCCGATTTTTCATTGCGATAAGTATACTGTGAGATATGGTTGAATTATACGGTTACTTAAATAATCCCCGAAACTGTTACAAAAGAAGCCGGTGTAATAATGGATATTGCTTTGTTGTCATCTTTGGTGCACCGCATTGGCTGCGTTAAGTGTAGTTATTCCATTATTCATGCTCCAACTTTAGGCTAGTCCGAAAGTGTAAGGATCACTTACGTAGTTTTTACACGAAGAATTTATTTAAGTAAACATAAATACATACTTTTTGCATGCGAAAGTATCTACGTTATACTGGAGCTTCTGAATAAACTTGTTTTTTATTGGAAAAGGTATTCAAATAGTGAAGTATAACATCGTAAACATCTATTTTACTGTTCACAGATTGTCATGTACAAAAATTGTATGTCAATACTATATAGATTTAAAATAGTTAAAAACAAAATAAGCTGCTGCGTTTTAATCATATTAATCGATTTAGATTATGTTTTAGGTGTGCGAAGGAAAAACATGCTGTAGAAGCCTATGGTATGTAAAATGAAGTGCCTAAAAGCTAAATAAATGGAAATCTTCTATCAATTCCTAAAACGCAGAAAAAATGCCTTTGTTATTGTTGAAACATTTTGACTCTAATCTGTTAACGAACTTTAATGAAGTAACAGTATTTGTTCACTTCCATCACAAACTTATGCCCCCTAACCTAACAGCATTCAGGCCCATCCGAAGGAAAAATAAGTAAAGCCGGGTATTTTATACTAAAGAAGTTTTAGAAAAACTAAGGCCTTATAAACGCATATTTTCGTGAACAGTTTCAGGTCATGAGAGGTCCACACACGCTTGTGAAGCTTCCCAAAGGCAGCGGCTGCTTTAGCAATCCGTTCTGGTATTTCAGACGCCAGTCGATTGTCGTTGGAGACTTGACTTCCGAGATATTTAAAATGCGGTACCTCTTCCAATGATACAGAATTCAACATAATGGTTGAGCTGACATCGTCTCGTCCCCTTGGTGGTTGTTTTATAACTTGGGTTTTCTTTACGCGTATTACTAGCCAAATCTAAAACAGCAGGCCTGAAGGTTATCAAGATAGTCTTGGAGAGTTTCCACACAGTCAACTGACAGGCATACATCATCAGCATAGATACATAGATAGAATATACTTTATTGTACACCAAAATTGTTACACAACTATTATAAACATTACTATGGTTACAATGACGGTCTTATCGATAATAGCGATATATCCCAGACAACCAGAGTGTGTCAAGCACGGGAACCCTAGACGTCTTAGTTTTCGCCAGCTCGACCTGAACCGTGAGATGTCGAAGACACTTTTATCAGTGCGAACATTGAGTTCAATCTGTCCAAGACTATGCTGTAAAGCATCATTAAGCAGAGCCGAGAAATAACTTGGGAGCCATGACACAGCCTTGCTTCACATCGCTGGTATTAATTAGGTCTGAGAAATCGTTTTCATCTTGAACACGCGCCATCATACCTTCGTGAAACTGACGAATCATGTTGACAAATTACTCAGGACATCCAGCCTTTTTCAACACTACCCAAAGGGGAGCGCGCGCCACGCGGTCGAAGGCATTTTCTAGGTTTACGAAACACATGTACAGAGGAGGGTTTTTTTCAGGCTCTTGAATTTATTTCACTATGAAAATGCCGTCAACATTTCCTCTGCTAGGTCTAAAACCGCGTCCCTGGAAGTATCTATTCCACATGGTTTGATAAGCGGCTATCGGCAATATGAGCCAGTACCTTCCTAGTAGAAGACAGGAGATAGAGGCCTCTGTAAGAACCACGGTCCTATAATTCACCATTACCCTTATAAATTTTAGAGGCATTCTTCCGGTCTTGGGGTACAATTTCGGCTTCTCATACCTTGAGCACTAAGTTGAAGAGCCTAATTTGTATTTGTGGACCAGCATATTTGTAAACCTCTGATGGTAGACAGTCGGCTCCTGGTGTTTTATAGTTCTTCAATCTTTTGACCGCTGACATGAATTCACGATAGGTTGGTGGATCAGCTAAGTCCTCCTTGATGTGACGGCATTCAATATTTCCAATGTATGTTATATCAGTCGTCTGAAAGCAGAGATTAAGAGCGTCATTGAAATGTTCAGTCCACCTATCTAGGATTTACTTATGATCTGTCAGTTTACAGTCCCTGTCACGAGTGCCTTGTGCACTTGGTGCCTTTTTCTCAATTTGGGTCCGAAAATTGTTTTCAAGCCTTCTAAAATCTAACCGTTTGGTTTGTGTCAGCACAGAGTTGCATGTCTTTTGCTCTATCCAGCCACCATTGATTTTTTAAGGCACGGATCTTAATTTTAATAGATTTTCATCTATCGATGTTTGATAGAGATCTCAGTTCTAGTCTGTGGTGTGGCTTTCAAGAAATGCTCTGATTTCCTTGTCTATGTAAGTCATGGAACCAGTTCTGGTTTTTCTTCAATGGTTTTGGAATAGTTCATGACACGCTATTATGAAGATGTTTGGCATATAAACGCCTTGGCACCGAAACAGCACAAACATTCACTGGTTTCTTATGCGCTGCGCGTCAAGGAGCTTTTATTTACAGACGTATATTTGATCGAATAAGTGATGGTCTGACCAGCACTCCACACCCCACATAGGTCTTGTTATCAAGACGTGGTTCAGGTCTTTTTTAACATAAAATAATTTAATTAATAAGGTGCCATCGCTTGGATTTAGGGTGCATCCACGAGGTCTTATATTTTTCTGCTAGGCGTAAATTAGTCAGGCACAGGTCAAACTCCAAGCCATTAGCATTGCAGTTCCCAACTCCATGCCGACCAAGGACACCACGCCATGCTTGGTAATCAGCCAACACGTGTATTAAAGTCACCCAGTAGGCCAATTTTGCCTTGAGCTTGTTGCGATAGAATTTTGCTTTATTATCATCATTAGCTATTAAGGTTGGTACGTAGATACTGATGAGGTGCAATGGATATATTAAGTATCATTAACTGGCAAGCGCAAGGTCATTATGCGATCATTAATTCCTTTCGGAAGTTGTGTTAAGAGTGCCGCAATTTTATTACGTACTGTGAGGCCAATTTCCGCTAGCTGCTTGCTCTTCTGCTGTTTTTCCAATCCAATAATACGTACCCATCTGCTCGAAAAGATTTCCGCTACCACTAAGATAGGTCACTTGTAGCCGCGATATCCATGTGGTATCTTGAGAGTTCCCTTGCCACGATGGCAGTCTTCCTCTCGGGACAAAGGTTAGAGTCATCATCCAAGAGTGTTCGTACATTCCATGCTCCTATTATAAAGTTTTTCGAGGTATTCTTATTATGTCTCTTGCGAGCGTTAGGAAGTAAGTGCAGCTACGCGTCAGATGTTTATGACATCTCCTTGGTGAAACTACGTAACGATATAAAACGCAAAACAGTCCCGCAACCAATTTCGTGCAATAAGTAAGTAAGTGGACTTGCAAGACACGCCTTCGTAATAGTATCCAAGAACAAATGCCTATGTTTATTTACTTTTATAAAGTTATTTTAAATCTTCGTGTTAGATAAGGGTATGTGTGTTTATGGCTTTATACCCAGGTAAAGTTTTAAAATAAATAAATGTATGTATGTATACATCTTTATAAGAATGGAAAACTATTTTATTTCTTGTCGCAAAAATACACATTTTTTGTGACAGTACCCTTATTTTTGGCGCTAGCTTCATGAAAATTTGTGAGAAGGTGTATTAGAGTACGGTCGATTTTTTGCATTAATAAAAAAAAAATGACGCAAGTCGAGTTACGCGTTTTTTCCAGGGGGGGTGCGATTTTACATTTATTCCTAAATATACACATTTTTCTGATAATCCTTATCAAATCATAAACTGCGAGGTGTTTCGATTTTTTTGATGAGAAGTGTATTTCATAATGTCAAAATGAAAAAGCAAACGGCGGGGAGCGGCGTAAGCGCGCCACTCCCCGCAGTTGGCTCGCTCGCTTACGAGTACAACTCGCGCTGCAAGCGAGCAGCCGTCGTGCTTGCAGCGCACTGGCTGCTCGGCGCTCGCTCCGTCTCGTCTCCGAGTTGCTAGAGCAAAACAAAATGCCTCAGCAAGCTTGCGCCTCGCGGCCGGCGGGCACCTGCGAGCTTGCACCTCATGAACATTTCCGGTTTTTTAGCAAGAAAAACTGCAATTTTTATACACATCAACATCATATATATTCTAATATCACATAATTAGGTACAAATTAAATACATTTCAACATAAATTGAATCACAGCTTTCCCCGTAAAGGCATTAAAATTAACTCTTAATTATGCAGAGGGTTTTTTTTAATTAAGTTGGCCAACAGGGGAATATCCAAATCAATGAAAGATACTGGAAAACTTTAGCTAGTTAAAATACAAAAAATACTAAACGTGAAATAACAATAAATAATAACCATTACAGTGTTACTATAATTAAAGTCAAGCTGCTAGCATAATTATTGGAAATAAATAAATCTCATAAGATAGAATTACAAAAAAAAAAAAACAATATTATAAACTATAATGTACTGAGATACGTCCTGGCAAAATTTGTATAAATCAGAAATCAGCTACCAATATTTCAAATGTTTAAATCGTAAAAACTGTTCAAGGGATTTAGAAGCTTGACATACAGCTGATATAGCCTAACCTGAATGAACACATTATAATTTTAATCCTATTCATCACATTATAATTTCCCGGGTTCGTATCACTTGAAACAATCACCGAACCGCGAAACCGCGAGCATAACCTATTTATTAATAAATGCGAAATAAATTTCTTCAAAGTAAAAGCCCGATTACATTTCGAGTTTACTCTATTTAGGCGACGGTTAGTCTCCAAAAACTTAACTAATATCCAAACACGCATCTAAATGGTCACTCATGTCATCTTGTTCCACCATCTTCATACAGCTAGGGCAAGGTGTCTTTGTTCCAGTTTCATTCAGGATCTGAGTCTCATCTAGTATATCGTCTTCATCATCATCTACCATTATACTCGTGTTATTACCACTTGTAGAGGCGCCTTGATCACTAGTACTGTTTTTAAAGAATATTAGACAGTCATCCAAGTGTTCTTCGACTGTTTTGTCGAATTTCTCTCTACAGATTGGACAGCATTGGTTAACATCCTCGTCCTTACTAGATCCAGCTTTGACTACGACTTCATCTGCATTACTGGATTCATCATTAACGACGCCGTCATCTTCTTGATCTACGATTTGTTCATTTAAAATAGTTAAGTTCCCTGTATTTCTTACTTTAACTGGTGTTACCACTGTTTTAAATAAACCTTCAGATGATAAAGTGACTTCCGATTCAGTCTTTCTTCTACCCTTATCTGTACTAACTGTATTTGTGTTGTCAGCATCGAAATCTAAATCAGTCAAATCTATAATATCATAGTCATTGTTTTCTGGGAATGAAGGCATGGGTTTAAATGCAGGGACTGGATTAAAGCTCCAGAAGTTCTCAGGAGGTAGATTTATTCTTACATTTGCTAAGGCTGTATTCTCAAAAGCGACGTCAATTCGATCTTTAATTTGATTGTTGTTTTTTTCTTGTACTGCAGTTTTTGGTTTAAATGCAGGTATTAATGGTATTTCTCCTACTATATCTTTCAATTGTGCATTATTTAAAGCTTTTTCGCCATTGATAGGTTGAGATTCTTGGACACTTCCCACGTTTTCCTTACTCAGTTTTTCAATTATATCCTTATTCAAACATTCATCCAGATGTCGATTAATTTCTTCATTATTAAACTTAGCGCTACAAACTGGGCACTGAACCATTTCTACTTTAATTGCAACTAACTTTTTACCAGTATTTGATTGCTCCAGTTTGTAATCATCACCATACAAATCCTTTAATATTGTTTTAGACTTAAAGTAGTCATCTATTTTTCTTACTTTTGTTGGTGGGGACAGTAAATCAGGAGATTTTGTTTTATGTTTTGTAGGACTAGAAGATCCTAGCCTTTTTACAGGATTTGCTAAACTTCCTACCTCTTTAGGTTTTATAGCACTAGGATTAACCTTTCTCTTAGGCTCATTTACAGTAGGTATTTGTTTATTAGCCCATATATTTCTCACTGTTGCTGTCACATCTACAGTGAAATGTTTGCTTTCTGTTTTGATTGTGTGGCCATTCCCAGTGAAGACAGGTATTGGAGGTTTAGGCGCTATAATTACTGGTTTTTTGCCGACAATATAACCACCATTTGTTTTAGTTTTAGTATTAGCTGTGATATTACCAGAATCTTTTAATACAGGTTTTGCAGAACCATTGCTTGGTACTATATATTTTGTGATATTTGCATTTGGTTTAGCTGTAGTTTTCTTGCCTGTGGACTTTTCTAGTGGCTTTTGTGGTGGTTCTTTTATTTTAATGAACTTGCCTCCACAACTTCTGAGGTGATGACTCCACCAATAGTCACTAGGCCCTGGTGCCTTGTTCATGGAGCGTCGAACAATGCCAAAGTGGGGCCGTCGCTTCTGACAGGGACCATCGCAGCGCCACCAGTGTGTTTGATAGAGATTCACCTGGAAATAGATAAAAAATAGGTAATTATTATGTATGTATATTTAAATTATTTAGCAGATTAGTTTGAGTTAAGTATTTTAGAGACAAACACATACATAATAATATTATAGTAACAGATAAAGTCTAAAACTTCAGTAAATATTTTGTTTTCGTGTTTTTGCTGGCCTCAGAGAACTGACTATAGTATATTGTTAAAACATAAATTTTATTTAGGTACCTCATCATGAAAACTGTGATAAATACTAATATTTAAGCCTGCACTTTTATTGATCCTGTGCATATGTGCCTGGAAGTTAGGCCCATGACCATCTCTGTCATTGTCTCTATTTGTAACAAACAGCAATGCGTGTATCATCTCATGGAGTAGGGTCTCAATGAGGTCTTTGCGCGGTCGTAATTTCAGCAGAGGTTCACTCAAGGCAATGTCACAAAAACCAGCTCCGCGTTCATATCTAAAAATAAAGAAAACAAAATAAAGATACAAATTACAATTATTATAAATTGTTTTTTGTTAGCAATCCATGAGTTGGTTCATGTCGTCATCAAGATCAGGAGCACAGTGGGTTGGGGCAAAATTGAAAAAAAGTTTAAAAAGAATATTTCAAAAATCAAACTATATTTAAATAATTCTTAGTGCCATATTACAGAACGCACCTCAATACATACTCAGTCTCATTTTTCTTTTTTTGGTTGTTAACAGTCACAGTAACATGTTTTAATATTTAAATATTTAATGATTTACATTAGAAATGTTACGAATATTCGCATTCGCATTCGCATCATGCGGATATTCGCATATTTTTAGACATTCGCATTCGCAAAATTCATGCGAATATTTTGCGAATACAAACGACTGAAAAAATACCAATATTTGGTACTCCTTCTTCCACACACTCCATTCATTCTTATCTTTTGTCATCCTCTCCATTCATCTTATGTTCAATCTGCCTTTATCTCGCCATTCATCAACATTAATGTTCATCAAATCAATCACAACAATTAATCATAAATATGACCATGCTAAAATAAACTTGTTTCTGTCTGTTTTTTTTTCACTGACGCCACTCTTAGAGCTACTCTTATACAGGGTGAATTTTTCAACGGGGTGTGGATGGCTATACTTATCCGAAACTATGAGGAATATCGAAAAAAATTGAAAGAAGTCTCGAGGCCGATTTTAATACTGCATCATTGGATTTTAGAAGAATCAGTAATCCTGGCCAGGAATCGAACCAGCTGGAGGAAGGATCAAATTCTGGTGAAGTAAAAATGCAGACTCGAGACTTCTTTCATAGTTTTTCAACATTCCTCTTAGTTTCAGAAAGTCATCCACACCCAGTTAAAAAAATCACCCTGCAACTTTTTCCATTTTCGTTACAGTAAGGAAGTAAAAAAAATAAAAATAAGTTATAAAGTTACATTAAAAAGTGTTCCTTTTTGTTTTTTCTAAATTATCAAACGTAATTGATTTAAAACTGAATTCGCATTAGCATTTGCATTCACATTCCCGAATGTTGGAATTGAATATTTGCATCCACATTTGTGAATGTCAAAAATCTGATATTCGCAACATCACTAATTTACATTCAAAAATTAGTTGACATATAAGTGGCAAATGAAGAATTCATCAGAACCACTATCTAGGAAAACTCAACAGCAACAGGGAAGTAAAAATATAATGGTAAGGTAAGAGGTATGTTTCAGGGCATTTCGAGTGCTCCAGGAGCCTACTTTCATTTAGTTTTGAATAAGTGCACTTGCCTAGCGTTCCTTGTATGTTATTAATTTACATGGTCAAATCATAAAAATTAAAGAGGTATTGCACTTTATAGTGACGTCAAAAACAAAGGGGCAAAACAGTTAAAGCAAATAATATTAAAGAATAGTTTAAGCCCTTTGAAGTTAGGAGTAATTCAGTTTTAATAGGGAACGCTCAGTATGCTAGCTATACCTTTTTTTTTTTTTTTTTTTTTTTTTTTTTTTTTTTTTTTTTTTTTAGCGTGGTAAAATCATCAAATGAGTCCTCCAACCCCGGGCAGGGCGGGAGGGACTGTCAGACTTCTACTGACTAAAATCCACGGTGTCCTTCAATAGCCTGTTACGTTCCGGGGTCACGGTAAGGAAATAATCCCGCGACCCCGGCAGGCTTTGGCCCTCTGAGAGGGGGGCCCCGTCATTATGCTGACGCTCTTTGAGGCGCGCGTGGGACACAACGCGCCGTCGACCCGGGCATGGTCCTTGGTCGGGCAGCGAGTTGCCCTTTACTCGCTGCCCGCATGCCCGCGCCTACGGTGGCCGGAGATCATCTGGTGACGTCCGACGCCGCGGGCGCCTACCACATGCTAGCTATACCTACAATTTTTTTTCTAATTTAAGGTGATTGGGGGTCAATGGGTCATCTTAGGAGCGGGTCGTCTTAGGGGCTTGCGTCGTAGTAGCCCTAGTAATTGTAAAACCGAAATCTAACTTATTTTGCAAATCGAAGTAAGAGCCAATGGAGCAAATGTTTTGATCATTCTTATTTTTAAAATAATTATACTTGTTAATGTCGCGAATCATATTTTAATCAAGTTACAACTTGTCACTGATTTGCAAATTGCAAGAAACACAAGAAAATTTGAATTTTGCGGGCTACTACGCAAACATTAAGTTGTGAAAATCCCGGGACCAACTAGACAATATTTAGCACAAAGAAGCAGGTAGGTATACTTACGCGCACGTGCCTGCACAAGAGTACATTCTTTTACTCCATCTGACCGTGGTAGTGCTTGCCAGCTTTGTCCAGAAAAACATTCTATCAAAGTGTAAAAACAAAGCATGGACATCTGGTGTTGGATCAATCAATTCTAGCTCAGGATCGCCTAGATTCATTTTTTATAATAAACTATTCACAAAATTAACTTGCTAACAAAATAATCCATTCAAATAACTCTCAGCCGACGAATTCAAACATTATAAATATATTTTTGGTTTTTGACTTTGACCATTGACGTTTCAATCCGATCATTAGCAACTGTCATCTGTCATTTCGGCATTTTATTTTTATGACAGCTGCGATTCGTTTCAAACAGTCCATCGAAACCTCGTTTGTGTTTGTCATTGAATATTTTGAAAACATTTCGCGAAATTGTACTATTTCACTTGTACTGATTAGGACCAACCCTGTTCCTTTTAGAGCTCTTTGTGTCCCATGGCCTAAGACATGGCTAAAGAAAATATTATAAAATGAAACGCCCGGATAACTATTTGGAGGAAGGGCTGGACCACGGCTGGACGCAACGCAACAGACAGATAAAACAAAACGAGTAAACGAGTTGTCGCTGAACGCGACGTTTTCTGTTTTTTTTTGCCTGGCTTCTTGGCCTTTGTGCCATTATCCGTTGTTGTACGTAAAATAAGGTTGCCAAGTTAAAATTAATACTACTAAATGGTATTTTTTTATTTCCAGGCCTGTGAGAAAAAGGTGCAACCAGGAATATCGAAGCTAACCTGGACATCTACAATGTCAGATGCATATATTGCCGATTGTGTTGTGCAAATCGGAGAAGTAACTAGTTTTGTTAATGTTTTATCCCATCCGTTTATAATTAGGTAGCTAAACTTTAATATTATTACTGTAACTGATATTTTCAGCTGCAAGATTTTATAACTACATACAAAAACTGCAATATTAACGTCGTACAAATCATGGAAAAAATTTGCGACACTCCGTTCATTGAATTTGATATCTATAACGTATTCGAAATAAAAGATCTACGACATTCAATAAGGAAAATGCAAAATACAGCGATGGAGTCTGTCTTAGATATGTATAAGGTTATAGTGATTTATCTGATCATTGTTTACGAGGGTTTTGAACCTTATATCAATCAGGTAAATTATAAAAGTTTAAAGCGAAGGATTCTAAGATTGAACCGCGAGAGAAACGAGCGGTTCAAATATAGAATCCTAACAAATACTTTATTTTGTTGAATACCATCGTCCATCTGCGTATCACAATGCAATAAAATCTAAATACTTTTTATTTAAGATGGCAGAACATTGGGTAAAATATGTTAGGAGATTTGATATGCAGCTACAAGATGCTTTGAGACTAAGCATAAAATCAACTATGCAAAATATGTACAAATGCGTACATGGAGATGGTAAGAATTTAATAATTTGGGAAGTAGATAATAATATCCTGGCAATAATAAAGGTTTTTTTTTTTAAATTTATAAACATTTGGTTTTCAATTTAAATATTTGGGTAGGTATAGGTACTATCGGAAAAGTATTGGACAGGTTTTCAGCGTGCCTAAAATGCCTATCCAAACATGTCAGCTCTCGGACCGGGGGGTATTACAACATCTTAAAAACCAGGCGAGTGAAAGTGACAGAGCTATATATACAAGTCGTCTAGCGCCATCTCGTTCACTCACCGGAACAAGCCTGGTTTTAAGACGTTGTAGTTTCCCCCCCCCCCCCCCCCACTGCAATCTTGAGACAGAAATAGTACCTACACTTTTTACGACACGTTTCAATTTATTTATATCTTTTTAGTCATTGTTTTTCCTTTTTGGGTGGGTAACTGTTTTCTTTGTTTGCAGATTTTGATTATTGTTATTTTTAATTTAATTTGGTGTTTATTAGTGCTTTGAAAAAATGTAGGTATTATTAATATCCATCTATCTTACAATCAAGTTTTTGATCCATTTGCCAAACAAGGGATTTCTGGAGCATTGAAACGAAGCTTGCTAATTTAAGCTATGTGACGACAGGGTTGGCGCAATGGCTGAACGATCGACTGCTGCGCAGTGTGTCGCGGATTCGATCCCCGCACAAAAGAAATAATTATTTGTATGTACGATCTACAAGTAGTTGTTTCGTGTCTAGGTGTTTCTGCTTGTGAGTTTCTATGTTTGTAAACGCACCCACGATACAGGAAGAAACTCCTAGTGTTGGGCTATGTTTATAAAAAAAAAACTTCACTATATAATCATATTTATATATAATCATATTTATAATCATATTTATATATAATCATATTTCAATAGAAACTAACTTTGTGTGTTAACTGCCTATTCACAGGTACAATGGCACCATCCCCTTTAATTAAAATGAGTCTCTATCTTTCTGGAAAAGATATATTATACGTACCTACTAAATTAGAGATCCAAGATACTTTCACGACGGTTCTTGAAGAAATTGTAGCAATAATGACCACTGTACCTCGTCTGTTTGAAAAGTTCGGCTTACCTTCAGGGGGATTTTGTAGGTTTTATGAAGCTGTGGCTGCAGATAAGGACTGCAATAAGCTGCAGACTTTGATTAACGAAGGTAAACTAATACATTACGTATTAAATAAGATACCTACGACTGTTCGTTCATGGTCAACATTAGACAACTTTATATTTCATCTGAAAGCATCGTGGGATCGCTATCAATCGTTCAGAATCGCATAAATTCTTTAAAACATTACGTTTTAGTTGAACTTGAACTGCATTTCATCGTCAGAAGTAACACTTGAATTTCAAAACACGCACTGCATGACATTTTAATTCTTACGATTGAAATACTACTCCCTCCAATTTGACAATGTTTTATCTTGAAAAATTACAGAAATCGAATACAATATGAAACTAGTTCACGATCATTTGAGAATGTGGGATCCTTACATGCATATCTGGGCGGTAGACAAAAGTAGTTTTCTAAAACAATATCGTGAAGAAAAGCATACTGCTGCAGAATTTGATAATCTTATTATAAACTATAGTAATCTTGCAAATTCTATTCAAGTGCAAGAAACAGTTAATCAGGTAAGTTTCAAAGTACATTTTTTATGTCGTTGGTTTATGCTAGAAGAAATATACCAGGTGATTCTTTTAATTGTAGCGATTATTGAGCAAAATTCAAATCCTTATTAAGAGAAACTGCGAAACTTATTGAATGTTTGAATATCAGATAGTTTTTGCATCTAAAAGAAATTATTTTACCCATATGATAGGTATAAGTATTCTTTTTGCTCTGATCTTTTTACAGCGTGGGCAAACTAAAGTGCCGAATATTTTCTTCTTTTTATCAGATTCATTTTATAACCCTTAACTCAAGCGAATTGAAGAAATCCATCATAGCGCACTGTATCGTTTGGCAAACGAAACTGGGAGAGTTACTTAGATCCATTACAGAGGCCGACATTGATGTTATTTATGCTTACGTTGAAAAGAGCAGCGAAGAAGCTATGAAGGTACGCAAACTAGTCAAAAATAACGTTGTAATATTTAAAATTAATTTCATGTAAGTTTGCCTATGTACTGTTTAAAAAACAAAATTCGATTTTTCTTCTTAACAATTCATTTTCATTTCATAGACACCAACTGATTTAAAAGAGCTTGCAGAAGCCATTGAAACTTACGACCGTTTAATGTCAGAATTAGAGGCTACTGAAAAAACATTCCCTCCTATAACTGACCAGATGAACACATTGGGTAAGAAGTCCATCATTTTATATTTTATAATTATTATCTAAGAAAACGTACCTACTCAATCTTATTTATGGGGTATAAGAACCTACCTATCCAATAATCCTACTCGAGTATGGTTATTATGAGGTTAGTTTAATAAAATAAAAACACTTCTATACGAAATAATTTTCCTTTCATATAACATGGAAATTGAGCATAAAATAGTAAGCGTTTGGTAAATAGTTCCTTAACAATAATAACTATCTTACGCCGAAGTTTTGGGACATTTTCATTGTTGCTTTCGAGGCTGGTTACGAGACAACACCGAGTTACAAGTTATCGCAGCGAAGTCATGCCGACTCAATAAATACTGGTTCTTTTATTTCAGTAAAATTCGAGGTTGAACTCAGTTCTGATATGCCCACTCGTCATGAGAACATACCTGTTCTCTGGGCGGAGTATTTAGCACTTTTGGAAGAAGCTAAAAAAAATCTTGAAGCTAGCAAGGAAAAATTCAAAACTGGATTATTGGATCAAGCCGAGGTAGGAAACATTTATTTGTTGACATAGTAAGGTAGTTTAACTATAGAAAATATAGGAAATTATTGCGACGATGAAGAAAGAGAAGCACCGTCATCATAGTCCTTAAATCTAGGCTCACGTTATTGTGGATCGGATCCTCTCGCATTTCTGCCTTCCGTAAATTTGCATGTACCGTTCAATGCAGCAGCGCCAGGCAAAAATAATGTTACAACTATTTTAATTCACAATTCCTCTCAGGTATTCAAAGAAGCTGCGAAAGAATTTTGCGAAGAATTCTATAACACGGCCCCAGTTTCCAGCGATGTATCAGCCAAAGATGCCCTGGCTCAGTTGAAAGCTTTCAGAGATCAACTTAATGCACTAAGAGCACAGGAACAACTTATACGCGATGGTCTTGCTGTGTTTAATCTTACGTAATGAGCTTTTAATTTAGTTAGTCCTTCGGGTGTGAACCCTATACCTACTATTTCATAGTTTAGAATCATAGTACCTATATAGTTAGATTGATTTAGACGTTTTTAGCTCGGCAACCTTTATCGAGTTACGACGGGCCGCAAGTTTTATATTAAAAACATATATCTTCATTTATAAAAGAGAATCTTCAGTTTACGAAACAATCATGGGCAGTCCTTGCCAACCGCTGTTTTAGACTCGATGGAGAAAGTGTGTCAATACAAATATAGTCGCCATGTTAAGAAAAACGAACTGGATATCTAACGATACAGTCTATAATGGAACAATATTGTTATTCCTTGTTTTACCGTTTAAGTTTAAAGGCGCCCTTTTTCTGAAATAAGTACCCAGATAGCAATTTAAACTTGTTTCAGGATTGCAGTAAGTTTTAAATATCAAATGTGAAAGTTTGTATAAAGTTTGACGAGGCAAAGGACATACTTGTGGCAAGTTTCTATCAAACTTATATCAAATGTCTAGTTTCCGCCCATCAAACTTGTATAATGTGTGCCAATGCCAGCTTGCCAACTCTTTGTCTTGACAAATTAACAATGTTGTCACATAGGTACTTGATTGTTTGTTGCATACATTGTAATCAATGGTTTATTGCTACGACAGATACTTAATAATAATATGCCACAAAGCGATAAGTTTTGGTGTTTTTCAGGGGGGTTACTCGAAATAGACATAAACACAAAACTACACCAATTTTACATCAGAAAATCCACTAGGAATAAAGTGAGGTCTTTTATAATAGTTGTTACAGATGATTCAAGTTCGTTTAACGTGTCAAGTTTACAGTATTATTGGATCAAACTTGACAGATCATATTTACCTTGTCCTTACTCTGCAAGATTGCAACAGTATCGAAACAAACTTGCCATATCATTAACAATATCACAAGTTTACAGCTAATTCGCAATCAATTTGCCACAACAAGTTTGCCGTAACAACTAAATATCAAATAAAGAACAAACTTGCAGCAAAAAATGCTATCTGGGTAGGCTTTTCAACAAATTGATATTTTTCGCGGATTAGGATTACGTCTTTAATACGTTTAGTAGGATCTTCGTCTACTCTTCGTGTTGTGAGTGTAGCTAAATTTATTTCTAACGTTTTTGTTGTGATTGTAGTACACCAGTGAATCTGGATCTTCAGAAAATGGAGAAGGAGCTGGAGAAGTTGGAGGAAGTCTGGGGATTGGTAAATCAATGGGAGGAGTCCTGGGATAAATATAAAAATCAAACATTTTGGGAAATGGAGACTGAAGAAATGGAAGAGAATGTTATGTTTTTGTTCAGGTATAGTAGCATTATGGCTCCATTTTAGAGCTAAGTAATGCGACTCATTCATACGCATACCTAACTAGACATCATTTTTACATTATAAGTAATAGAGGATAATAGACTAGGTATAAGTAATAATCTAACTCAAAGCGGACTGGCCAAAATTACATGCATGTCTATTTTTTCAGAAATTTCAATCGGCTCTCTCGGCAGTTGAAAGAAAAGAATTGGGATATTATAGACACAACTAGAGTCAAAGTTGATGCATTTAGACGAACACTGCCTCTAATCGGTGATTTAAAGAATCCATGTATGAGGGAAAGGCATTGGGACAGAATAAAGGCATTTATGAATGTGTAAGTTGAGACATTGTACAATCGGCAAAGTTGAATCATGACCCATTTTGACAGTAAATCGTTTGGATCAGTCAAAATAACAAAGATCAAGGTCGTTACCATGGGTAAGGATGTTTACGCGAATGTGGACTTAATTGTATTTGAATGTCATGTCAGTAAGAAAATAAAGTTATTGGTGGGTCATGATTCAACTTTGTCGATTGTGCCTATTGCTTATTCTAAAGTAAATACATGTATTATTATTGTAATTTTTTTTGTCCAAAATTATTCTGTTAAGTGTAGGTATTTCATAAAATAAACTATGCATTGAATAAAACGAAGTAGTAAACTACAAGGCGCGTAATTATTTGTTTCCAAAACCTATCCCTATATAACTTCACATTTGTTTGATACATACCTACAGCGAATTTGATCAAAACTCTGAAGACTTTAAATTAGACTTGATAATGGAACTGAACTTCCAAGCGTATGCCGATGAAATAGCAGAAGTATCAAATGCTGCTACTATGGAACTGAACATCGAGAATGGACTCAAAGCTATCAGAGAAGTTTGGAAAGCAACTACCTATGAAATGACACCACACAAGGGAGATATTTATAAGATCAAGGCTGTAGACGACGTTATGCAGGTTGATTTCAATAAAGTTATAAACATTTTGAGTTAGATTCATGTATA
The DNA here is from genome assembly GCA_954870645.1 of Agrotis clavis. NCBI lineage: Eukaryota > Metazoa > Arthropoda > Insecta > Lepidoptera > Noctuidae > Agrotis > Agrotis clavis. The sequence goes on from OX940922.1 coordinate 25,935,238, forward strand.
CAGTGCCGTATTATCCATAAGGCACTTTAGGCCAGTGCCTAGGGGCCCACTTTGACCAGGGGCCCCCGCACTCCCGATTACAAAATTAAAAAAAGGGGATTGTGTGCTTTTATGAAACCACGGTAAAAGTAAGACTTTTTTCACATTATATCTGATTTTTTCAATTGTATTGAAATTATCTAACTTTTTTTTTGTATTAGACACTTTTATTATATTAACTTGTACCTATAATTTAATTTTTATACTTTAATGATCGTTTATTAAATGACAAAATTTGCAATCAGCAATTCAAGTGTGGGTATTATTGACAGGGCAAAATGGTATCAGGGTCTATTATTGACAAATTGCGTTGTTGTGGTATGAAAAAGGGAGGGCCCAAAACGAGCTGTGCCTAGGGGCCCCGAGATGGTTGATCCGGCCCTGCATGTATAACTAAAATTATATACGATACTTTATAATTTCTTAGTTTCTTGAAGACCATCAAGTGCAACTATCGTCGATGAAATCGACAAAATATGTAGAACCATTCATTAAAGAAGTTGACTATTGGGAGAAGTCATTAGGATATGTAGCAGAATGTATTGAAGTAAGCACGTAATTAAGTTCATTCAATATTTTCACAAATTTAATATTTTTCATTGACTGTCTTGGAAGTCTTGAAGTCGAATATGCGAGACCATCTAGCAAGGGGCAAGAGTCAAGACTTAAGGGCCTTCGCACCTTTTAAGCCGTAAAAACTTAAAATTCTAAAGCATGTTCCTCATTAACGGCTGGGTGTAAAGATTGAAAAAAAAAAATTGTTTACTGTAGATTCATGTACAACAATGTGAGTAAATTTTATTTTCTTATGACAATTAATAGTTGAGCTGTAAAAAAATATTTAACAAGACGCTATTTTGTTCAAATAAATGATATTTTAAATAAACGGCTTCGTTTATTTAAAATATTTTTGAATAGATCAATGGGTGTTAAAATTTACTACAAAGTGAGCAACGCTCATGTAAATCAGTCAATATTTTACAAAGAATATGTTAAATATTGAGATTTCCATATTATAAAAACCGGGCGAAGGCGGCCTGCGGCAGTCGTGTCTGCCTCGCTGCATAGTCTATGATATCGTTTTGAGGTATCGCAGTATGCTCGGGACATATTAGTGTGTGCGGTGCAGATATGAAAGTGTGCTGAAAGCTCCGCCCGGATGCTCAAGGTTATTGAGGGTACTATTATGCGCCTTAAAGTTGTACCTACTGCTTTACTGACTGGTAACAAACTTGTGATCGCCATTGTGAAGATTTTTTCATTTTGTCGTTAGGCGCTAGGCCCCTTTAGGTGCGAGGCCGTTGAATAGGGTCCGCTTTGCCTCCGCCTAGCTGCAATGAGAGTAACATATCCCGACTAGCCGCATTAAAAAGGCACAAGATAGATCATAGTAAAAATATTTACCTGTTTTTTACATTGATATTGTTCTGTAACAGATTTCTTTACAAGTACAAAGGCGTTACCTCTATTTAGAAACAATTTTTGCTGGTGAAGATATTAGAAAGCAATTGCCAGCAGAAGTTAAAACATTTGATGCCTTGACAGCTGCATGGACGGAAGTTACTTTCAAGTGAGCTCAATCACTATTATGTTTGTTGTTGAAATATTTAAATTACTAAATCATTTTAGCACATATGTGGTATTGGATTTAAGACGTTAGCTATTGTCACTTTGTATTTCAAGATAATGTTTGTTGATAGCATGCATGCTGGCAAAAACGCAATAGAAGCCTGCCTTTACAAACCTTCACCATATCTTTTTAATAAATTGAATCAAATGGTGGATAATTTGGATGGTATTCTTCGAGCCCTTGAAAAATACTTGGAGGTAAAGCGACAGCTGTTCCCGAGATTTTATTTTATATCCAACGATGATTTACTGGAAATTCTTGGTAATTCAAAAAGACCATCTATGATACAAGTGCATCTGAAGAAATTATTTGATAATGTGAATAGAATCAGGATTGACAAGGTAATTTAATTCATACTTATTACATTAATTTATAAAACAAAAAAAAAAAACTTGGTGGGAAATACCCATGTTCAATAAATTTTATTGGCGATCTAAATAAACATTCCTAAAATTTCAATTCGGCCTGGCCCTGATGGTTACCGAATGCACTCCGTATAATATCAGAATTTTTTTAAATGTATGTAGCGAATGCCTTCCGGTGGTGGCCAGTTTCAATCGTCCAAAGGCCCAGAGGCTACGTTAGAAATATAATTTTCACGAAGGAAAATATGTCAAAGTCAAATATTTTTTTTTTGGCGCAAAAACAGAAAAGACAAAGTTTGTTTGTGTATAAACAAAAGTGTTTCAAAATTGTTGTTTTAATAGTGCTCATTGTAAGTTGTGTATTGGAAGTTCATAATATAAAATGGAAGAAATCTTGGGAAAATGTCATTTTGTACCCATGAGTACGATGGTAACTATTGTTTACTTTAATAACGCTTCAACGCCATGTACTTTTCAATCGTGCCTCCTAGTAGTCCTAGTCTGGTAGTATTGAAAACGCCTTGAGACTACTCACTGACTGTATTTTTCATTAGCTACATTATTTTGGAATATTATATGAACCTGAATAACCTAAAAGTTCCTGTTCTTTAACTAATTTTACTATAGCTTTAAAAAAACACTGAATAATGATTATGTTCCATCCAAACTAAAACAAAACCCTTTGCAGCATAGACAAGGTTGTGTAGGCATTCAATCTTATTTAAAGGAATGCACTGAGTATTGCAGTACCAGAGCCATATCATTTAGGAATTCATTTATAGTGTAAAACATAGATGATATTTGTATTAATAGTTATTCATTCACAATTTTTATATTACAATCATTTGTTCCTGGTCTAGGTTATAACATTAGTGCTCCGCCAGCCCGCTCTGTATCAATGGACAGGCAGCCTAATAGTGTTCTATAAGTGTTCTATTATATTGCTAAGTGCTTTATTTTTAAGTTAGTGTGCCAATAAGCTCACTAGTATTTATTAGTGTTCGAGCATAAAAACTGTTTATCATCTAACCAAATGAACTTTTACAGAAAAAAGTAATTGAATTAATGGAGGCCCCACGGACCTTTGATGCAATTAAAAAGTATTGCAAGAGAAACTTAGTCAAGCTCCAACAGAGTAGAACCAACATGAAGTATGCAGACAGCGACCGCCGGGATTTTAAGTCAGTGTATCAGAGAGCATGCTGGAAGGCCATCTATTCACACAATTGGAACAAACTGCTGTATTTGTTGAAAAAGTGCCCCCCATGGGAACATAATTGGAAGGATGTCAATGAAGCAGCCTTGTATGTTAGAGTGAGTATGATGGATGAGAGAAAGAGAAAAGAAAGGAAATACATCTTATAAAAATATACAGACAGTTAAATCCTATAAAACTGCCTGTTCGTCTCGTGGTCACAAGCCCGACTGCTGAGTATAGGGACCTGGGTTCAATTCCCAGATTGGGTAAAAACCTAATTGAAAAAAAAAAAATTTCTCAGTATTTGCCCGGAGTTTGGAAGTTGGTGATAGAATACCTCCGTGTCTTGGAAAGCACGTTAAGCTGTTGGTCCTGCGCCTTATCTCTCACTGATTGTGTCAGATTGTCGTTCCATGGGAACTATGAGAGAAACTCTTATAGTGCTTGCGCACACACTTGTGTACTATAATATGTCCGATGCAGATGGATAATCTCCGCTGAGATTGGCCCCCATGGCCAAATCAGTCAGGAGGACTATTACTATTTGTTGTAGGTTCGTGGATCTTCAAGTTCAACAACCAACCTGGCAGGCGCGTGTCGGATGTCGTGAGCAGAGATGAAAAATAAATAAGTCGCGTTTCTATATTGTTAAATATGCATTTACTCACAAATATGTACACGGTACACAATACAATATTATTTCACTTAGATGTCTTTGGATTTTAATATTAATTGGACAGCACAAAATAATTCATGTCCGTTTTGGAACGGGGCAGAGACAAGAGAGAGTGAACCATCGAGAAAGACATACAGATAACACAACTGTCAATGTAATGCATAGACTAAGAAAATACTTAATTTCTAACACTCCTCCTTATGCATTACATGAGATAACTAGTGGCCCTACACTGGCTCTACATGCTCTAAGGATGACTCGATACAAAAAAAAACAACTACATTCCTATTTAGTATGACTCTAAACATTTGAATAAGGAACTATATCCAAGAATAAATCCCACTCTACATGCAAGCAAGATACATTTCAACATCTAAATAATGCACCTTAACTCTAGATTACTGACAAAATTACCATGCTTCTGACCACACAGTGGTTTGGTTAACACATCAGCGACCATCTGGTCTGTAGGCAGGTATTTAACATTAATTTGTTTTCCCTGTATTAAGTCTTTAACATAGTGGTACCGCAAATCTATATGCTTAGTTCTTTTATGGGAGTATTCTTTAACAAGTAAAAGCTTTTGAGCACTTTGGTTATCGTTAAATACAGTTACATCAAAGTTTTTGTCAATAATTTCTGATAAGAAATTCTTAACAAAACAAATGTCCTTGCATACATCACTAATAGCAAGATATTCTGCTTCTGTGCTAGATAAAGCCGTACAACGTTGCTTTCTAGCCTCCCAATTGATGACATTTTCACCAATTTTTATAACAAATCCAGTATATGACTTGCGGTCGGACAAATCATTGGCCCAATCTGCATCAGCATAGGCAATGATATTAAAATCATTGCTTTTGACAAAATGAAGACCATAATTCATGGTTCCTGCAAGATAGCGTAATACTCGCTTAGCAGCGCGCCAATGACTCATATCGAAACATGTACTGTACTGACTTAACTGACTACATGCGTATGAGATATCTGGACGTGTACATACAGATAGGTACATTAGTGATCCTAACAATTGTCTATACTGATAAATATTATCATCTAAACAATCTTTATCTGATTTGTCCAGTTTGCAGTTTACTGGTAGTGGGGTAGATACAGCTTTACATTCAGTCATATTGTACTTAGCCAATAATCGCCTTATGTAATCAGATTGATCAAGAATAGTTACACCTTTTTTAATTGAAACATTCATGCCTAAACAATTTTTCAATGTTCCTAAATGACGGATTTCAAAATGTTCTCTCAAAAGTAACAGAATATTATCTATATACCCATTATGAAAAACATAAATATCGTCAACATATAAGGCCAATATTGTATATTCAGTCTTGGTCTTTTTACTATATACACAAGGTTCACATTTACTCTGCACAAACCCATTCTTAGATAAAACATCATGGATTTTAATATTCCACATCCTACTTGCCTGCTTCAATCCATAGATGCTCTTTTTCAGTAAACAAACTTTATTGTCTTCATCAGATTTAAAACCAGCGGGCCGTTCCATATAGATAACTTCATCTAATTTACCATTTAAAAAAGCTGTGGTAACATCTATGTGATTCATATTCAGATCCAACTGATTTGAAATGCTGAATAATATTCTAAGAGTTGAATGCCTAACAACAGGCGAAAAAGTATCAGCATAATCAATGCCTTGCTTTTGACTATAACCACAGGCAACTAATCTAGCTTTATATTTTATAAATTGACCTGCAGCATCAAACTTTTTCTTAAAGACCCATTTATTTTTGACTACATTTAGACCCTTAGGTCGGTCAACCAACTCCCAAACATTGTTTTTGATCATGGAATTGTACTCACCTTTCATAGCTTCGTACCATTCATCCTTCTCAGGTGAATTCATAGCATCAGAAAGTGTTTGTGGTTCATCTAATGAACTCGCAGCTGCCAATAACGATGACAAATCATAGTCTTTTAATTTTATGGGTAAAATACCTCGAGTACTACGCACAGGACGAGAGATAGACGCGTCGGACCTTTCCAACGTAATCACCTCTCCCCCTCGAGATGAAGAGGCCGGCAGAGAAGATACAGCGCCACAAGGGACATCATCTTCATCACCGTCAACATCCTCAGAGACATCTTCAATACTGCGGTACAGCTCAGACAGTGGCGACCCCGTTGCTGGTGTATTGCCGACATCTGAAACTGAGAGGTTCTCACTTGAAGTGTCTACAGACTTAGCATTGTCACTTCTACTAAAACTAATATCACAGTGTACATTGTCATCATCAGCAGCCGATACATTTATATTATCATTATTATTATTTAAATTATTTAAATTTTCAATAGAACCATTCTGATTATTATCATTATCATTATTAATAAAATTTATCTGGTCATGAAAAATAAAATGCTCTCTGTCTCGCTCACAATTGATCTCCTTTCCAATAAACTTGTCCTCAAGAAAGGTAACAGTCCTAGAATAAACAGCCTTTCGAGGATCAAGTGGATCGATAAATCGGTACCCCTTGCATGTTTCACCATAGCCTACAAAAATAAGCTTTTGTGCCTTGGCATCAAGCTTGCGTCTACGTTGATCAGGTATGAATGTATAAGCAACACAGCCAAAAACGCGCAGATGACTGAGGTCAATTTTCGACCCAGTCCATTCACACTCAGGTATTCTATCTGATAACGCAGAAGTGGGGGACCTATTTTTCAAGTAAATAGCCGTCATCACAGCTTCACCCCAAAAGCGATTACTCAGACCTGATTCCTGTAACATGGCTCTAGCTTTTTCAATTACTGTACGATTGACGCGCTCTGATACACCATTTTGCTGAGGGCAATAAGGCACAGATACCTCGTGAATAATGCCTTCCTTTTTCAAGAAGTGGGTTAAATTGTTATTACAATATTCAGTACCATTATCAGTACGCAAGATTTTAATTTGCAAACCAGTCTGTTTTTCTACCATGTTTTTAAAGGTAACAAAATGGGAACTAACCTCAGATTTATTCTTCATAAGAAAGCCAAACGTCTTCCTCGTTTTATCATCGGTGAAAGTTAACAAGTAGCGCGCTCCACCCCAGCTGCTCACTTGCATCGGGCCACAAACATCAGAGTGGACCAGTTCCAGTGGAGAAGCAGCACGCCTCGCAGTTGCCCGGGGAAACGATGACTTATGCATCTTCCCCGTAAGACACGAGACACAGCTGCCTGGCACATCATCTTCCTGCTGAAAAACGACACCAACACACTGATTCCCTCCACCAAGTACAGACATACCTTTCTGACTAAGATGACCGAGACGCTTGTGCCATACACTCATAGGTACGCACGCTGCAGCATTGGCACTCTGCATTCCCTGCATAGATGGAAGGGAAGGAGAATAACCTAACCCGGAGGTGGGCCGACCTTGCACTTTAAATTTAAATAGCCCATTACTTTTCCTTGCGGACAAAACCTGGTTGCCTGTGATTTTACAATCACTATAAATCTCACATACATTATCATGAAAGGCAACAACATAACCTTTATCAGTCATTGCACTTACTGACATTAAATTATTAGAAAGACTAGGAACAAACAATACATTTTCTAAACTAACATTAGACTTAAGAGTAACCTTACCAAGACTTTCACTCATCAAATGCTCTCCATTAGCAACAGAAATAGTGCACTTCTTCTGTTTAGCGTTCTGAACAAGCTTAGAGTCAATGCACATATGTACCGTAGCGCCGCTGTCCACGATGAACTCATCAGAACTACAGGCTGAGTAGGCTGAAGCAAACAAAGAGTGTTCTTCTTGTTTTTCTCCTTTCTCGTCCCGTTTCTTCTTGAAGCACCGCTTGGCAATGTGACCACTCTTCTTACAGTATGAGCAGGTAAGCTTATTTGGTTTTTTCTTGTTGGCTAGGTGAGCCGAATTGTCTATGCTGTTGCTGTTGTTACGACGATGATCCTCTTGTAGCAGTCGAGTGCGCACCACTTCACTGGTTAGATTGTTTGTCAAGCTCGCAGTTTCTAGACTAGACACGAGCACATCAAATTGTTCCGGTAGGCCAGAAAGTAAGATCTCAGCTATCTCACCATCTTCTATGATTTTTCCTATGTCAGACAGTTGTGCGACAAGGCTCATAACACCCTCGATGTAATCTGACATATTGGGGTATTGATTGTACTCAGTCCTATGTAGCTGTCGAAGAAGCAATACTTTCCTGTAAAGGCCTTTATCCTCAAACGTATCAGACAAACGTTTCCACGCTTCTTTTGAAGTTTTGGCGTCACGGACAAACTGGTAGAGGTTTGGCTGTATCGAGAGGCAGATACGCGCCAGCGCACGACCATCGCGCGCAGCATCCGTGTCCGTGCCATCGACACAATTCCATACACCATCCAGCGTTAGCAACATCCGAATAGAAAATTTCCAATTTAGATAGTTTGATAATCCTTGTAGTTTTTCAATACTGTTGTAGGTTATGTTGTTGGCATTGGTTGTGCCGCCATCCAATACATCACTGCGACGATTCTCATTAGCCAACGGCATCCTGGAGCTCAGATTAATACTCTGGGTTATATTCCAATGAACCCGCACACTGGGACCGTTAACCTGTTGTAGGTTCGTGGATCTTCAAGTTCAACAACCAACCTGGCAGGCGCGTGTCGGATGTCGTGAGCAGAGATGAAAAATAAATAAGTCGCGTTTCTATATTGTTAAATATGCATTTACTCACAAATATGTACACGGTACACAATACAATATTATTTCACTTAGATGTCTTTGGATTTTAATATTAATTGGACAGCACAAAATAATTCATGTCCGTTTTGGAACGGGGCAGAGACAAGAGAGAGTGAACCATCGAGAAAGACATACAGATAACACAACTGTCAATGTAATGCATAGACTAAGAAAATACTTAATTTCTAACACTATTAATATGCATCATGACTCATTCTTATGTCTTCTAGTCCACTTTTGTTGATGTCTATGCTTGAAGTAAATTAATAATGATTGTAACACACTTCTGATTGTAATTTAAAGTTCATAATGTAACTGTATTTTTTGGACAAATTACTAACACACTAATTGACCATGAAATAAAATAATAAATTGTCTCTTTTGTATTTCCAGGCTCTAGTAATTCTCCTGATGTACCACCCAACATCACAAGCCAAAGGATTGTTGAATGAATACTTACATCTAGTCTGGTCAAACCGCTCCGATGAAGTGAAAAAAGCCGTACTGAAAATCCTATTAACATTACCGGAGAAAATACATGGTGTTTCAAATACTAGATTTGATGAATCATATGCTGATGCTGTGAAAGAGTAGCATTTCAGGATCATTCCTTGCCTACAACTTTATCTGAGATTGATACTAATACTGCATACCCCTGGTTTGAACCAAGAAACTAAAATAGTAAATTCAAATTCTTTAATTTAGACAACAATTGTATCAACAATATGTTTTAAAAATGTTTTTGAGAAATAAATACATTGCATAAAATATGTAGAATACATCCTGGCCTTTGTGAAAATGAGGGTGGTTACTCATTATGTAAAGCTTGAACCACACAATCACATGTCATGTGCTTGTAGATGTGGTTCATTCCTTAAAGGCGCGTTTCCATTATACAAGTTACTTGTACAAGTTGCAAATTGTATGCAACTTTAACAAACCTGCATACAAGTTGCAAGTACTCAAGTAGGTAGTTTGAACTTGTACAGCTTGACATAAAAATGTAGAAAACCGGAAGTCGCCACTGTCTTCGGGCGTGGCCCCATGTCTCCGGCGCGGCGCCGTGCCGAGCTACGGTGCCGAGCTACGGCGCCGCCCGCCGGAGAGCGGCGCGGCGCCGTGCCGAGCTACGGCGCCGCCCGCCGGCGAGCGGCGCGGCGCCGTGCCGGGCCACGGCGCCGCCCGCCGGCGGGCGGCGCGGCGCCGTGCCGCGCTACGGCGTCGTGTACCGGCACGTACCCTATGTTCAGCAAGTGTATCCAAAGATAAAAATTACAGTTTTGATTTGATATGGACCGCGAAAGGCGTATCCTGGTCCTGTTGCTAGTGTATACATATGTATGTATGTAGTCATACGTATGTCTACATCAAAACAAAAATTCTATGATAAGAATAAATAAGTTAAAATAATTTCTTTTATTTCTTACCTTACGGTGCGTACAGACTACGTAACATAACATGTTATATAACTGTAATTTTTATCTTTGGATACACTTGCTGAACATAGGGTACGTGCCGGTACACGACGCCGAAGCGCGGCGTGGCGCCGTGGCTCGGCACGGCACCGCGCCGCTCGCCGGCGGGCGGCGCCGTAGCCCGGCACGGCGCCGCGCCGCTCGCCGGCGGGCGGCGCCGTAACCCGGCACGGCGCCGCGCCGCTCGCCGGCGGGCGGCGCCGTAACTCGGCACGGCGCCGCGCCGCTCGCCGGCGGGCGGCGCCGTAGCTCGGCACGGCGCCGCGCCGCCGCACGGCGCACGGCGCCGCGCCGGAGACATGAGGCCAGGCCCTTCGCGCTACCAGCACTTTGAATGATTTTTTTTTTTTTCACTTATTACGTTAGTTTTATGGCACAATAATAAATCTAACAAACCTGCGGTCTTTGTTTACATCAAATATCAAAGATTTTAAAACGCTGTCAGAAATAAAAATTTTAGTTCCGTTTCAATCCGTTCTGGCCAAGCTGTACTTACATTTTGTTTTTAAATTCAACCTACAGAATTTATTTGCACTCTCGAAAACTCAAGCTACTTGACATGCAAGATTTGCCTAATGGAAACACGCCTTTGGATCTTTTGTACCTGTTGATGTACAGACGCCAGCAGGTCCACCTACCTCAATCTGTCAGATTTTTAATAGATTTTCAACCTTATCACGATAGAGGAAGGTTAATGTTCGATTGGTAAAGACAGATTCGGGTTGGTTGACCTGCAGGCTGGCGTCTGTACCTATAGTATTTAAGCATAGTGAAATAACTCAAGTTTACAATAAATATATTTTTGACAAGTTAAAAGCCGTTTTTTTTTAAAGTTCAGTAGACTTTTTTACTTAAGTACCATTTGTAATTATAGTAAACTTCTACTAAATTAACTATTTATAGAATGCTATGGGTCTGCCAGTGGCTAAAGCCATGTCATCAGAAGACGGAGAAGTTGTTGAGTGGAAGTATAACTTGGTGTTGGATGGACCTGCTGAATCATGGCTTAATGGCCTTGAGCATACTATGAGGGTCGTGTTGAGAGATGTAAGGTCATAAGACTTAATTTGTAGTTAGATTGAAACACAAACATTGTATTCTTTGTTTTATTAAGCAAGCAAGCATCAAGCTATACATCACCAGTTTATTTTGACATTCCATTGTAAAATATTTCCTACAATGAACGGTCACGTTAATAAGCGTAGTTCGGCGAATTTTGATCATGAATTGAATCTTGATCATCTTATACATAAACCGTGTCACAATGTTAGTTACCGTACTCCTCCGAAACGGCTCTACCGATTTTTACCAAATTTTATATGCGTATTCAGTAGGTCTGAGAATCGGCTACTATCTATTTTTGAAGTGAAAACTTCTTTAGCGGCGTTGTACACTTTTTCTGTAATGGGTAAAAAATTTAAAACTCGCGTCAGGGTCACGTGACCCTGATCGAAAATGAGTAAGACGTCATTCAAATTAAAAATAAAACATAGTAACAAAAAAGTTTTCACTTCTACCGGCACTCCTGGAGTGCAACCTTTTTTTTTTTTTTTTTAAATTTATATGGCAAAACAACGTTTGCGGGGTCAGCTAGTGTTATTATAAAAATAATAGAAACTGTGACCGGTACTAGGAATTGGTTTCAAGCTGCCGGTGGTTGGGGATCCAGAGAATGGACTCTCCTAACAATGTGTGTCAAGGAAAACTGCTTTCAGAATCAGGCCCTTGATCCAACTGCCTAACTAGAGGACTAGAGCCTCTTTAGATGTTGGTTGAGAATCTTGGAAATTAGCCATTGGTCGACACGACTAACACATTGATCGCCGAATCCATATCCCATGTCGACAACCTCGCGAGCCGAGTCTGTGGCTGGTAGTGTAGTGAGTTGGCTCGGCTTCGAATTACTTATCTTTATCGGCTTTCACGAAGTTCTCAAATGTCATTCGCGTCGCTCTCATTGTCATAATACAAGCCTTAAGTAGTTCACTGCTAAGGGTCAACATACTAGCCGGGGTCGCGGGACTTATCTCATTACCGTAACCCCGGAACATCAAGGGCTATTGAAGGTCACCGTGGATTTTAGTCAGTACGAGTCTGACAGTCCCTCCCGCCCTGCCCGGGGTGGGAGGTGGGAGGACTCATTTGATGATTTTACCACGACAAAAAAAAAAGGGTCAACATACTATTGAGGCGTCATCGTCAATCGATCTGAAACTGTGTGCTGTTAATAACTTTGCGACACTTCGATATGATTCGAGTCCGTGTTAGTATGAATTGACTCTTCTTTTTTTTTTTTTACGTTGCCCCAACTTAACTCCCATAAGTCTCCCAATCTTACTACTACAACTTAAATAAATAAATTGCGTTTGTAGAATTTGATATTAACACGAGCTGCTTTGAGGAAGTGTAAGTACCAGAGAGAGGCGTGGATCAACGACTGGCCGGGACAACTTGGGATCACATCCAGCAAGGTAAGATGACATTGTTTTTGACCAGGAGATTTTCGACAGAAACAGTTCAGATGCTCCAAAATCAAGCTAGCAGACCTTGAGTTTGGACTTTGAATGTTTGTCATGTCTGGGATCCATGGTTCGAAATGGGAAGAATGCAATGTGTCTATGATTTTGCGCTGAGTGTCAAAGGTAAGGACAAGTAGCTCTTTCTTCGGTTCGTTATGTGATTTCCTTATCTTGTCTGGACTGGAAAGAGACTATCTGGCCCAAGTAGATGTATTCACGGACATGCTGCAATAGTGTCTGCCGCTGTGGAAGAGACTACGACGATGTCGCCAGAGAAGCGAAGGTTTGTAAACTGCTACCGAATTCAATGTCAATTTCTCTTCCACAAGCGGTTAGCTTTCTGAAGATTTCTTCAAGAGCGCGATTAAAAAGCTTGGGTGAAAGTTCAAGGCTGTAATTTGTAAACGCAACAGCGTGCCAGCGTGAATTGAATTTTGGGAACCTCTAAAATTCCCCTTATTATGCTTTAAAACCATATTTAGATTCAATGGACATCCGACTGCACTCGCACGCTCTGCCGTTGCGAGATAATGAAAGAGAAGAAGCCTCTAAAGAAGCTACGCAAGAAGCAGAACATAATCCTCACAACTCTTCAAATGATGTCTCGGAAGGAGATCAGCAAGATTCTGAGATGTAAAGTGAATGCCCTCTGTGTCATTGAGATACATTCAAGGGATACAGTTGATAGGATGTATAAGATGGGTTAGTTTTTCTGCTATTATCAATAGTTTTTTTTAGTTTGCCTATCGTATTCCACTCCTAGCCAAAAACCTTCCCCAGTTCCTCTGTATATAATAATGTTTAATATTCCATTGAAAAAATAAGACGGGATACCTACTCGTAAGATAAAATAATGACGAAGCCTTTTCTAATCAAGCGTTAATGTTGATTTCTATTCCTTTTTTTTGTGTATTAGTATATATTTTTTACATTTGCAACTACCCTCATAGCTTTTCACCTTAAACCTGTCAGGTTGTATGAACGTCAGCGCATTTGAGTGGTTCTCGCAGCTGAAGTTCTACTGGGACCGCGAGAGGGAAGACTGTTACATTAGGCAGACGAACACCAGTTCTATATACACGTACGAGTATATTGGGAACTCGGGACGTCTTGTCATCACACCTCTAACTGACAGGTGACTATTAGAAAAAAAAATTAAATACATTTTTTGGTACACGCTATCCAAGTTACACATTATTCAGAAAAGAAAATGAAATGAAAGTTAAATCTATACAAGAATGTGCCCTAAGAAGTACCTAGTGAAGTGATTCATATATGTAGATACTCGTATCTTAGTGGATTCTCTACGAGAGACAATTTTCGAATGCATAGACCATTTGAATATTTGACAAAAAGTACCAAATGCACTGCCAACATCAGATGTTTAGCAAATAAGTCTTCTGGCACACAGATGCTACATAACTCTAACGACGGCGTTGCACCTGTTTCGCGGCGGGAGCCCCCAGGGCCCGGCCGGCACAGGCAAGACGGAGACTACCAAGGACCTGGGGCGAGCGCTGGCACGATGGGTGGTCGTCACTAACTGCTCCGATGGACTCGACTACAAGTCCATGGCCAAATGCTTCGCTGGTAACTTCGCTTAGTATAAAGCTAAAGTAAATTTTGAATGGGGTTCTACCCGCTCACTTGCTTTTGGAAACGATCGTTTCCAAAACTGAACACCCGTGATTGCTTCTGGCAACAATCGTTTCCAACCACCAGTTTTTGCTAAACCACTTTAAACTTTATTTTGTAGTTCATAAAGTCCTCGTAAAACGTTTTTAAACCATAGACTAATATATTATCCGACCTTCAACTACAAGTTGGCAACAAAATAAATCTAATTCTTAGTATGCGATAAGAAATAAAGCTTGACAGTGCCGTTTTGTGTTCTCCTACGCTAGGATTCCCTTACTGTTTTAAATATTTTATTCCACATAAAACATATCCATGTGCGATTAAATGTGTCTAGTAATTAATCTAGTTTATGAATAAAATAAGAAACAATGCTCTTTTCGATCTTAGTTTTTAGTAAAATGCATTTTTCCATGCAAGTAGCTAATATTTTGGGTAGTTAAAGTTTCAAGGTACATTGAAAAGTACGGAAACAAGATCTGTTAAAAAAACAGACACAGTGTTTAAGCTTGTTTTAATGGCTATTCAGAACAGTTAAAACATTTGAAGGGCACTTCTGGAGCGAGTCACAATCATAGTTTTATTACGCCGCGTCGTAAGCTCAGATGCGGTCAAAAGTCACTGGCAAACGACCCGCTTTTTACTTTTGCGCCGAGCAACCGAGCGGCTACAGGGATCAGTTTTAGGTCCTCTTCTGTGCTATTAAAACGCATTGTAGCGGGCAAAGTCGCTGACAACAGCAGTATCTTGTAAAACCCGTATGGTGCTTCCGTGCCCGTTTTAGAGCAGCTCGTATGTAGGTACAGTGTTTCAAAAAATCGCGAACAGATCTATCGCCCTCTCCCGCCCTTGTTTTAGCGGATAATCTTGTACTCATCCAGGTATCGCTCAGAGCGGTTGCTGGGGCTGCTTCGACGAATTCAACCGCATCAACATTGAAGTGCTATCAGTAGTAGCGCAGCAGATCCTGGCTGTCCTGCTCGCGCTGTCTCTCTTCTTGAAGAGATTCATGTTCGAAGGCTCCGACATAAAGCTGGATGGTAATTGCGGAATATTCATCACGATGAATCCTGGGTGAGTGGAACATTCATTGCTTTGAGATTTTGAAGCTATACATCGCTATAAAAGTACAAACTAAAAATTAGCCTCTCGCAGTTTTTATCCGCGGAAATTGCTTGTAAAAGTAACATAATAACAGTAACATATCCAACATAATTAGGAAAGGCTAGACAGGCAGAGGGGCAAACGAAACGACAATAGGATGTGTACATTCACGAGCAAAAATATGTATACACAAGCAGTATTCAAAAGTGATGTTCTGCTACCATATTGATTAAACTTTTGCCTTTTCATTAGAATTCTACTTTGGAAGACATACTATTACGAAATAGGTTTTATTACAAAGTGGAAGCCAGTATTTTATGAGTAAATTGCGTTTGAATTTTGTTATGTGTATACATGTTATTGCTCGTAACTGTACGGGATAGAGACGAAACGAGTTGATAAGAAATTGAAACTACCGACGGACATCAATAATGTTGTTTAGGAACTAAGAATCGTCAGTAGCAATTTAAGTATTTTTTTATTATGTGGTCCTGTAGTAGTATGGTTAGCTTCTAAGAAAACTAACTACAGTGTAGTGATTTCACTAAAAAGGATGGTTAGTTTTCTCATAAACTGACTGTACTAAATACTTCTGTTTTGTGACACGGAAGTGACTGTACGAAGAAAATTTCAATTAGTACCAAGTATCACCCATTTTCTTTCACCCCAGTTACGCTGGCCGCACAGAGTTGCCCGACAACTTGAAATCGATGTTCCGGCCGATCGCCATGTGCGTGCCAGACTCTCTCATCATCGCTGAGAACACGCTGTTCTCTGATGGCTTTACCGCTTACAAGCTTAATGCTAAGAAGGTAAAGCTTACTTTTCCTTTTTTAAGACTTACTGGACTTACTGGCAGTGAAAATATATCAGTGGTTGAAACGAGATAAATGACGACACGACTCAACGACGACATAATACTAGACTCCGCATGCACGATCTAAGGAACAAAAATTATTCTGTCAACTCGCTGAGGTACAACGACAATATAATACTAGACTACGCATGCACGATCTAAGGAACAAAAATTATTCTGCCAACTCGCTGAGGTACTACGTAAGCGAGGGGGACGGGGTACTGCATTGTGATTGGCTAACTCATGGTCTGTTCTGTCTCAACGTATGTTTACGGCTCACAGGATTGGTCGAAATAAGACGAATATAAGACTTTTTTGCCTAATGTGTTGACAGACATCGGTCGCCTGTTATTAGGAGTCTAGTATTATATCGTCGTTGACACGGCTAGTTTCGGCTTCATAGAGCGTTATTTATCAGTCTGAGATAGATAATGAATTTTCTATGCCATGTTGACAGCATCATCATAAATTGAAAATAATTATATTGGAGTGTAGTATTGAAAAATAATGAACACGAATTTGTTTTTTGAAGATAATAAATCATCACCTTCCTGCCCTCATTCAATTTTACTTGGAGTCGGCGCAACACGTTTTATTCTTCCATTCTCCCTTATAAGACGTCACAGCATCATTCACTCCTTTTTCATTCATATCTTTTCTTACTCAAACCATCCATCTTTTCTTTGGCCTTCCTCTCCATCCATCAACATTCATACCCATCACTCTCTTAGTCACATGAGTCTCATCCCTCCTCATCACATGTCCATACCAAGACAGACGATTCCCTTTCATTTTTTCTGTAACACGTGCCACTTTCAAACTTCCCCTTATAAACTCATTCCTTACTTTATCCGTTCTTGTCACTCCACACATCGATCAAAACATCTTCATCTCCGCCACATGCAATCGTTTCAACAAATGTGGAATAAAACATATCAATTCTTTATCAGATGAAATGTCAAATTCGGGAGTGTAAGCTCGTGAAGTTAGAACTGAGTAAAAGTTATACCACGGCGTGACGTGTTTATAATTTTAAACATTGTCACTTCGTCAATTTTGGTTTACGGAAAAAACGGTTCAAATATTTTTTGATGATCTTACTGATTTACTAATTGGAATTTTACATTTATCTCGCCTATTAATCCAGGAGTTAATTCCAGGTGTTCACGTTATACCAGCTGGCTATGCAGCAGCTGTCCAAACAGGAGCATTACGACTTTGGTCTTCGGTCTATGGTTGCGTTACTGCGATACGCTGGCATCAAGAGGAGAGCTTACCCTCATCTGCCTGAACAAGAGGTGATGATGTGCAAAACTCAGTAAATTATGGTTTGGAAACAAAACTTAACATAATTTCCTGAAATTATTTTTCTTGAAATTCTGTCAGATATAGTTGTATAATTATAAATATTTGGTTGACCGAGCTTCGCTCGGTTTTTAAAATGTCTATATCTTGGGAACCGAGCTTTTCTCGAACCTGGGACCTTGATAAATCGATTCCTTGAGCCGAAAAACCCCTAATCTGTAACTTTCATGAAAATCCTTGGAGCCGTTTCCGAGATCCTGATTATATTTAAATAAATATACAAGAATTGCTCGTTTAAAGGTATTAGATATGGCTTTTTAAATTTATGTCTACAGTCCCTTGAATTTTACCTTATTTGGCTCTAATGAGCTCGGTGGTTCCTGTCAAACTATTATAGAAACAAACACCAAAATTATCATAGAAGTTCGTCTCTTTTTAATTAAAGAAGTACCTTGGGAAACGTAAAGATTTGTTAGCAAGTTACTTTTGTCCTGGTTTGATGAAAACTGACATTTGAAGTTATAGCATTAGCTTACTAATGTACCAATACCCTTCACATCATCTTTTTCCATTTTTCCTCATTACAGATGGTAATCTTAGCCATGCGAGACATGAACGTGGCCCGTCTGACTGCCAAAGACGTGCCCCTATTCGACGGCATCATGCAGGATATATTCCCTGATGTGGAGATTCCAACCTTGGACTATGAGATGCTGGAGACGGCTATTACTGCGGAGATGAGGCTGGCTGGCCTACAGCCTGTTAAAGCGGCCTTGCATAAAGTTATACAGACGTATGAGACGAAAGTTAGTTTTGATTCTTTGATTCCGATTGAAGGTTTCCTCATGTTGTCAACACGGCGCGCCTTTTCGCGTATTGTTCCTAGCTTTACAGCTTTTTGTAGATCTGACTGACTTTGGCCACTACTGGCAAATCTCAGCAGAGATTAACCAGTTATAGTGAAACACGTGTGTGCGCAGGAACAGGTGTTGCGCTCTCTGTTTCTTTAACTATATTTGACACCGGAGAGAGATACGAAAACGTTCAGGATCTTTTTTACTGTTTTGTTTTCTTTTATTGGAGGAACACTAGATAATAAGCCCTAGTTGACAAGGCACAAGGCTTCGGCCTCCGCCATGTTATACGCGTGTGGTTCCGAGCAGTGAGTTTGAATGCTAGAATGCTGGGGCGTTTTGTCAACTAGTGCGTATTACCTAGTTTTACCCTAAGTATTTTGTGTCTCAGCTCAACTCAGCCTATCGCAGTCCACAGGCCATAGGCCAGGTATTTTGTGTGATCGTAAATAAACCAACAACATGTCACCTCACCTAGAACTCGCGCCACTCAAGCATCCTCCTGGGCGACACCAACACAGCCAAGACCACTTCCTGGAAAATGTTGGCCAACACACTGACCCGCCTGCACCGGGAGAAGCAGCCAGGGTTCGAGGTCGTGAACACCTTCCCCATGAACCCTAAAGCTCTGACTTTGGGGGAACTGTACGGGGAATATAATCTGGCTACCGGAGAGTGGAAAGACGGCGTCTTGTCTTCGATTATGAGGACTACTTGTCAAGGTAAGACGAATTTAATGGTAATAGCAATAGAGTTGAAGTTGGGTGAGAGGTGTTCTTAATGTTTCCCCTCAAAGTTCAAGTGCGTTCAGACTAAAACTTTGCTGCGCGAACTCATGCAGCGCAGGGTGCACGGTGACACCACAAACGCACTTAGGACCTGAGTCTTATATGTATAAACCCCCGGGGCCCCGTCATCATGCTGAGGTTTATATAAGACTCAGGTCTCTTATATAAACCTCAGCATGATGACGGGGCCCCCTCTAGAGGGCCGAAGCCCGCCGGGGTCGCGGAACTTATCTCATTACCGTGACTCCGGAACGTAAAGGGCTATTGAAGGATCACCGTGGATTTAAGTCGGTACAAGTCTGACAGTCCCCCTCGTCCCGCCCTGGGTCGGAGGACTCATTTGATGATTTTACCATGATGAGAAATAGGTTACAAACTTTCTGTGAAACAAATCTGTTCAGTAGTTTTTGCGTGAAAGAGTAATAAACATCCATTCATCCGTTCTCACAAACTTTCACATTTGTATTAACGATTCCTGTGTTGCCCTGCAGATGAGTCGCCGGATATGAAATGGATTATATTTGACGGGCCCGTGGACGCGATATGGATCGAGAACCTCAACTCTGTGATGGACGACAACAAACTGCTGACTCTGGTCAACAGTGAGAGGATATCCATGCCTGCACAGGTACGTCAGATCTCAGTCATTTGCTCTGTGTGAAAGTTAACATTAATACCCGAATCTCTTCAAAGTTAGAGTGAACAGACTTCTTCTGGGTAAGTTCGCTCCATCGTAGGCTTGGTTGGTTGTCTCTGTCACCTTTAACCCACAAAACCGAACCTCGAGGGAACCCCGAGGTTTGATTTGGTTAGGTTCCTTTAAACTTTGCTTGCGGATTTAGGAGCCCCGCCCAGCGGGGCTGTCTACCTGCCCATGCAAAACACCTTATTATACATTTCCTAGGAATTGATACAATTCCTAATTACTTATAATAAACTAGCACTTTGCCCGCGACTTCGTCTGCGCGTGTTTCTAACTTCGAATTCAGTGAATTTAATTCCCGCTCACCCTCTTTAAAGGATACTTTTGGAAAATCTAAAAATGCTCTAGTAGTTTCGGAGCCTATTCAATACAAACAAACAATCAATCGTAGTAGATTTCCGGCAACACGAAAATATTTCTTCTTTCCGAACCAGTATTTCCTGAGATTATCGCGTTCAACCAAACAAACAAAGTTTGTTTGTTTAAATATTACAATATGTAGGTATAACTAACGGTATAGAAATGTAATATAATGAAATAACCGATCCTATTTATTTATGTTCAACATAAACATTATCAGAGTAATCTAAGTGATATTTTCTTGAAATCCGTGCGGATGAAGTCATCGTTGGAGTTGCAGTTAATGTGCAGTTATGTACAATCGACAAAGTGGAATCATGACCCATTTTGGCAAAAAATCGTTTGAATCCGTCAAATTGACAAAGATCAAAGTCGTTACCATGGATATGTATGTTTACGCGAATGTGGACCTAATTGTATTTGAATGTCTGTAGGAAAATGAGCTTATGGTGGGTCATAATTCCACTTTGTCGATTGTACATAATTATAACAATCTATTTAATAGTTATACATAATTTATACCGACATGAATAATTGACAAGTGACTAAGAGAGTGAGTATGAATGTTGATGGATGGAGAGGAAGAGGAAGGCCAAAAAAAAGATGGATGGATTGTCTAAGGAATGATATGAATGAAAAAGGAGTAAATGATGCTGTGTGACGTCTGATAGGCTATATAAAACGTGTTGCGCCGACACCTAGTAAAAAGGAATAAGGACAGGAAGATGATGATACCTACATTCATAATACCTATTACGAAAACAAGAAAATAATACTACAATATTATGAATGTCAATTGTATTTTATATAATAATAATAATATTCCACAACTATCACACAACGCCATCTAGTCCCAAGCTAAGCAGAGCTTGTGTCGCGGGCATGCGGGCAGCGAGTAAAGGGCAACTCGCTGCCCGACCATGGACCATGCCCGGGTCGACGGCGCCTTGTGCCCCACGCGCGCCTCAAAGAGCGTCAGCATAATGACGGGGCCCCCTCTCAGAGGGCCAAAGCCTGCCGGGGTCGCGGGATTATTTCCTTACCGTGACCCCGGAACAGAAAGGGCTATTGAAGGACACCGTGGATTTTAGTCAGTAGAAGTCTGACAGTCCCTCCCGCCCTGCCCGGGGTGGGAGGACTCATTTGATGATTTTGCCACGTAAAAAAAAAAAAGCAGAGCTTGTGTTATGGGTACTAGACAATTACTGATAAACATACTTATATATTTCTAAATACATATACATATTATAGACTAGTGTTTGCCCGCGGCTTCGCCTGCGTTAATTTAGAATTTGAGAAACAATACGGATCCTGTAAGTGGCGCCATCTGGAATATGAACGTAATTGTTTTCTCGGCAACAGCTCTCTTCTGTTATTCGGGATTAAAGATACCCTATACCCGTGTCTATACTCCTGACAACGTATATGCTAAATTTTGGGACGATCGATTCAGTAGGTAAAAATGCGTGAAAAGGTAAAAAAACAAACATACTTGCATTTTTATTATTAGTTTAGATCAATAATGTTATACCTAGGTACATAGTTTGCATAGGATACATCCTTATTTGAGCGACATTAATTCAAAGATCCGTGTTTATCTTAAACATTAGACTATCATTTTTTGGTCGATTTCAGTATCGCTGCAAATTGAACGTACGATAGCATTGCTCTTCTCCCTTTAGCATACCGCGTGATACCTAAAAAACAACTAATTATTTGACTCGATGAGTACAACATGTCGTCGTTTAAAACAGAATCTATGCACTGGTTTGAGCACCAATTCAAAACATAAATAAACACAAAATAATAGAAACACTGATTGTTTTCGAATCTTTAAAATTCCTACACCTCGAAACAATTACAATTTAAAAAAATATCCAACTTACTACCTACAATTTAAATCAGTGTAGATTTATATCCTAGAGAACTATTGAAAAAAAATAGTAATAAATTAAAATTCCGAATAATATTGAAATAAAAGTATGCACAATATTTTTTTTAATTAATTGATACTCTTAGGACAAATAAAAACAAAAAAAAGTGAAAAAGAAAATTGCAAGATTTGATACTGAGACCCCTTGCACGAAAGTCAAGCAGGTTACTAACCAGACTGGCCAGTACGCTGACAGTAATTTACAAATAGCGGTTCTTATACAAATGTCAACAATGACTGAAAATCAACACATTATAACATTGGTAATCCCCCAAGAAGAATAGCGTAATTGTACATATCCTATTAATTGAAGAGCATTTTAAGGAATATTTGAGGAAAAATTGAATAAATAATATCCAGTGGTTTAGCTTCCAACTCCAAACAAACATTTAAAAACAACAAAATTCAAAATTGCTTATCTCCCAGGGAAAATAGCGTAATAATACATAGCCTATTAACAGAACACACGCAGCCGCATATTTACAGAAGCATATTATTAGGAATATTTGAGGAAAATTTGATCGACAACTTTACAGTAGTTTAAGCGATAGATCAAATCAAAAAAACATAAAAAATTTCGAAAAAAAAAGTTGATTTGGCATCAGAATCGATCCCTTATCTCAAAAAAAAATACAAAAAGAAAAAAATATTCAATGTACAGGAATGACAGCTCTACGATTTTATTATATGTAATTTTATTATACAGGGTGACTTTTTTAGCACCGTCCAAAATTTTTCTAGGCGTTAGGTATCAATCACTAAGCCCATTTTTAAAAAAAAATCGATACGTCAAATTGTCATATTAAATCATTTTCTCATCCGCTCTGCGTGGTCACTAAGCTAAACGTTAATAATATACACTTGCCGACGCATGAAA
Organism: Agrotis clavis; assembly: GCA_954870645.1. Classification (NCBI taxonomy): domain Eukaryota; kingdom Metazoa; phylum Arthropoda; class Insecta; order Lepidoptera; family Noctuidae; genus Agrotis; species Agrotis clavis. Next base: position 25,958,284 of record OX940922.1, read on the forward strand.
CGGGCAGAGCGCACCCCGCCGACCCCCCGCCCCGCCCCGCTACACCTGAGCGACACATCACAGCGCGGTGTCCAGGTTCATCAACTTTTTATAGATAACATTGAGACGTGATATCTCGATATTTTTGTATTGAGTGATACAAAAAGAAAAAACACGTATTCAATGATTTTCGCCAAAGATTAATATATTAAAATTTGGATGGTGACTAAAAAATCACCCTGTATGTAAAGATAAAGATAAAGATAAATTACACCCAGACACAGAACAAATGATCGTGCTCATCACACAAATATTTGTTCTGGGTGGGAATTGTACCCACGACCTCCGGCATAGCAGTCAGGGTCACTAACCACTAGACCAACAGGCTTGTCAAGTTTAGTTGTCAATTTTATTAACACTAGTGGCCTGTCCCGCACGGGTGGACATGATATTATTGTATAGTTATAGCCTATTGTTACTCAGGGTGAATGGTGGCTTTCTAATGGTGAAATTTTTGAAAACGGTTCATTTATTTTTGAGTTATTAGTAACATACACACACAAATACAAATCTTTCCTTTCCTCTTAATAATATTAGTGTAGATAATATAATTAAAAGAACACACAAATAAACCTTAGTGGGTCCCTTGCCCGTCTGCGAAGGCTATCGCTATCTTTTGACGGCCGTAGACCGATTTTCAAGCTGGCCTGAAGCATGGCCTATGCGAACCATTACTGCCGAGGAAACTGCCGACACACTGCTTTCCGGTTGGATTTCAAGATTCGAACTGTCTTCCCTGGTCAAATAATTTTTTCGCAATGACTTCTTGTCTCCCCGTCGACGGTTATGACGGCTGGCAACACTTCATGCATTCGACCGGGGTTCAAAGTTTTCGCGACACAAAGTCACCAGCTAGCCTTATTTTATTTTAGCGTTTTTTTTCGGGTTTGTTACCGCTACCACGGACACTGGACTTGTATCACTTACAACACGATTCACTTATCCACTCGGAGTTGCGTCACGGTCTCATCAGGTAACCGAGACCCTTGATGGTACAGGGCTATTGAAGGACACCGTAGATTTTAGTCAGTACAAGTCTGACAGTCCCCTCTGTCCCGCCCTGGGTGAGAGGACTTTACCACGTTAAAAAAAAAAACTGTCCACTCGCGAACTTTTTCAACACTTTTTTCGGTTTTTACACTTGATTCCATGCCATTCCATGATATCATTTTTTAAGTATTTTCTTCATTTTGAATTATAATTGTTTCATAAATATCGATGCTCCCGTTAATTAATACATGATTTCTGATCAAAACTTGAACACTTTCAAATCACTCTTGAGAAAAAATATTAATTTTATGCAAAATCGGTTTTCATCCCATACCCATAGTGTTCCATGATCACAGCCACTGTCCACTGTCCTGTATATGTTGAGATGCTTGGACTGTTCTTCGAGCGTTGTCGGTCCTTATAAGTTGTAAACAAAATAAGAAAAAAAAAAGTCAGTGATGCGATTTCATGCTTTTTATCTTCTTTTTCTGTAATGATCCTCTCGTGTTCCACAACGTTGATTAGAGTTTTCTTTACAACCAGTCTTCAAACTTACGCCAGGTCCTCTTGTTATAACTTCAATATCGTTGTCGTCTACATATTCACAGATCGTGTCTTCGTAACTTGGCGCACTTGGATATTCGAAATTAGACTTTATTATCACTACATGTAATGATAACATGATAAAACAGAGTAAATACAACTTCATGATGATCACTTATCTTTGGAAGTCAACCACAGTGTAGTTGGGAAAAGGCTGAGCTCAGTGACTGTTCAAATAAAGATTGTCTCAGCGAATGAGCCAAAGTCTAATAGGTACTGTTACTTATACTTGATTTCTATTGTCCTTAAAATCTGCACATTTTCTAAAAATAACTCCACAAATCCATTTATGCATCAAATGATATTTAGGTATGTCTCAAATATTGTCAAGGTTTTTTTAATGCCAACATATGATTTATTGTATAATTTTTAACCGACTTCAAAAAAAGGAGGAGGTTCTCAATTCGTCGGAATCTTTTTTTTTTTTTTTTATGTATGTTCCCTGATTTCTCGAAGACGCCTGGACCGATTTGGAAATTTTTTCTTTTGTTTGAAAGGGTATACTTTCCGATTGGTCCCATGATCATCAGGTCAGGATCTGATGATGGGATCCCAGGGAAATCGAGGGCAACCTTCAAATTTTATAGGCACATAGTACCATTTTCATATATTTTCTAAAGCTGTTCAAGTATTTGCATCTGATAATCATCATCTCAGGTGGATGAGCTGATGATGGAATGTACAACCCCTCTAGTAAGGAGTCGGCATCGACTGATTTAGTAAATTATGTTTGTGTTCGCATATCTCCGGAACTGCAAGTCCGATTTAAGTAATTCTTTTTATGTTGTACTAGGTATTGTTCAACTTAAGGAATACTGCAAGTTTCATCAAAATCGGTTCAGTAGTTTTTGATATAGGGAAGGAATGAAGATGTTAACGATGTTATTACCGGTGCTACGGATTTCCTACATACTCGTATGTAAGAAAATTATGTATTTGACAAGAATTTTGGTTGAATATTTATACTACTGATGATGATGATGATTTATACTAAAAAGAGTTAAATAAAAACTTAAAAAAAAAATGTAACCGCCTTCAAAAACAACCACAAAAAAGGGTAAAATAACCTACAAAACTTTTCTTTCGGAAGTCGGTGGCAAAAAAACAATAAAATTAATAAAAAAACCACCGACTTCCGAAAGAAAAGTTTTGTAGGTTATTTTACCCTTTTTTGTGGTTGTTTTTGAAGGCGGTTACATTTTTTTTGAAAAAGTTTTTTATAAATAGCATAATGTGGCCGAATGCAATAAGAAAAATTGACAAAAATAATTATAGATATTCTCGAACAAGCAAAATATTGAGGTTATAAAGGCAGAAACCACGCGTCATACACATTTATTCTGACACGCCAGTTGTGCTATTCTCTATAAGAAATTACATCGCTGGACTCTACGATAATTGCTCTTCGACGCGACGGCTTTGAGATCTTCCAATCGCTCACCGTTCGCGCCGCGTGTCTGTCCATGATGTCTATCCAGCAGGCCCCAACGAGATTTATCAACAGATGATAGCTGTTCATGAAGACAGTATTTTGTACCTAAAGAAAATAAACAAGATACATTAAGTACCTTGACAGTTTTTGATTTAATGACGATTTGATGAAGTGTCTAGCTAGCGGGCCCCTTACGATTATTTTTATTATTATACTTTCAGATCGCCTAATAGTGCTCAAAGTTAGCAACTGTTATGTACCTTACAAATCCAAAATTTCGACTTTCTGTGAGCTATACTTTAGAAAATATTCGTTATTGAGACAGTGATATAAAATACTAATATTTAAAAAGGGGCCCGCTGGCTGGGCATTTGTCTCAATAACGAAATAACGAATATCTTCAAAAGTAAAGCTCACAGAAAGTCGAAATTTTGGATTTGTAAGGTACATAATAGTTGCTAACTTCGAGCACTATTAGGCGATCTGAAAGTATAATAATAAAAAAAATAATCGCAAGGGGCCCGCTAGCTAGACACTTCATCAAATCGTCATTAAATCAAAAACTGTCGAGGTTCTTAATATATCTTTTTTATTTTCTTTGGGTACAAAATACTGTCTTTATGATCAGCTATCATCTGTTGATAAATCTTGTTGGGGCCTGCTGGATAGACAGACACTCGTGCCGCCCGCACGTTTGGATAGTGTCACTGTCAGAAGCTTAGTGCATAGCAAACTTTAGTCAGCGCCTCAAGTCGTGATCCTCTCCAGCCGCTCCTCAAAGAGGGGTTTTACCGCGGCGTGCCAGTACAGTATAACCTGCTTGAGTCCTTGCGTTCACTTTTAAATAAATTTAAATAGTAAAGAAATCAATGCAAAATAATTCAAATAATTTATTATTACCACTCAATCTTTCATAGATTGACATTTAAAATTTGACAGTTTCATAGGTGTGGGCCTGTGGGTGTGGTGAATTGAACAAACACATCGATAACACACGATACTGCCATTCAAATATAAAATTTTCTAGAAATGTTGTTGTTTTGTATTACAATTTAAATTACCATATAACTATGCATAGGCTATAGAGGGTTTCCTAAAGTTTTAAGAAATGTTTTTCTAAACTAATCATTACCTAAAGCAAAAAGTACTTTCCCTTTCAAAAAACAAATATTGTGTTGTTCCAATAAATGACTTTTGAATTTGATCTCTTGGTATCTTTTCTTCCTTCAGGTAACCCTGCTCATCGAGACCTTAGACTTGGCTGTGGCCTCTCCAGCCACGGTCTCACGTAACGGCATGGTGTACAACGATTACAAGGACTGGGGTTGGTGGCCCTTCGTCAACTCCTGGTTGGAGACTGTCGAGAACCCTGAGTACAGGGAGATGGTAAGTAGAGAAGGCGTGTTTTACTTTCCACTTACTACAGCAGCGTGGTGAAGTGTCTTATAGTAGATTGTATGACAAGGGAGGAAAGTGATATTTTTATGGCTATTTTTAATCCAGAGCGAAGTGACGGATTCTACAGTAGAATCCTGAGCGTAGCGAGGGATTCTTTAGAAGAAGCCTAAACGTAGCGAGGGATTCAAAGTACGTCGCCCGAGCCAAAAATATATTTTGCGCCCGAGTGATACACTCTACTTTTCATCACCCACTATGAGAAAATAAAAAGCGCCTCATATTTTATTATAATATTATTAATTAAAACATAACAACAAAATTAAAATTAAATAGTATCTAATAATAAAACAACTAACGTACGGTGCTCAGACCTGGTCGCTCACCGAGTCGCAGAAGTTCCGCCTTGGAGTGTGCCAAAGAGCAATGGAGCGCAGCATTCTGGGTGTAAGAAGATCCGATAAAATACGTAACACCACGCTGCGCTCTAAAACTGGAATAATTGACGTAGGTAAAAAGGCTGCCAGGCTCAAATGGGATTGGGCGGGTCACGTCATTCGCATGCAAGATAGTCGCTGGGCAAAAATATGCACTCAATGGGTGCCTGAGAATGGACGACGCCGCCGAGGCCGGCCCAAAAAGAGATGGCAGGACGATTTAGATGCGTACCTCGATGGCTGGTCCGAAGTGGCACAAGTAAAGAACACTTGGAAGGATATGGGGGAGGCCTTTGCCCAGCAGTGGGACATAAATGGCTAATTAAAAAAAAAAAAAAAAACAACTAAAAACTTATATTTACATTTGAGACATTTTGTTTTATTAGATTTATTTATCCTCATCGCCGTCGTAATGGTCCGTGGAACACTGTCACAACCTTCTTCTTCCTACCCTCATCCCATTATCTCAACCGTGCAAACACAATCGTGGCATAGTGGCTGTGTGTTTGACTGCTGCGAAGTGTGTCGCGGGTTCGATTCCTGCACGGAACGAATATTTGTATGATTTAAAGGTAGTTGTTCCGGGTCCGGGCGTTTGTGTATGTGAGTTTCTATGTTTGTAGTTTGGGGCAACTTTTTTTTTTCATAAAAGAAGTACCTATCTTAGTGGATCATAAAGCTGTGCAAAGTAATTTGAATTGAAATCATTAGTTAACTACTAAGTACCTACCAGAACCCTACAATACTTATTTTTTGAAAGATAAAGAGACAATTTCCTTTTTTTTTACGTCCTCAGTCTATAGCTCAATCATTGCGCCAACCAACTGGGCCTCAAGTCTGCTAATTTTATTTAACTCACATGCTATTGATATTCAATTGAGAGTCAATCACCACTCCATTACGATTAGAACAAATTTGGTATTTTGCAAAAACTTTTAAGCTCAATAGAGTCGTAATGGAATCGTAGTGTAAGTGTAATTGCCTCTCAGTTGAACAGTTATAGGTGTTGCCATTAGAGAGTAGAATACCGATAAAGTGCACAATCAATTTACAATTGTAACACGACTAAAGAGCAGACTAGCAAATATTCTGATAGCAGTTCAATGGAATGTCACTGGAAAACCATTGGTCTTAAATTAGTAGCAGAATATCAAATTTAGTTAAAACTGCTACTGAGATCCAATTGATATTCAATTGAGTCATTACAAAATTAGTAGACTTGGAGCCCTGTATCAATGGTGAAGTATTGTAATATGTCTTAGGCGCGAGTCAGCAACACACGAATACCCAGCTAATTTGGCGCCATCTCAGTAATTTGACTTATTTTTTTATTTTTCTGACGTATCGACTCCTTAGAGAGGGCCAAACCGACTCCGGCAGTCGCGGGTCTGTCTCATCAGGTAACCGTGATCCTAGAACGTAAAGGGCTACTAAAGGATCGTCGTGGATTTAAGTTATTACAAGTCTAACAGTCCCTCTCGCCCCGCCCTGGGTGGGAGTTCTAGGAGCTTATTTGATTTTGATTTTACCACGATATAAAAAAATACTGAGTAAAGTTGATGACGTGACCAGCTCCGCCGCTTCTTCCTGAGCATCCTCACGCCGGTGCTGGAGCTGAAGCGGCTGCACCTGCGCGAGGGTGAGAGCGTGCGCGGCCAGGAGCTCACGGGAGTGAAGTGCATGTGTCGCCTGCTGGGGCTGGCCCCGGAGCCCGCGCCCGGCCTGCCTGATGAGCAGAACGACATTGAGAACTTGGCCAAGATGAGATTCCTTTTTGCGTATGTATTGTTCTCTTAGAGCTTCATCATCATCATCATTTCAGCTTATTGCAGTCAGTCGACTGCTGAACATAGGCCGAACCCAGGGAGCGCCACAGCGATTCACCAATCACATACATGGTTTGAAATCCACATATCTTTTCCACTCAAGCCATGTGATTAGTGAATCTCTCTCCGTTCTGCTCCGCTCCGCCTTAGTGGAACCGCAGCCTTATTCGTTCAGCCACAGATATCTTATTTAGGTCATCCGTCCTATCTTTCCGGGGCTTCCCACCCTTCGTTTATCCACGCTTGGTCTCAATTTGAGAACCTTCCTACTACACTTTTCGTCGGAGTTGAAGTACAGACGAGATTTAGTGCAATCTTATTAGATAATATTTCTCCGCTCTGCAGTCTCGCTCCGCTCCTGTGGACAGGCAGCCTTAGAAGACAGCAAAACATAAAGAAAATAACGTCCTTTACGTTCCGGCGATACCCAATTGTCCCGCGACCCCGGCAGGTGGACAGGCAGCCTAAGAATGTTCTCCGCTATAATTGGGTGGAGGCATCTATCAGTCTCAGTCAGTTGAGAGTGTGTCGTGCTCACTCAAATGCCTCGCTGATGGTGGCGCGTATGTCGGATCATTTAGTTCCCTTCAAAATGGTTGAGCTGAATGGTGCTGATGCATGTGTCATGTTCGTGAACGGGGCGCTGTCAGTTGGGACTGGTCATCTCTTAGCTACCACGGTTTATTTTAATTCATTGTTTTTTTTCTGAATTGTCTTTGTTTTATTTTAATTAAATTTTACTATGGCCACTTTTACTTGCTTCATCGTTCTCACATAGTGTACCATCTAAGAATGAATGATGTAACAAAGATTCTGTAATAATTATGGCGATCTAAAAGGAGTGTCCATGGAATTCCTTGCCCGTTCTTCTCCATAGAGATCTACTTCATGGAATGGGCATTTACGGTACTTTCACAGTTTTTATGTCTTGTGACTGGGACTGTAGCACCATAACTTTGTAGCGTTTAATAATATTTTATTTGTCTTTGACAATTCAAAAGTGCCTGTAACTGGCTTATTTGACATAAATGCTTTGATTTTGATCTCCTAAGATCTATATTCAAGTTTTAAATGTTACTAACACAGTATGATCTGGTCTGTCTGCGCGACCTTGGAAGACGAACCTCGTCGGAAGCTGGACAACTGGGTCCGGGAGCATGAAGGTATCTTCCCTTTAAAGGACACCGTGTATGACTACTACGTGGATGAGAGGCTCCAGGTCTTCAAACCCTGGGAGGAAAAACTGCCTGATAACTGGAGATATAACCCTAAGTTAGTAAAAAGTTTCTGTTTTTGCTTGTAGAAAGGATTTTGTAATTTTTTTACCCGACTGCGCCAGGAGGGTTATGTTTTTCGAGTCTATGAATGTGTGTATATTTCTTTGTGTTGCTTTGCAGCCTAAATGGCTTGATGGATTTTAACTTGAGAGGTGTCGTTAGATTCGTCTTAAACGGGAGAGTGTCACTGGGTACATAAAACTGACCAAGTGCGAGTCGAACTCGTGTGCAAAGGGTTCCGAAATAATTTTTTTTTTTTTAAATCTCTCACATTCTATCAAGTGGGGTATCAAATTAAAGGATTTTAAAAATGGTTTACCAAAATATATACAACATGTACTTAACGTAATTAACGCACACCCTCAGACACCCCAATTAGAATATTATGTTATAATCATAGTACATACTTATATTGAATTTTTAATTTAACATGTAAACGCATTGTTATTAACTAAATTAGTTCTTTTGCAGTAAGGTTTATTTTTCTTTATTTTGTGAATGAATGACGGAATTTGTGTTAATATAAATAAAATTGCACTTTTAAGTCTTGTTGCCTTGATTTACGGTCTATCTTAGTTTGTTTTGACTGTACAGACGTTTAGGGGGAATTTCCGTAGTTTTAAATAATTTTGAAAAAAAAATGACCTAGGTACCTATATTAAAAATGATAGAAATTCAGTAAACGATTCTGAACAAACTAATTTCAGGATGTGCGTTAATTATGTTACATGTTGTATATAACTTATATGTTTCAATTTAATTTGGACTGATAAATGCTAACAAAAACTAAAAATAATAAAATAAAATAAATATTAAAAAAAAAAAACAAAAAACCCGACTGCGTAAAAAAACTAAATAAGAAAGAAACAATAAGCCCAGTAGTTTAGTACACTCACAGTCGGGGCCCCTTGGGAAGATTTGATTGGTATAATTTGAATGGGCCCCGACTGTGAGTGTGAATGAGTGAATTCTAAACTACTGGGCTTGTTTCTTTCTTTTTAGTTTTTTTACGCAGTCGGGTTTTTTCCTTGATTTTAAATAACTATACTTAGTCTTATAATACGATGCCTTTAATGTTCCCACTGATGGGACACAGGCCTCTCTGATGAACTATGATATGACAATTTACAATCAAGATAAAAAAGTATTTAAAAATACTAATATAGGTAATCAAAGAAATAGGTACCTACCTACTTACATAAAGTACATACGTATTTGCGATTACGGAAAGGATAGCATATTGTTAGACCGGTAATGGATTTTTAATCTAACTTAAAAAAAAATAAAAAAAGGATTTAAGTTTTTGTTCCAAATAAACATTTTTTTTTTTAATTTGATTTTGTTACATGTTATTTAAAAGGCGCTTACTGACGAACTGAATAGATTGGCAATTAATTGACCCTGTCAACATAACTATTCGTTTCCGTCATCAGCGCCGGTTTCCACACCATCCTGGTGCCGACCATGGAGTTCCTGCGCGTGCAGGTGATCGCGGTCGACATGCTGAAGGCAGGGTACGGCGTGCTCATAGGTGGACCCACAGGCACCGGGAAGACTTTCCTCATACAGGGTACTTTGATCATGTTGGATCCCAGCAAGTAAGTTGTCATTTGATATTTTGCACTGGAGCGTAATTTTTATTATTAGCCTTCCGTACCTCAAAAGAGAAAACGAAACCCTTACTGGATCACGTTGGTGTCCGTCTGTTCCTCTGTCAAACACTAGCGATCGTCCATACATTTTCTTCGGCCGGACGATTGTGTGATATCTGACCGATATCGTCAATCGATTCAATTCGATATCGCGTCGCGACATGGGTATATGCTCTAAAAATCTGACAACCAGTCTTACTATGGGGTATCGTATTACCCAGTTACTGGGTTGTGGAGGTCCGATAGGCCGTCGCTCCATGTATAATACTGATATTCAGCTGCATCTGGTGCGATTGGAAGCCGACCTCTATATAGTTGGGAGAAGGCTAAGCAGATGTTGAAGATTTCAAAACAATTGAGTGACGTTAGTTATAGGAAGTACGAAGTTTGCCGGGCCAGTTAGTTTGTAATAAAATTCTTATTGCATTGTATTGGATATTTAATAAAAACGCAATTAGCATTGTAAATCTATATTTTTCATATGACAGAATGAATAGTTCATCACTGACACACAGAAAAAGTAAAAATACGAAAGGAGGTATATATCAGAGTCTCCGCCCTCAATTATCCCTCCTCACAGACGTGTTCAAGATCTGGTTGACGTGTCGCCTCCATGTCTGGCCATCATCTGTTAAAATCTCATAATGCAGATGACCCATGCGTTTAACCACGGTTCCAAATTCCCATTTTTTATTTGGCCGGTAGTCACGAATTTGGACCCTTTGCCCCAATTGGAATGTCCTCAAATGTTCAGTATCCGTTGTTGTATTGACTTGTAAATGTTTTTTCTGTAATATAGCATGTAACAATGTCCGGACCGTCCGGCCCCCAAAAACTAATTGATAGGGACTTTTCCCTGTCGTTGAATTTGGCGTTCTTCTCAGTTGTGACTTGATTTTTAGTATTTTCTCATGCAATGTGGCGGATTCATTGTCCATAGAATGTAAGGCCTTCTTCACTGTCTGGACAAAACGCTCGGCCTGACCGTTGGTTGCTGGATGATATGGTGCCGAAGTTTTATGTATCACGCCGTTTTGCTGTAAAAATGAAGTGAATTCTTTGGACACGAACTGTCTTCCATTATCAGATACCAATATGTTTGGTAATCCAAAATCCACGAACAGTTCTTTCAATTTATTGATACACCAAGAGCTTGTAATCGTCTTAGTCGGAAGTATTTCAACCCATTTCGACATCGCGTCAACTATGATGAAAAGATAGTGTCCCTGTAATGGTCCAGCGAAATCAATGTGTATTCTTTGCCATGGCTCGGTTGGCACTTCCCAATGATGTAGTGGTACTTTGATTGGTTCATTTTGCTTCAGACGACATTGACGGCATTCGCGTACAAGTTCCTCAATGTCCTTATCAATGTTTCTCCAGTAAACGTAACTGCGTGCCAGTAACTTCATTTTTAACATTCCCAGGTGTCCTAAATGTAGCTCTTCCAATATTTTAGGTCGTAAGTTCTGAGGAATCATGACTCTAATTCCTTTCATAAGACATCCGTCTTCGATTGTGATTTCGTTATCAGTATATCCAAGTGTTTTTAAAGTTTGACCCTTTTTTAATGTTTCTAATAATCTCCTGTATTCGGGATCTTTCATACATTCTTCTGCTATTATATTACGGTTGATAGTAAGTGTATCTATTTGATGCTGTTGGAATAAGCTATGTTGATCCATTTTGTAATCAGGTGTCGGTTCTACTGGAAATCTTGAAAGGAAGTCTGCATTGCTATTATTTTCTGATTTTCTGTACTCTATGTTGTAGTCAAAACCGGAAAGGAAATGTGCATAGTGAAATAGACGCATCGTACTCATAGCTGGTAAAGTTTTTTGTGGATGAAAAATTGAAGTTAATGGTTTATGATCCGTGATAAGCGTAAACTTTCTTCCGTAACAATAATGAAAGAATTTTTTAACTCCCCAATAAATGGCTGTCGCCTCTTTATCTATCTGGCTATATTTTTTCTCACTCGATGTCAGCGATCGTGAAGCAAAGGCGATGGGTCGGTCGGTGCCGTCTGGCAATCGGTGCGATAGAACTGCACCTAAACCATATGGCGAAGCGTCAGTTGCGAGAATCAGGGGCTTGTTTAGGTCAAAGTGAAGTAGGATTCTATTGCTAACGATTTCGCCTTTAATAGCATCAAAACTCTTCTGACATGCCTCTGACCATTCGAATTTTGTGTTTTTCTGTAGTAGTTTGTTAAGTGGATGTGTAATAGTAGCCAGATTAGGAATAAATTTGTTATAGTAGTTGCTTATGCCTAAGAAGGTTCGCAAGTCATTCGTGTTCTTAGGGCTTTCTGCGTCTAGTATCGCCTTTATCTTTTGTTTATTTTTATGAAGACCTTGACTGTCAATGGTGTGACCCAAATACACACATCAAAAGTGTCTAGGGATCAAGCATTTTTATGCGGATTTCTTGAGATTGAGATGTGGCTTTGTAATAAATTTATGATTTTGTAAATTTATATGGATCCTTTTTGGTGCATTTCATAATTTGAATCAGGAACTGTAAATCAAATTCGAGTAAAAGATGAAAATCAGCTGTCAATATTTTCCCTATAAAAACATACAACGCATTGAAGACATTATTAGTGCTACTGTTTCCCTACTACTGATTAAAACCAACGTTATTATGGAGCGGCGACGTCATTTAAGCAGGGAAAAAATGCTCAGAGCCGTGGGAATGATAGAAGCTGGTTCCCGGCAACGTACTGTGGCTTTAGCTCTGAATACAAGTCAGAGTGTTATCAGTCGACTTTGGACACGTTACCGAAGCACTGGTACCGTGGCTGAGCGCCATGGAGGACGGTATCGCTGCAACACACGGAGACAAGACCGATACATTCAAATCTTAACTCGAAGAGCTCCAACAATAACCGCCATGATGTTAGCCGTGAGGCTTCATCACTCTTCAGGGAACTTAATTAGCGACCAAACAGTCAGAAACCGCTTGCATGAAGTGAACCTTCATTCCCGAAGACCGCTACGGGTACCACCTATAGCAATGCACAATCGTAGGATTCGATATCAATGGGCTCTTGAACACAGAAATTGGGCAGAAGAACAATGGCGTTTCGTGTGCTTTTCTGATGAGTCTCGTTTTGGTATGAGACCGGATACAAGACGTATACGACACTGGAGAACCCCTGGACGCCAACAGCGATTAAAATCCTGCCAGGAAGTCCATCCTTATAGTGGTGGAACCATCATGGTATGGGCGGGTATTTGGATCGGCGGAAGAACTGAGTTGATTTGGATCAGAGGCAACCTCAACGCTCAAATTTATGCTGAGACGATTGTATCAGACGTCATCGTTCCTCTACAAGTGCAAATCGGTCCCTTATTTCAGTTAATGCATGATAATGCACGACCGCACACCGCAAGAGTTGTAAGACAGACTCTCGCCGCAGCTAACGTCAATGTCCTGCCCTGGCCTGCTCAGTCGCCAGACTTGAACCCGATTGAGCATGCATGGGATATGCTACAGAGAAGAGCTCTGCCGAATATGGAGGGTATCCAGTCGCAAGAAGACCTTTTTTTGTTGTTGCAACGAACATGGGCGGCCATTCCACAGCGTGATTTGGATGAACTCATTTTGAGTATGCCAAACCGATGTTCTTGTGTTGTTAGTGTTCGCGGTAGAAACACGGATTATTAATTGTTTAAGTTACCCAATAAAATTTTAAAGAAAACTGTTATTTCAGTCTTTTTTTCGAACTTTAATGTTAGTGGTTCAAATGTCAAAAATCCCTTTACTAGGAAAATGGCAAATTTCTTTATGAATGCAAAGGTGACTTGGTTTATCGTTACTGTGACAAACGATAACACTTTATTTGATGAATCCTTAAAGAACATTTTAATTAATATCAATCAGGAGAAAAGTTATTGCAAAAATATATGTTGATCCCTAGACACTTTTGATGTGTGTAGTTAATACTCTTTTTGAAAAATTGGCATTTGTCTTTGTTCAACTTCAAGTTATTTTCTTGTAATTTCTGTAACACTTTCTCTAGTCTTTCCTGTAGTTGTTCTTCAGTGGCTCCTTGTATAATAACATCATCGAAAAAACATTTCACCCCCTGTATATTCTGTAGTATCTTGTCCATGAACTTTTGCCACAAATTTGGAGCTACTTTGACTCCAAACATCAATCGATTCACTTTGAATGTGCCTTTGTGAGTGCTAAGCGCTTGTAGCATAGCGCTTTCTTGGTCCATCTGCATATTGAGATATGCTTGACATATATCTAAGGTACAATAATACTCGCCACCGTTCATCTCAGCAAATATGTCTTCTATTATAGGTATTGGGTACTGTTCATCTTTGATCATCTTATTAAGAGTTACCTTGTAATCGGCGCATAAACGGATGGTTCCATTAGGTTTCACGATCGGTACAACTGGTGTACCCCATTCAGCATTATCAATTTTGGTTATGATTCCTTCTTCGCATAATCGGTTTATTTCATTGTCCACCAAGTCCTTCAGTGCGTATGGAATGCGCCTTGGTTTTATGTAAATGGGTATGGCGTCTTCTTTTAATGTTAAATGCCCCTTATAGTTCGGTATACATCCCAGTTTTCCATCGAATACAGGTGAATAATTTGCAATTATTTTGTCTAATTTTGGATGGTTTTTCTCTTCTTGTGGTACTGCGTACATGTCAGCTATATTGAGTTTAATTTCTCGTATCCATTCTCTGCCAAATATAGCATCGACATCCCGTCCAATGATGTAAATCTTTCCATGGAAAAGTTGATCCCGGTAGTTGCATTTTACGTAAGCGACTCCGACAGGGGTAATGAGTTCGCCTGTATATGTTTTCATACGTATTCCTGTTTTGAAAATTTGGTTCTGTATGTTCAGTTTTCTGTATTCTTTGAGTGACATGGACGACAAGGTCGCTCCCGTGTCTAGTTCCATTTGAACTTTTTTGTCTTCGATCTTGACGTTGACCATAAATTTATCAGTACGAATGGAGCTGATGGCATTAATGTCGCAAATGCTCTCAGTATTGACAAAATTGGGTTCATTAATTTGGTTGTTATCGTTTCGTTTTATGGTTTGTAGGCAAACGCGAGCTAAGTGTCCTGTCTTGTTGCATTTAGAACATTTCACGTTGACATGTCTACAACGGTTTGCTCTATGATCGATCTCACCGCAGCGGAAACACTTCCCTTGTAACTCTTTTATTGACGTAATTTGACGTGGTAATGTGGGCTTCTCATGATATTTTTGTTTGTTCTTTATTGAGTGCACCTGTATTTCGTTATTTCTGTATGGTTCACCTTTAATGAATTCGTTATCCGCTCTAGCAATTTCAGTTGTAGTGGCTATCTGTACTAATTCCTTGAATGTAGTAGTAGTTTGGTCGTCTTGCAATATTTTAGTACGAACTTCGCTGTTTCGTATTCCTCTTATAAATTGAAGAGCTAAGAAATTATCACTTATAGGTTTCTTGCAGTTGTCACAAGAGAAATCGCAGTTGTAAGCAAGGTGTTTGAGCTCCGCACTGAAATTTGCCACAGTTTCATTCTCACCTTGAATGCGTGTTATAAACTTGTGCCGGCGAGCCCACACACTAGGTTTAGGATCTATGTATTGTTCCAATATATCGACCAAATCCCTGAAATTTACCTGTGTTGGGTCTTGCGGTGCGCACAGGTCGCAAGCTCTTTCGTGTAGTTCCGGACTTAAAGAACTCAATAAAATGTATGTCATCATTTTTGTATCTTCGCAGTTCGTCATGTGTAAATATGTATTCAATCGTTTTACGAAGTTTTTAAAACTTTCGTTTTCTTGAAACGGCTGGAAATGAATTTTAGGTATCTGTTTCCTGCTGTCCTCGTAATTTGTTTGAGTGTTGTGGGATGTACTCGAATTAGATGGACACATTTCGTATAAAATTAATTTTAATTGCGTAATTTCCTCTTTAATTTCGAAATGCATCTCTGCTTCCTCTTGTATGTTTGTAGTTAATTTTTCGATTTGGTCTTGTATTTTGTCGAATTTTTCTTCGTATTTTTGAATAGCCGATAGGCGTATGTTATGTTCGTATTCGGAAACATTTTTGATGTTTTGCAGATAATTATATATTTTGGTTATCTGACCTTTTATGTTGCTTCGTGTACGTTTAAGCGTAATTAATTCTTCTTCCATCTCGTCGCCAATATTGGATATTTAATAAAAACGCAATTAGCATTGTAAATCTATATTTTTCATATGACAGAATGAATAGTTCATCACTGACACACAGAAAAAGTAAAAATACGAAAGGAGGTATATATCACATTGTATGACAGGTACAGCACCCAGGTCATTAACATGTCTGCCCAGACCACGGCGGCCAACGTTCAGGACATCATTGAGGCGAGGCTCGAGAAGAGAACCAAAGGAAACTATGTGCCGGCTGGAGGTGGGAACATACTCCTTTTTTTGTGGATCTCGTGGCTTCGCGCTAGTTTTCATGTATGATAGGTACTTATAGAAACATCATTATCATCAGCCTATATTCGTCCATTGCTGGATATAATAGGCCTCTCCTAATGAACGCCACTCAGTCCCTGAGCTTTCCTCATCCAGTTTCTGCGCTGCCTTTCGGAAGTCGTCGCTCCACCTGTCAGGCCGACGCCTTGCGATCGTGTTTTGCTTTTCATCTACCCGTAGATAACAACGTGTTTTATGTCATATGTCGTAGTGGTAAGGTTGATTTTCACTTAGTTTAGTTGGAATCGGTCGATTTGCAATCACGTCGCGCCATGGGTAAAATCCCTAAGCTTCCACATGACGGTCGCGGGACTTATTCCATCACCGTGACCCCGGAACATAAAGGGCTATTGAAGGACACCGTGGATTTTAGTCAGTATGAGTCTGACAGTCCCTCCCGCCCTGCCCGGGGTAGGAGGACTCATTTGATGATTTTATCACGTTAAAAAAAAAAGCTTCAACATGATGTATTTGCAATTTCTACCAACTAAAAAGGAAAATCGTCTTTACTACCACGATATAATAACGCAATTCGATTGACTTGACGTCTTTTGTGGTCAGCGTGTTTTGTTTTTCATCTACCCGAAGACAACCGCACGTTTTATGTCATTATGTCGTAGTGGTAAGGATGATTTTCACTTGTAGTTTGAATTGCGTCGCATCGCTTTATGGGGAAGCTCCCTATACAGGGTGTCCCGGGAAGTGTGAATGAAATTGAACTGCCTCTGTTCCTCACAGAGAGGTCATTTCCAATCTTCATACTGAGGGAAAGCGACAGAGCTATTAAAGTCGTCTAACACCGTCTCGTTCTCACAACTGAGCTTCTTTTTTTAAAGAGTAGTTCAGCGGTGGCCATGCCACCAGATTCGTTCATAATCTACTATATAAAAATAAGTCGGGTTTTCCTTCCTGACGCTATAACTCCAGAACGCACGAACCGATTCCCACGGTTTTGCATTCGTTGGAAAGGTCTCGGGCTCCGTGAGGTTTATAGCAAAGAAAATTCAAGAAATTCACAAAGGCAAAGTTCGAAAATCATGCGGACGAAGTCGCGGGCGTAGTGCTAGTGTAGTATGAATAACTATTGAGAATATCTACGCGTCATGGTTTCCAGGCAAGCGAATGATAGCGTTCATGGACGACATAAACATGCCAGTACGTGACTACTATGGCTCGCAGCCTCCGCTGGAGCTGGTGCGGCTGTGGCATGACTACGGGTACTGGTTCGACAGGGCCAAGCAGTGGAGGAAGAATGTCAAGGTATTTGATGTAGAGGTTGTAGTCACACGAGCATAATCGCTAACTGAAAATATCAGTACAACATGATAATACTGCCTGCAGTCCAAAATAGGCAGTAAGTCCCCTCTGCCTGCTGTCGTACTTCCACTCCTGATGTCTCCCCCCCCTACAGAACATGGTCCTGTGTGGCGCGGCAGGTCCCCCGGGCGGGGCGCGGTCCCCTCTGCCTGCTGTCGTACTTCCAGTCCTGATGTCTCCCCCCCCTACAGAACATGGTCCTGTGTGGCGCGGCAGGTCCCCCGGGCGGGGCGCGGTCCCCTCTGCCTGCTGTCGTACTTCCACTCCTGATGTCTCCCCCCCCTACAGAACATGGTCCTGTGTGGCGCGGCAGGTCCCCCGGGCGGGGCGCGGTCCCCTCTGCCTGCTGTCGTACTTCCACTCCTGATGTCTCCCCCCCCTACAGAACATGGTCCTGTGTGGCGCGGCAGGTCCCCCGGGCGGGGCGCGGTCCCCTCTGCCTGCTGTCGTACTTCCAGTCCTGATGTCTCCCCCCCCTACAGAACATGGTCCTGTGTGGCGCGGCAGGTCCCCCGGGCGGGGCGCGGTCCCCTCTGCCTGCTGTCGTACTTCCACTCCTGATGTCTCCCCCCCCTACAGAACATGGTCCTGTGTGGCGCGGCAGGTCCCCCGGGCGGGGCGCGGTCCCCTCTGCCTGCTGTCGTACTTCCACTCCTGATGTCTCCCCCCCCTACAGAACATGGTCCTGTGTGGCGCGGCAGGTCCCCCGGGCGGGGCGCGGTCCCCTCTGCCTGCTGTCGTACTTCCACTCCTGATGTCTCCCCCCCCTACAGAACATGGTCCTGTGTGGCGCGGCAGGTCCCCCGGGCGGGGCGCGGTCCCCTCTGCCTGCTGTCGTACTTCCAGTCCTGATGTCTCCCCCCCCTACAGAACATGGTCCTGTGTGGCGCGGCAGGTCCCCCGGGCGGGGCGCGGTCCCCTCTGCCTGCTTCCACTCCTGATGTCTCCCCCCCCTACAGAACATGGTCCTGTGTGGCGCGGCAGGTCCCCCGGGCGGGGCGCGGTCCCCTCTGCCTGCTTCCACTCCTGATGTCTCCCCCCCCTACAGAACATGGTCCTGTGTGGCGCGGCAGGTCCCCCGGGCGGGGCGCGGTCCCCTCTGCCTGCTTCCACTCCTGATGTCTCCCCCCCCTACAGAACATGGTCCTGTGTGGCGCGGCAGGTCCCCCGGGCGGGGCGCGGTCCCCTCTGCCTGCTGTCGTACTTCCACTCCTGATGTCTCCCCCCCCCTACAGAACATGGTCCTGTGTGGCGCGGCAGGTCCCCCGGGCGGGGCGCGGTCCCCTCTGCCTGCTGTCGTACTTCCACTCCTGATGTCTCCCCCCCCCTACAGAACATGGTCCTGTGTGGCGCGGCAGGTCCCCCGGGCGGGGCGCGGTCCCCTCTGCCTGCTTCCACTCCTGATGTCTCCCCCCCCTACAGAACATGGTCCTGTGTGGCGCGGCAGGTCCCCCGGGCGGGGCGCGGTCCCCTCTGCCTGCTTCCACTCCTGATGTCTCCCCCCCCTACAGAACATGGTCCTGTGTGGCGCGGCAGGTCCCCCGGGCGGGGCGCGGTCCCCTCTGCCTGCTTCCACTCCTGATGTCTCCCCCCCCTACAGAACATGGTCCTGTGTGGCGCGGCAGGTCCCCCGGGCGGGGCGCGGTCCCCTCTGCCTGCTTCCACTCCTGATGTCTCCCCCCCCTACAGAACATGGTCCTGTGTGGCGCGGCAGGTCCCCCGGGCGGGGCGCGGTCCCCTCTGCCTGCTTCCACTCCTGATGTCTCCCCCCCCTACAGAACATGGTCCTGTGTGGCGCGGCAGGTCCCCCGGGCGGGGCGCGGTCCCCTCTGCCTGCTGTCGTACTTCCACTCCTGATGTCTCCCCCCCCTACAGAACATGGTCCTGTGTGGCGCGGCAGGTCCCCCGGGCGGGGCGCGGTCCCCTCTGCCTGCTGTCGTACTTCCACTCCTGATGTCTCCCCCCCCTACAGAACATGGTCCTGTGTGGCGCGGCAGGTCCCCCGGGCGGGGCGCGGTCCCCTCTGCCTGCTGTCGTACTTCCACTCCTGATGTCTCCCCCCCCTACAGAACATGGTCCTGTGTGGCGCGGCAGGTCCCCCGGGCGGGGCGCGGTCCCCTCTGCCTGCTGTCGTACTTCCAGTCCTGATGTCTCCCCCCCCTACAGAACATGGTCCTGTGTGGCGCGGCAGGTCCCCCGGGCGGGGCGCGGTCCCCTCTGCCTGCTGTCGTACTTCCAGTCCTGATGTCTCCCCCCCCTACAGAACATGGTCCTGTGTGGCGCGGCAGGTCCCCCGGGCGGGGCGCGGTCCCCTCTGCCTGCTGTCGTACTTCCACTCCTGATGTCTCCCCCCCCTACAGAACATGGTCCTGTGTGGCGCGGCAGGTCCCCCGGGCGGGGCGCGGTCCCCTCTGCCTGCTTCCACTCCTGATGTCTCCCCCCCCTACAGAACATGGTCCTGTGTGGCGCGGCAGGTCCCCCGGGCGGGGCGCGGTCCCCTCTGCCTGCTGTCGTACTTCCACTCCTGATGTCTCCCCCCCCTACAGAACATGGTCCTGTGTGGCGCGGCAGGTCCCCCGGGCGGGGCGCGGTCCCCTCTGCCTGCTTCCACTCCTGATGTCTCCCCCCCCTACAGAACATGGTCCTGTGTGGCGCGGCAGGTCCCCCGGGCGGGGCGCGGTCCCCTCTGCCTGCTGTCGTACTTCCACTCCTGATGTCTCCCCCCCCTACAGAACATGGTCCTGTGTGGCGCGGCAGGTCCCCCGGGCGGGGCGCGGTCCCCTCTGCCTGCTTCCACTCCTGATGTCTCCCCCCCCTACAGAACATGGTCCTGTGTGGCGCGGCAGGTCCCCCGGGCGGGGCGCGGTCCCCTCTGCCTGCTGTCGTACTTCCACTCCTGATGTCTCCCCCCCCTACAGAACATGGTCCTGTGTGGCGCGGCAGGTCCCCCGGGCGGGGCGCGGTCCCCTCTGCCTGCTGTCGTACTTCCACTCCTGATGTCTCCCCCCCCTACAGAACATGGTCCTGTGTGGCGCGGCAGGTCCCCCGGGCGGGGCGCGGTCCCCTCTGCCTGCTTCCACTCCTGATGTCTCCCCCCCCTACAGAACATGGTCCTGTGTGGCGCGGCAGGTCCCCCGGGCGGGGCGCGGTCCCCTCTGCCTGCTTCCACTCCTGATGTCTCCCCCCCCTACAGAACATGGTCCTGTGTGGCGCGGCAGGTCCCCCGGGCGGGGCGCGGTCCCCTCTGCCTGCTGTCGTACTTCCACTCCTGATGTCTCCCCCCCCTACAGAACATGGTCCTGTGTGGCGCGGCAGGTCCCCCGGGCGGGGCGCGGTCCCCTCTGCCTGCTGTCGTACTTCCACTCCTGATGTCTCCCCCCCCTACAGAACATGGTCCTGTGTGGCGCGGCAGGTCCCCCGGGCGGGGCGCGGTCCCCTCTGCCTGCTTCCACTCCTGATGTCTCCCCCCCCCTACAGAACATGGTCCTGTGTGGCGCGGCAGGTCCCCCGGGCGGGGCGCGGTCCCCTCTGCCTGCTTCCACTCCTGATGTCTCCCCCCCCTACAGAACATGGTCCTGTGTGGCGCGGCAGGTCCCCCGGGCGGGGCGCGGTCCCCTCTGCCTGCTGTCGTACTTCCACTCCTGATGTCTCCCCCCCCTACAGAACATGGTCCTGTGTGGCGCGGCAGGTCCCCCGGGCGGGGCGCGGTCCCCTCTGCCTGCTGTCGTACTTCCACTCCTGATGTCTCCCCCCCCTACAGAACATGGTCCTGTGTGGCGCGGCAGGTCCCCCGGGCGGGGCGCGGTCCCCTCTGCCTGCTGTCGTACTTCCACTCCTGATGTCTCCCCCCCCTACAGAACATGGTCCTGTGTGGCGCGGCAGGTCCCCCGGGCGGGGCGCGGTCCCCTCTGCCTGCTGTCGTACTTCCACTCCTGATGTCTCCCCCCCCTACAGAACATGGTCCTGTGTGGCGCGGCAGGTCCCCCGGGCGGGGCGCGGTCCCCTCTGCCTGCTGTCGTACTTCCACTCCTGATGTCTCCCCCCCCTACAGAACATGGTCCTGTGTGGCGCGGCAGGTCCCCCGGGCGGGGCGCGGTCCCCTCTGCCTGCTGTCGTACTTCCACTCCTGATGTCTCCCCCCCCCTACAGAACATGGTCCTGTGTGGCGCGGCAGGTCCCCCGGGCGGGGCGCGGTCCCCTCTGCCTGCTTCCACTCCTGATGTCTCCCCCCCCTACAGAACATGGTCCTGTGTGGCGCGGCAGGTCCCCCGGGCGGGGCGCGGTCCCCTCTGCCTGCTTCCACTCCTGATGTCTCCCCCCCCTACAGAACATGGTCCTGTGTGGCGCGGCAGGTCCCCCGGGCGGGGCGCGGTCCCCTCTGCCTGCTGTCGTACTTCCACTCCTGATGTCTCCCCCCCCTACAGAACATGGTCCTGTGTGGCGCGGCAGGTCCCCCGGGCGGGGCGCGGTCCCCTCTGCCTGCTGTCGTACTTCCACTCCTGATGTCTCCCCCCCCTACAGAACATGGTCCTGTGTGGCGCGGCAGGTCCCCCGGGCGGGGCGCGGTCCCCTCTGCCTGCTGTCGTACTTCCACTCCTGATGTCTCCCCCCCCTACAGAACATGGTCCTGTGTGGCGCGGCAGGTCCCCCGGGCGGGGCGCGGTCCCCTCTGCCTGCGCGGCTACTGTCTTGCTTCCACTCGTTCTTCCTGGCGTCGCCCACACAGCAGCAGCTCATCAAGATCTTCGGCACCATGCTGAGTCAGCACCTGCAGGAATTCGATGAGGAGACCAAGTCTGTTGGTGAGATAACAAGTGTTTGACACTAGAAATACATTTAATTCTTCGATATAATACAATAGTCTCGAAATCTGTAAAAAGAATGTTGTCACTCATCAATAGTAAGGACGCTCCCTCACTGCGAGCATTCACCTGTAATGTAACGTTACAGATTCGAACATTCGAAGACAATAGAGCATCAAATTGCGCACTTTTATGTTACATTACAGGTGAATGCTCGCGGTGATGCGCCCTCACCGCGAGCTTTAGGATCATAGAGGTGACTAATGAGGTCACAGTTTGCTATAGCTGTGCAAAATCTATAGGAGAATCGTGTTTTAGCAAGTTATAAAAAAAAAAAACTGACACTTTCGTTTCTTTAAGGCAGGGCAGAAGGACTTATTGGAAAACTTTACTATCACCATCAAAACATCATTTCACATTGATATAAAAGTCGTTTTTAGGGTTCCGTAGCCAAATGGCAGAAAACGGAACCCTTATACAGATGTAGATGTAGATTCGTCATGTCTGTCTGTCCGTCCGTATGTCACAGCAACTTTTTGACGAAAGTATAAAGCTATCCTGTTGAAACTTGGTATAACCTGGGTCAATGAAGAAAGGATTCTAAAATGGCGGCGCTTATCGTGTCTTCTCGCTCGCACTCTAGTGCCGTCTATACTCGCTCCCGCGTGTAGCGTAAGCAGAAAAAAAATAGTCTTGATGTGTCTTGACGCGCTCAGTGATATTTTTTAAGAATATTTTTTATACTTTTCTGTTATTTTTCCGTTGTTACCTGTTGATTATTGTTGTTGAATTTAGTTTTATTGTTAAATTAAGTTTGAGAATTATTTTGATCCAGTCTTGTTTTTTTTTTATTTTCAATTTCAAAAAAACTTTAATTTGAAATCTTATATGCTGACTCTACTATCTGTCAACGCAAGTACAAGCCGCCATTTTAGAATCCTTTCTTCAATGCTCCGGCTTATAAGTAGATGTATTATGTGAACCGCATTAGGAATTTCACACAAAAATAAAACAAAATCCAATTTTGGGGGTACCCCCCATACTTAGAATTGAAACTCATTTTTTTTTTTACCTGTCCCATACGTGTGGGGTATCTATGAATAGGTGAGGTCAAAAATGATATTGAGGTTACTTACATAATTTTTTCTAAACTGAACGGTTTGCGCGAGAGACACTTTCAAAGTGGTAAAATGTGTACCTTCCCCTGTAACTTTTATAGAAGAACTTTTATATTATGTTACTTGCTGCTACGGAACCCTTTATGTGCGAGTTCGACTCGCACTTGACCGGTTTTTTAGACAAGCGTTCAACAGATGTTTATATAAATTATTATAATAATTATAATCAGCCTATTGCCGTCCACTGCTGAACGTAGTTCTCCCCCGAAGATTCCCAAGCTTTCCGGTCCGGTATGTTTAAATAAATCATGAATAAATAATAATAAAATACGCTTTTATTCAATTTAATCCAGGTAAAACCGTGCTGTTGGCGACCATAGACATGTTCAACAACATCGTAGCTAAGTTACTGCCCACCCCCAGCAAGATGCACTACCTCTTCAATCTGAGAGACATCTCCAAGATATTCCAGGTATGTAGTCGACTAGTCACGACTGTAGGGGCGATCTTCATCATCCTACAGCAGTCCACTGTTAGTCAAAGGTTACACGCTCAGTCTGGTGCCAGTCTGGTCCATCAGTCTGCTCAGAATGACGGGAGAATTATCGTCTAACCGGTTGACTGACGGACTGATGGTCCAGAATGACAAAAATTAAATAATATTTTAAATATTTCTATCATTCTGTTGTGAATGACAGCAGACTGATGCCAGACTGATCGTGTAACCTCTCGAATCATTCTCGCGTCAGTCAGTCACCGTCTCAGACGCAATGGAGCAATGATCGTAGCCGGTTTTTTCATTCGATAGTAATTTTGAAAGTCTTCCTCTTCATACTGTTGTCGTATTTCATTTAATAAATTTAAATGCGTGTGATGTTCTCTTTTTTATCATCCATCGCTTCCTTTTTACGCGTTTCTTTATCGTATCGTAAAGCGATAATTATAATAGCACAGACTCTTTTTTTTTCAAAATATCCATGGCTTGGCAGGATCATGTGACTCACTTGACTGTCGTCTTCACTTTACGAATGATGACAAACGTAAGTTTTATCAGTCTGCTGTCAGTCTAGACTGAGCGTGTAGCCGTGTTTTTCGTCCATCATTCTGGCATCAATCTTAGCCGGACCAAACTGATGGACCGAACTGACGCCAGACTGAGCGTGTAACCTTTGACTTAGACATGGCTTTCAATCGATCGCCATTTCACTAGATCACCGGCTACAGTCATCTAGCTGTTTCCTTTCGAAGGTCGTCGCTTCACCTTGCCTGAGGGCGTCTTACCTTACGGTTATCGATTTGCGGTCTCCACTCGAAAACATGTCATGTAGTGTCATTAAAAAAAATTACCAATTTAACTCTTTTTTGTGATCCACACTGGAACAAAAAAATAAAAACGCCGAAATTGTTAACATCAAAATGATCCCGTACAAGATTTTCCCGTCTTCCGATTCGGATCTTTTATGGATGCAGATTTCTCCTTTTTGGCCAATTTAAAAGAAAGACCCTGTATAATGTTTTGCCCAGGGCTTGCTACGTTGCAACAAAGACTATACGAACACAAAGCCGCGGTTCCTCCGGCTGTGGATACACGAGTGCTTCCGAGTCTTCTGCGACCGACTTACTGAAGAAAAGTGAGTGTTATGATTATAGTTGGTGTGCAGGCAAATCTACTCAAATATGAAGACAAGGTACTCGCCTCAGCTCAAACGCTGCCAAGGCAATCTTAAATTTGCACTAAAACTCTAATACTTCTCACATTCAATGCGAAAGTATTATAGCTTAGTAGTTATTCCAATGAGATATTTGTTTTATTTATTATTTTCCAATATTTCAGCACTGGTACCATGACTTTTTAAAGCGAGAGTAGTTTCACTGTGGAAACGAGATGGCGCTAGACGACTTGTATAGCTCTGTCTCTTTCCCACAGTGGCCTGCTTTTTTTTTTTCACGAAGGCCGGCCACGAAAAAGCTTACTAAAGAAGTGACGTGTAAAAATAAACCTTATTACAATGACTGAAAACTGTTTTAAACGTGATATCTGCTTTCTTCTCCCAGTCCGTTGAGTGCCACATTGACGGTAAGTACCCACGTAGAACATATCCGTCCGCAGAGACCGCGAGTGGTTCATGAACCACATGGGCGACATGCTGGGCAAGCACTTCGAGCTGACGTTCCACGCGCTGTGCCCCAGCAAGAGTCCGCCGCTGTTCGGACACTTCCTCAACCCCTACGAGATATACGACGACATGAACGACCCCGACGCACTGCGCAAGTCAGTATACGTCACTATCGATACTGTGGGTGCTTGTACACGGCGCATGTAACCCGCGCAAGTAAAGGTGCGGGGTTACCCGCGCGCGTAACATGTGTTACTTGATCAAGCTACCCGCGGGGTTCTTGTACAGTCGAATTCCAAAATCCTTCTTCCATTTCTGAAAGCAATAGCCTGACGCTTCGCTGTGACTTACGACCTTTTATTATAAGTTGTTACTATACAAATCAAAGGAACTTACGGTATACTTCATAATTTCAACCTTCTTCTACAAGTAATGCTGGCGCAGTGGTTAAGGTGCTCGGGTATATCCTTCACCGGCGAAGGATCGATCCTCACCTTTTTCTAATTGCTTTTATTTTATTTTAATAATTTTAAATAATTGCTTTATTCTTTTTGTTATTTTTCATGCATTTTTTTGTAGAAATTTGATAAATAAAATTGTTTTTTTTTTTAATAATTACTAATACTAGTCATTAGAGTTATGTGTCGACCGTTATCATCATTTAAGAATAATAAAGTTTTGTAGGTAGATCAGAGAAAACAAAACAAAAGTTACAAAAGTAAATTATTTCGATTTGTGAGGTGGACATAACTATGTTAGATCGTTTCGAATCTCATAATTGAACGTTGTTGATTCCTGGTTATTTTGTGTGACGATTGTTTACATCTATTACGCTGTTTTAATGTTATTGTTTTGCTGTGAAATATTAACAGTGGGAATAATATAATCACTGAGGGTGAATAATATAGCCGTGCATAAATATGGATGAAACAATACAAATATTAAATTAAACCGGGCTAAGTGTGAGTATTAACATTTAATTTTTAGTTATTTCACATGTTAATATATTTATTAGATAAGATTCCCTACAATAGGTTTGTTTAAAAGATAGTAATACGTGTTATTTTTTCTTTTAGTAAAATAAATTATCAGTTGTATTCTGCATAAAGATAATAATAGTATTCCTTGTTTTGTTCTAGTGAAATACTGTGAGTCCTGTGGATATGAGATACGAGGAACGACAAGCGCTATTGCTAAGCTAGACGAGAGCAAAGTCCAACACCGACGGTTGTCAGACATCCTATTAAAATTATGGTGAATGAATACGAAGGAAATAGCTTCCCCCAATGAGTAACTAATTCAACACGAAATGAATAACCGTTTAGTTTCACCGTGCACTCAAGACAAAAATTACACCAAATATCAGCCAAAAACCGTTTGTTTTATAGAAATAAAAAAAAACGTTTAAAAGCACGACCATATTTTTTATATCGCTTTTGTTGTATTCATTGTTAATAGACTGTAAGCGAAAACATCATTTTATTCACAGTTCTTATTAATTTAGGGCTTAGATTTGAGGCTAAGTTTCAATCATTCTTTTCGTAAAGAAAACGAAAATCAAACTGATGTCCTCAAAAGGGTATTTTTATGGAGAGCGGTTATTATTTTTGTGGTTCTATTTCAGTAATAGAACATAATATTTCCATATTATATTTTTTTTGCTAAATCGCACTAAGTGGAACGCAAAAAGCCTGATTGCATAGAAAAAAAAATTCGCACCGCAGCCCCGGAACGCAAAGAGCAACTGGCCCTTTGCGTTCCAGGACCGCGGTGCCTTCACAATCATAGCTGTAGCAGTATTTTTTTTAAGTAGTGCTAATGTTATTTGCGTGGTTATAATTCAGTAAAAGAACATTGATCCTTAAATAACTTTTTTTAGGTAATTCACATTTGGTGGAGCGGAATAAATTTATTTGCTAAAAACAACCTGTTTCTGCACCGTGACCCTGGAACGCAAAGGGCAAATAGCGTTTTGCGTTCCAGGACCACAGTGCCATGGGACGATTGTTTGAAATAGTAACAAGGCACCGCGGCCTTGGAACGCATTGAGAAATTGGCCTGCTGAACTATTACTATTTCAAATGGCTTTAATAAATAGTCATATCTTTAATATTTATTTTGTTAACATAAAGACAAAATTACACATTAATTTTTTTATGGGATAACATACTAAAAAGGCCGCACTTTATAAAAAAAACCCTTTAGTTTCATAAATATAATTAAACGTAATTTGGTCGTTATAATCAGCTAATGAAATTGGATAATATTGTTTTATCTTCATTCAAATTATTTAATTTACTTATTTTATTACTGATAGCTGTTGGGCTAAGTGGAGTTCAATGAGATCTGAGTCTTATAATGTGTTTAGCTATTTTTTTGTTCTTTTTTTTAAATCATGATATTTATATTAATCAATAACTTGTTAGTTATTCATGTTAATTTACAATTTATTAATGCTTATTATTTATTAAAAAAAAGTCAAATATTAGTTTTATGTGTTTATGTTTTTTTTTGGTCTTTGTGGAAATAAAAAAAGTCATGCTGAATTAAAATGTTAATTTTGTTTTATTTATTTATTTATGTAATTAACAAACTTATATTATATTTGTGATATCAGATTCATACGAATCTGACAATCCCTCAGTCAACAGTCTACTCATTTGATGAACTTCAACATGATATTTCAATAATATTTGTTCTTGCCTCAATATTGATATTCGCCGGCATTTTGAGAATACTTAAATATATCGCTATCTATATAATCACACGTCACTAACCAACAACCACAATCTAACGACAACTTGATTTCGATCAAGTTAAATATTCCTAAAACTTGGTCTAACCAACGATTATAATCATATTTCTGTCCCATTACAATATTTAACAATTGAGTAAAACTTACAAAAAGAATATCTCTGCGAGAGGTTCGAACTCATGCCTTGCTGTTCACCGCATACGTCAAGTGGAACGCTTTACCGCTAGGCCAACTGAACACATACTAGATACGTTGAAATTATGAATCCTATACAATCAGTAGTTGATGATGAATATGTCTCTTAAAAATAGAAGGTCGTAAGTCAAACTAAACGTCAAGCTATTGCCTTGTAAGCGTGCCTAGCCGCTTTTGAACGTCGACTGTACACGGCGTATGTAACCAGCGCAAGTAAAGGTGCGGGGTTACCCGCGCGAGTAACATGATTGTGTTACTTGATCCCGCGGGGTGCTTGTACACAGCGCATGTAACTTGAGCATGTTGAGGCACTTGCGCGGATTACATGCGCCGTGTACAAGCACCCTAATGCACAAGTAGTCGCGGATTTACCAGTACGCTGCGGTTCCAAAGAGGCGGAGCGGACCAGAGTGGTGAGCGATTCACCAATCACATGGCTTGAGTAGAGAAAATATGTGGATTTTAAGCCATGTGATTGGTGAATCGCTCTCCGCTCTGCTTTAGTGGAACCGCAGCCTTACGCGGTTTTTTTTGCCATAGAGAAACAAAAAAAGGCGTTGATACTGAACACAAAAGAGATAGAGAGAGAGAGTCATTTGATGATTTCACAACTCCAATAAAGGATATTGTAGAGGTAGGGAGGGGCCGCAAATTTGAATTGATAGCCTAAAGCCCGGTTTCCACTGCAAGTGGAGCGGACACATTAATAACCCAGCGGGTGAAAAGAGTAAAAATGAGCTCGCTCTGGGAACGCAAAAACGATTTGTTGGTGGAAATACAAGTATGCAGTTTGCGCTTGCGAGTTTAAAGGAGTCATTAATGTGTCCGTTCCGCTCGCGGTGGAAACCGGGCTTTAGGGCGGTAAATGTGTAAATCCGCCACTGAACATAAATATCATGCTTATAATCTTCAAAAAGTTATCTCAATGAATATAGATAATGATAAAATGCATCAAAAGCTTAGTGGCTCTAAACGTCAGAATGCACTAAAATTTCCGTGACGTGAGGTCGGTATCTTTGTGAATTTTAAAAGTGTATTTTTTTTTTTTTTTTTTCAAATTAGGCTGATTTATCAGCACTTTTTGAAGGTCAAATTTTACATAAGACAGTCCCCCAAAGCGCCCCCCCTTCGACACTTCCTAGTGTTTTGGCTGGGAAGAAGTGGCGGAACAAACTCCCCAGCAACACATCTGTCTGTACGGTTAGAAGAACCAAGAGATATTGTATTTGTAGTCTGTTTAAGTTGAAGTAAAAAAAAAGAAAACAATTATGTAGTACTATAGGTCAAATATTATATTTCTTGTCAATCTAATTAATGGGTCTACGACAAGCACAAGCTTCACCGCAGTTTTGCCTGCGCAAGCTTCTCGCATGAAAAAAGAATACTCGGTCGGCAACACTGAACGCCCAATCACACACACAGGCAAGCACACGCAGGTCGGCCTTGCGCAGGCAGAAATATAGTGAAGCTTGTGTATGTGGTAGGCCCATAACAGACTAGAAAAACTTGTGTTTTTTTTAGCTAAAATGATGTTTGTTTAAGGTGTGCGTCCTCAGGTCGGCATCGGACGTATCGTACGTAACGGATTTTAGTTTGCCTTGTATGAAAACTCATACAACTGCGTCCACTGATCCGCATCGTACGGACGGCTCATCGGCAATGCCTTAATGCGATACGTACCGATGACGTCATACGGAATGCCGATCAGTGGAAGCGATGAAGGTGGCATCGGCAATCCGATTGCTGATACTCGCGTCGGCAATCCGATTGCTGCCGACACAGAAATCCGTTTGATGCGATGCGTCCGATACGTACGATGCGGACCTGTGGACGCTTACCATTAAATGGAAATGTTATTTTGTCTAGATACGTAACGAATCAACTTGAGGAGTACAACAGCTGCCCAGGCGTCGTGAAGATGGATTTGGTGCTGTTCAAGGATGCAATAGAGCACATCTGTCGCATCGTGCGGGTCATCTCGCAGCAGAGGGGACACATGCTCTGTGTGGGGATAGGTTGGTACTGTTTGGCACCTCACCCCACCCCCACTGGGGACGGCGAGACACTGTTAACTCTCTATCCCCCAGGCACCCTGACCCCCGGGGCTGCGGGGCTGCGGGGGACATTGACCTCCCTGACCATCATAGATTGACTATCTCCTTCGTCTGCCATTTTTACGGCAGCTCAATTCGGTCGATACAAGGCGGGTCTGTACCACTCTAAGGCCCAGGTGGCCTACTGTGGAAACGAGATGGCGCTAGACGACTAGACGAGTCACTAGACTTGTATAGTTCTGTCTCCTTCCTACAGTGGAACTACTCACGCTTTAAGACCACCAGAGTACCAATCGTCATCCATCATATTATGACATAAGGTCAACTTTATCCCTATTCTGTTCAAATCCGCCCTAGAAGCTGTTGTAATGTGTACCGTGTCTCCAGGTGGATCTGGTCGTACATGTCTGACACGCGTAGCTACGTACATCTGCGAGTACAACTCGTTCACCGTCGTCGTCACCAAGACTTACGGTCTCAAAGACTTCCGGGAGGATTTGAAGGTCAGATTCATCACCCATCGAGGGTTCCGTATACAAGGTGAATTTTTCAACTGGGTGTGGATGGCTATATCCGAAACTATGAGGAATATCGAAAAACGTTGAGAGGCGTATCGAAGCCGATTTTGACAAAAACTGCATAATTGGATTTTAGATCTAAAATCAATAATCCTGGACAGGAATCGAACCGGCTGATGTTGGAAAAACAAATCACACCAAAAATCACATGATAGTGTTGCTAATAAGGATCAAATTCTGGGAAGTAATCATATACGAAATCAGCGAATTCGATTCCAGGCCAGGATGATTGAGTTTTAGCTTTCGTCAAAATTGGCCTTGAGACTCCTTACAGTATTTTCGATATTTGGCAAAGTTTCGGACAAAACCATACACACAGTTGAAAAATTCACCCTGGATACAATTCTACGAAAATGTTTGTTGGACAGAAATCTCACTAGACGTAGCACCCTTCTGATCCTAGGTAAGTACCTTCTTTTTCAGTGAGGCATCGAGGACTTTAAACCCTGTTCTTCCAACCCCCAAAATTACGTAACTGCTGTCTGGAAGCACCCTCATTGACGGACCTATTAGGTCAGCTCACTGGAGACTTTTTGTCTCTCTGTCGAGTGCTATGAAGTTATATGGTGACAAAAACTTTCTAGCGACTATTATTATACTACATATTATAATTATTAAGGCGCCATATAAACGAGCGAGAGAATCGCGGCGAGTCCGTCCTTCTATCGTCGAAGAATCTCCACGACGAGCGATTATCCCGCCAGCGTATCGTCACGATTCGCAACGGAAACGCCGCGCGCCCGCTACGAGTTGTTGTGCTATAGTTTTGTTTTGTTTCACTACTGGTAACGCGCTCGTCGCGTATCCGCCGCGCGCTCGCTGCTTTGCGCCACGTTGATACGCCGACGTTACGCGCACATTGCCACTCGTCGCATCGCCGCGTTAATATCGCCGTGTGGAGACGCGTTCATAGAGTGGCACGACAATAATAGCGCCGCGATTCTCTTGCTCGTGGAGATGGCGCCTAAAGGATCACCGTGGATTTTAATATGTACAAGTCTGACAGTATGGGGTGGGACGACGCATTTGATGACCAAAGGCCTCCGCAGACCGGGACGGCATAGCAGGGGATTTTCCCGTGAGTCAGCGCATACTGGCCGCTTAGATACCGCGGCATTCCAGCACTTTGCCACGGCCCCGCTTCTCTGGCAGTCCCGCAGCGCCGGAGTCCGTGGCATGCCGTTGCCTACCGCGGTATGCCACGGCATCCCGCCACGGGAGCCTGTGGCGCGCCTTTTAATGCCGTGCGATAAAATCCCTTTCAATACCACGGCATTATTTTAAAGCATAGCAATTTATGTCGTATTTCTGTAATAGTACGGTTGAATGTCCATTAGTAAAAATTAAAATCCCTTGCCATGCCGTCCCGGTCTGCATAGGTCCTTACAAAGACTCCGCGACCGACGAACTTAACTGATGGTGACAAAATCTTTTATATCAGGCGTTGTACACGGCCTGCGGCGTGGACCAGAAGAAGACCACGTTCATCTTCTCGGATACCCAGATAGCAGATGAGGCCTTCACAGAAATTATGAACAATCTCCTCAGCAGCGGGGAGGTCACCAACTTGTATAAAGCTGATGAATTTGAAGATGTGAGTAACAGAAACCTTTTATTTTTACTTTTAGGCACGCACCGGTTTCGCAAGTATTCCAATTTCTGAGCTACCCGATAACTAACAATAACTAGGTATATACTTTTTTAATAATTATTTGATTTTTTGTTTTGTAAGAAATAATTAAAACTATGACAAAATGTGTTTGTAAATGAAGAAACGGAACGAGCATAACAAAAAATATCCAATTCGGTGCGGGCGTTCGGAAGTTATGCTTCTACAATCAAACATACACTTCGGCGATCTATCTCTACTTATGTAATATGATGACCATTGCAGGCAGTATAAATCGTAATTGTCACAATCACAATCCTGTTGTAGGGTAAATACGCTAAATGTCGGCCCCCTTACGGTTTTTCTGTTTTGGGATCGGTCTGGAACCATCAATTTGCAACGAAAGGATAGCTTCCAGTGTGGTTTTGGATAGTTTGATAAACCTATTTTATGTTTATGGGCATAAGGTTGACATTTCTACTACAAGGAAAAAGTACTAAGGTTTAGATGCGTCGAGAACGAAAAAACCCTAAAGTCGGCCATTCACGGCCCATGGTCGGTCGCGTTTTTCCCAAATGTCGGCCGGGTAGAGGGTGTTGTAAATTAAGACAGACAAATATTATTAATATGATTTATTTTGGCAGGAGTCTCACTAATTATACATTATTAATCGAATTTTGTTTAATAGTAGGTAAAGTATTTTTTTTTAAATGCACTTAAATAATGTTAGGTAAAGTTGCGATCGTAACTACATAGGTAATGTTCTGTTTCCGTAAAGGCCCTTAATCTCCCTGCTCTGTCATTGTAGTACCTTAAATTAAAATCATTAATTTTAAATGCAGCTTTTTGTGACATGCAGGTTACTTAATGAATGAAAGATTCACGACCAACCATTTATATTTTTTAAGCTAATTAACATGGCTTTATTAGGTAGCAAGTTCCAAAGAGCAATTTTTATCTTATATTCCCAAACCGTAATAAGCTATCATAAATGTTTCCAATTTTATCCTCCCATTTAAACGTAACTCTTAATATTATTAATAAATTAAATTGTACAATGAACATTTAATTTTGAGAAAATAATAAAAAGCAATCAGCCTGTATAGTTGGGCTCGAATTCGAGGCTGGTCGACATTACGATCTTTAATATTTCTAAAGCCGGCCCCTATTTCATGTACACTATTTCTCGAGATTCAACTTCTATCACCCCGGCCGGTATTTGGCGATTAAACGTAAAATAGATTTATTTGCCTATATGCGTTGCAAATTCTCATAGTAATCCAATGGAATTAGTACAATTGGAATTTATAAAACAGACTGCATTTACTTTAAGTCGACCATGGCCGAGAATCCGGTTTTAACTCAAAATTGGTAGTCTATTGGCGGCCTCCTATTTTTCTTTTAAAACAATACGTTAAACATTGAAAAAACTGTCTCAAAATATAGTAAATATTACTAATTACTGATAATAAAGCTTAAAACAATAAAAAAGGAATGTTTTACCGTTCTAATATCAATCCCCGAAGTGTGGGTATTCACAGCAAGTAAGGTACTTTCAATATGAACTTGACGCTTCGACGGCGCAATCGCTGCTGAAGCTCAGTGTGCGAAGAGTGAGCGTCGTAATCGGAAAGTAACGGTTTGTACATATAGAGTATGAACTAAGGTGGTAATTCGAGTGGCAAATTTGTCACTTCATTACGTTTTAAATGAACGCAAGCTGAAAATGTGCAGAGGGCCGAAGTTTGGGGGGGGGGGGGCGACGTATGGCGTATTTACCTATATGTGGCCTGTGGGTAAACAATGTAAACATAAATTATTGATTTATGTGTACACAATGTGTACACATAAATCAATAATAACAGGTAGACTTAGAAATTGATACACATAGGTAAGATTTCGAAATACATTCGAAATACATCTGTATTCCCGAATAAGTCTTTCCCTTGTGCCTCCCGCAGTAACTTTACAAATTCCTACAGAGATTAAAAAAATCCAGATGCAACGTGTACGCAACAAAACGAAAAGTTTTTAAAAGTGAAGCCACTTTTTTAGGAATGCGCGTTTTATATTAAATGTTTTCCTTGGAGATGTTCACTTCGCCTTCCCCGAAGAATAAAATGATAACTGCCATTATCTTAGTTTTAATGTTATTTAATTTTTGGGATCTGTGAGCAGGTGTATTAACACCCATACTTCGGCTCATTTTTTTTTTCTTTTTTTTTTACATTTATGGACGAGTTACAAAATACTACAATATTATTCATGTATTTAAAACAGGTCTTAAATTATATATAATGTTATCAAAATGTATTCCCACTTGTTATTATGACATTAATAGTCATACAATTATGTTCCCGTGAAAAAATATTCGACTAGATAATGATAAACGCAGTTATTATTTTATTCTCCTTTAAAACCAGTATCACTGTTTTCATAAAAAAATCGTTGAATAAAATGATAAGCGAAGATTGCAATGTTTGATTCTGGTCAGACGTTACGAAGAGTAAAATAATAAACGACATTATACAACTGTCTAAGTTGTCTAATGTCGTCTATCATTTTATTCTTCGTGATTATCCATGATTGATTATGAATAACTTCTTATTTATTAAATAATATCTCAATTTTTATACTTAGGCGTATTTCACTAAAAAGCATACAATCATCTGTCTACGTTCAGTATTTAAAGAGCAATCGACGAAAACATGCTGTTTATTTTTCCTGAAAAGTTACATTTTTGTAGTTATCATTTTATTCTCCGGGGACGGTGACTTGTTAGCCCCTTCGTACACTAGGCGACGCAAGTCTCCGATACCTTACGACTTTGGTATTCATTGACGCGTGCTTGTGTTCGAACCTCTATGGGTTTGTATTGCGATAGCCGCTTGGATACCGAAGTCGTAAGGTATCGGAAACTTGAGTCGCCTTGTGTACGAAGGGCCTTATAGGTAGGAGTCGACAGACGCGGCAAATTTTTACCCCGCCCCCGTGTCGTTGGCTTCAATTCTCAGTGGCGTAAGTACCTACTATCAATCTGGAGATTTTTAAATCTAAGATTCCCAACTAATATTTATTGATATTAAGAGCTTCCAACAATTCAGAAAAATCTTTTTTTATGAAAACGGTTAAAAAAGTAAAACTACAATGATTTCCTATAATAATAAACAGATAAAGCAAGCTCTAGAGAAGCCGATGAAGGCGGCGGGTCTGATGCAGACCGCCGAGGTAGTGTACCTGTTTTTGGTGGACCGAGTGCGGAGCAACCTGCACATCGTGCTGTGCTTCAGTCCTATTGGAGAGGAGTTCAGGTATCGGCTGCGTCTCCATCTGTTAAGTTATTTTGTTCAGGCAACACATTTTTTTTATTATTTAGTGTGGTACATGCAGTCATCAAATGAGTTCTCCACGGGCAGGGCAGGAAGGACTGTCAGACTTGTACTGACTATGATCGGACAGCGAGTGGCCCATTAGTCGCTGCACGCATGCCCGCGCCTACGACGTCCGTCGCCGTGGGCGGTCTACAACTGCGGCTGGGTTGGAGGTAGGACACTGTCCTCTCCCTCACGCGGCGCGCCTCCTCCTTCGCGAGCATGACTGCTTCGCAGAAGGAGGTGACCGTTTCCCACTCCGTCTCGCCCCGCAGCATGGCCTTGACCAATGCCAGGCGCGAGAGGTCTCCGCCTATCGCCGCCGTGAGGACATGGCGGTGCTCTGCCCAACTGGGCTAGTCCTGTACCGTATGCTCCACCGTTTCAGGGTAATCCTCGCAGTGGTGACACCCAGACGTTTCCTCTTCCTCATCAGACACAGGTACCACCCGAAACATCCGTGTCTGGTGAGGACCTGCGTCAGGCGGAAGGTCATGACGCCGTGACGACTATCCAGCCACTGTTCTGGCAACACATAGGATATTTCGGCCTACGTGTTCTCCTCGGTTTCAACTCAGCTGCTCGGCTCCTATTTGTCATAACATGATGTTTTCTTTTCCTCGTCCTTCCTCGATAGACTATCAAATACAAAATAGTTGTTATGCAAGGCGGCAAAGTTGTTTTTTGGCGCGGGTACTTTAATTGAAAACTGAGCAAGGGAAGGATTATAAGATTAAACCGCGAGCAAAGCAAGCGGTTTAAATATAGAATCCTGAGCGTAGCGAAGTTTTCAAAGGTACGAGACGCAGAATAACTTTGCTGTCTCACGTAACACACAACTTTTCACCTCACTACAGCGAGGAAATGTAGGGCCGGCTCGCCTGTCAGTGTGCTTTGTGCTCTAGAGCACAAAATGGAGTTTTGCGCTCAGATTTTGAATGAGAAATAGAATCTTTCCGAGCGTGTGAGGTGAAAATTACATTACGATTTTTGTGAGACACCGCTTTTGCGCTTAGTAGGGCAGAGCAGTACGAGTGTCTTAATGTTGTTGTGGTGGCAGGAACCGCATCCGCCAGTACCCGGCACTGATCAACGCCACCACCACCAACTGGTTCCTGGAGTGGCCGCGAGAGGCGCTGCTGGAGGTGGCCTACAAGTTCCTGCAGGGAGTGGAGCTGCTGGCCTCCATCACTGGACCCAGGGTACATGGAAATACAACATTTATTTGAGCAGTGTAAACCCAGGCGTGTTGGCTATTTCCAGACATTATAGTTAAACTGACACTCTGCCCACGACTTCAAAAATAATGTGGTAACATGACAGGCAAAATACTCCCTTTCCTGGGCAGCATTTTGACAG
The DNA here is from genome assembly GCA_954870645.1 of Agrotis clavis. Lineage (NCBI taxonomy): Eukaryota > Metazoa > Arthropoda > Insecta > Lepidoptera > Noctuidae > Agrotis > Agrotis clavis. The sequence continues at coordinate 25,995,709 of OX940922.1, forward strand.
GTGTAAAGGACGATAAAAAAAATAGAGAAAAAAAAATTCAACATATTTTTTTTTTACTAAATGTGAAACCCCAGGATAGATTCTTAAAATGTTTCGTATATGACTTATGATTAGTACCAGGAACCCAGCGCACGTACTCCGGTCCTGGGCAGCAGTTGGAACAATTGTCATACAAAAATGGGCAATATCCTTTAACAACTAAAAATTAGAAGTAGAAGAAGTTGACCAAAATACATAATACAAGTAAAAAAAAACATCTTTCGTCCATCTTCTAACAAAACTTCAAACATCCACGATTTCTTTTGAAAGACACATAAAATGGATACGGTGTGTCACCAGGGGGAGTATTACAACGTCTTAAAACCAGGCTTATTCCGGCGAGTGAAAGTGACGGAGCTATACAAGTCGTCTAGCGCCATCTCGTTCACTCCCTGGTTTTAAGACGTTGTAATACCCCCCCAGGTCCGTAGAATGGAGTCTCTAATAGAAAGTCGCGAGGACATCCTGCGGGCGTCCGTCGCGTCCATCATGTCCCTCATACACTCGTCAGTGGGCAGGTACAGCGTCAAGATGTGGAACGAGATGAGGAGAACCAACTACGTCACTCCCACCAACTACCTCGAGCTGGTGGCGGGATACCAGGAGTAAGTATTATCGTTTTCCGTCCTCCTTTCACTATTTTTCGACATTCCTCATAGTTTCTAATATAAAGGTATCCTTGCCCCGTTGTTATGACCCGGTTCATTGAAGAAAGGAATCTAAAATGGCGGCCTGTACTTGCGTTGACAGATAGTACAGTCAGCTGGCCTGTTGGTCTAGTGGTTAGTGACCCTGACTGCTATGGTCGTGGGTTCGATTCCCACCAGGACAAATGTTTGTGTGATGAGCACGATCATATTTTGTTCAGTGTCTGGGTGTAATTTATCTATCGAAACTACATTCGCTTCCCTCTGATCGCCAACTCTTTTATAATTTCTAGTTCTACTCGTTCATCGTCGGCGGTCGGACCACTGCCTTACCATGTTTAATAAAATTAGTTTTGAGTTTCCGATATTTCGGCACTGTTGCAACCGGAGCACGGATGAACTGAAGTTATTGCGGGTGGATGTTTATCAGCAGACTAATCGGTCTACCTTCTTGTTCGTTTTTTGCGTTCGACACCACTACCATTGTTACTCGTGTCACTCACAACACGATATTGTTCCCGACACCCACTGTATACTGTATCAGCGAAGTACTTAGTTACCGTGTTTGTTTGGTTTTTACATAATTGGACCACGAGTTTCCAGGCCCTCGACAGTTGAAATCAATCCTCACGATTGAAATTTTTATATTTAGTAATTGCGATCGCTTTTCGAACCAATTTAGGTATGTAACGGCGTTCTGCCGATTTGGCCTGAAATTCACGCTGTACATAAATCGGTTCATCTATTCAAAAGTTACGCGCGAATAAAATAGTAGGCAAACATACATGCCAAACGCATCAACTTCATTTTGGACTTCGCTTCGCTTATTCTTTGCTTTATTCTTTTTTATCGTGGTAATATCATCAAATGAGTTCTACCAGGGCAGAGCGGGAGGGACTGCCAGACTCGTACTGACTAAAATCCACGGTGTCCTTCAATAGCCCTTTACGTTCCGGGGTCACGGTAATTCGTGAGTCCCGCGACATGCTTTTAGTCCTTAGTGAAATACTGATAAATGTTCATTGTTCTCAGAATGTTGAAAGCCAAGCGCATAGAGATAGCTCTGCAAGCCAACAAACTGCGGAACGGACTTGGTAAAGTTGAGGAGACCACTAAACTCGTCGGCCAGATGTCTGAAGAACTTGCCGAGGCTAAGGTACAATCGACAAAGTTGAATCATGACCCATTTTGACAATAAATTGCTTGAATCCGTCAAATTGACAAAGATCAAAGTCGTTCCCATGGATATGTATGTTTACGCGAATGGAGACTTAATTGTATGTGATGTGTATTTGAATGTCTGTAAGAATATAAGCTTATGGTGGGTCATGATACAACTTTGTCGATTGTACGATTTCTTTGTGCTTGCAGATTCCTATGAAATCAGCATAGTAAATTTTGAGTTTATTTATTACAAACATGCTAACACACAGAAATACAAATCTTTCCTCTTTATAATATTAGTGTAGATTTTTAAAATATTGACTTACTCGCTCATAGGTTCAAGTGGGCGAATACACAGAACAGTGTATAGAATACATGGGCGTGATCAACGTGCAACAACGCAACGCTGACGAGCAACAGCGCAGCGTGGCAGCCAGGAGCAAGAAGACCATGGAGGAGGAGGTGCAGTGCAAGAAGCTGGCTGACGCCGCCATGAGGGACCTGGCCAGCGCCATGCCGGCCCTGGAGGAGGCCATCAAGGTACCTCATACCTGGAAAACTTACAGCGTTTTGCCATTAAATAAATAAATAAAAATAAAATAAAAAATAAAAAAAAATAAAAAAGCCTTTATTATTTCCTATAAGCCTTACAAAAAAGAACGATTTGCACAATACTTATTTTGTTAGTAAGTCACACTAATGTTGTTTTATACTTATTACCTAAATTCTTTGATTTATTTATTGTTATAGGAACCCCTTGATAGGGTATAGGCCTCCTCCAATTTCTTCCATTTTTCCCTGTCCTGCGCTATTCTGGTCCAGTTTTTCCCCGCTACCGATATTATGTCATCCACCCATCGTTTTTGTGGTCTACCCACTTTTCTCTTTCCTTGTGGGCCGGTCCATTTGGTACACTTGAGAGTCCACCTCTGGTCGGTGTATCTTGCTACATGGCCGGCCCAGTTCCATTTCAGTTTTAGTGCATTGTGTAGCGCATCTGTGAGTTTTGTCTTTTTTCTTATTTCTTGACTTCTTACTTTGTGAATTTTCCTAATGTTTAATATGCTTCTTTCCATTGCTCGCTGACAAGTATTTATTTTGTTCATGACCTTGTTTGTAAAGGTCCAAGTTTGGGAGCCATAGGTCAAGCAAGGCAGAATGCAAGTGTCCATTACAGTCTTTTTCATTTCTAGGTCGTAATTACCTTTCAGTATTTCCTTGTGCGCCCAGTATTTGTTCCAGCTGCATGTGATTCTTCTGTTGACCTCATCTTCATTATTTGTCTTACAAAATGATACTTGCTTTCCTAAATATATATACTTGTCAACATATTCCAGTTCTACACCTTCTAACATGATCTTTCCTTTTAAACTGTTTGACATAATTTTTGTTTTGCTTAGATTCATATGTAAGCCTACGTGTTTGCTTTCTTCATTTAGTTGGGATATCATGTTTTCCAGCTTCTTATGGGTTTCGGCGAAGATTACGATATCATCAGCAAATCTTAGATGGGTTAGGCGTGTGTTGTTGATTGGGACGCCTTCAGAGGTCCAGTTTAGTTTGGAGAATATGCACTGTAGGACCGCTATGAACAATTTTGGGGATATCGGGTCTCCCTGCCTGACGCCTCGGGCTATTCTGATCTCCTCACCTCGAGATTCCAGTTTGACTCTGCTCACACTGTTTTGATATATGTTTTTTAGGGTTCTGGTGATAACTGGGTCAATGTTGCAGTTGTGTAAAGCTTGCCAAATAGAGTTATGATGGAGACTATCAAACGCTTTTGTGTAGTCGATGAAACCTATATACAGGTTTTTGTTGTACTCTGTATATTTTTCCAATACTTGTTCTAGCGTGTGAATGTGGTCCATAGTCGAAAATCCGGAACGAAAGCCTGCTTGTTCCACTGGTTGCATACTGTCTATGTGTGGGCTGATTTTGTTGTTTATAATTGAAGTAAATATCTTGTACACACTTGAGAGCAGGCTTATCGGGCGGTAGTTAGCGATGTCGAGTGGATCTCCCTTTTTATATAGCAGTATTATGTCTGATTTTTGCCATTGCTCTGGTATTATTCCTGTATTTAGAACTATATTAAATATGCGTGCCAGTGGACCGCTGAGTAGTTTTGCTCCTACTATTAACGCCTCATTCCTTATACCATCGGGTCCAGGGCTCTTCTCTCGCTTTAATTTTTTAATACTTTCCACGACGTCTGTTTCTGTTATAGTAGTTATTTCGTTAGTGTTTGTCTCTGAGTGGTTTGTTACTATGACCGGCGTAGTGTCATGTGGTTTATTAGCATATAGATCTTTATAGAATTCCGTAGCGCAGGATATTAAATCTGTCCTTGATTTTGTTTCTTTTTGCCCATCTTTTAAGCTCTTGATCCAATCAGTATGAGTCTTTAGTTGTTTGTAAGCTCGTTTGGCGCTTCTATAGTGCGTTATACTGGTTTCTAATATTTTTTGCCTGTGCATTTTGTAATCATTTCTTATTGCTTTGTTGGTTTGTTTGAATAGGAATGATAACTCTCTTTTCATGTCTTGTGATTTGTTTTTGGTTTTTATAAGTTCTGTGCGTCTTTGGATCAAGAGTTTAGTTGTTTCGCTGAAGAAATAGCAACTATGATCTTTGCTCTTGTTTGTTGCCTCCAATTTTAAGCTGTTTTTTATGTAGCCTTCAAGTTTGTTATAGGATTCTTGTATGGTATCTTCTTCAAAGTTAGTTAAGTCCGTAATAGCAGTTTGTAAGTTAGAAAGGTATGTTTTTATTTCTTTATCCGTTTTCAGCGATGTTGCCGAATTTTGGAAGCTTTTCCTGCTCTTTCTGGTGTTTTTAATGATTATTGTTGCTCTTACTATTCGATGATCTGACGGGAACTCTACGTTGTTTAGGACCTCTATGTTTGTTATATTTTTGGGATAATTACACATAATAAAGTCGACTTCGTTTTTCGTTTTTTCATTCGGGGAAATCCAGGTCCATCTTCGATTACTCTTCTTTTTAAAGTACGTATTCATGAAGGAAAGTTTATATTCGAGGGCGTGTTGTACCAGTTTTTCTCCTCTTTCATTTCGTTTTCCGTAGCCGTATTTCCCCATGATGAGGTGTTCGTTGTTTTTTCGTTGTCCTATTTTGGCATTGAAGTCTCCTATTACCATGATGTTTTTGTAGTTTTCCGATAGATTGTAAGCTTTTTGTAGCGTTTGATAGAATTTTTCTACGTTTTCTTCATCTGAGTCTTTCGTCGGTGCGTACACTTGAATAATTGACAAGTCAGTATCACCGAATGCTAGCTGAAGTACCGCAATTCTTTCCGATAGTCCGCAGAAGTTTATAATATTTTTCTTATACTCCTTCTTGATGAGAAATCCCACTCCGTACAGTCCGGGCGTTTCGCCCACATAGCAGAGTATGTGGTCACTATATTCTTCTATTTTGCATCCCTTTCTTCTTATTTCTGCTAGACCGAGTATGTCTATGTTTATGTTCCGGATAGCGTACATTAATTCAAAGTATTTTTCAGTGCTTGATAGTGATCTGACGTTATATGTTGCAATTTTTAATTTGTTATTTTTGTTTATTGTTTTTGTTTTTGGGGTATTTTTTGGAGGGTTTTGGTCATACTCTTCCGCGGTGACCAGCCGAGTTGGAAGATAGAAGGGGGCCGTTGGTTGTTATTCTGTATTTGTTTTGGTATGATTAGAGTTCTGCCTGTGGGACGGGCTTTGTTCAGGTAGTTGAAGCATAGATTTTTTTATAATGAAATTATTCATATTGTTTGTCTTATTTATTTTTGTAGGTTGTTTTTCGCTTTGATTTTCGTGTTCATTGTATTTCTCCGGTGTTTCCGGGGATTCTGGTAAGGTCCTTTTTTTGTTGGATATTTGATGTTGGACTGCTTGGGTATTCTTATCGATGACCACAAGTTTATCATATTTCAGAAAAGCTTTTTTCCCCTGTGCTTTTTCCTTCTCTAGTTCTATTTGGAGCTCTTTACGCTTGTTCAGTACTTCTAGCGGGAAGTCTTCTTTTATATAATACAAAGTTCCTTTCAAGCTTTTTTTGTTTTTTTGTATTTGTATTTTTAAGCCCATGGTGAGTAGTGTAACTACAATGGGTCTGACCTTCTCACTTTTTTTCCCAAGCCTTCTTGCGAATTCTATACCAGTTTTGTCGCAATTGATGTTTAATTTAATATTTATTATGTCCAGTAACTTAGTTTCCAAATCAAGATAGCTCTTCTCGGTTTCTTCAACCCCAAAAAATATAAGATTTTTTCTTCTAATTAATCTCTCAAAATTGTCTGTTACCTTTATTTGCGTTTCGAGTTTTTGTTCCAGTAGTAAGTTTTTGTTTTCTAGATTTTTGAACTTCTCGTTAATGTTATTGTTGATATTATTTTTGATATCCTCTTTCATATTTAACATTTCCACTTTTTGCTGCCTCATGTCTTCTTGCATATTTAACAGCATAGCTTTAATTTCATCCATGATGAAGTTTAGCGCAGCGCCCTCTATCGGTATCCGGCAAGAAAAGGATGTCTAGCGGGTCGTGGTGCGCAATCGTTTTATGGCGAGGTGTTTTGTTAAGTTGTTGGTATAGCTTAGCGCCCTCTAGCGGTAGCCGGCAATAACGGGATGTCTAGCGGGTCGATTGTTCTGTGTTAGTTAACTTGTTGACTAGCTAGTTCCTAAGAAAGCCTCTAGATGGCAGGATAGTAGCTGTGCGCATCGAGCTATCGGAGCTGATGTCGATAATCAGTGCGGCGACTTTTCTGCTCCCCAAAAGATGGCGCTGCTCCCTGCCTTGTGGTGGTTTTTTTTTTCTGTTCCGTGGTTTTTTGGTTATAATTTTTACGGTTTGCTGGATCTCAACTTAATCTTGGTTTCTTTTGTTTTGCCGTGAATAGGGGTTTATATTAAGATAAGTTTTTTGTTTTTTCATAGCACAAAGTCCTCTAATTCACCGGAAAGGTCACTGTACACTGGGATAGCAGTTGTTTGGTTTTTAGCACTGTTTCACAGTTTTTGCTTCGCACTTTGACTTCACACGATGTTCTTTGGTATTTGAACACTTTTTGAGTACTTTTTATCACTTAGTTCGCAGTAAATTTATTTTAACAACAACAAAACTACGGAGGTGATGTTGCTCGTCGCCAGTTTTGCCATTACTTTCATTGTATTTAACTTTTTTATTTATTAACCTTTATCGCATCTGTTTTGAATAAATGCCATAAAAGTTCATTTTTTAAGAGCTAGTTTGTTCCTCGTAAACAGGGAGCAAAACAGGGTGTGATTTTTTTCCAACATCAACAGATTCGATTCAAAATCAAAATCAAAAGTCATTTATTCAAATTAGGCTGATTTAACAGCACTTTTTGAAGGTCAAATTTTACATAAGACAGTCCCCCAAAGCGCCCCCCCTTCGACACTTCCTAGTGTTTTGGCTGTGAAGAAGAAGTGGCGGAACAAACCCCCCAACAACACATCTGTCTGTACGGTTAGAAGAACCAAGATTTAATACAATTTAATATAACATTCACATTATACATCAATCCGAGATTACACCTCAATCGTGACTAGAAGGCACATAAAGATAAACTAGGACCATCCATCATCCATTCCTTACTAAGATTATTGATTTTTCTAAAATCCATCAATGATACATGTTTAGTTTTCGTCAAAATCGGCTTCGAGACTCCTTCCAACGTTTTTTGATATTCCTCATATTTTTTTTCTATATAGACCACACACAATTGAAAAATTCAGCCTGTATATTTTATCTGTTCATAGGCTCTGGACGCTCTGAACAAGAAGGATATCACAGAAGTGAAGTCCTACGCTAAGCCACCATATAAAGTCGAGATGGTTTTGGAAGCTGTACTTATATTACTACAGGTACCCACACTTTTTATATTAAACGTCGGTATCTACATAATTTTTTCATTTATGCGAAACCTGAACACCTGTATGGTTTTTTGTGTAAAAAATCGTATCTCCAAAATTTCAAAACTGTTTCATGAAAAATCATTAAGTTATAAGCTTGTCATGTAACCTGGTTGTCCGTTGAAAAATATGCTAATTTCGGGGCGGGGCGCGGTAATAATAGTTTGGCAATAGATACCTAACCGTACAGTGATTGTATTGTAATTACCTAACTGGTGATAAAATTGAATTAAATTATTTTTTGAACAAAATATAAAATGGTGTAAAAATTATTGGAATCGATTCATTTACTGATTCTGAACAAACTGTATTCAGGTTTCGCATTATACTAAAAATAATGTTGTATATTTGCTTCCATAATTAAAATAATTGATTTAAAACCAGAAAGAGCCGACATGGGCCGAAGCAAAACGCCAACTCGGTGACCAATACTTCCTGGACCGACTGCGGGACTTCGACAAGGACAACATATCCGACAAGGTGCTGAAGAAGATCGGCACTTACACGGTGAAGCCCGACTTCGACCCCGAGATCGTGGGCACTGTGTCACTGGCTGCCAAGTCGCTGTGTCTGTGGGTGAGGGCCATGGAGAAGTATGGCAAGATCTACAAGTAAATTTATACTTTTATACTATTTTTTTTTTTGCTTTCGAAAATTTCTTTTTGGTCCTCCGGGATAAGAGAAACCTGTGGCCGGTGTTCCGGGGCTAAGCCGTGCTTGCCGAGGTTTGTGTGATGATCTGTCATAGCGAGTTTCCTCCGTGCTTCTTAAAGCACGTGATGCCGTTGGTCCCTGCTGTCATTTGTAGATCTTTGACAGTCGTTTCAGAAAGTTGAAAGTCTGACAACCAGTCTTATCACGGTAAGACCCCATGGGGTATCGTATTACCCAGTTACTGTGTTGTGGAGGTCCGATAGGCAGTCGCTCCATGTAAAATACTGATATTCAGCTGAATCTGGTTCGACTGGAAGCCGACCCCAATATAGTTGGGAAAACTTTTTAGAAAAAAATGTAACCGCCTTCAAAAATAACCACAAAAAAAGGTAAAATAACCTACAAAACTTTTCTTTCGGAAGTCGGTGGTTTTTTTATTAATTTCATTGTATTTTTGCCACCGACTTCCGAAAGAAAAGTTTTGTAGGTTATTTTACCCTTTTTTGTGGTTATTTTTGAAGGCGGTTACATTTTTTTCTAAAAAGTTTTTTTTTAACTCTTTTTAGTATAAATATTCAGCCAAAATTCTTGTCAAATACATCATTTTCTTACATCATTATGTAAGAAATCTGTAGCACCGGTAATAACATCGTTAACATCTCTTTCATTCCTTCCCTATCTCAAAAACTACTGAACCGATTTTGATGAAAGTATTCCTTAAATTGAACGATACCTAGTACAACATAAAAAGAATTACTTAAATCGGACTTGTAGTTCCGGAGATATGCGAACACAAACATAATTTACTAAAACAGTCGATGTCGACTCCTTACTAGAGGAGTTGTACCTTCCATGATCAGCTCATCCACCTGAGATGATGATTAACAGATGCAAATACTTGAACAGCTTTAGAAAATATATGAAAATGGTACTATGTGCCTATAAAATTTGAAGGTTGCCCTCGATTTCCCTGGGATCCCATCATCAGATCCTGACCTGATGATCATGGGACCAATTGGAAAGTATACCCTTTCAAACAAAAGAAAAAAAATCCAAATCGGTCCAGGCGTCTTCGAGAAATCGGGGGACATACATAAAAAAAAAAAGATTCCGACGAATTGAGAACCTCCTCCTTTTTTTGAAGTCGGTTAAAAAGGCTAGGCAGATGTTAATGAAGTAAATCTTAATAATAGTCCGATCAACGAGGATGTTTGTTGTTTGATGACTTCCAAAAATTGGCATAATTATGATGAAGGTAGGTGGATACAGGTTGTTCGAGTGTACCGGCGAAAACAAAAAGAAAAATATTTAACCCGTATGTTTTCTTTCATTTCATATACGAAAGACGATGATACGACGTTTTTAGCATTTCCAATGCGTCGCGTTCTGTCGTCCCGAGTTTTGATGCGTTTCGTGACAGATAAAATTATTACCTACAATTTATTGACACTGGAAACCAGCATTTTGTATCTGGAGTATTTTATCCTCACAGGATAGTAAAACCAAAGAAGGAACGTCTAGAGGAAGCCCTGGAGTCGCTCCGCATGAAGCAGCAGATCTTGGCAGAGGCGCGCGCCAAGCTGCGTGAACTGAGCGAGATGATCGCGCGGCTGCAGAAGGAGTACGATGAGAAGCTGGCTCAGAAGGAGGAGCTGGAACGGAAGTCCAGGATGCTGCAGCTCAAGTTGGAGAGAGCCGAGGCCTTAATCACCGGACTGTCTGGTAAGTTTCCGTAGGTATCTAATGGTAGCCATACACCATACTGCCTATCGTACGATCGATTTGACGCTTGCAATTGTTTCAAATTGGCAGTTCGTCCATATACACCATACACCATACTGCCTATCGTACGATCGATTTAATAATAATAATAATAATAATTCTTTATTTTCGGACAAATTAATCCATTTGGTTAGTATACAAACAACTTATAAACTATTGTTAGTACTTAAAAACTACCAGAATAAACAAAACACTATATTTTACGCCACAATGGCATGCAGGCGTATCCAATGCCCCAGTAGAGGACTGTCCCATCTGTCTGCTATAGTCTTGATTTGACGCTTGCAATTGTTTCAAATTGGCAGTTCGTCCATATACACCATACACCATACTGCCTATCGTACGATCGATTTGACACTTGCAATTGTTTCAAATTGGCAGTTCGTCCATATACACCATACTGCCTATCGTACTATTATGCGGGTTCCCTCGGTAGGGTTTTTAAAAAAAGACTTTTAAATGAGCTGCACAAATAAACGTTTAATTACGAAAGATGAACTAGAATTATGAACTGGCAGACACAAGAGCGAGAGATAGTAACGATTCGGCGTTTGAGATCGGACTGGCGCTCCCGAGGAGCGCTGGGCAGAGTGTCCCTTAAATGCTGACACCGCGGTTTTGATGGGACACTTACCTAATCACTTTAATATGATTATTAAGCATTTTACTTAATATTGACAATCTATAACAGCCCCCCGATTTAGTGTAAACTACACCTTTTTTTTTTCTTAAGTGAAGTTTACCTATTTTGAAAGTAAATGAATTATATTCTAGCCAATTCTAAGAGAGGGTCCCGTATTGATATTTGAAGTGCTAATTTCGTCTAATTCGTGGTTATCATTTTCAGGAGTATTATTTTCTTTAGATTTCCTTAGTCTTTTGTGTATGCCAGTTTTATACAACTTATAGGTAATAAACAATAAGATAAAGATTACAATTACAATCATAATGCTAGAATAATACCTTTGATACAGAACAATATGTGGTTTTTCAATAATATTATTGAGGCTTTTCAGAATTTCAGGATTATCATAAGCTAACGAATCTAAATTTACATTCTTAAGGTTAACAACAGGTAAGTTTGATACAATATTATTATATGCTATGACATTACAACAAGAGTCGTTTAAAATATTAAAATTAGAGACAATAGTTTTCATTTGGATTTCACGGTTTTCATGAGGTATTAAACGAGTATCTTTACAATAGGCGATACATTCAGCAGGTAAGTATAATAAACCATTTCCATTAATTTCTATTTCGTTAGATTGAGAGTTATTACATTCAATGCTTATTTTAGTTTTTTCAGACATTACAAATAACCATCTATTATGGCGTAGTGGCTGCCAAATGCTGACGTGGCCGTGAATGAATTTAGTTTTACAAATCGGCGGTATTGAGGTAAGTACCTTCGTAATAATTTCCGTTTCACAGGAAGGTGTAGCAGAGGAGGAGTACAATATTGATGTTTCACAAAGGTAATGATTATTATTAATTATTCTACAGTAATCTAGCTTATCTAACTTACAATACATTGACTTATCTTTACTTATACCTATATACTTAGAAGATGGGATGATGGTCGAATATGACCTTGGATTATTTTTATCATGAGGAACCAGAGAAGGTAAGTTATGATATACATTTAATTGTAAAGGATTAATTAAAGGAATTTTTACTATAAACACTACTTTTTCTTTATTGAAGTAACTAGATATTTCAGATATATTCAAAATAGTATGAATGTTATCAAGATTTAAAGGAACCGGAAGTTGTTTGGATTCAGGTAAGAATCTGTAATTATCGACCAGTTCTGTGTAGAGTTCTTTAGGTGTTAAGATAGTGGGATATAGGATGTTAGATTTACTAAACATGATAGAGTTAATTATGTCTTCAACCTTGAAAGATAAGGCTAGTAGGCTATTTTCTATCATAGACGTTAATTCTAGCATGCGAGACCTGATACCTAATTCTCTTGAGACGTATGTCAGATTTAGAATATCTTGAGATATCGCATCAATTGCATTTTTCAGGTGTTTTTCATTTTCTTTGATTGTGGATAGAGTTTCGTTAACCGATTTAAGTAAAGAGGTGGTGACCAATATATTTTCCTTCATTAAAAGGGCTAGATTCTTTTGGTCTGTTTCTACCTCATTAATGGCATTGTCATATCGAATGGCATCGTCTTCATCCATAGTGCCAAATAGTTTTTTAGATAGAGTGCCTATGAAACCTAGAAGTGCAGATCTTCTCGACTGGCGAGATGTAAGGTGAAAAATAGCTTCGTTATCGTGAGCTATATCATTAAAACGCGTATTTAATGGTTCAAAAAGATTTGTACATTCTAAATAATCAAAAATTTTACCATTATCACATACTTGTTTAGATTTATCAAGAATTTGACGGAGGTTTATAATATGTGGGTTAATAAAGGAAACATCATATGGGATAACTATACTAAGGTGACTATCAACTAAACTTAAGGAACCTAGAGGGTCGAAGTAGATGCCAGAACTAGAAGGAAGTGACTTGATAAAGTCCTGGTGTGCATTGTTCAATGTGCTGAAATAGAATGAACGAGGTTAGATAAATATATTACTGATTGATACTTTCTATAACTAAATACTACTGCGATACAAGATCTCTGACTTCCGCTGGTTTCATTTCATCGAAGTGGTGCGTCACGTGACGTCTATTAATTAAGAGTGTGGCTGTATTATTATTATGTACCTTTATAATTTTATATGGCCCTTTCCAAACAGGTGATAAGGCCTTTTTGAGTCTCAGATGATTTTTAAGGTAGACGTAATCACCGTCCTTGTATTGTGGTGGTGATCTGGTGTGAGAATCATAATAGGATTTAGAAGATTCTTTGGATTTTAGTATGTTTTCTAGAGCTTGTTCTCTAGTATATTTGAATTTATGTTGCAACATTCTTATGTAGTCCGAGTATGTTGCGCTAGGTTCGCTTTCGTATATAGAGTTGGGAATAAAGGGTTTGTGACCGAAGACTAGTTCGTAAGGAGTGAATTTCGTAGTAGAATGCGTTGTTGTGTTATATGTTAACATAGCTGTATAAACATAGGTAGGCCAGTTATCTTGATTTTGATTAACAAATGATTTTAAATATTCCTTGAGAGTTGAATGACTTCGTTCAAGGGCTCCTTGTGTCTGAGGATGATAAGGCGATGACCAAAGTTGTTTAATCTTGAGAAACTGACACGTTGTTTTGAATAAGTCGGATGTGAAGTTGGTACCTTGATCGGTAAGAATAGACTTAGGAATTCCAAAGAGAGAAATAAAGTGGATAAGACAGTCACAAGATTCTTCAGCAGTTGTACTGCGTATAGGATAAGCAGTTGAATATTTCGTTAGGTCATCTTGTAAGGTTAGAATATATTTGAGTTTGGCAGTGCCGGATTCAGGTAAGGGTCCTACTATATCTAGCGCCACCCTTTGAAATGGTGATGTGGATGTAGTTGTGATTTCCATAGGGGCTTTGTTTAATTTTCTTAGTGCTTTATTTTCTTGACAAAGTTTACATTTCTTGACATAGTCGTCTATGTCGGTTCTCATGCCTTTCCAATAAAATTGTTCTCGAATTCTGTTATACATCCGTACACATCCCAAATGTCCAGATGCAGGGATATCGTGGTTTTCACGCAATATTTTAGGTCTTTCACTTAAGGTAGGATATATTATTTTATTTAGGTAAACATGAATTTGAATTTTTGTATTATTAAAAATATGAGTAAGAATATTGTAAATTTTAGTATATGAATGATGATCAAACGGATTTCTGAAGTCGGAAATGGCAATCTCGGTTGTTTGTTCCGATTTCAAGATTTCGTCTCTTACTTGTTTGAGAGTATCAAAAATAGCAGGATAGGATGATTCATCAAAATGATGAACTTTAGTGAAGATGAGGTAAACCGTCTTATTTTCGAAATTAGTTTTTAGAAATCGGTGTAATTCTTTTTCAGAGTTATAAATTTCATCAACGTTTTCGGTGAAGGGGATTATATCAGAAATATAGGGATTGGATTCGTCTAAGTCTATAGATGTAGGAATTAATATGATTTTGCAATTTGTTTTCAAAAGGTTTTCGTTATGTTCCTTTAGGATTGTATTGTTGTTTCCTTTATTCGGATTTGTTTTCAGAAATTGCGAGTAGTTGTCGTTGTTTAGATTTGGTTGCGTTTCTGGCGAAGGGATCTGGAGTGAGTCAAAGTCAAGGTTGAGGTCTGCGCTGTCAGGACTGAGGTCAAGATAAGGTAAGTTGTGTTCTAGGTCAAGCAGTTCTGGAGATAATGTCGGTTGTGCAGGATTCGGTGGATTAGTAGGTATAGTATTAGAATCAGTGTTAAGATCCTGGTTGAGCAGGTCTTCGTTTTCAAAGGAGAATGGAATAGGAGAAGGTAAGTCTAACAGAGGGTCTTGTAAGAGATTGTCAAGTTCGGAGTCGATGTTTTGTTGGAGAGAGTCAGGAATTGTAGGGGGTTCATCTTGAATAGGATTAACTGGAAATCGAGACAGAGCGTCTGCATTCGTATTTATTTTTCCTTTCTTATGTATGATTTCATAGTCGAACTCTTCTAATTTGAGTCGCCAGCGAATTAGTCTGGATCCAGGGTCTTTACAGTTGAAAAGCCATTGTAAGGGCTTGTGGTCTGTAACTATTGTGAATCGATTCCCATAAAGGTAGGGACGAAAAGCTTTAGTTCCAAAGACGATAGCTAAGCATTCTTTCTCAGTAACACTGTAGTTACATTCAGCTTTATTAAGGGTTCGTGACGCATATGCAATTGGACGGTCTTTTCCTATAGGACCTTGTGATAGAATAGCAGAAACAGCGAAGTTTGAGGCGTCACAAGTGAGGATGAAGGGTTTGGTAAAATCAGGGTAAGCAAGGACAGGTGACGTTACTAGTTTTTTCTGTAACGTTTCGAAAGCAAGTTGTTGTTCGTTTTTCCAATTAAAAGGTGTATCCTTTTTCAGGAGAGAAGTTAGTGGTTTCGCTAATTTGGAAAAGTCTGGAATAAAGCGTCTATAGTAGGATGTGAGTCCGAGAAAAGATTTAATGTCTTTGGGACATTTTGGTACGGGAAATTCCGTGATGGCTACGATCTTTTTTGGATCTGCTTGTACACCGTCTTTGTTAATGACGTGACCAAGATAAGCGACTTCTTTGCACAGAAATTCACACTTATCTGGTTGGAGTTTAAGGTTATAATCTCTGAGTCTATTGAACACACAGGATAGATTTTGGATGTGACTTGGAAGGTCAGGTGAGTACACGACGATATCATCTAAGTATACGAAGCAGCGTGAGCCTTGTAGTCCACATAGGCATGTATTCATGAGTTTCTGAAAAGTTGACGGGGCATTTTTTAGCCCAAACGGCATTCTTGTGAATTGGAAATGTCCTTGAGGTACGGAAAAAGCGGTTTTAGGGGCGTCTTGCTCAGATACTGGAATTTGATGGAAGCCTGAGGCTAAGTCTAATGTTATAAAATATTGACTTTTCCCCAATTGATCTAGAATTTCTGTAATTTGTGGAATAGGATAAGTTTCTCCGATGGTAATGTCGTTGAGTTTTCTGTAATCTATAACGACTCTCCATTTTCGTTTTCCTGAAGCATCTAATTTTTTAGGCACGACCCATATGGGTGATGACCAGGGTGAATTTGAAGGTATTACTATTTTTTGTTCTAACATCTTATTTAATTGACTTTCTACTTCCTTTTTGTGGCATTCAGGGAATCTATAGGATTTGGTTTGAATAGGAATGTCTGTGGTCGTTCTTATGTTATAATAATAATATAATAATAATCATTTAATTCGGACAAATTAAAAATCCATAATGAGTTAGTAACAGAAAAAAACTTACAACTATGTTAGTAACCTTAAACAAAATAATAACAACAATTACAAACATTTAGTTCAAAAACTGTTTATGTTCAGTGGCTTTAGTATAGGTAAGTTGTTCGTCTGGAAGGTGGAAGATGTCGGAGAAGTCTTTGCAAATTTGTAGTAAGGCATTGGATTCCTCTTCATTGAGGTGAGATATTCTAAGTTGTTCGAGGACTTTTTTTGTTCGCGTAGTAGCGTTAGGTTGAGGCTTTGATTCATCGTAATTAGGATAATTTTGACTATTTAAAGGTTCTATTGCTAGGTTAAGGTTAGATTGGAGGACGACGGGATTTTCGGAAATGTTTACAACCGTAATGTTGACACGATTATTATCTTTTACCTTAACAATGCAATTTGCGATTAGTAACGAGGCAGAGATGTGTTGGTCTAGTATAACACCTTCTTTTATATTAGGATTATTTACAGTGCACTCAATAACGGTTTCCGAACGAGGCGGGATATTGTATAAGGGTTCAGCGAATTTTAATTTAATACAGTTTTCGTCTGTTTGCAGCACTCCTTGGTGATAGTCTATTTGACAACCTAGGTTCTTTAACAGATCGGTACCTATAATACCGTCATAACTGAGGCTAATATTTTTTACAACGTGGAATTCGTGACTGTAAGGTTTGTTAGATTTTTGAAATATTTGTAGTTTAAAACTCCCTAATGTTGAAGTTGTTTCACTTCCACGGTCGATTCCTTTAAGGAGTATTATTTCATCACTTAATTCCGGGATAGTGGTCATGGAATCTAATTTTAGGAGGCTTACGCAAGAACCAGTGTCAACTAGGAAGGACAGAGGTCTGTCGGCTACTGTGGTTTGGATAATGACGTAAGGTAAGTACTTTTTTTCAGTATTCTTATTAATTTTATATAATTTCATATTATTTTTATTTTTCAGGTTTTGTAAGGAGTTGGGAGAAGAATCGTCTGGATTTGGAACTGGAATCGAAGCAGTGGATTTAGAAGATTTGGTATGTGATGCAGAGGATTCAGTGGGTTTTTTAATTGATTTAGGAGATTCAGTGGAAACAGTGGATTTAGTAATTGATTTAGGAGATTCAGTGGAAACAGTGGATTTAGTAATTGATTTAGGAGATTCAGTGGAAACAGTGGATTTAGTAATTGATTTAGGAGATTCAGTGGAAACAGTGGATTTAGTAATTGATTTAAGAGATTCAGTGGAAACAGTGGATTTAGTAATTGATTTAGGAGATTCAGTGGAAACAGTGGATTTAGTAATTGATTTAGGAGATTCAGTGGAAACAGTGGATTTAGTAATTGATTTAGGAGATTCAGTGGAAACAGTGGATTTAGTAATTGATTTAGGAGATTCAGTGGAAACAGTGGATTTAGTAATTGATTTAGGAGATTCTGTGGAAACAGTGGATTTAGTAATTGATTTAGGAGATTCAGTGGAAACAGTGGATTTAGTAATTGATTTAGGAGATTCAGTGGAAACAGTGGATTTAGTAATTGATTTAGGAGATTCAGTGGAAACAGTGGATTTGGTAGTTGATTTAGGATATTCAGTGGAAACAGTGGATTTAGTAATTGATTTAGGAGATTCAGTGGAAACAGTGGATTTGGTAGTTGATTTAGGATATTCAGTGGAAACAGTGGGTTTGGTAGGTTTAGTAGTGATAGAGGCATCGTCTTTGAAATAGTAGGAATAATTTCCCGTGCGACGCATATCGGGAAATTTTACTCGTTTAAATCGTTGCGATCAACTTCGTCAACGCCCTCTTCGTTATCTAGGTTTACGTTAAAGACCTTGCGTGTTGGGTTTGGATTAGAATTTTGGGCAAGGTTTGGTTGGCGACCGTAAGAGTTGGAAGCAGAGGGTTGATTTCTGCTATTATTATATTGTCTTTTGCGACAATTTTCAATACTGTGTCCTATGTTTTTACAATAACGACAGATCATGTCGTTGGTATTGATTGGTTTGGAATAGTCAGGACGATAATTGCGTGAAATTGGTTGAGATTCGCGGCGAGAATTTGTATTTTTTGTTTTATCATTGTAAAAGTTCACGTTCGGGTTTGACCTTCTTTGTATGCTGGAAATAATTTTTTCTTCTTCTACCGCGAAACTCACAGCAGAGTTCAGTGAGTCAGGGTTACGGCATCTGACTACTTGTGAGATGCGAGGATTGAGTCCTGTTATAAAAGTGTGGAGAGAGAGATCCTGTATGGCAGCGACACGTCCTGCTAGTTCTGTTTTCCTTTTAGTTGGTATGGAAATATTTATTTCCGTTAGTAATTTTGCTAGGCACGTTTCAATTTTTAATGCAAACTGATTGACTGTCTCGGTTGGGCTCTGTTTACAGTCTTGGAGCTCCGTAAGTAGGTGAGCATAATGTTTCCTCTCACCAAATTGTTGTTTAATGAAGTCAATAAACTGTTCGAAAGAATCGAAGTCTTTAATACTACACGTGCTCTCGGCCTTGTCAACTAATTGACTTAGTATAAATTTGAACAGAATGGGTTTTTGCGATTTTGTAGCAATTTCGAAAGCGCTTTGACAGTTAGTAATGAACGGATTTAATTTTTCTCGCGATCCGTCGAAGGGTTTGATAAACTTAAAAAGAATACTGAGTTCGATTTTTTCGTCGATTTCTAATTTGGGGCCCTTAGAGCCGCTAGCGCCATCTTCAGATTTAGTTTAGTTTCATCGTTTCCACAGATCACTGTGGACTGCGGACCGTGGAACAGTGGCTGCCGGAGACCTCCGTTTCAACGGAGGATGAAGAGATGATAACGATTTTGTAGGAACACTTTAGCACTTTGGCACTTTGGCACTTTAGCACTTTAGCACTTCAGCCTCTTGCACTTTTGTACTTTTAATTTGGCACTTCACTTTAGGAACACTATTTATGACGTAGTAAGTTCTTCGGAGCGTAGTTGGGTAGGGGATTTTCGTATCCCACCGCTGCCACCAAATATTATGCGGGTTCCCTCGGTAGGGTTTTTAAAAAAAGACTTTTAAATGAGCTGCACAAATAAACGTTTAATTACGAAAGATGAACTAGAATTATGAACTGGCAGACACAAGAGCGAGAGATAGTAACGATTCGGCGTTTGAGATCGGACTGGCGCTCCCGAGGAGCGCTGGGCAGAGTGTCCCTTAAATGCTGACACCGCGGTTTTGATGGGACACTTACCTAATCACTTTAATATGATTATTAAGCATTTTACTTAATATTGACAATCTATAACAGTACGATCGATTTGACACAACTTCAAATCTGCAGCAGCGATGCCAACTTAGCAACTTTATAGCTAGATCTAGCTTTTATTCGGTGACCGATAGCTACAAATTTATAAAATTGTAGCTGTCGTCACCGAATAATAGCCAAATGCATCATTGCTGCCGATTTGACGTTGTGTCAAATCGATTTGATGACCTATCAAATTGGCATGTCATGCCATCAAATTGGCATTTTTAAACAATTGCAATTTGAAACAATTGCAAGCGTCAAATCGATCGTCGATAGGCAGGATGGTGTATGGCTACTATAAAACATCATCGCAGGAAGATCTACGGTCGCCGTAGGAGCGGGCATGCGGGCGGCGAGTAATGGGCTATTCGCTGTCCGACCGTGGACCATGCCCGGGTCGAATGTGCGTTGTGTTCCACGCGCAATTCAAATTAAAGAGTGTCATCACAATGACGGAGCCACCCTCTAGAGGGCCAAAGCCTGCCGGGGTCCCGGGGCTTACCAAATTACCGTGACCCTGGAACGTAAAGGGCTATTGAAGGACACCGTAGATTTTAGTCAGTACAAGTCTGACAGTTCCTCCTGCCCTGCTCTAGGTGGGAGGACTCATTTGATGATTTTACCACGCTAAAAAATTCGAAAATATTTTGAGATTATTGGATTTAAAAAAGAGCAATCTCGCTTTTAACAATGTTATTTGCCCCCTATCAGTCTACTATAAAAACCTTTCGTAGGATTGCAACCACAATCACCGTACATGAGAATTTTAAACATTAGAAAAAGTTTTTGTTTAGAGGAGTTTCTTGTTGTCTACGGCATCGGCGCTTTCAGCTCCACTAACAATCGCAAATTTTTTTGTACGCCATTGTCTACTTAGAACTTTAGATAATTATCTGTAATTTTGTTTATCTATGTTCTACAAAAAAATATTTGATTTGATTTGACTCCCAAAACAATTTTTGGATTTTTTTTCATATGTACAACTTTGATCTCTAAGATACTCTCTGCATTTGGAGATCAACGTCTACTTTGGGGATCACCGTTCAATCAGATTTGTGTGAAGCGTACTTGCATCATAGCCAAACAGCAAGTGATAATCGTTAACGCTCAGCAGTCGCTAATACATTTTAACGTTAACGATTACCGCCTGTTGTTTGGCTAAGGCCGAAGATATCTATCTAAATATATACAGGATGTTTCTTTTAAATTGGCCGAAAGGGTAAAATCCGAATCCATAAGGGATACGGGAAAACTTTCTTAGGAACCTTTAGCTCTTTTTTGATGTTGACAATTTTGGCGTTTTTATTATTTTGGTCAAGTGTGAGTTGTCTACAGAAATTAGTGAAATTGACATCAATCATTCATACAATTTGTATGAAAAAATATTTTGCATTTGACCAACTTCCGCCGTCCCGATTTTTTTCTTCCGATACAATGAAATGATCCTTACATGAAACAGAGTCGAATGGCATTAAAAAATATTTGTCTAGTTTTACCCATTTCTGTGGACAACACACACTTGACCAAAAAATAAAAAAACGCCAAAATTGTCAACATGAAAAAAGAGCTAAAGGTTCCTAAGAAAGTTTTCCTGTATCTCTTATGGATTCGGATTTCTCCCTTTTGGCCAATTTAAAAGAAACACCCTGTAAAACTCAAAGGTGACTGACTGACATAGTGATTTATCAACGCACAGCCCAAACCACTGGACGGATCGGGCTGAAATTTGGCATACAGGTAGATGTTATGACGTAGGCATCCGCTAAGAAAGGATTTGGATCAATTCTACCCCCAAGAGGATAAAATAGGGGATGAAAGTTTGTATGAAACTTTGTCAATTTGATAAAAAATACATTGTTAAATTCCGACATCCACGCGAACGAGGGCACAGCTAGATTAAATAAATGAAAAAATAATCCAGGCGAGAAGGAGCGCTGGGAGTTGACAGTGGAACGTTTGGACAAGGAGTTCGAGAACCTTCCCGGAGACTGTCTGATCGCGACCGGCTTCGTGGCCTACCTCGGGCCCTTCGTGTCCGAGTACAGAGAGGCGCTCATGGCTGACTGGTTCATGGAGGTGAGGACCTCTTTTGACGGCACGATTGACGCAGTGGCACGTTAAGTGTTGCGGAGTCGATCCCCGCACCGAACAAAATATTTGTATGATTTACGAGTAGTTGTTCCGGATAACTTTTCTTTCGGAAGTCGGTGGCAAAGAAGTTTATGAATTAAAAAACAAAGCCACCGACTTCTGAAAGAAAAGTTATTTTATTAATTAAAAAAATGGTGCATTTTTAACCCTTGAAAGAACCTTGATGGAACCGGGTATAATAAAGATCTAAGCATAAAGGACAAACAGACAGACAGCGGAAAGTGACTTTGCTTTATACTGTGTACTGATATGTTTTATTTTCGGATGACCGAGCTAAGCTTGAAGTTGGCCATAGTGATCTGTTTTATTTGTAGGTGGTAAACGAAAATCTGCCCGTGACTATGGATCTAAGCATGCAGAAGTTCTTACTAGATGATGCCACCCTCAGAGATTGGAATTACATGGGATTGCCTGGTTAGCCATTGCATAATTATAATAAAACCTTAGTATTTTTTCACCACATACCTCTTTCATTTTAAACAACATTTACTGCGGCGTCAATGATTGCTTCCATAGAAAAAATTTAATCACCTGCCAAGCCTTTTCCCAACTATATTGGGGTCGGCTTCCAATCGAACCAGATGCAGCTGGACATCAGTATTTTACATAGAGCGACTGCCTGTCGGACCTCCACAACCCAGTAACTGGGTAATACGACACTCCATGGTAAGACTGGTTGTCAGACTTTTACCCCCTTACTAATAAACGTGGACTAAAGTTACAACCAGGATAATCTTCGAACTAACCATACATTTTTAAGGATTAACCTTGTCGTAACTTTACTTCTCGTTTTATTAATAAGGGGGTACGAGCTTCTGAGTAACAGTAACGACAATAAAATAAATGTCACCCGGGACCATAACGGCTTTACGTGCTTTCCGAGGTACGGAAGAAATTCGCTATGACAGATGGTCAGCCATCCACAGACCAACTTTGGCAATCGCGGCTTAACTTGGAAGGTCAGCCTGTGCGGCTGTAATTATTTAGCCACAAGCACCTCTATACAAAAAAATTGAATATCGATAGGAAATAAAGGCTGATACTGATCTATTCATTTGCTCAACCTTCGTATCTTAAGCCGTTGGTCCTGCGCCTGTTTTCACTCCGGTCGTGACGGAGGGCCATCCCATCGGATTCATCATTCATCATTAGCCTATAAATGTTCCCACCAGACACAGGTTTCCTCTCTGTAAGAGTTAGTGGGCCATAATCCACCACACAGGCCCAGTGCGGGTTGGTGGATGTTGTATGTCTTCGAATTTTTGGTTCTAACATGCCTGTTTCCTCACGATGTTTTCCTTCATCGTTTTGAGTTTTCATAAGTCGGGGCCGATACCACTGGGCCACCACTGCTCTCATCGGATAATGAGAGTAAAGGAACAGAGAGTGCACCTGTGTCTACGCACGTATTTGTGAACTGAACTATGGGTATCTCTGATGATATTGGCCACCTTGATTGAAGGGAGATATGGTCTGGTAGACTACAATATATCGGGAAGTTTCTTATAATTTAGACTGTGTCCCCAGTAGACAAACCGTTAGCAGCCGAGTTTGTGGCGTATCAGTTTATTACGCCCTTCCATATAATTATTAGAGTTTGCTAGTTTTGCGCTCACTTTACGCAGTTTGCAGCGTGGCCGTTTGAATAACCAATCAGATGTCCATATCTCCACTCCGCTTAGCTTCAGTGGACCTTAGCTTACGTGCGCCGACTGTTTCAGTTAGTGGCCGACTCACAGCAAAACCGGTTTCAGACGGCGGCGGCGGCGCGACGGCGGCGATATAGTCTGTGCATGCGGTCGACCTAAATAAACTACCAACTTATAACAGTTTGCTTGCGACGCACGAAAATTTATCTGAGTTTGCAGCTAACTCAGACAGTTCGCCACAAAGCAGGTCACTCATTCGACTGCAACAGTTTGCCTACTGGGGACACAGCCTTACGATAGGTTCCGTTTCAGACGACAACTTCAGCGCAGAGAACGGCATCATAGTGGTGCGAGCCACTCGCTGGCCGCTGGCCGTGGACCCGCAGGGACAGGCCCTCATATGGATCTCACGCCTCGAGGAACACAACGGGATACAGGTCTACTATTAAGGAAGCTTACCCATGACGCGATTTGTGCAATTTGTACTAACTAAAAATGAAAATCATCCTTACTACTACGATATAATGATGCTATTCGATTGACTTGACGTCGTCGTAGCTATCGTGTTTTGTTTCTCATCTACCCGTCGACAACCGCGCATTTTATGTCATACTCGTATTAAATGTCCTTACCACTAGGATGATTTTCACTTTGATTTGGAATCGGTCGATTCGCGTCGCATCGCGCCATGGGGAAGCTCCCTAACACTGCTCCTTAAGAGGATCGTCTACCGAGCGCTCGTCCATAATAAAAGAGAAAACGTTTTCCTGCCCCTAAATGTTATCCTATCTCAATGATTTTTTTGAATGCTTCTGATACAGTAAAAAACTAGGTTTATAGGTTTTCGTTTTTTCAAAAGTAACTCTTAGGCGCCTGTAACTTTCAAACTATTATAAATTTTGTAAAAACGAAAACCTATAAACCTAGTTTTTTACTGTGTAGGAAGCATTTTAAAAAAATCATTGAGATAGGATAACATTTAGGGGCAGGAAAACGTTTTCTCTTTTAGTATGGACGAGCGCTCGGTAGATGATCCTCTTAAGCAAAGGTAACACATAGCTACACACACACTCATCGCTGCGAGTAAAATTGAACATGCTCGATTCAAAACTCGGCGAATTCAAAATCATCAAATGAGTCCACCGACCCTGGGTGACTGGCTGGCGTCAGATTGCTGACAGGTCTTTGAGGCGCGCGTGGAATATGACGCGTTGTCGACCTGGACATGGTCCATCACAGGGTCAAGGCTCTAATGGGTGACTCGCTGTCCGATCATAGACCATGCCCAGGTCGACGGCGCGTTGTGTTCCACGCGCACCTCAAAGAGTGTCAGCACAATGACGGGCCCCTTAGAGGGCCAAAGCCTGCCGGGGTCACGGGACTAACTGGTACCCGTGGCTCCGGAAGGACACCGTGGATTTTAGTCAGTACGAGTCTGACAGTCTTTTCTGCCCTGCCCTGGGTGGGTGCAGCTAGTTGACAGTATGATTCTTTCAAGTATTTTATTTTAGCTTAAATGAACATTTACTTGGGTAAAGTTTTGTTCACACGTACGATCACGTGACGACTTTGCTGCCATTAAATGCGGTCGAGTTGCGATTAAAGTAATTATTTTCAATACAAAATATTATGTGCCCGCACAATTTTTGTCGTTGTCGTATCTTTGCGGTTGTCGTACTATGGCCGTATATGGGAATAGACCATTCAATGAATACTCATAAAAGAACCATCCCTAGGTTGTAGACTTCGGCCAGCCAAACTATCTGAAGATCATGGAGACCTGCCTCTCGACGGGCAAGCCCATCATTATTCAGAACGTGGGCGAAGTCCTGGACCCGTCCATAGCTCCTATCCTGGAGAAGGCCATCGTGACCATCGGCAACTCCAAAGTCATCAAGTTCAACGACAAGATGGTGTCTTACCATCCCAACTTCCGGTTTTACTTGACAACTAAGCTTGGTGAGTAGGAAAGTATTTTTTTCTCTTTTCTTTTCCTATTTTAAGATTACATGTTTTCTTACCAATGTGTGGTCGATAAGACCATTGGCATTCAAGACGACTCACTGGGATAGAAAGGACTTTCTGCTTGTATTTTATGTCGTTAAAATGATCAATTAAGTCCTCCTTCACTGGAAGAAGAGGAAGGGAATGTCGAATTGCATCATTATATCGTAGTTGCAAGGTAGAAATTGCAAATCCCACGAATCGCGTTATTATAAATGTGTGCGTATCCACTAGGTAACCCCGTGTACACCCCCGAAACCCTCACCAAGACCACGATGGTGAACTTCGCGGTGAAGGAGCAGGGATTGACGGCACAGCTGCTGGGCATCGTGGTGAGGAAGGAGAGGCCGCAGCTCGAGCAGATGAAGGACACGCTCGTGCTGTCCATCGCACACAACAAGAAAGTGCTGGTGAGCTGTTCTATAAACATTACATTAACTCACGTCCCATGGAGAAGGCCGAAACTACAGAGCGTCACCTGCTACTGTCCTTACATACTCCTTTCGTTTCATCTCCATTCATAAATCTGGTCATCAAGCACGCCGATAGCGAGTTCCAGGTCAAACGGAGTGAATAGGGTCGCAGGGGTGAATCAGGACAATTAATTGCCAAGAGCCTCGAACAACATTTCTGGAAAAGCTCTTGCAGCTGGATCAATCGCCTGATTTAGAAGGCAGTACTTCTGGATACGGTGCGTATTGTTAAGAGGTACCTCTCTCAGGAGCCCTGACCACCGGCTGTCCGGACCCTGTTCCCGATGCTGGTGGACTGTTATTTTTTCTCTTCTGTAAGAATATTTCTTCTTCAAAGAACTTCTTTCTTTCTTGTAAGAATATTAAAAAAACTAGCAGCTGCCCGCGACGTCGTCTGCGTGAATGCGTTAAGAAATAAAGGTTCACTGCTCGTTCCCCGTAGGTGATAGCGTGATAATATGTTGACCCGACTTCTTAATAATATTTGTGCCAAATTTGAAGTAAATCCATGCAGAACTTTTACATATGGACAAACAGACAAAAATTCTAAAAACTATTTTTGGCTTCGGGATCGTTTGTCCCAAGTATTCTTTAAAAAAAAAAAATTCAATGTACAGCTTTGACTTTCCTACCATTCCATTATAATATTATAGCTGTAACGGATAAGTAAAAAATGAATAATCCAAAACAAAAGTCCTCTCCCCAGATGGACTTAGAGAACGACCTGCTGCGCATCATGTACGAGTCGCAGGTGCCCCTGCTGGAGAACGAGGAGCTGTTCGTGACGCTGCAGACGTCGCAGAAGACCTCGCTGGACGTCAAGGAGGCGCTCATCACCTCCCAGGTCACCGAGAAGGAGATCGATGCTGCCAGAGCGGTCAGTAACAATATCACTTCTTTTTTTTAACGTGGTAAAATCATCAAATGAGTTCTCTCCCACCCAGGGCAGGGCAGGACTGTCAGACTTAGACTGACTAAAATCCACGGTGTCCTTCAATAGCCCTTTACGTTCCGGGGTCACAGTAGTTCGTTAGCCTGCCGGGGGCAGGCTTTGGCCCTCTAAATATGCTGACTCTCTTTGAGGCGCGCGACGTGCCGTCGACCCGGACATGGTCCATGGTCGGACAGCGAGTCACCCAGTATTCGCCGCCCTGTCTCAATATCACACATATATCTATCTGAAACCTCTTGTAACATAACATAACAGTACGCCTGTAATAGTTACTGTACTCGTATTAGTTACCTGTTTAGGCAGACTAGAGAAACATCTAATAGTACAAACACATACCGCTAGTTATGTTTAATACTCCTGAGCGTATTGCCATCATCCGGGGTCAAACCCAGACTACTGGCTGCTACTGACTTTCGAATAGATAACCCAGTAACCCTTTCTCAACCCAAGAACTAAAGCCAGGACTTCATGCTCAGCAGCCGCACTTGCTACCACTAGACTAACGAAGCAGTCGAAGAAGGTGCTCCCTCACAGCGAGCATTCACCTGTAATGTAACGTTACTGTCGGGGCCGTCCGACCTCCACAGTAACGACGAACCGACTGGCAGACTAAAAATAACATGACTTATGACAAGAGCGAAAAAGAGAAGACTTGAAAGACAGGAGACTTAAGAACTATAAAAATATATCGTATTTACGAAAAGTAATTACCTAGTTTCTTTAAAAATACACGACGACAAGACCGTTCAGTTACAGATTCGAACATTTCATCGGTAAGGGAAAACAATCGAGCATCACAATGCGCACCTTGTATCAAATCTACACTAAATGTACGCGAATGCTCCTCAGTCAGGGAGGTAGTATTGTAATGTAATGCTCAAAGTCGAATCTATAATACATTTCACGCGAATGCTCCCGATGAGGGAGCGTTTAGAGCTAAGGCGCTGGCAACAGCTAGTTTAAAATATAATAATATGAAAAATCCGTCATTTCGAAGATAACTGGAGTATGTGAAACCTTACACCCTGTTGCTCATACTCTTAACACGCTCAGTGATTTTTCAATGCTTTCCATTCTTGCGGTAAAAGGTCTATACACCTGGTAATAAAACTTCCCTTGTGGCGGTACAAGCTTTATAGACCCTGCAACATTTATGAAACAAAATCCTTTTTTTGGTTAATATTATAATCATGTCTTTCCTACACCGAAACAAAGGTATGCCTTGAGCACGACAAGGAAGTCTATACTTTTTTTAGCCGCACTGTAAAGCCTCATTTAGACGGAGCAAGAACTCGTATGCGAGTTTCACTACATTGCGGTATTTGTTTGGTACTTTGGTCAACTGAATTCGTTGTACCTCTATGATCCGCAATGTAATGAAACTCGCGTGCGAGTTCTTGCATCGTCTAAATGAGGCTTTAGGGACTTTACCCATGGCGAGACGCGGCGAATTGCATCGATTGACGATATCGCTAAGATATCACACAAGCGTTCGGCCGAAGAAAATGTATGGACGATCGCTAGTGTTTGCTAATAGAGTCGCACCCATTGACGATATCGCTCACAGATCTGCTCGATATCGAATTGCATGTTCGTGCTAATAGCAATGCACATGACTCTCTGTTCGAAATTCGATTGCGCAACTACTCGTCTCTGGCGACATCTTTTGTCTTTGGTTTGCAGGGCTATTATGTCGTAGTAGTAAGGTGGATTTATGAAGTTCACGGTCGAATTGCATCGCACCATGGGTAAAGTCCCTTAGAAAGTCATATCGCACTCAACGTGTTAAAAAATGTAATGGCATGTGTCGCCTCCGCACCGTCCAGGGCTACGTCCCGACCGCGGTCCGCTCGTCCGTGCTGTTCTTCGCGCTGAACGATCTGTCCCGCATCGACCCCATGTACCAGTTCTCGCTGGACGCCTACATCGACCTGTTCACGTACTCCATCGACCGCAGCCCTAAGGCCGGCGAGCTCGAAGACAGGATCAATAACCTCAATGAGTTCCACACTTTTGCTGTTTACAAGTGAGTTCCTAGACCTACAGTTAACACATGCTTCGCAATTTTTGGATGAATAGAAAAATTTATGAATTCGAAGCTCGAATGACAGTATCAGATTGACGGAAAGGTTCAGCAAAAACTTACTGTAAAATGGCTGCCCAAATGAACTGCTGAAAATTCGTAGTTAATAAATTTTTATTTCTAAATTTTTCAATGTTATGTGGCATAGACACTAGCGCCGCATCAAAAGGACTTCAGTCGAGTTACGGACTCTATTTGCTAATATAGTTGATGCCTGACGCCTGAATAACTGACTTTGTCACACAATAATGTCAAATGTTCCTGCGAACAGCGGCGCGCCAAATCAAATGTCCCGCTAATGGTGGCGCGTGTGTCGGATCACTTAATTCTTTTCAAAATGGTTGAGCTAAATGGTGATCATACAAGTATAATGTCCGTGAACGAGCGCGATCAGTTGGAACTGGTTATATCTCAGCTGTGACGGTTTATTTTAATTACTGATAATTTTATTTTTTCATAATCTCAACAACATGTCGCACCTTTAAAGTAAAACCGTTACTACACGAAATTATACAATTTTACAGGAGAGCCAAAATTAGAAAAAAGTCACCATTTTTTGTCAATAAAATCTGAATGCAGGGTTCTATAAGACGTATAATAAGGTGTTATTATAGATCTCTGTTTACGTTATAACACGTGATTTAGAAAAGTGTTTAATTTTATTTATTGTATTATTTATTTTAATTTATATTATTATAGTAACACTTTGCCATTAATAATTTTGGTCATTAACACAGAAAACTGTGTTTAAACAAATTGAAACACTTTTCCTATAAAAAAAAAATAACATCTTCATTCATTTTTATGACATTCAGCGCCGTGTTTATCCAAATAATAACAGTTTTACTGTAAACTTCCGTTATCAGTCTTCCATGAACACGTAATTATTGGTATAGACACAATATTGTATTTCGTGAGCCGATCATAATTCGGTTTAGTAACGCTTTGAATTACCGCCAGATGGCGTAAAATACAATATTTTGAAAAAATGACAAGTTTATGTTGAAGTTTACGTATATTTTACATAGATGGCATTGATAACTCAATTCACGAAAATTTTCGTTTAGTAACGGTTTTACTTTAAAGGTGCGATGTATTGTAACAAAAAAATTGAAATATTTTTAGTTTCTTGCCTGTTTTTCTTCTACGCTTTGGTATCGGCACCTACAGTACTTTCACATTTATTAAGTCTTGTGACTGGGACTGTAGCATCATAGTATTGTAGTTTTGCTCGATTTTGATATTGACGAATATTTTTTCACCAGGAACACGTGCCGCGCGCTGTTCGAGCGACACAAGCTACTGTTGTCGTTCCACATCGTGTCGCGCATCTTGTTCCAGGCCAACAAGATGAACCGCGGAGAGTACATCTTCCTACTCAAAGGTGGCGTCGTGCTGGACCGCTCCGAGCAGCCCGACAACCCTACTAGTTAGATTGTCTTAGTTTATTTACTTTTAAATTGTTTTATTACCCCCTTACTTATAAAAACTTGTGTTGCTTAGCTACCGATATATCACCTGTCCTTGTCATTTTTATTTCAATGAATGGACATGGCAAGTGACTTATGAGCTATTTAAGATAAGTAACGTATAATCAATGTTTATAAGTAAGGGAGTTAATGTTTGCGCCCTGCTATTTATAGTTTGATAACATATTCCTGTCCCCTGAACCTCATGGTTCGCGACGATTAGCTATTATTTATGTACGTACCACTCAGGCTAATATTTTTATAGTGAACTAACTTTGCTCAATCGTGCTTCACTCACCTTCTTCACCAATTTTTAAGTGTTCTTATTCGGTGGTAGTAATATATTGATGACTTACGGCACCGAAACGTGGTCTTTCACTATCGGCCTCATATCAAAGCTCAAAGTCGCTCAGCGAGCTATGGAGAGGACTATGCTCGGTGTGTCTCCGTGATCGAATCCGAAATGAGGAGTTCCGTAGTCGAACTAAAGCCACCGACATAGTCCACCGGATTAGCAAGCTGAAGTGGCAATGGGTAGGCCATATTGCTCGCAGAGCAGATGGCCGATGGGTTCGAAAAGTACTAGAGTGGAGACCACGGACTAGCAAGCGCAGCGTAGGACGACAGACGACCTTAGAAGGTCGCCGGAAGACGCTCGATGCAGGTCGCTTCCAACCGGTATATTATGTGGAGATCTAAAGGGGATGCCTATGTTCAGCAGTGGACGTCCTACGGCTGAGATGATGAAGATGATGATGAATATTTCTACATATTATTCAGAAAATATATGTGCAATAATTATTTCTTTTCCGATAATCACTACTAAGCTTAGTGATAGATTATTAATTAGACTGCGAGAGTGTTAGTACGACGTCTAAATCCCAGCTGAACATGAAAGGCTGATGATGATGTTGTTTTCGTCCAGACTGGATGCCGGAAGAGTGCTGGGACAACATCACAGAGCTGGACAAGCTGCCCGGCTTCCACGGCCTGGTGGATGTCTTCGAGACCATGAGCAAGGAGTGGAAGGAGTGGTACCTGCATCCTGAGCCCGAGACGCAGCCCCTCATCGGTGAGACTAGACTAGCGCACAGGGTTTACAAAACCCATTTTTAACTGATCCTGAAGATTAAGGGCTACACCACATCTGGCAGCACGGAATCGCCTTTTTCCGTCGCCCTTTCTCTTTCTGTCGCTTAGAACTGCCATTTGCTAGACCGAGACAGAATGCATAATGCGATAGCACGCTGCGGAATGCGCGAGGCGGCCGGCTGCTGTCGCATTGTCTCGGTCTAGCAAATGGCAGTTCTAAGCGACAGAAAGAGAAAGGGCAACGGAAAAAGGCGATTCCGTGCTGCCAGATATGGTTCAACCCTAAAGCAGCTTCCCCATGACGCGATACGACGCAATTCGACCGATTCCAACTACAAGTGAAAATCATCCTTACCACTACGACATATGACATAAAACGTGCGGTTATCTACGAGTAGATGAAAAATAAAACACGCTCCCCACGACGACGTAAGTCATTCGAATTGCATCATTATATCGTAGTAGCAAGGACGATTTTAATTTTTAGTTAGTAGAAATAGGAAATCGCACGAGTCGCGTCTTGAGTAAGCTCCTTAAGTAGAATGACGTCATCTAATCGCTGGGTGCGAAGTATTAGGTGGGGTATCAGAATTGATTGCAGCGCTCATGGTGGCGAAAAGGAGGAATAATGGTAGCTCTGTCTCAGAGTACAATTATTCAGCTCTGTCATCTGTCAATTTCGAATCAATCTGTTAGACATACCTATCTATAAGTATTTTTTATAGTCGAGTTATTCCGCCAAAAATAGGTCACAGCAATTGTTGTGTTGTAAACTGCAA
Organism: Agrotis clavis; assembly: GCA_954870645.1. NCBI lineage: Eukaryota > Metazoa > Arthropoda > Insecta > Lepidoptera > Noctuidae > Agrotis > Agrotis clavis. The sequence continues at coordinate 26,027,734 of OX940922.1, forward strand.
GAATATTAACAGAAACAGTAGAATAATAAAAAAAAATGCGAACTTAGTGAGTGGCGACCTGTATATGATTATAACCCTTAGGGTCCGTTCACACAGACCAGCTCGGAGAGGAAAGCAGATTCTTATCACGTTGAAAACTGAGTTTTTAATATTTGTAGTAAGGTTTATTTTTGCATGTGCACTGCTTTTGTCATTAAGAATGCTTGAACCCGCTTGGTGTGAAATAATAAGAGGAGCTGACCGGCTCCGATCGCGTACTTTTTCTCGCTCGTGCAGCCGTTTGGCTCCGATTGCATGCTCTTTAACGCTCGCGCAGCCAAACGGTTCCGATTGCGTGCTCTTATTCGCTCGCGCAGCCGATCGGCTCCGATTGCGTGCTCTTTCTCGCTCGCGCATCCGATCGGTTCCAATTGCGTCCGCGCTTCTCCACGCCGACCGCCATTTTGATAGCACAAATAGTGTATCCATCCGGCTCCGAGCGCATCCGACCGGCTCCGAGCGCATCCGACCGGCTCCGAGCGCACCTGCCGGGCTGCGAGCGTATCCGACCGGCTGCGAGCGCATCCGACCGGCTCCGATCGCATCCGCTTTCAGGTCGCTTCCAGCCGGTCTATGTGAAATAGTTGGCGGCTCCGCTCCGACCAACTCCAAGCGCATACGATCCGGTCTGTGTGAAAAAAAAAATGCGCGCCGATGCTCTCTGAGCCGGTCTGTGTGAACGGACCCTTATGTGTTGACAGACATTAGTCTGTTGTTATTAACCGTCTGTCTAGCTAGGGCATGTATGACAGACATTGGTCGGTTGTTATTAACCGTATAGCTAGGGCATGTATGACAGACATTGGTCGGTTGTTATTAACCGTATAGCTAGGACATGTATGACAAACATAGGTCGGTTGTTATTAACCGTATAGGGGCATGTATGACAGACATTGATCGGTTGTTATTAACCGTATAGCTAGGGCATGTATGACAGACATTGGTCGGTTGTTATTAACCATCTAGCTAGGGCATGTATGGCAGACATTGGTCGGTTGTTATTAACCGTCTAGCTAGGGCATGTATGACAGACATTGGTCAGTTGTTATTAACCGTATAGCTAGGGCATGTATGACAGACATTGGTCGGTTGTTATTAAACATCTAGCGAGGGCATGTATGACAGACATTGGTCGGTTGTTATTAACCGTCTAGCTAGGGCATGTATGACAGACATTGGTAGGCTGTTATTAACCGTATAGCTAGGGCATGTATGACAGACATTGGTCGGTTGTTATTAACCGTCTAGCTAGGGCATGTATGGTCATCAGTCCATAGAAAATGCGCGAGGGATGGCGGGCTCTGACGTGGTTGTAGAATTACAGGCATTATGTGATGTGACGCCATGAATATCTCCCCGTTATTTATATTTGATTACATACTTGTTCATCAGGCGATTGGAACGACGTGTGTAACGACTTCCAGAAAATACTGTTCGTACGTTCTCTGCGAGTGGACCGTGTGTCGGCCTGCATCACCACCTTCATCATCAACGTGCTGGGGCCGCGGTACGTGGAGCCGCCCGTGCTGGACATCAGGGTAACCACTGACACTAAGGCCCGCTTGCACGAACCCGAGTTATCTTTTAACTCAGAGTTAGTTGCTAACACAAGGTTAAATTGACAGTTTGTCATACAATATTGTCAATTTAACCTCGTGTTAGCAACTAACTCTAAGTTTAAAAGATAATTCGGGTTCGTGCAAGTGGGCCTAACACTTTCATCATCAACGTGCTGGGGCCGCGGTACGTGGAGCCGCGAGGTACAATGGGGACAGACATATTTAAGACAAACTTAACACAACATTAACGTAGCGCAAGCGCCAACAGGACGTCATTTGCAAGCGGCCATTACCAATTGGTATCCTATTGGCGCTTGCGCTACGTTTGTATTGTGTTAAATTTGCCTTAAGTGTATGTTTTCCCATCATACCCCGCGTTCCCGTCTTATATGTATAATATTCCCTTACTTAACTCTAAAAAAAGAATTAAAAAAAAAGCTGTATGTCTAGACTTGCTCCGTGTGAACGGACGCTAAGCTGATTTAAAAGATAAATATTTTGTGAAGTAACAACCAGATCAGATTCTAGAAGGCTCAATTGAAAACCAGCGTTAGGTTCCCCGTGGCCTGGCTTTTTGCTGAACTGAGCTTATTTGGCACAGCCGTGAGACACACGGTACTTACTTTTGTCTTCTTCCTTTTCCATTGTATTCTCGCAATTTTTCATTGTAATTGTGTGCCTAAAGGCGCTCCCTTACCGGGATCATTCGCGTGTAATCTAAAATTATAGATTCGACTTTGAGCATTACATTACAATACTACCTCCCTGACTGATTCGACTTTGAGCATGACATTACAATACTACCTCCCTGACTGATTCGACTTTGAGCATTACATTACAATACTACCTCCCTGACTGATTCGACTTTGAGCATGTCATTACAATACTACCTCCCTGACTGACAAGCATTCGCGTACATTTACTATAGATTTGGTACAAGGTGCGCATTGTAGTGCTGAATTGTTCTCACTCACCGATGAAATGCTCTAATCTGTACATTATAGGTGAATGCTCGCGATGAGGGAGCGCCTTAAGGCTTGCCAAATAATAGTAGATTAGTAGCCAAGGGCTGTAAGGTATCAATTGCAGCCCGAGATATTTAGGCGCACGAGCGCAGCGAGGGCGCCTATAGTTCGAGGGTGCAATTGATGCTTACACCCGAGCTAACTACTCTGCTTTACATCTCGATTGTGAGGTAAGTAGAAAAAACCGGCATTGCAAGAATAAAACATTTTATTAGTTAATTGCTGCTTCAGCTTCCATTTTCATTGATTCGGGAGTGCAGCTTAATTAAATCTTCATCACTTGCAGTACTCATGTTTTTTCCTAATTATCACGTAATTATAAAAAAGTCCCAAAAACAAACAATATAATTATGTATATTATATATTTAAAGTAAAAGTTTTCTATTCCCGCCTTTTTTCATCTTTTTTTTTTCAAGAACGGGATTTGAGCTTCGCCGTTCGATATTTAAAATTGATGACTATTAAACTCGAAGACAAGGCTGAATAGCGAAGCGACCTCTTTTGTCATTAGGCTGAATGCATGATGTCTATTTAATTGCCAATATGATGGTTAGATGTCCGCAAACTTTTTTTTAAATTACTTACCGCCCTAGGGCTTTTCTAGCTACATTAATACCCTAGAGCGCTAATTGGTTACTTACAAGCCCCATTTGGGGGTAATAAGGACCTACTTACCGAACATGAGAGATGTAATAGTTATTTATGATACTAGTGCGGTAAGTTGGTTTTTACAAACGATTAGACGAATGTAAGCCCGAGCGAAGGCGAGGGCTTACCATAGTCACGAGTTTGTAAATACCAATTTCTGCACGTGTGTCATACAATGTTTTTCAACACATTTGCGAGAAAACAGTACAAAACAAACTTTTTCATTTGACTATTTTTAACAGCAAATGAAAATAACCGTTTTCTGCAATTTGCGCCTCATTCAAAATATCAGGTGAAGTAGATTGCATACTTACCTAATAATATCAGATTCCTCGCTTGAACTCATATTATTATTTTGTATAAATAACAGTGGGAAAGTCGCAATTTTTGAAGTTTCTAATATGAAAATGGCGCTAATTTGCAAATGGCGCCACATGCACGTGGTGAAAAATTGAACTACATCTTTCGTCTCATTTACTCTTTAGTATTAAAGTGAGACAACGTATTGAGCAAAAGCGCTTCCAAGGAGGTTCGATCAGTCAGGTTGTTTATTCTCATAATGTGAAACTCTTTGGTGGTATTCTTTTTTATTTATGGAAATTAAAAAAAAAAACCGTAAAGAAAACGCACGGTGCTACACAACGGGGTGTGCCGTAAAATAGGTACTTAGGTGAGAGAGCTGTGCTGGTCGCTACGTATTGGTCGGATAAAATTTGATTTCATCGACACGCAAAGAAGAAGAAGGTGAGAGTACCTATTTTACCGCACGCTCCGTTGTATGGTGCGTAATTTTTAATTTTCGAACAATGTATACAGGCTTCGTAAATGCATTTTTCGAGCAAATGTGTTGAAAAGTAATTTTGTTTGTTTGTTCTTCCTGCGTCAGGCCGCCTACGAGGAGTCGACGTGGAAGACGTCCCTGCTGTTCGTGCTGTCCCCGGGCGTGGACCCCACGGCGGCCCTGATCCAGCTGTCGCAGGACGTCAAGATGTTCGACAAGTTCGCGTCGCTGTCGCTGGGGCAGGGCCAGGCTCCCGCCGCCGCCAAGTGAGGACTAACACATTATATTCCTAGAGACATAACCCATGGCGCGATGCGACGCAATTCGACGCGATTCGAACGATTCCAATTTCAAGTGAAAATCAACCTTGCTACTACGATATAATGGATGCAATTCGACTAATTTCTGTCGTCGTGGCCAGTGTTAGCGTGATAACCGCACGTTTTATGTCATAAGTATGTCAGTGGTGCGGATGATTTTCACTTATAGTTGAAATCGGATGAATTCCGTCGCATCGCGTCGCCAGTGAGCTCCCATATAGGTACCGGTAATCAATTGCACATCGATAGAGGTAGCTAGTTTTGGGCTTCGTATCGCTGTTGACTATAAGACACTAATTTGTCTTGGTGTCGTTGGTTATTTTTTTGTGCGACAGAGATATACGCTATACAGGTATATTTCAATACGTATTGTATTTGAAAATGAAAACACGTGCTCAGGTTTAAAATCACATGCTCGTTCATGACAGGCGAAGTGTTCATCTTGCATGGCTGCATAGGCTGTGCGTCTTCAAATTAAAATAATTAATTTCAAGTAGGCCAGTTACAGGCATTATTGAATTGTAAAAATACAAATTTTGTAAAAATAGTGACGGCGCTACAGTCCCAGTCACCAGACATAATAACTGAAAGTACTGTAGTTCCCAATTCCGAAGCGTAGATCTCTATGGAGAAGAACGGGCAAGAATCTCCGTGTCCATGGAGATTCTTGCCCGTTCTTCTTTGTTGCATTATTCACGTTGAGATAAATTATGATATATTGCTGATATTATATGAAGGAACTGTTCAAGGGTGAGTTGCCAATAGCACTGAAACGTAAGCTCATGGACATGTGTATTCTCTCCGTCTTAACCTATGGTGCACAAACTTGGTCTTTGACTGACATCCAGAAGTCCAAACTCAAGGTTTGCCAACGAGCAATGGAGCGCAGTATACTTGGTGATAAATTAACGGACCGAGTACGAAACACAATATTGCGCTCCAAAACAAATAAAGCTGATGTGGCTCAGAAGGCTGCCCAACTAAAGTGGGACTAGGCGGGACATGTCTGCCGCATGCCAGACGAACTGTGGGTCAAAATAACGCGGTGCCCTGAGATAGTGAAGCGAGGCCGCGGCAGACCACGCAGGAGATGGCGGGACGAACTAGACAGATTCTGCCCGAATTGGAAGGAGGAGGCACAGTGTCGTGAAGGATGGAAGGAGTGGAGGGAGGCCTTTGCCCAGGAGTGGGACGGAGCAGGCTAGGAAAAAAATATATATGTGAGAACGATGTAGTAAGTTAAAACAACTCAATAAATCAATGCTACGGCTAACCAGCTAAGATATGAACAGTCCTAACTGACAGCGCTCGTTCACGAATATGACACACGCATCAGCACCATTCAGCTCAAACATTTTGAAAAGAAATAATAAAAGCAGCTAATGAGAGCAGTGGTATCGGTCCCGACTTACGAATTGTAGGTAGTGGGTTCGAACTCCGCCAGGCGCATTACTTTGTGTAAATTATTTCATCACCAACTGCTCTCAAAACGGTGAAGGAAAACATCGTGAGGAAACCGGCATGTCCTAGAACCAAAAAAAATCGAAGACATGTGACATCTACCAACCCGCACTGAGCTCGCCTGGTGGATTATGGCCTACTACCTCTCACAGAGAGGAGGCCTGTGTCCCAGCAGTGGGAACATTATAGGCTGATGATGATAATGATGAATAAAAGCAAGACATTTGAATGAGCATGACAATACTCTTAACCACCATGGTCATTCAAGTCAATAAAACACGTAGGTATCTAGTCAGCGAAAGCTCTAACTGTGTGGTACAAAGTGTGTTGAAGGCATACCGTGTATTTGTCCCCTCAGGATGCTATCACACGGCATGAAGGAAGGCGGCTGGGTGTTCCTGGCCAACTGTCACCTGGCGTGCACGTGGCTGGGCCAGCTGCGGGGCCTGGACAACCCCAAGATCCACCCGCGGTTCAGACTGTGGCTGTCGTCCATGCCGGACGACAAGTTCCCGCTCGGGATCCTGCAGCGCAGCATCAAGATGACCACGGAGCCGCCACAGGTACACCACTACTTTTATGATGTCCGTAGACACATAACGTAGCCAGTAGTAGCAAATGCCTATTGAGGTAGAAGGAATATATTTCGTAAACCGATCGTTGAATAAGCCACATCGTGGTTTTTCGTAGGTCTGTACTTACATGTGAAATCGTCGTATTTTTTATGTGACCCAAAAATTTCTCCGGCACTGACATTTGGCATGATGAAAGAAGGTGATACAAATTACAGATACACAATAATCCAACATTTATTGAGCAATTTTCAAATTTTGGTAAAATACCTAACTTCTCGAAAAAAAAAACAAAATATGTTGGATTATTCTGCATCTACGAGTATAATCTGTATCACCTACTTTCGTCATAATTATGTCAACTTTTTGGAAGTCGTCATACAACAAGCATCCTCGTTGATCAGACTATTAATAATGTTTACTTCATTAACATCTGCCTAGCCTTTTCTCAACTTCATTGAGTTTGGGGTCGACTTCCAGTCCCCAATCCGGAAGATCGGCCTGTGCGGCTGTAATTATTTAGCCACGAGCTCCTCATTGAATAAGATTTACTTCAATAGGGTCTAAAAGGCAACCTGGTCCGTCTTTTCGCGAATATAAACGAGGACCGCTTCGACGAGGCGACCCCGAAGTACCGTCGTCTCTTGTACTGCGTTTCGTTCTTCCACTGTTCACTCATCGCTCGCAAGCGCTTCAGACAGCTTGGTTACAACGCTGTCTACAGCTTCAATGACGCCGACTTTGATGTGAGTCGAATTGATGTACAAATTAACGCGAGCGAAACCGCCGCCTAGAGCTAGTAACAAAAAAATCGGCCAAGTGCGTGTCGGGCCACGCACAGTGTAGGGTTCCGTAGTTGCCCATCAAAATACTTATGCGAACTAATTAAACTGATTCGCTGAATTTAATTTTAAAAAGAAGAATTTTCAAAATCGGTCCAGGCGTCTTTGAGAAATCGGGGAAAACACATAAAAAAAAAGATTACGACGAATTGAGAACCTCCTCCTTTTTTTGAAGTTAGTTAAAAATAGTTGACAATAAAAACCTACCTATCCCCAAAACATACCCACCTATTATAGCTGTAAAAATAAAGTTTACAAACTTACATTTGCAGTTGAAGATCATGTTCTGCGATACATTTTGTTTAGGAAAATATGCTATCCAAGTACGTTTTATAAGTTGGTCGACTATTACTCGTAAACTTGTAAAGCCCACTTAGTCATGATAATTTTCCTTCAAACTTCGTTATATATACTACTATTGTGAATTTTTTCACACCCCCAAACATAACCGTTTAGCTGGTAGAGGGGGGGGACACTCGAGTCGAGCAAAAATTAGCACTTTAAAGCTTAATATTTCACAAACGAATCTTTTTATCAAAAAAATGTTAATGGAAACTATCAATATTTTTTAAAGACCTATTTAATGATACCCCACACTAAGGGGTACGCGAGAAATAAAAAAAACATCCCCACTTTACGTGTACAGGAGGTACCCTAAGAAAAAATATTTTACGAGATTTTATTTTACCACTTTTTCGGCACAACAAATCCGTATATTTACACCAAATTACAGTTTTCTAGTACTGGGCGTCTTTGAGCTAAACTGCGGACAGACGGACGGACGGACGGACGGACGGACGGACGGACGGACATGGCGAAACTATAAGGGTTCCTTGTTGACTACGGAACCCTAATAAAAATGATAAACAAACAGTTGCATTAGCGTTAAAAAAAAGTAACCGTCTTCAAAAACCACCAGATAAAAAAGGTAAAATAACCTAAAAATAACTTCTTTTTGAAGTAGGTTACATTTGTTTTTTATTTTTTTTATTTTGCCCTTTTGTGTTTGTTGATTTTGAAAAGATTTTTGTTGATTTTTCAAAAACCGGTGGAACGATTTCGATAAAATTTTCATGGGACCATTTGGAAAGACTTTACAAAAAAAAAAAAAAAAAACAAACATGCGAAGTGTAAACCTTCTTCTTTTTGAAGTCAGTTAAAAAACATGGGTGTCCTTTTTTTTGATGACTAGCGGTAAACATTAATAATAAACAGTTAGAAGAATTGCTCGTTAAACTGACAAGATTCGTAGGTATCAGACAACCTGCTGGCGAATTACCTGGAGGAGTATGAGGAGGTGCCGTGGGACGCGCTGCGCTACCTGTTCGCCATCATCAACTACGGCGGCCACATCACGGACGACTGGGACAAGCGAGTGCTCATCGCGTACATCAACCAGTTCTTCAACGAAGACGCGCTCGAGACACCATTCTACAGGTCGCTACAGTTTTAATATTTTTATAACCCGAAGAAAGGAATCTTAAATGGCTCGTGTTCTCTCGCTCACACACTATTGCCGTCTTTGCTCACTCCAGCGCGTAGCGTAAGGGTCCGTTCACACAGACCGGCTCGGAGAGCATCGGCGCGCATTTTTCTTTTCACACAGACCGGATCGTATGCGCTAGGACTTATTATTTCACACAAAGCGTTCTTAATGACAAAAGCAGTGCACATGCAAAAATAAACCTTACTACAAATATTAAAAACTCAGTTTTCAACGTGATAAGAATCTGCTCTCCTCTCCGAGCCGGTCTGTGTGAACGGACCCTAAAGCAGAAAAAAAATGTCTTGATTTCTTGACGCGCTCAGTAATCTTTTTTTAGAATATTTACTATACTTAGTTTTCTGTTATTTTTCCGTTGTTACCCGTTGATTGTTGTTGTTGAATTTTGTTTTATTGTTAGGTTAAGGGTGCTCCCACATCTATCGACGCGGAATCAGCTTTTTCCGTCGCCCTTTATCTTTCTGTCGCTTAGAACTGCCATTTGCTAGACCGAGACACTAACGCCATTCGCACCGGCTCGGCTCGGACGACGCGACGCGACTTCGGCCGACGGCGGAACGAGTCGTTTGTAGATTAGCTGATCGCATCCGTACGGCTGCGTGCGGTGTCGAACTGCTTCCGAACCGCGCCGAAGACGGTCGAACGCATGCCTTCATCTCCGACGGTAGCTGATCGCATCCGTACGGCTGCGTGCGGCGTCGAACTGCTTCCGAACCGCGCCGAAGACGGTCGAACGCATGCCTTCATCTCCGACGGTAGCTGATCGAATCCGTACGGCTGCGGCGTACGGCGTCGAACTGCTTCCGGCGAACAGCGCCGAAGAAGGCCGAACGCATGCCTTCATCTCCGACGGTAGCTGTTCGCATCCGTACGGCTGCGTACGGCGTCGAACTGCTTCCGAACAGCGCCGAAGATGGCCGAACGCATGTACCTACATCTACGACGGCAGCCGAACGGCGCCGGAGATGGCCGAATACCAAAGATGGTGGCATAGCACAGTGTTTTACGAAGACCATTTTTCGGACATAGCTTTTTTAATGTGAAAATCTGATAGTTTAAGTTATTTAAATGAATTACTTTGTATCCCCATTGTACTAGCATGTCTAGTTTTAGAGATGATTTTTTTTTGAAAATCGACGGTTTTCAATAAGCCATTTAGAAAAAAAAAATTTTTTGAAACTAAATAATTATGATACGCAAAATAATTATGACCTTAGAAAAATCGACGGAGTTTTAAATGCTGCATATTTTAGTACTCAGTAGATTCAGACTTATACGAGGTTTTTAGTCTTTATTTTTTTCTTTGATGTTCCGTCGTATTTGTGAAACTGAAATTATGCCCTTCATTTTCCTTGCGCACCAAAAAAATACCACATCGCACTTGCGTGGAATTAATGTCCGAAAAATGGTCTTCATAAAACACTGTGCACAGGGCTTGTGGGCACAGGCGCGGCGCCGAACAGATGCGAACAGCCGTCGCGACGGCCGTTCGGAGCAATCGACTTCTGATAGCATGCGAAAATCCGTCGCGGCAGCTGATCGGCGGTAAGCCGAGTAGTGTGGTGATACGCACTCGGCTTAAGCCGGTTCCGTGTCGATAAGTTTGGGAGCACCCTAAGTTTGAGATTTTTTTTGTGATCCAGTCTTGTTTTTATTATTTTTAATATGATCACTGTACTACTGTATCTTTTTTTTGTAGGAAATAGAGTTAGATTTCGAGTGCAGAGCAGCGACTTGTCTCGGTCTAAGCTGAACCTAACTAAAAGCTTGTATAACCTGGTTTATTGAAGAAAGGATTCTAAAATGGCGGCTTTTACAGATAGTACAGTCAGCATATAAAATTTCAAATTAAAGTTTTTTTCTAATTAAAAATAATAAAAACAAGCCTGGATCACATTAATTTCTCAAACTAAACCTAACAATAAAACAAAATTAAAACAACAATAATCAACAGGCAACAACGGAAAAATAACAGGAAACTATAGTATAGTAGTTTCTTAAAAAAAAGATCACTGAACGCGTCAAGACATCAAGACTATTTTTTTTCTGCTAACGCTACGCGTGGGAGTGAGTATAGACGGCACTAGTGTGCGAGCGAGAGAACACGATAAGCGCCGCCATTTAAGAATCCTTTCTTCAATGAACCGGGTTATACATATTATGAAATTCGATCCATGCATTATCGAGTACGAGCGAGGTGTATTGAAGGAATATAGTAAGCGATGACAGCGCACGGTGTGGCAGAATTGTGTTACAAAAGGGGTTAGTGAAACTTATCAAACGCTGTTTTGAAGATTAAAAAAAAACACGAAGTCATTATTTAAGTGATCAAAACACTATTTATTGTCTTTCTATATAATTATATACTTTATTTATTTTTTAACAAAAAACATTATGCCCTTGTCATTCACTGTTTTCATATTCCCCTGTGGTTGCGTTTATCATGTTGGCGATGGTGTCGTGCACGTTCCGAATTAGGATCAATGACCTTTATTCCACACTTATCTGGCGGGAACTAATAGTGTCTGACCACAAACTTAGGGTTCTTATTGACATGGTAGTATATTTTCAATTGAAATATTGGTAATACATTTATAAAGTCACGCATTGTCTTAGACTGGCCACGATCCCTGCGTACCACATCCCGCGCGACGGCTCGCTGGAGTCGTACCGCGACTTCCTGGACCTGCTGCCGGCCTACGAGCGCGCCGAGTCCGTCGGTCAGCACGCGTCCGCAGACGTGGCCACGCTCGCGCAGGTACTCACTCTTAGACTATAGTACCACATCAGAGTCTTCGTAATAAATCACAGGTTTGTTCGTTACATACCAAACAACCCTCCTGTATACAGGCTGGCACCTTCAACATAATGTGTTTTCGAAAACACGTTTTTTTCCTACTACTCCGCTATTCTTTTCTGATTAATTTCCAAGGAACCTTGTTACTTTAATGGACTCTCCGAGTCCATGTCGAGCTTCATTACTTCTGCGTATTTCTGATAATATGTAGTTGCTGTTGATTTTGACAATGTTAACAGTGCAAAGTACTATGTTTTTCGTGAAATAAATACTTTATTATTATTATTATTATTATTTTAGCCAATAAAAGTTACAGTTGCAGTAGTTTCTAAATAGTGCAGCAGCAGGACGGGAGCTAAGTTCACCTATCCGTGTCGGGACTCCTTAAGCTCCCTGTGTGCTATGTTCTGCTAGGTAGGGTTTAAGAGAAGAAACGTGGTAGACTTGGGCCCAGTTGACCATTATCAAATCAGAAAAGTTGGAAATAGTTCCAGTTTCCGATCTCCTTGTCAAATCAGTCCCTCCTAACCCGGTCACGCGCCATTAGATTAAGTTTTGTGGTTAGGGACCGACTTATCATTATGAATTTTTAAAGAAAGAAAGAAGAAAAAGTTTTATTTGATCTCAGTTCATGGAGCAAACATAATATTAAAAAGAATGCAGACAATAAAAAGATAAAAAAAGAAATGTTTGAAAAAAGGAAGCGAAATAGTTATTTGTTATGCAAGGCTGCAAAGTTGATTTTTGGCGCGAGTACTTGAATTGAAAACTGAGCGAGCGAAGGATTCTAAGATTGAACCGCGAGAGAAACGAGCGGTTCAAATATAGAATCCTGAGCGATGCGAAGTTTTCAAAGGTACGAGACGCAGAAAAACTTTGCTGCCGAGTGCAACACACAACTTTTCACCTCACACAGCGAGGAAATGAAGTGGGGGCATTGACCTATACAGGGGGCGGCTCGCCTGGCAGTGTAGAAAACAATTGAATACAAGACGTGTTCGAATTTTAAACAACACTTTGTGCTCTAGAGCACAAAGTGTTGTTTAAAATTCGAACACGTCTTGTATTCAATTGTTTTCTACTTTTCTGCACTGGCAGGCGGTCCGCCCCCACTTCATTTCCTCGCTGTGTGAGGTGAAAAGTTGTGTGTTTCACTCGGCAGCAAAGTTTTTCTGCGACTCGTACCTTTGAAAACTTCGCATCGCTCAGGATTCTATATTTGAACCGCTCGTTTCTCTCGCGGTTCAATCTTAGAATCCTTCGCTCGCTCAGTTTTCAATTCAAGTACTCGCGCCAAAAATCAACTTTGCAGCCTTGCATAACAAATAACTATTTCATCCCACCTATTCGAAAAGGACGACTTGGTTCGCCTTTAAGTGCGCCCAAAACTAGTGTTTTCTATAGGGAACTTTTAGCGGGCAGGAATGAGTTTTTAATCCTCTCTATAAGTGCGCCGCAAAGAACTTTGCCGCGCACTTTTTGAATTTGGAACATCTTAGTGCTCGGCACCAAAGAAATCGAACGCAAATAGTGTTTGAATAAAGACTGGCTGGAATGACGGCCCATAGTCACGCCGGGTCGCTGGCTGAATAAAAATTGTAGATTGTATGACAAGGGACAATATAATTATTTATTTATGTACTTTTTTTTTCGGACAGTGGCATGGATGCATTAACTGTAGGTTGTAATTTAATGTTTTTCAAATGTAAATATAAGTTTTTTTGGAACGAAGTTCCTTATCGCGCGTTGTGAAAGGGGGCTGGACGGAAATAGTTATTTGTTATGCAAGGCTGCAAAGTTGATTTTTGGCGCGAGTACTTGAATTGAAAACTGAGCGAGCGAAGGATTCTAAGATTGAACCGCGAGAGAAACGAGCGGTTCAAATATAGAATCCTGAGCGATGCGAAGTTTTCAAAGGTACGAGACGCAGAAAAACTTTGCTGCCGAGTGCAACACACAACTTTTCACCTCACACAGCGAGGAAATGTAGTGGGGGCGGCTCGCCTGCCAGTGTAGAAAAGTAAAAAACAATTGAATACAAGACGTGTTCGAATTTTAAACAACACTTTGTGCTCTAGAGCACAAAATGGAGTTTTGCGCTCAGATTTTGAATGAGAAATAGAATCTTTCCGAGCGGGTGAGGTGAAAAAATTCTTAAAAGTTGTCACGACACTTTTTCCGACTGCGCGACGCAAAAGGAGGGTAATGTGTTTATTACCATGGAATGGAATAAAATGGAGTGGAGTGGAGTGGAGTGGATCGGATCGGATCGGATAGGATCGGATCGGATCGGATAGGATCGGATCGGATCGGATCGGATAGGATCGGATCGGATCGGATCGTATCGGATCGGATCGGATCGGATCGAATCGGATCGAATCGGATCGGATCGGATCGTATCGGATCGGATCGGATCGGATCAGATCGGATCGGATCGGAGTGGAGTGGAGTGGAGTCGCGACGATTATTTTTGTTGAGTGTATACAGTAACTTCGTTCCATCCGGGTGTCCCTTGACACCTCTCAAATTTTAGTTGTTTTATTATTAGATAATTTTAATTTAGTTGTTACTATATGTTTTATTTAATAATAATATTACAATAATAGTCCAGTCATTAAAGCCCAAACCCGAAAATAATTAGTAACTTGCTGAAATTTTAGGGGGTTCTTAAGGAAGGTAAAATAACATACTGGGTGATTTTGCAGCGTTCTGGGGTGTAGGAAAGGGTTGAAAAGGGGTGAAAAGGTGTTTTTTGCTAATAACATTGCCAAAAAAATTAGTAACACGCTGCAAATTTGGAATAAGGTTGTTCTTACGGTTTTGTAACGTGTATTAAATTTGCAGCGTTTTGCAACATACGGAACATTGTTTTTTTTAAAAAACAGTGCAATTAATTAAAAACAGGGGTAAGAAAATTAGTAACACGCTGCAAATTTGGAACTAGGTTGTTCTTACCGGTTTGTAACGTGTATCAAATTTGCAGCGTTTTGCAACATACGGAACATTGTCTATTATTGAAAAAACAATGAAATTATTTAATCACACGGGTGAAAAAAATTTGTAACTCGCTGTAAATTTGTAATTAAGTTGTTTTTACCGTTTCGTAATGTATATCGCACTGTTTTTTTAATAATAAACAATGTTCAATTTGTTGTAAAACGCTGCAAATTTGATATACCTTACGAAACGGTAAAAACAACTTAATTACAAATTTACAGCGAGTTACAATTTTTTTTCACCCGTGTGATTAAATAATTTCATTGTTTTTTTAATAATAGACAATGTTCCGTATGTTGCAAAACGCTGCAAATTTCATACACGTTACAAAACGGTAAGAACAACCTAATTCCAAATTTGCAGCGTGTTACTAATTTTCTTACCCCTGTTTTTAACTAATTGCACTGTTCTGAAAAAAAACAATGTTCCGTATGTTGCAAAACGCTGCAAATTTAATACACGTTACAAAACCGTAAGAACAACCTTATTCCAAATTTGCAGCGTGTTACTAATTTTTTTGGCAATGTTATTAGCAAAAAACCCCTTTTCACCCCTTTTCAACCCTTTCCGTACACCCCAGAACGCTGCAAAATCACCCGGTATCTTATTTTACCTTCCTTATGAACCCCTTAAAATTTCAGCAAGTTACTAATTATTTTCGGGTTTAGGCTTTAATGACTGGACTATAAAATATGAGGCGCTTTTTATTTTCTCATAGTGGGTGATGAAAAGTAGAGTGTATCACTCGGGCGCAAAATATATTTTTGTAAAAATATCATTTTGCTCCCTTGTCATACAATCTACTATTTAGCCACAACAAGTTGACGTGTTTTGTTTTAATGTAAGATTTTCTTTCATTCCGCTCCAATTACTTGAACCATTTACTGTAGCGAGTTTCTGAAGCCAGTAATTGGAACCAGTTACTGTAGCAAGTTGCTGGCGCCAGTAATTGAAACCAGTTACTGTAGCGAGTTGCTGGCGCCAGTAATTGGAACCAGTTACTGTAGCAAGTTGCTGGCGCCAGTAATTGAAACCAGTTACTGTAGCGAGTTGCTGGCGCCAGTAATTGGAACCAGTTACTGTAGCAAGTTGCTGGCGCCAGTAATTGAAACCAGTTACTGTAGCGAGTTGCTGGCGCCAGTAATTGGAACCAGTTACTGTAGCAAGTTGCTGGCACCAGTAATTGGAACCAGATACTGGAGCGAGTTTCTGGAGCCAGTTACTTTATTACGTGCTACTAATACTATCTCGTTGGTGTAGAGGTTGCAAGTGCGACTGCTGAGCTTATGGGACATGTTGTTGGTTTTTTTTGAGTTTGAGTCTGGCAATTTGTGCCCGTTTGAAGGCAATAGGGTCACCCTGGTAGGGATTTAATAACTGGCAAAACGTAGGTGAACTATGAATCTTTTCCCGGGTCATCCCTTCGGGAAATACAGTCATGTCGTTCTGGTGAAATTCTAATAAAAGATTTGTTTCTCAGGATGCATTGATCATGTGTTCGACGCTGTTCGCCCTGGCCAGCACCGGCGGCGGCGGCGCTGGTGGCGGCGAGGATCAGAAGGTCAGTCAGTGGGGGGCGCCGACGGGAGACGGTGCTTATTCTACAATTTTGAGCAGGGGGAACAGTAACGGCTGTTTAAGGGTGCCTTTCCACCAGAGATGTGCTATGCAGCTATGCTGCGAGAATGTAAAAGCTGAGCTACGAAACTATGTGACCATTTCCACTGATGCTAAGCTATGTAGCGGAGCGAGTGAGATGTGCTGTGAAAGTCGCCGTCGCAAAGTAGCTGCGCCAGGAATATTTGCAGCTCGAGTTATGCAATGTATCGATAGCAGGGAAAATAACCCATAGCACGCATCCATAGCATGTATCCATAGCACACATCCATAGCATCCTTCCATATAAAAAGGTCCACTAGTGCTATGCTATGTGCACCAATGAATATTATGAATGGTGGTTATCAAAGGCATCCATAGCAACGTAGCATAGCACATCTCTGGTAGAAAGGCACCTTGCACTTTGATAACATTTAACGTTGGTTGGTAGGTTGACGAGCTAGCCAGCGAGATGCTGAACAAGCTTCCGGGGAAGATCGACGTGGAGACGACGGAGCGTATGATGGGGCCCGAGATTGTGATGCCCATGTGTGTGTCCTTGCTGCAGGAGATCGGCTACTACAATGTGCTCATCACCATCATCACATCCGGACTACACGTATGTCATCACCGTAGCTGTAGGTCCGAATTAGGTAGAATTATTCATGTACTAACTCTGATTTCATACAGCGAAAGAATAAAGTGGATGTGCCCCTAAATCCCGGAATTACTTTTAAAGAGCAGAAAAATCTGGTGTGATTTTTAAAATCTGGTGTAACTTTTAATATCAAAAACTTTCTCCGATATTTTTATTTTAATTATTCATTTTTAATACTGTTGTTCACACTAGATTGTCATTAGAAATGAAGATCTATCAATATTTCAATGCATCTACTAAAATAACATCTAAAACACCGTTTCACCACTAGAACACCGTTTCACCTAAAGGGGGTAAGCAGAGTAGCTTAGTATCGCATAGCGATTAGTGGCGTTGTGATGAACAGCTGGCTCCACAGAACAAAAAGGTGTGTTGAGGACATGAAGGTGGAAGGTTTTCCTTCAGCGATGTCAGTGAGTTATCGGTTCAAGATAAACTTTAGAAAGTATTGTAAGGCCTGGTTCCCATCCAAAACGGAGAGGAGCGGAGATTAGAAGAAATCTGTTTTGAATAGTAACCTTTTGTGGAAATTAATCAAGCGGAGAGGAGAAAAGATATCAGAATTTTCACCCGACTGCGCCAGGAGGGTTATGTTTTTTGTAGAATATTGTGCCTTACTTTTCTTCGCTCTCACAGCTCACATCTCCGCTACACATCTCTTCGTTATGCCGGCTCCAGACTATTGCCGTGCCGGTATTTTATCCCGCGACAAAGGGTTCGCGCCTCGTTCGCGCGATGTTCACGCGTACCCATCCACATTCACGGGCCCGTGAACTTAATAAATTAATTACTATTTTTTATTTTTAATGTAATTCTATATTTTTTAATGAAATCCTGCTAACTATTTGTTCATAGAAAGTCTGAAATGGATTTCATAATAATTAATAAAGACAGTTTTAATCATATTCCTACAAAGTAAATTCAGCAAAGAAAGTTAATGCAGCAGCAGCATCTACGTCTATTTCACGGCAGGTTTCACGAACGACTGAGAGCATCTCGATAGTGTGGAAGGCACGACTTGTGCCGAGAATTCACGGCGAGAATTCGCGGCGCGAATGGGGATGGCAACTCAAAGCTAATCGTAGATGGCGCTGCGATAGTTGGTCCCCACGTCTACCTTGTACAAAAAAACAAACAAGATTATTTGTTATAAAAATTGAGTATAAATACAAAACAAATATGGAAAATTATTCGTCCATGCAAGTACTATATACTAAAAGAAGAATTAAGACGCCGCGGCGCATCTACAAGAGAAAAAAAGTGATTTAATTGAGTGGTTATACATTTGATTTTACCGTAATAAATCCACAATTACTTGTAGTTGAGGTTTCAATTTTTGAGTTTAGGTATGTTTTACCTGTCCTCTCCTTTATCAAGAATATAATGCTGCTTTTGACTTTCTATTTTGATAAAATATCATAATGTTTTAAGTCAGTAATTTTAACCTTTTTTTCTATTTAGATTCGAGAAATATCACAATATATTTAATTTCTTAACACCACAACTATTACAAAACTCGTTCCAGGTGATAATTCTTCAATTTTCGAGCGATGCAATACTGGTACATAACCTCCAAAAGAAAAGTAGATATTATTTTGAAAAGTGTATTCCATCATTTTTACAGCTTATTACACAACATCTAGTCATTTTACATCAATAAATGTTTTTTTTTCTGAAAATTCCTTTGATTTTACAGTTCTTTGGGGACCAAACTGTCATTTTCACTTTGACACTTGCCTTCCCCATTCACGGCAATAGTTTGGAGCCGCCATTTCATATTTTGTCTCCGCCTTGGTGGCAACAACCAGTCAGTTTTGCAGCACATCTTTCATCTCCTCTCCTTTCCGCTTTAGTGGAAACCGGGCCATATGAGCTGAGGATGAGATACATGAAATGATAAATGCTTTTGTTAATTAAAAAAGCTTGATGCTCTATTTAATTTAATAAAGCACAAACATTTACCGCCTAACCACAAAACGTGTTGAACGCTTGTCTAAAAAATAAATATTTAAAAAAACAGAAAACCCGACTGCGTAAAAAAACTAAAAACCGGCCAAGTGCGTGTCGGGCCACGCACAGTGTAGGGTTCCGTAGTTGCCCATCAAAATACTTATGCGAACTAACTAAACTGATTCGCTGAATTTAATTTTAAAATGAAGAATTTTCAAAATCGGTCCAGGAGTCTGAGATATCGGGGAAAATACATGAAAAAAAGATTACAATGAATATAGAACCTCCTTCTTTTTTTGAAGTTAGTTAAAAATAGTTGACGATAAAAACCTACCTATCCCTAAAAAACATACCTATTAAAGCTGTAAAAATAAAGTTGACAAACTTGCATTTGCAGTTGAAGAAGATGTTCTCCGATACATTTTGTTTAAGAAAATATGTTATCCAAGTAAATTTTATAAGTTGGTCGACTGTTACACGTAAAGTTGTAAAGCCTACTTAGTCATGATAATTTTCTTTTAAACTTCGTTATATATACTACTACTGTGAATTTTTTCACACCCCCAAACATAACCGTTTAGCTGGTAGAGGGGGGGGACACTCGAGTCGAGCAAAATTTAGCACTTTAAAGCTTAATATTTCACAAACGAATTTTTTTATCAAAAAATTGTTAATGGAAACTATCAATATTTTTTAAAGACCTATTTAATGATACCCCGCACTAAGGGTTACGCGAGAAAAAAAAAACATCCCCACTTTACGTGTACAGGAGGTACCCTAAAAAAAATATTTTACGAGATTTTATTTTACCACTTTTTCGGCACAACAAATCCGTATATTTACACCAAATTACAGCTCTCTAGTACTGTGCGTCTCTGAGCTAAACTGCGGACAGACGGACGGACGGACGGACGGACGGACATGTCGAAACTATAAGGGTTCCTTGTTGACTACGGAACCCTAAAAAGAAAGAAACAAGCCCAGTAGTTTAGAATTCACTCATTCACACTCACAGTCGGGGCCCATTCAAATTATACCAATCAAATCTTCCCAAGGGGCCCCCCGACTGTGAGTGTGAATGAGTGAATTCTAAACTACTGGGCTTGTTTCTTTCTTTTTAGTTTTTTTACGCAGTCGGGTTTTTTTGTTTTTTTAATATTTATTTTATTTTACTATTTTTAGTTTTTGTTAGCATTTATCAGTCCAAATTAAATTGAAACATATAAGTTATATATATTTTGGTAAACCATTTTTAAAATCCTTTAATTTGATACCCCACTTGATAGAATGTGAGCGTTTTTAAATAAATATTTTTAGTTCGGAACCCTTTGCACACGAGTTCGACTCGCATTGGCCAGTTTTATGTACCCAGTGACACTCTCACGTTTAAGACGAATCTAACGACAAAATCAAAATCAAAGCATTTATTTCATGTAGGCCAGTTACAGGCACTTATGAATTGTCATAGACAAATAAAAATGTAATTAGACATTAAAAAGTTATGGTGCTACAGTCCCAGTCACAAGACATAAAAACTGTGAAAGTACCGTAGGTGCTCATTCCAAGGAGTAGATCTCTATGGAGAAGAATGAGCGAGAAACTCCATGGACACTCTTTTTCAATCGCCAAAATTATTACAGATCTTTTGTTACATCATTCATCATCAGATGGTACATTATGTGAGAACGATGTGGCAAGTTATTAGTGTCCATAGAAAATATAAAAAAGACAATTAAAAAATAAAGTTATCAATAATTAAAATAGACCGTGGCAGCTAAGGGATGACCAGTCCCAACTGACAGCGCCCGTTCACGAACATGACGCATATATCAGCACCATTCAGCTCAACCATTTTGAAGGGAACTAAATGATCCGACACACGCGCCACTATCAGCGAGACATTTGAGTGAGCATGACATACTCTCAACCGCCAGGGTCATTCAAGTCAATAAGAGACGTAGGTACTCAGTGAATGATAGCTCCGAGGTACATAGTACTCACACAATGCTGGCTATGAAACTATATAATACTAGGAAGATTGAGTCTATACAATGCAAATCCAGTTGTACAATCTTCAGCAGCTCCAACAAGAATATTAAAAAAAAACGCCATCAATATTTTATCCTACACTGTCAGGTGGAGCAGGACCAGCATGGAGCCAAGCATTATTATCAGCGATATAATCGCCTAGTTTATAATAAGCCCGCTTACATAGTGTGCGTTTAATACATGATTTAAATTTAGTCTCATTCAATTCAAGAACATTTTGTGGTATTTTATTATAGCACTTTAAACAGTACCCCATGAAAGAATAGTCCACTTTGGCGAGTCTGAAGCCCGGCTGAACTAACTGATCCCTATTTCTAGTGTGATAGTTGTGTCTGTCACCTCTCTTACTAAAAAGATGCAGATTTTTCCTAACGTACATTATATTTTCATAGATGTATTGACAAGGTACTGTCATAATGTTAATTTCCTTAAACAGTTCTCTGAGAGAATCGCGTCTACGGAGATTGTATATGGCCCTGATGGCTCTCTTTTGCAGAATGAAAATAGATTCGATGTCGGCAGCCCGTCCCCACAATAAAATGCCATAAGACATGATACTGTGAAAGTAACTAAAATAGACAATTCTAGCAGTATCTACATCGGTAAATTGACGGATTTTTCGAACAGCGTATGCTGCTGAACTTAGCCGCCCCGCAAGAGTTGTTAAATGGGGACTCCATTGTAGCCGTGCATCAAGCGTAATCCCCAGGAAAACTGTTTTATCGACAAATTCAAGTTTCTCTTGATTCAATACTATATCATAATTTGTGGTTTTAACATTTGGTAAAGCAAATCTTATACATTTGGTCTTTTTTCCGTTTAATACTAAGTTGTTTGCAGTAAACCAATCGTGGACCTGACGTAAAGCATTATTTACGTTATCTACATTTTGGGCCCGTCTATTTATCTTAAAAATTAGGGAAGTGTCATCAGCAAATAACACCATATTATTGTGAGGTTGATTTTTGAATAACCTCAAGTTAAAATCCATCAAGCCGTTTAGGCTGCAGAGCAACACAAAGAAACATACATACATACACTCGAAAAACATAACCCTCCTGGCGCAGTCGGGTAAAAATAGTGTAACTGCAAAACGAACGAATATGTGCATATACCTAATTAGGTATTGAAAAAGACACTATTTCCCCGTTTTTGAACGTCCAAACTAGCATGAGGTCGAAATCTAAGATTCAGCTCCGCTTGTCGAGGTCGTTCGGTGGATGTTTGACTATGGTTTGTTCTACATGCTGGACTCTTTGATTCAGGAGCTGCGACGTGCCATTGAAGGTCTGGTCGTAATGTCAGAGATGCTAGAAGACATGTACCTCTGCATATTTGAGGGCAGGACCCCCGGCGTATGGCTAAGAGGTACGATAAAACTTTATATTAACCTTTATTTTTTCCCACGTTTTTATAAACTCACTTTTCTTGTTTGTTTGTCGTTCCGGTTGGACTTTTGCAACTCAATTTTGAGGCACTTCCTGATAAGGTAGCAGGCTGAAATTTTGTACACTCTCTGAGTTCTGATGACAATACATGACTAGCTAAGAAACGTCATAATAAATCCAATATGGCGGCCTCCCCAAGATGGCGGACAAACTATTTGAAATGCACCCTCATGATATGGGTATCAAATGAAAGGGTTTGCTGTCAGGAATATGAAAAAAATAGTCACGTGTCTTAAATCCAACATGGCGGACATCCAAGATGGTGGATTGGCTATTTGAAATGCACCCCCATGATATGGGTATTTATTTTTTTAATTATTTAATTGGTATTTAAACGAAAGGGTTTGCTGAATGGGATACGAAAAAATAATAAAATAATTGATAGATTTAAAAAATCTAAAAACCCACGTTTTTAAAGGAGATGGCTAAATGAGTGCCCCAGTCGTCAAGCCAACTTCAACCTTATTTGTATAGTACACTATGGCTCTGAATCGTTTGAAAAAATTCACCCATAGAGCTCAAATTTAGTCGATTAAAACGGTACCAAATACTTATTAAAATCAACTGGGCATCACTAAAAAAAAAAAAAAAAAGAATCGCGTCTTTGTCGATGTCAAAATGTCAAGTGGTCAACCACTTGAAATGTTGTTATTTCTTATTTTTTCCATGATAGGACTATAAGTGTACTGAAATTGATAAAGTGTCGTGTTTATGTTAGATTCCAATTAAAATTATAATTGGAAAACGTAAATTATCGAGTAGAAACAGGTTATATCCCTCCTATAGGCCAATTCGGTTGTCAACAATTTATTTCTAATACCATTGAATTTCCGTAGTTTATTTTTTCGATTCATAGTTAGAAATCAGTTGAAGAAGGTTTAGGTAGTATCCTAAAAAACATTTTATAGTGATACCTGTTCATGATAACACGGATGATCGTTTACAAAGTCGTGCATTGAACTGCGCATTGAAAAATTACAGCTCCATGTAAGTATATGAATTTTGAGTTGGAATCTTAAAAGAATAATGTATGTAGGAATTTTCTTATTAGATTACTTATATATTCGTTATATTAGTTATAAAGTTTCGTGTAAATTGATTCAGTAGTTTTATCAAAAATAAATAAGATACGTCAACAGGTCTAGTTACGGCGCAGTTACGGCGAGATCTCTTATCTATAGGATATTTTAACTACAAAGTAGCTATACAAGAGTTGTTTATATTGAAATACAAAGTCTCGTTACTAAGGAACACGAAACTTTTTACCGTTTGAGATAAGAGTCATTGTATCTCGAGTGATAACAATTATTGTGAGCGTCGGCCAGTGTTGACAGTCGCGCAATTGATAAATGACAGCTCCATGTAAGTTGAATTTTGTGTTGGAATCTTATACGAATAATGTATGTTGGAATTTTCTTATTAGATTACTTATATATTCGTTATATTAGTTCTAAAGTTTCGTGTAAATTGATTCAGTAGTTTTGTCAAAAATAAATAAGATACGTCAACGGGTCTAGTTACGGCGAGATCTCTCTTATCTATGTGATATTTATAATACCAAAGTAGTTATACAAGAATTGTTTATGTTGTAATACAAAGACTCTTTATCAACGAATACGAAACTGTTTACAGTTAGCCATTTGAGTCATTATAGCTGGAGCGATAACGGTTAATGTAAGCGGCCGCCACTTGACGCGCGCGATGACGTAAGTGTCAAGGCCGGACGGAGTTTACGATAAGCGAGCGCGGGACTAAAGAGGTTAATCGATTTTTACTAATGTGATTTAAAACGATTTGTTTTCTGAAATTAAGAATTGGCGTTGAAACAGTATTTGGCGGGAATCGATAGATTCAGAGTCGTTTCGTTGCTTTTTATTGTGTTTTCATGCGTTTTGATTCGGAAAATCGGATTGTTTTAAATTGATTCGTCCACTAAACTCAACTTTATTATTTTCGTTAAAAGCTTCGGAATGAGCTTCTTAGTTTATTTAATCTTAGTTCATATTTTGTGCAGAATAATATTAACTGGACAGGTTCCGTCTGAACTGGAAGGAAGACGCCCAACATCGTGAAAGGTAGGAGTGGAAAGAGAATATTGCCCAGCACGCGTAGCATGGCGATTCTATCTCTATTCTACCAAGAAAAGACAAAGTTATTTCATCGTTATTTCTACACAAATCGACTGTTTTTTTGCACAAATATGACACCATTCGTACACTATTGAAGATAAGAACGTTTATTTTCCATATTTTTTACATTACCATGCTTAAAACGCTAAAAATATTTCTACGTTCTGTCATTTTGCCTATTCTTGCGTCGACAAAACCCCTTTCTACGGCGCCATGCTACACCAGCTGGAGTGGGAGAGAAAAAAAAAAAACTGAAGTATGATCGATACTACTTTCTAACGATTTCAATCGATTCTTTTATCGCTTCTGGGACACTTTGAGTCCAATCCCATCTTTAAGAAAAAAACAAACGTCAGACGTCGTTTGAACGCTCTGCGCTCTGCTTATTAATATTGTTCGTTGTGATTCTTTCATTTTGCTTTTCCTTGACTCCCGCTTGTTTATTGGACTTCCTGCTTGCAAACCTACCGACCTCTCGCTTCTCGACTCGGACTTGACTTGTATATAGTGAATCATGCAATGCATAAACTGTGGTATATCCACGCGAAGACTGCGGCGTCATATACACTCGAGAGGAGCTCGTGGCTAAATAATTATAACCGCACAGGCCGATCTTTCAGCCAACATTGTCATCCTTGTTATGAACTGCTGCATTCAGGAGCAACTGGTAAAATTCGTTTATTCGGCTATTTAACGGAGTGCTTAACTTGTGGTTGTTCTGTGAGAACATTGCAAGGCCATCGCCATGTAGTGGAAAGAAACAGTTCAAAGTTGCAGAAATTAACAACATCACAACCAGATTTCCATCATCACGTAATAAAATGGCATTTAAACACAGTCCGTCGCTTCGTATTCTTTCAGACTTTATAAGAATCACAGATTAACGAGTAAATATAGTATTTCCTATTTTTCTTGTTTCATTTCGAAATTGTTAAATGTATCCTTAGCTAATTAGAGGGTTCAACAACGAGTTCAGAAAGGATCAATCAATCACGACACATGTTTTGCAAAATGAAAGCACCCAGCGCGTTTATTTGACTTTACCGATATAACTAACATAATATTATGAATGTGGTTATCATTATTAGATAGATTAGTTCTTCCAAACAGGTTTAGGTATACTGTATTCAACTATGTAAATCAAGTAAACGATATCGTTTGTTTATCATTACAACTACTTACCTACTTATATCGTCTGTGAAAACTGTCTTTATTTTAAGTTTAAGCACGTATCACATTATTTGGTAAGTAGTTTGAAGATGTTTAATTAATCTGAGTGGGTCACAAATGTGGTCATCAATAAATAAATACAATCGCAGATACATAAAAGTAAACGCCTAAGTAAAAGTTTATAGCAATATCAATATTTGTAATTTTTGTAGTACTTTTAATGGTAGGTGTTCACGTTTTTTTTTTATCATGATTATGAAGATATAACAAGTTTTAGAAACTTTTTTTATGTGAAATATTAATATTGAGCTATTCAGCGTTATACAGTGCTAGGTCCCATTTCTATAGCCGTCTGAATTTTTGCACATACTTGAACTTTCCATCTCCTTTCCTAAAAATAAGAAAATAACCCTACGGGGCTGAGAGAGGGGCCACTCAAAACGTGGGGGCGTATCTTTGCAAGTTACACCCACGATCTATACACGTCATGTAAATGTATCCCAAAAATAATCCCTCCAAAAAAAATACGCCCCCACGTTTTGAGTGGCCCCTCTCTCAGCCCCGTAGGGTTATTTTCTTATTTTTAGGAAATTTAAAAACGTGGGTTTTTAGATTTTTTAAATCTATCAATTATTTTTATTTGTTTATTTGCCTCAGACACAAGTATCCATAATTGAGTTAGTAGTAATGCTTATAAAATAATGTTAGTAAGACAGCAATTCAAATTTCACTAAAAGTCACCCACTATAAAATTTAAATTGATCTGTAAATTATATACATAAAAGAACAGGGTTTTTTATTAAGACTCGACTACAGCCGAAACCGGTATACGCAGTTAATTGAATTTTGGACAGCAGTTGCAGTCTACCATGTAGGGTAGCAATAAGACGGGATTTTGCGAAAATCCTCCTGAACTGACTGACTGAAACTGGGCATAAATTATCTCTCAATCGAATAAAGGAGGAAGGCCCGTTTTACAGAACGTCACTCAATACTCAAGTATTACTTAAAACTAGATTCAAGGCATTTGAAGGGTTGAAATCTAGATTTAAATAGAGATCAGTGCTTGAGTTTCGTTCTGTAATATACGGGCCTAAGACATTTATGAAGATTAGACTGGACTGATAAAATGAACAACAGTTTTTGAACTTTAATTATTTTGACATAAATATAATTATGTATTTCTGTTGCAAACATATACAGGGTGACTTTTTTACCACTGTCCAAAATTTTTATAGACATTAGGTATCAATCACTAACCCCATTTTTGAAAAAAAAATCGATACGTCAAATTGTCATATTAAATCATTTTCTCATCCGCTCTGTGTGGTCACTAAGCTAAACGTTAATAATATACACTTGCCGACGCATGAAACGGACAGAGCGTACCCCGCTGACCCCCCGCCCCGCCCCGCTACACTTGAGCGACACATCACAGCGCGGTGTCCAGATTCATCAACTTTTTATAGATAACATTGAGTCGTGATATCTCGATATTTTTGTATTGAGTGATACAAAAAGAAAAAACACGTATTCAATGATTTTCGCCAAAGATTAATATATTAAAATTTGGATGGTGGCCTAAAAATCACCCTGTATAATATATAATACAGCAAAAATTAACAGAAAAAAATATGAGAGCAGCTTTTGCCCGATATTGGTAATACTAGCAGTTGCCAGCGGTTTTACCCACTACAACTCAAAAAATATCCCATGTAACATAAAATCGGAATAACAGCTATGATTTTTATTTATCCAGGTTATGTAAACTATATGCGTATGAAATTTCGTTCAGTAGTTTTTGCGTGACAGAGTAACAAACGTTCCTGTATCCAAACAAACTTTCACGTTTATTATATTAGTAGGATTCACAAAATACTTAGTTAAATATTTCCACAAAAAAAATCTTATGAGCGCGAGTCCCACTCATTTATCTCTTGCTCACTTGCTAGCTGGTGGTGTCACTTAATTGTGCTTTACTGAAGTCAAACAGCGATTCTAGAATTAACTTATGGATACAGTGGCCTCTGTGTCATGCCAGCTCACTCGGTTGCAGGTCGTCCGTCCATGAAGCCGCTGGGCGCGTGGTGCCGCGAGCTGTTCCTGCGCGGCGCGCACCTGCAGGGCTGGGCCAACGCCCCGCGCGCGCCGCCCACGCTGTGCTGGCTGCCGGCCTTCGTGGCGCCCACCGGCTTCCTCACCGCCGTCATGCAGGTACGTGGGAGAGAGATGTGATGCAGGGCAGGGCCAACGTCGCCCACGCTGTGCTGGCTGCCGGCCTTCGTGGCGCCCACCGGCTTCCTCACCGCCGTCATGCAGGTACGTGGGAGAGAGATGTGATGCAGGGCAGGGCCAACGTCGCCCACGCTGTGCTGGCTGCCGGCCTTCGTGGCGCCCACCGGCTTCCTCACCGCCGTCATGCAGGTACGTGGGAGAGAGATGTGATGCAGGGCAGGGCCAACGTCGCCCACGCTGTGCTGGCTGCCGGCCTTCGTGGCGCCCACCGGCTTCCTCACCGCCGTCATGCAGGTACGTGGGAGAGAGATGTGATGCAGGGCAGGGCCAACGTCGCCCACGCTGTGCTGGCTGCCGGCCTTCGTGGCGCCCACCGGCTTCCTCACCGCCGTCATGCAGGTACGTGGGAGAGAGATGTGATGCAGGGCAGGGCCAACGTCGCCCACGCTGTGCTGGCTGCCGGCCTTCGTGGCGCCCACCGGCTTCCTCACCGCCGTCATGCAGGTACGTGGGAGAGAGATGTGATGCAGGGCAGGGCCAACGTCGCCCACGCTGTGCTGGCTGCCGGCCTTCGTGGCGCCCACCGGCTTCCTCACCGCCGTCATGCAGGTACGTGGGAGAGAGATGTGATGCAGGGCAGGGCCAACGTCGCCCACGCTGTGCTGGCTGCCGGCCTTCGTGGCGCCCACCGGCTTCCTCACCGCCGTCATGCAGGTACGTGGGAGAGAGATGTGATGCAGGGCAGGGCCAACGTCGCCCACGCTGTGCTGGCTGCCGGCCTTCGTGGCGCCCACCGGCTTCCTCACCGCCGTCATGCAGGTACGTGGGAGAGAGATGTGATGCAGGGCAGGGCCAACGTCGCCCACGCTGTGCTGGCTGCCGGCCTTCGTGGCGCCCACCGGCTTCCTCACCGCCGTCATGCAGGTACGTGGGAGAGAGATGTGATGCAGGGCAGGGCCAACGTCGCCCACGCTGTGCTGGCTGCCGGCCTTCGTGGCGCCCACCGGCTTCCTCACCGCCGTCATGCAGGTACGTGGGAGAGAGATGTGATGCAGGGCAGGGCCAACGTCGCCCACGCTGTGCTGGCTGCCGGCCTTCGTGGCGCCCACCGGCTTCCTCACCGCCGTCATGCAGGTACGTGGGAGAGAGATGTGATGCAGGGCAGGGCCAACGTCGCCCACGCTGTGCTGGCTGCCGGCCTTCGTGGCGCCCACCGGCTTCCTCACCGCCGTCATGCAGGTACGTGGGAGAGAGATGTGATGCAGGGCAGGGCCAACGTCGCCCACGCTGTGCTGGCTGCCGGCCTTCGTGGCGCCCACCGGCTTCCTCACCGCCGTCATGCAGGTACGTGGGAGAGAGATGTGATGCAGGGCAGGGCCAACGTCGCCCACGCTGTGCTGGCTGCCGGCCTTCGTGGCGCCCACCGGCTTCCTCACCGCCGTCATGCAGGTACGTGGGAGAGAGATGTGATGCAGGGCAGGGCCAACGTCGCCCACGCTGTGCTGGCTGCCGGCCTTCGTGGCGCCCACCGGCTTCCTCACCGCCGTCATGCAGGTACGTGGGAGAGAGATGTGATGCAGGGCAGGGCCAACGTCGCCCACGCTGTGCTGGCTGCCGGCCTTCGTGGCGCCCACCGGCTTCCTCACCGCCGTCATGCAGGTACGTGGGAGAGAGATGTGATGCAGGGCAGGGCCAACGTCGCCCACGCTGTGCTGGCTGCCGGCCTTCGTGGCGCCCACCGGCTTCCTCACCGCCGTCATGCAGGTACGTGGGAGAGAGATGTGATGCAGGGCAGGGCCAACGTTGCCCACGCTGTGCTGGCTACCGGCCTTCGTGGCGCCCACCGGCTTCCTCACCGCCGTCATGCAGGTACGTGGGAGAGAGATGTGATGCAGGGCAGGGCCAACGTCGCCCACGCTGTGCTGGCTGCCGGCCTTCGTGGCGCCCACCGGCTTCCTCACCGCCGTCATGCAGGTACGTGGGAGAGAGATGTGATGCAGGGCAGGGCCAACGTTGCCCACGCTGTGCTGGCTGCCGGCCTTCGTGGCGCCCACCGGCTTCCTCACCGCCGTCATGCAGGTACTTGGGAGAGAGATGTGATGCCTTCGTGGGTAGCAATGAAAGATTGCTCTTCCCAGCGGTAAACGCTTGTTAGGTAGGTACTGTGTGACAGAGACAGTTCCTATCAAGCCTTTTGCGATATTTATAACCGATACCTGTGCACCGGGATTATTAATCTGTCGGTGTTGCAGACGACGGCCCGCGGCGAGGGCTGGCCCATCGACACGCTGTGCTGGGAGTTCACCGTCATGCCGCTGGAGGAGGCCGGCTTCGTGCGCCCGCCGCGCGACGGCGGCGTCTACATCAGGTACACACACGACAGGGCAGGGCTTCGTGCGCCCGCCGCACGACGGCGGCGTCTACATCAGGTACACACACGACAGGGCAGGGCTTCGTGCGCCCGCCGCGCGACGGCGGCGTCTACATCAGGTACACACACGACAGGGCAGGGCTTCGTGCGCCCGCCGCGCGACGGCGGCGTCTACATCAGGTACACACACGACAGGGCAGGGCTTCGTGCGCCCGTCGCACGACGGCGGCGTCTACATCAGGTACACACACGACAGGGCAGGGCTTCGTGCGCCCGCCGCGCGACGGCGGCGTCTACATCAGGTACACACACGACAGGGCAGGGCTTCGTGCGCCCGCCGCACGACGGCGGCGTCTACATCAGGTACACACACGACAGGGCAGGGCTTCGTGCGCCCGCCGCGCGACGGCGGCGTCTACATCAGGTACACACACGACAGGGCAGGGCTTCGTGCGCCCGCCGCGCGACGGCGGCGTCTACATCAGGTACACACACGACAGGGCAGGGCTTCGTGCGCCCGCCGCACGACTGTGGCGTCTACATCAGGTACGGTCAGCCAAGAAAGTGGTGTACCAGTTTTGATTTAGTTTCCCGGTCATCGAAAATTACAACAAGGTTCGTTATAAAAAGATATTACTGAAAGAGACAACATTATCATGACGTAAACCTATGTATTTAGTATTCATACGTCATATGTCACATATAAGTACATGACATTTTAACCTTTAGTATAAATGAAAAGGACATTAGTTTCTACAAAGCAATTGAAATGTTTCCAAACAAAAGTAATAAAAACTATTTAAATAGACAACCGAATACCATTTGAAAAAGAAAACTGACAATTGACATTTTGTCAAATATATGCAAAAAATCGATATATTTTCCGTGTTATTTTTCAATCAACTGCATATAAAATCATCTCAATGCCTGCCAACTTGACCATTGCCGAAAGAGCACAAATAATTGCCCAATTTAATGAGGGAAGCAGTATCAGTGCGATATCCCGGAATTTGAATATATCGAGGCGTTCTGTCCGCTTTTGGATTCGTCGTGAAGGAGAGGAGGGAAGTTTGTTGAATCACAGAAGAAGTGGTCGCCGGCCTGCACTCTCCAATAACGATAGAGAATTCATGAGACGGGAATCTGAAATCAATGGTTTTAAGCCCACTAAACATTTTGCGGAGATGTTCGATGTGAGTGCCCAAACAATAAGGAATCATCTACATTACATGGGGTTGCACCACAGGCATTACGCCAAGAAAATATATTTGACGGATGCTCACAGACTTGCTCGTCTGAACTTCGCCAGAGAGCACTTAGAGTTTGATTGGTCTAATACAGTGTTTTGTGATGAAAAAACGTTTAAATCCAGTCAGCATGGACGTCTTCACCTTTGGCGATATAATTCAACACGGTATAAAGATGATCATGTAATTCCAAATAGAGAATCAGGTCGAATTTCCGTAAATAAAGGGTGTCCCAGAAGTAAAGAGACATTTTTAAAAATCTTACTGGCCGATAATTTTATAAGAAAGAAAAAAAAGTTTAGGTGTCATGGCGTCTATGGTTTAGTTATCTGTCATTTAAAGCGGGAATTTCATTATTGCGGAATATTTTTTCGAAATGAAGCGTCAAGAATATGAAGTATTTGCTAACAGAGTTATTCTATTTTGCGAGTCTCATAATAAAAAGGAGACAGTAAATCACTTTCTTCAAGAAGGTGCTAGGCGAACTAGTATATATAGAATAATAAGACGTTACGAACAAACGGGTAAGACTAGTTTTAAGAAGATTCCGGGAAGAAATAGGACAGTGGCGGTACCTCGTAATATAAATCGGGTTAAATCGATTTTTGACAAGACTCCTTCGACGTCCGTCAGAGTGGCAGCTGATAAATTAAAAATACCTAAGTCGTCTGTTGCCAGAATAAAGAAGAATGATCTAGGTTTGAAAGCATATGTAAAACAATCAGCTCCTAAACACATAAAGGACCAAGAGCAACGTGCAAAACGAGGGTGCCGAAGAGTATACAACAGTCAGCTGAGCAAAGTACTCGTTATTGACGATGAAACTTATGCTCCCGTAGATCCCAACGATGTTCCTGGAAAGCAGTATTTCCATTGTACCAGTCGTAAAGATGTGGCTTACGACCAAAAAGTTGCACCAAAAGCCAAATTTTTCGCAAAATATTTAGTATGGCAAGCTATAGACCAATTTGGCAATGTCTCCGAGCCATACATTTCGTCAGCCTCCATGAACGCAAAAGTGTATCTGAACGAATGCATTATTAAACGGTTGATACCTTTTATAGACAAGCATCATTCCAGGGATAAGGTTATCTTTTGGCCGGACATGGCGACGTGTCACTACGCTACTGATGTTACTCGGTATTTAGAGTGCGAAGGCATCGACTTTGTACGTAAAGAAAAAAACGCTCCGAATGTACCACAAGCTCGCGGTATCGAAATGTTTTGGTCCCTGTGCAAAAGGGAGTACAAGAAACGACCAGAGAAACCTAAATCAATAAAAGCTTTCAAGCAATTATGGACCAAATTGTCCAAAGAGGTGGCTGCAAAATCAGGAACAGCCGTAATGCGGCGGGCCTCAGAAAATTTAAGAAAAATTGCTTATAAAGGTGTTGCCAACGCAAATTTAATATAAACATAATAATTTAATTACTTTTGTTATTACTTTCAACTAAATTAATTACCTTTGATGTTTACTTTATATTAAAAAAAATGAAAATAAATTTGTCTCTTTACTTCTGGGACACCCCATATTTGGGGCTGGATGAGTGCGGATGGTGTAGGAGAATTGTGTTCTCTACCTCCTCGAGCGACGGCTGTAAATTATATCGACGTGCTTCAGAATGCAATGCTACCGACAGTCCGTAATGTTTACCCGGAGAACATCATCATCATCAGCCTATAATGTTCCCACTGCTGGGACACAGGCCTCCTCTTTGTGAGAGGGAGTGGGCCATAATCCACCACGCGGGCCCAGTGCGGGTTGGTGGATGTCACATGTCTTCGAATTTTTGGTTCTAGGACATGCCGGTTTCCTCACGATGTTTTCCTTCACCGTTTTGAGAGCAGTGGTGATGAAATAAATTACACAAAGTAATGCGCCAGGCGGGGTTCGAACCCACGACCTACAACTCGTAAGTCGGGACCGATACCACTGGGCCACCACTGCTCTCCGTTACCCGGAGAACGAAGTGCCACAATTTGATTTTGTTCAAGATAATTGTTCAATTCATAATGCGAGGATCGTAAGAGCCTGGTTTCGTTCACACACTGACGTAAGGGTAATTCAGTGGCCCTCAAGATCGCCGGACCTCAACCCGATAGAAAATCTTTGGGGCCTTATGGTCCAACGATGGTCGCATCAAAATGAAAGAACCAAACAAGCTCTTATTAGTCACTGTAATTATATTTGGGAGGAAATGCGGGGAACCGATATTTGCTCACGGCTTGTTGGTTCAATGAGGTCTCGTCTTTTAGAGGTTATAGAGGCCAACGGCGGTTACACCCGTTTCTAATTTTTAAAAATTTTCAATATCTTCTAAATATTACTATATATGCTATGTTTTTGTTTGTTATAAGTATTTTAAAATTGATTGTAGAAATTTAATAAAAGGATAAATCTATTTTTACCTTGTTTTTTATTGATATTGTAATTACAAGTTTACAGAAATTGTAGGTTTGTGGATTCGCCTTGTGCCTTTACAATTTTATGTAACTTGTTGATTACAATTCTGAATTTGTAGATACAATTTTGTCATCAAAATCTACAGCCCCCCGCCGTTGATTTTACGACGTCATTGGTTCCATCAAGTTCAAACTAAGAACAGCTGTCACGTTACAAACAGTAATAGTCGTTATCAATA
The DNA here is from genome assembly GCA_954870645.1 of Agrotis clavis. Lineage (NCBI taxonomy): Eukaryota > Metazoa > Arthropoda > Insecta > Lepidoptera > Noctuidae > Agrotis > Agrotis clavis. Next base: position 26,061,774 of record OX940922.1, read on the forward strand.
ATCAGATAAAGACAGCAATAGAAGTTGTCAGATCGATCTGCAAGCGAAACTAATCTTTATCACCTATGAATCTGCAAGCGATATTCAACCTTAGGGTGGTACACCACTTTCTTGGCCGACTGTACACACACGACAGGGCAGGGCTTCGTGCGCCCGCCACGCGACGGCGGCATCTACATCAGGTACACACACGACAGGGCAGGGCTTCGTGCGCCCGCCGCGCGACTGTGGCGTCTACATCAGGTACACACACGACAGGGCAGGGCTTCGTGCGCCCGCCGCGCGACTGTGGCGTCTACATCAGGTACACACACGACAGGGCAGGGCTTCGTGCGCCCGCCGCGCGACTGTGGCGTCTACATCAGGTACACACACGACAGGGCAGGGCTTCGTGCGCCCGCCGCGCAAGCTAATAAAGTCAAAAGGGTGAGTATTCAGCATTTAGGGGGTGGGTGACGAAACCGTGGGTATAATCTGGTTCTAAATGATTTGGTGTGTTGTAGAGGCCAGTATCTGGAGGGAGCGTCGTGGTTCCGCAAGGACGGCTGTCTGCAGGAGCCGCTGCCCATGCAGCTGGTGTTCCCCATGTCGCCCATACACTTCAAGCCTGTGCGCATCACCGGCAAACGCATGCGAAGTAAGTCATCTCGTGTCATTGAAACTTAGCGTGACCCCGGAACGTCAAGGGCAATTAAATGACGCCGTGGATTTTAGTCAGTACGAGTCTGACAGTCCCACCCGCTCTACCCTGGGTTAGGACTCATTTGAAGATTTCACCACGCCAAAAAAAAAGACCATTGAAAATTGCACCGAAATCTCCGACGTAGGTATGCCAATTGGGAAGTTTCACGACAAGCTCGGCTCAGATGGCGATGCCACCGCGCGATGTCATTTACTGTATGATTAAGGGAACTTACCCATGGCGCGATGCGACGCGATTCGACCTATTCCAACTACAAGTGAAAAACAATCTTACCACTACGACATATACAATGTGCTGATCTGCAACCTAGTCAAATTCAAGGACGTGATTATACTCATGATTCTCGACCCAAATCAACAATAAAATAGGTAGGTATTTTTTTATTTTATTTTTACTTTTTACTAAAATCCGTAAGTGTGAACTAGTTTCTTCAAGAGTAGTAGATTCAATTCACGCACACCAGCTGCTCATCGCTGTGTGCGTACGCGCGGACTGCGTGGTCGGGTGATTCTCTTTCATTTGTATTGAATTAAGGGTTTAATTCTGAAATACTGTAAAATTTCAACAACAAAAAAAAGCAGCCATTATTAGTTTTGCCCGGTACTGTACTTTCAATTGATTATTTATGACTTTTGTGACAACCACCTGAAGTTTGACGAAAATGCAAAAAAAACTGCGTGGTATGTGAAATAAAATGCGCGGTTAGATGAAAAACGTTGACGATGGTCGAGCTGTAATCGCGTCGCGCCATGGGTAAAGTCTTTGAGGCTCCCCATTAGACAGTCAATCATTTTCATCAATCATGACTGATGGTTGAATGATGGAATTTTTATCGCCTACAATTTTTGTCATGCAAACGTCAATCATCGCATTAGACGATAGGTTTTCTGTCAGTCAAAATCACTGCCATGGTTTTGCCATGGCAAAACCTACAGTCTAATGGGCGCTGATTATAAAAAAGTTGTGTTCCGACAGACCGGTACGTGTGCCCGTGCTACTACTACCCGCTGCGCATGGGCGCGTTCGTGGTGGCGGTCGACTTGCCGTCCGGTAAGGAGAGCTCCGAGTTCTGGGTCAAGCGCGGCACCGCTATGCTTTGCACGCTCGCTGCTTAGACAACTGCCTCTTCCTAATTATACGTTTTAATTGCATTCGTTCTGTTTTATTTTGAATTTCCTACCTTTTTATGCTCACGGCTCAAATACATAGCTGCTAGACAAGCCATTGTATTTACGCCGAATGAGGTTTACGGCACTTGCAGCAGCACAACGCACCAGCACAGCACGCTTTACCGGGAAGATGGGATGGCGCAAGGGTGTCGACACATGTTGCATCCCACACCAAAGGTCTACCCAGCTTCCATGGCATTATAGTTATCCCATCTGGTCACTTCCCATCGTCGCGTGCCAAGCCATGGGGTTCTAAAACGGCTGGCACCCCGGCAAAGAGCATGACGGACAACAAACTAACCGACCAGGGGGGGTATTACAACGTCTTAAAACCAGGCATGTTTCAGTGAGTGAACGAGATGGTGCTAGACGACTTGTATAGCTCTGTATCTTTCCCACAGCCTAACTAATTACGCTTTAAGACGTTATGATAGGCCACCTGCAATCTTGCTGCACGAAAGGCCATGGTGCCCGAGGCAGTCGACTGCAGGCATGTAGGGATTCGGAAAATAGTGTCACTCAGCTTGGTTCCTATGTTGGGTGACGGTAGAACCTGGAGCTATAGACCCGACTCCCACTAGCCCACAGCCGGCAGGCGGGCACGCTCTACAGAATTTGTTGACGTACTAATAAAATTGTACCGTACGGACCTGCAGAGCAGCTCATCCCACTGCCTTTGGAAAGTAGGGTTCTCGGGCCTATCTTAAACCGGTAAGCGTCAGGACCCCTGGACCAAGAGAGATGATAGATGTTTAAAAAATACCAACATTTACTACCTTTTTGTTACTATTTGTTATTTTGGGAAAGTCATTTCCAGGCGTCCGCCGCATCGATCAAGCACGGCACTTCAAAGTCAACCAAGAAAAGACTTAAAATCTTTCTGGTTAAGGTTTCAGTGCTATGGACATAGGACAAGAACGCCGGTAAACTCACACTAGAAATTTTGCGGACGCAGAGTCCACCAAGTCCAAAACCTACCTATCAGCCACGCTCGGTCGTCCAGGGCCACAATGGACGTAAAGGTACCACGAACATTGTGGTCAATTTAATCCAAAATGCGTGGATGGTTCTACAGAGGAGAAAACCGGAGAAACTACATCGCTTGCGACCCGACTCTTCTGTATGTTTTGTGTCGCGTCGTATACATTTTGTATGAAAGGGACGCTGCCGCTGTCGCTGTAGAGATAAATGTCCGCGCCCCGCCTTACGTCTTTTCTGTGTGTCCAGCACCTTATATCTCGGAAACTATACGTTCTCCTTGGGGGCCGTCCATTAATCACTAGATGTTTTTTTTTTTTGTATTTTTAACCCCTCACCTTCTCCCCCTTGGTGAAACATGGTGAGGTTTAATACTACACCCCGACCCCTTGTATTATATTTTGTATTCTAGTACCTACAAAGAATATTATTTATTTCTCAATATTTATAAAATACAGGTAAAGTATCATCTAATGATAAGATAGAATGAATGGTATAATAACGTTTAGAGGTAAGCCGGTTGCAGGTTGTTTTTGACTGACGCCGGGTTTCGGTTGAGTAATAATATATTATATCTCTTGTGTTCCTTCTACCGAGGAAGTACCTACTTAGATAGCAATTAAAATTGCACAGAAACTAATTTTTCAACATATTACTCGAACATGAGGGTCATGCTTAAGGCGGCGCTAGTCGCGAGCTCGAACTCACTGGCAGGCATGGTAAAAAACCATGATATTTCACCTGAAATCGAGCCATATTGTTTATGTGTGCGCGAGCGTCATCCCCCGTGGAGAAAACAGGGGAAAACTTATTCAGTGAGATGCACGATCAATCACAGTAAAAGGCGCGCGTAAAAAAATACGAAAAAGCCTTTGGAAGTTGGGGTTTTATGAAAAAACCACGGCACCAATTAATTTCAAATAAAATTTATTAAATTCTTCGATAAATTTGCTGTGTCGGTACGGACTTCGTTTTGGAAACTTAATGCTTCTTTAGCTTCTAATTTACACCTAAAGTTGTGTTAAAATTAGCAAAAAAACGAATCTTTAGAAGCTCGTAACTTTTTAATAGCTTCATATTTTACAATTCTGCTTTCGTACAGACAAAGTTAATAATGAGACAAAACGATACCATGTTTAATTTTGGATGTACCTTGTCAAATAGTGGAGTAAAACCCCAACGAAGTTTCTATGGAAAAAATGTTGACTTGTTTGACCTTAAGTTGTCAACAGGGAGAAACCCGCATCCATAAATAAGCGTTTCAGAAAAAGTGATCCTAAGAATGTGTAGGTGTTACTTGATGTAAACCATTTTGGCATATTATTTTTTTAGCCAATTGTGATTTGTCCATAAAAATGGATAACATAGACTACATTTTAAGCCGATAAGTTCCGTTTTTTTACCAAAATATGAAAATTGCTTATAACTCTGCGAAAATTCCTCAGCCTCAAATTCTTTTTTTATTTTGTTTATAGGTATGTATTAGTTAGAATAGGGAAGTATAAAAATCCAACAAATCTTCGATTACTGATATCGAAAATTAAAATCGGCATAGCAATTTTTCACTAGAAGTTAGAGCGCGATATTTATGTAAAAAGGACATCATTTTTTTTTGGGCCTTTTCTGAAAGTGCCGACGAAAAAAATTGGTACCTATGGGTAGTACTAGTCATTTGGAGCAATAGTTACTATGGCACAAAAGTTGTAGGATTGCTCTCGGCCAAGTTATACAAGTTCGAAGATTCGTCATTTTCATACATTTTTTAATTTCTGAAAGTGCCGAGAATCACCAAATAATGATAAGTATTGCTAGAACTAGTGACTTCAAGCGATTTAACATAACGCCTGTAATCCCTGAACACCCCTGCCCAACCCGGGCAGAGATGTACCGAATTAAAATGAATAATAATCTGTTTATTTTTTGTGAAAAGTTATAAAAACATTTTAAAATATACAAATCAGCTGGTGGGATCAGCATCTAGAACAGAATCGAAGCTGCCTGTGGTAGGCCTCTTGGCAGAGCAACCTCCTAACAATACGAGTCGTGACCAAAAGTACTGCTTTCTGAATCAATCACGTTTTTCGGGTAATAAAATCGTCAACCGTGCTACGGTACCTATCCTACTGAGATAGTCCCGCAAGCCGGTAGGCGTTTGGCTCCATAAGGGCCACTAAAAGCTTATTTAGACGCGCGTGGAACACTACATGATGTCGTTCTGAGCCTGATCCTTGATAAGGCAACTAGCTCCGCATTACATGCCGTACGCGACAGGATTAAGATTTCGAGAGCGTCCTCTTTCGCGTGTTCTGCCTCTTCATTCACAGTCATTACTGCTGCAGAAGAAGTGGCAGCCTCCTTTCCGGATTGCCAACGTGTGATCTGGAAGCAGATCCCACAGCATCTATGTGTATGAGTCGATCACCCGAATAGCCATGATCCCCTGGTGCGATTAGCTTGTGTGTTCGCTTCCTTATGGAAATGACAGGCACAGGGATCCCGTAGAGGGGCTTTAACCGTACCACTTCCACGTAGAGCCCGATCCGACAGTATCGCATTCCAAAAGCATGAGGCTCTTTTTTTTTAAGCGTGGTAAAATCTTCAAATTGCTCCTCCCACCCCGGGAAGGGCGGGAGGGACTGTCAGACTTGTACTGACTAAAAACACGATGTCCTTCAATAGCCCTTTATGTTCCGGGGTCACGGAAAGGAAATAACCCCGGCAGGCTTTGGCCCTTTGAGAGGGGGCCCCGTCATTTTGCTGACGCTCTTTGAGGCGCTCGTCGACCCGGGCATGGTCCATGGTCGGACAGCGAGTTGCCATTTACTCGCTGTCCGACGATCGTCTGCAAACGTCCGACGCCGTGGGCGTCTCCCACTGCGGTTGGGGCGGAGGGAGGACGCTGTCCTCTCCCTCTCGCGGCCCGCCTCCTCCTTCGCGAACATTACTGCTTCGCAGAAGGAGGCGACCGCTTCCCACTCCGTCTCGCCCCCGCAGCATGGCCTCGACCAATGCCGGGCGCGAGAGGTCTCCGCTTATCGCCTCTGTGAGGACATGGCGGTGCTCTGCCCAAGCGGGGCATTCCTGCACCTTATGCTCCACCGTATCCTGCGGGTGATCTTCGCAGTGGTGACACCCGGGCGTCCCTTCCCTCCCTATCCGACACATGGCAGGTACCTCCCGAAACTTCCGTGTCCGGTGAGGACCTGCGTCATCCGATAGGTCAGGACGCCGTGACGTCTCTCCAGCCACTCCTCAAAGAGGGGTCTTACAGCCGCGATTGCAGCGTCCCGAAGCTATGAGGCTCTTTGAGAAAACAACAAATGTATGAATGAAATGTAGGTACCGGCTTGTCGACAACCTTAGTATCTGGAACGCAAAGGGCAACCGAATGAAGAGGGTGGACTTTTAGCCAGCAGGAGTCTGACAGTCTCTACAGCTCAGCCCAGAGCGAGATAACTGATTTGATGATTTTATTTCCCCCTAAAAAGGGTTGATTCAAAAAGCAGCAGTGCTGATCACGTCTCGTATTGTTAGGAGATTCCTCTCCCAAGACCCCTAACCACAAGCAACCTGGGTTCTGTTCCCGATGCCGGTCCCACCAGCAGATTGGTATATTTTAAAATGTTTTTACTACTTTTCACAAAAAATAAACAGATTATTATTCGTTTTTATTCGGTACTCCTCTGCCCAACCCCTCAGGGATTACAGGCGTTATGTTAAATTGCTTGAGGTCGCTAGTTCTAGCAATACTTATCATTATTTGGTGAGTCTCGGCACTTTCGGAAATTAAAAAATGTATGAGAATTACGAATCTTCGAACTTCTATAACTTGGCCGAGAGCAATCCTACAACTTTTGTGCCATAGTAACTATTGCTCCAAATGACTAGTACTACCCATAGGTACCAATTTTTATCGTTGGCCGGCACTTTCAGAAAAGGCCCAAAAATGTATGGAGCCTGAATGTTCTCCTTTGATTTGGAATTATTCTGAAATCGAAAATTTGTTGGATTTTTATACTTACCTATTCTAATATAAACAAACACAAAAAGAATTTTGGGCTGAGGAATTTTTCACAGAAAGTTATAAGCAATTTTCATATTTTTGTCATCTCGAAAAAAAAAGTTGGATTATTGTGCATGATCTTTAATCTGTATCACCTTCTGTCATCACATGCCAAATTGCAGTGCCGGAGAAATTTTTCGGACCACATAAAATGGGCGTTTTTCCATTAGACGGCACGGTAACGGCGATGGCACGGTAACGGCGACGGCAACGGCGCCGGCGTAGAGCCGGTGCGGGAAAGCAATAATGTATGAACGGCGGCCTGCGCCGGCGCACCATACGTATATACGCCAAAAGCGAACCATACGTTTCCATACATTTTTGCTTCTCCGGCACCGGCACGGCGCCGTCGCCGTTGCCGTGCCGTCTAATGGAAAAACGCCCTATGCCTCGTTGACTAGACTAAAACTTATTCGAAAGAACAGTCCAAGGTATACGAGAACTACCATTTATCCGCACTAGGGGAAGTCAGGGTAAGCAATGCATAAGGATTGTAACAAAAACACTGTGATAATATTCACCATTATAATTTTGAATTAAACTACATATTTATTGCTTAGACGTATTTCCATAACGAGAGTTACTATTTAAATACACATTAGGAACAAGAACATGTAATGGCAACATTGGCGTCCCCTACATAACAGCGTAAGTCCCGAGTAGATTGGAAGAGTGTAACTCCATGAAAACTGGCTTGTTGTTGAGGTTCAGTAAGCAGTACATTAGGTGAGCCGGCTTTCCTGCGACTGCTCTCTGTGTGTCTGTGAAAAATATTTGTTAGGTCAGATCATTTGTGTCTTATAAATGAGGGTACCGTCTCTTTAATCAGATCGATGATGATGGCAGTACTAGTTCTCTAGGCCACATCTGTCATTTGTTATAGATTTAATAAGTGCTGCATTCCTGGAGCTGCATTTCAAAGTAAATAAAAATATTAAGGTCTCTGCGCTCGGTCGATGGCAAACAAAATGCATGGTGTATAAAGTCAGAGATAGTAATGGTAGGCCTTCAAGAGACAATTTGACCTTACTTTTTTACCCGACTACGGCAAAGTCAAAAGGAGGGTTATGATTGATGACCGGTATGTATGTATGTATGTATGTTTGTCTGTTCCCTCATAACTTCTAAACTCCTTATCATTACATGACAAATGAGGTGTCGTTAGAAGCGTCTCAGTTGTGCGCTGGTTATAGGATACGTGTCACTAAATCCAATATGGCGCCCTCTAGGGGATGTAAAGTCGTAACAGTTTTTTTTTTTTTTTGCACTGTGTCGACATGGGTATCAAATTAAAGGGCTTGATGAGCACATTTCAAATAGTATACATTACATAGCTTTTACTAGCTACTTTGCCTGTTTCTAACGGGTATCAAATGAAAAGGCCTATTGAGTAGGTACATTTGAAATTCACTCGCTACTTTGCTTGTATTATTATATCAAATAATAATACAAACCCAAAATAGTGTAAATAAAAAATAAGTTAAAAGTAACTAAAACCAGACTACGAAAAAAACGCGCACTGAAATGTATAAAACAAGAACAATATTCATTTGACCGATATTGTGCTAGCCGTGGTCGTGTGCCACCTGCGGTTGTTCTACACAATCTTTATGGGCTAGGTGGCACACGACCACGGCTAGCACAATATCGGTCAAATGAATATTGTTCTTGTTTCATACTTTCAGTGCGCGTTTTTTTCGTAGTCGGGTTTTAGTTAGGTACTTTTAACTTATTTTTTTTCCTTTTGGATCTATCAAAGGATTTTTTTTATATACATACCTCCCAGTTTGAGATGAAGAAGCCGTCAAGCGTTCCAATTCTATCTTCCCAAGCTTTCAAGATGATATAAAACTGGATGCCTGACTTTAGGTATACATTCAACTCTCGCAGTACAGTATGACGTGGTACTTGTGCTGTTTGTGACTGGCAGGTTACCGTTGCTGCCGTGCTCGTTGGAGTGACTTCTTTCTCGCTGGCTGATGACAGCGACCATGTAACTACTTAATGTTGACTTTCGTATGGAGCAGCCGACAGTCATTGTTTGTATGATGATCCGCATGTTTCTACTGCATTTTAGTTTGCTGTTAGCAAACATAGTGCGCATACATTCCTTACAGCGCTTTTATCTTTGTCGGACTTGTTGGGACTTACGAAGTCATCTTAGTCTCTCCCAATCATGAGTAGGTAGGTACGCTAAGCACAGATGTTAAGAAAATATGTGGTGTCGTAATTATTATAAAACCAAAGCCTTGGTCAGTAGTTATTTTGAAATCGGTAGGTACTCTGTCATTATGAACTGTAGCATAAATGCAGCTAGTTCTGAGATGTCTCAGTTTTTTGAGTTGTCTCGGGTGCCTTAGTTGTTTCCTGCTGTTTTTGAGTTGTCTCGGCTGCCTTAGTTGTTGTCTCTGGTTTTTGAGTTGTCTCGGCTGCCTTTGTTGTTTCCTGCTGTTTTTGAGTTGTCTCGGCTGCCTTTGTTGTTGTGTCTGGTTTTTGAGTTGTCTCGGCTGCCTTAGTTGTTGTCTCTGGCTTTTGAGTTGTCTCGGCTGCCTTAGTTGTTGTCTCTGGTTTTTGAGTTGTCTCGGCTGCCTTAGTTGTTGTCTCTGGTTTTTTTGTTGTCTCGGCTGCCTTAGTTGTTGTCTCTGGTTTTTGAGTTGTCTCGGCTGCCTTAGTTGTTGTCTCTGGTTTTTTTGTTGTCTCGGCTGCCTTAGTTGTTGTCTCTGTTTTTTTTGTTGTCTCGGCTGCCTTAGTTGTTGTCTCTGGTTTTTTTGTTGTAACGGGTTTCTGAGTTGTCTTTTTGTCTGTAAAATAGAATTAGCACTAATATAATCAAACATTGACCAACACAGATGGACATTGGAAAAACCTAGAGAAAATGAATGCGTAGTGTTGTATTAACGTCGTTCCGTCCGAGTCGGGGTGCCCTAAGTTCCGAGCTCCTTAGCTCACTCTTGCAATATCAAAACAAATGTTGACATCGCAATAGTCAAGGTAAGTAACTATTAATTTTTTTGTGTGACAAATTAATAATTCGATTTTAATCATTATAGCTTTACTAAATATTTTACTTATCGAGTGTTATTTCAAAAGTGTTTTATAGAAAATTTTCATTATATCATGAAAAATGAAATTATATTTAGAATATCGTTTGATCTTTATAGTAAAAGAAAGTATATTACATTAAATTAGGTCATATTAATTATGATGATTATTACAGCTTTTGTAATTCCTTAAGTATATGAAAAGCAGCACACCATATGGGGATATGATAATTATGTCCTTAAACGGTAGTCTGCTCTCGACACGTTGTAAATTGTTTATGATTAAAAAAAAATTACAATGAAAAAAGTAGCTACCTACCGGGTTTTAAACCTCCTAATGCCGCTTCAACTGTATTCAGCGCACCTCCTACTACCGCTCCAGCTGTATTCAGGGTACCTTTGGCTGCCGCGTCAACTGTGCCCAGCGTACCTTTGACTAGGGCGTCAGCTGTGCCCAGCGTACCTTTGAGTAGGGCGTCAGCTGTGCCCACCGTACCTTTGACTACCGTGTCAAGCAACTTCAAACCGAATAGAGGCGAGCTCGAGCTCTCCTGGGCGAAGGCTAAAGCCACCTGTAACAATTTAATTGACAGTTAACAAAATACACAATAGGTAGGTACATACCTATATATTTGGCCCAGTCATTTTAGACACTTTAAGCCCAATCTGCGGCAAAAATTCATTTTGAGCTGATTTGTACAGACCTCTATTGCGTTTGCGGTGTTATCACAGAATATATAATAGTACCTAAAGGCACAGAAGGATAACTCCCAAAAAGAAAACAAACAAATGTAAAATCTATGCACGAAAGAATAGAGTCCATTTTTACTTGCACCCGCATCACTCACCAACTTTTATAATAGCCTAAACTTCCCGTGCGCAAGCAAAAATGAACTGAATAGTGACGCGCGAGAGTTCATTTTAGTTTATCTGACGCCAACGACATTAAAAGGTTACTGTCGGTCAAGCTCAATAGGGTTGCGACTCGCGATTTTGGGCACAGTTAGGTAGGAATACGTATTTTATGCATTGTTTAATTACATTATGAATTAACATAAATATATAAAACGCTGTCAGAAATAAAAATTTTAGTTCCGTTTCAACCCGTTCTGGCCAAGCTGTAATGAATTTTTTTTTTCTCTTGATAAGTTAGTTTTGTGGCACAATAATAAATCTAACAAACCTGCGGTCTTTGTTTACATCAAATATCAAAAATTTTAAAACGTTGTCAGAAACAAAAATATTAGTTCCGTTTCAATCCGTTCTGGCCAAGCTGTAGTCATAACTTTAAAGATCGATTGTTATCGTTTACGGCAAAATAGGTAACTAGTACTTATCATTTTCATTTCATTCATTTCATTGTCACAGGCGCCGTGTTGCGTGTCTTTGTAGGTAAGTAGGTAAAAAAGTCGCGAAGAGAATTACGATCGGTGACCTTGAATGCGTAGTGTAGCCATTATCTGAGTTTGAACGTGTCTAAACAATAACGTAAACATCTTCCTACTTTCTACCGATCATAATTCGACCTACCCGTATTCAGCTTAGGTGAGTGAGAGTGATGTCAGGTTTGATAATCGTCTATTTTATTTATCTTGGTCGTCTTGTAGGCCAAATTTGTAACCTACCTAATCATGCTTAACTGATCATGATTACTAGCCGGTACTTAAATGACATTAATAAGCACGCCACAAGCAGGTAGACAATTTTTTGATCATTATTAAATATGTACTACATAGATAAATATTCACTTTTTTTCTTACCTTTCGAAATCACGCGGTAGTGTGTGAAACGTGAGGCTCCTATCACTGTCATTATTTAAACAACCAAAAGTTATGCAGTATTTTTTTTTCCTCATCATATTTTTTTTTTAACTCGTGCGTACTTTCAACCAAACACCAAACTTAAATAATATTTATGTAAGCGCGTGCGTAGGTGCGTAGTGGGCGGCGCGCGGCAACCGACTAAATGTCCACTCCGAAGTGGATCCCGCGAATGCTTGCAGTTTTATACCTACACTGCGGAGTGAGCCAGGCCTGGTGTTATAAAGAAGATGTGAAAAATCGACATTAATATCGTGCCGGCTAAAAAAGTTATCAAGGTCAAAAGGTCACGAAAATCAGTTTTGTGCAATTATCTCGCGACCTGTTGCTCGGAGATTAATACAGGTGATTATAAATTTGTTTGTCGTGAAAGTATCTATACAAAAAATGTCTCTTGCATTTTTCTGTAAAATTAACTGTTTTTGGAGTAGCGCGCTGAGAAAGCGCCTAGAATGCACTCACATAATGGTGTTGATTACCGTACACGAAGGCGTAATAGTTGTATATGAAACTGGTACATAATGAGGGGTACATATAGGTTTTTTAAATTATCACACGAGTGGTATAATACCTAGTTATGTACAGTTTCATACACTACTTTATCTACTCTCATTGAACACGAACATATCAAATAAAAGATAAAGATTGACACAGTAATGATAAATGATTTGGTTATAAACTCTGTCAAGCTAGTGTTAATTTTTCTTTCAATGAAGCGTTCTATTCAAAGCGCGCGTATAGCCACAGATAAAAAATTAAATAGATGTCTATATCTATTTAATCGTATATAACTAATAATTAATAAAATTTTATCTATCTATCTATCTAATATCTTTATACGAGCAATTCTTGTATATTTATTTATATACAGGATGATTTTTTAGTCACCGTCCAAATTTTAATATATTAATCTTTAGCGAAAATCATTGAATACGTGTTTTTTTCTTTTTGTATCAATCAAAACAAAAATATCGAGATATCACGTCTCAATGTTATCTATAAAAAGTTGATGAATCTGGACACCGCGCTGTTAAGTGTCGCTCAGGTGTAGCGGGGTGGGGCGGGGGGTCAGCGGGGTGCGCTCTGCCCGTTTCATGAGTCGGCAAGTGTATATTAACGTTTAGCTTAGTGACCACATAGAGCGGATGAGAAAATGATTTAATATGACAATTTGACGTATCGATTTTTTTTTCAAAAATGGGTTTAGTGATTGATACCTAATGCATAGAAAAATTTTGGACGGTGGTAAAAAAGTCAACCTGTATAATCAGGATCTCGGAAACGGCTCCAAGGATTTTCATGAAAGTTACAGATTAGGGGTTTTTCGGCTCAAGGAATTGATTTATCACCTTGATAAATCGATTCCTTGAGCCGAAAAACCCCAGGTTCGAGAAAAGCTCGGTTCCCAAGATATAGACATTTTAAAAACCTAGCGAAGCTCGGTCAATCAGTTATTATCTATGATCTGTGATCTAATAATATTTTTTTTTCATTATGATACCATAACGAAAAATAAATATTATAACATTATTTTGTTAGAGAAATAGTGTTATACTTAATTTATTAATTTCATTTCGATAAACTATGGTATAAAGTACGTCTTTATAAACTCGTTTTGAGTTTTGTATTTCGAATTTAACGATATGAGAGTAGATAAACTATTTGCTGTAACGGAATTCAAAAAAACAGGAGGTTCTCAGTTTGATCTGTACCCTTAGCACGAGTTTTCAGTATTTGAGACGTAAACTGGAACTTTTACAATTTCAAATTGACAATTTTCAAGGAAAAAATTAGTTCCTTCTTCGCACACTAGAGGCGCTGTTCCATTTTTTCATACAGCTTGGCAAAAAAACAGTAGAAAACCGGTAGTCGCCATTGTGCTCTCGCTACCAGGACTTTGAATGATTTTATTTTATTATTTTTCACTTATTACGTTAGTTTTATGGCACAATAATAAATCTAACAAACCTGCGTTCTTTGTTTAAGTACATCAAATATCAAAGATTTTAAACGTTGTCGACAAACAAAAAGATTAGTTCCGTTTCAATCCGTTCTGGCTAAGCTGTACAAGAAATTCTGTGAATACTGGAAAGTCGCTGTAAATAAAAGAGTGAAAACTCGCGCTAAGGGTAGGTACCACCTACTGTACGTCTGTATGTGTGTATGTACCTAAGTTTTTATGTATGATGTTTGTCCGCGATTATCACGCGTTTGGCTGAATCGATTTTGATGGGATTTTCAGAAAAGTGTTCGTTAAGTATATTCTTTAGAAGGTTTTAGCACTTAATATGGATATCATTCAAAACAATTTTATAATGATCTGTATTAACCTCTGAGCAATAGGTCGCGAGACATTTGCAAAAAACGGATTTTCGTGACATTTTGACCTTGATAACTTTTTTAGCTCGCACGATTTTAATACTTAGGTATCGATTTTTTTTCACATCTTCATTAGAACACCGTAATAGAGGCCTGTGATAAAAATCAGCTCAATAAGAGTTTTTCCGCAGACAAATCTAAAACGACTGGACTATTATACAGAGTGAATTTTTGATTTTATTTCAGAAAATCGCAGCTTAGTGCACAATGAAAGTTATATACTTAGAGGACACTTAGATAACTTCCTTTAGGTTTTGTTTTATCTACAGAGGTTTATAAAGTAGTGTCACATCCTGAAAAAGCATGGAGAAACACGAAATTATCCGTAATAACGTCTCTGTATACCTTTCTACAAAGTTGTTCCATGTTCGTCGTTGGCCAACAGGCGAAAATCTGAACCCTTGGGGAAATTCGGAACAACTACGGTAATAATATGGATTTTGGTTTCCTCCCGTTGGTCACTCACTTTCACTCTGCATAAAACTTGAAACGCTAACCTATACAACATTATTTTTAGTATATGCGAAACCTGAATATAGTTTGTTCAGAATCAGTAACTGATTCGAATCCAATAATTTTTACACCATGTTATACCTATTGATTTTCAAAAATATTTTAATTGAATTTTATTACCAGTTAATTACAATACAATCACCGTACGGTTAGGTACCTATTGCCAAACTATTATCACGAGTGTATAACACAGGAGACGCGGTTTACGCAGTGCCGTATTATCCATAAGGCACTTTAGGCCAGTGCCTAGGGGCCCACTGTGATCAGGGGCCCAGCACTCCCGATTATAAAATAAAAAGAGGATTGTGTGGATTTATGAAACCACGGTAAAAGTGAAACATTTTTTCACATTATAAGGTGAAAGCCCCCATTGTTGACACTATAAGAGTGACGGTGAATGTCTGAATTTATTAATGGGGATGGCAACTGGGGAACTAATGGCGCTAGTATAGCTTGTTCCAAGCATCGTCATTGGTTCAAATCATAAAGGTACTTCAAAATAGTACTACCTCATTGGTCGGATTAGGACTTAGCTATGGTGGCGCCATCTACAATTAGCTTTGACCGGCCTTCCCCATTATATTGAAATTAATCAATTTTTTTTTTGTATTTGACACTTTTATTAATTTATTAATTAACTTGTATAATTGACAAATTGTATAATGACATTAATAAGAAATCAGCAACTCAAGTGTGGGTATTTTTGACAGGGCAAAATGGTATCATGGTCTATTATTGACAAATTGTGTTGTTGTGGTATGAAAAAGGGAGGGCCCGAAACGAGCTGTGCCTAGGGGCCCTGAGATGGTTAATCCGGCCCTGGGTTTACGCGGGTGTACCGCGAAATGAGCATGTTTTTGAACGGACAACCAGGTAATATACAGTCTTATAACTTTGTGATTATTTATGAAACGGTTTTAAAATTTTGTACATAGATTCTTTACACAAAATTTTTGGACAGGTGTATCGGGTTTGGCATAAACAAAAAATAATGTTGTATAATAAAATAAAATAATACGACGATTCCGGACACCGTAGGCGGGCATGCGGGCGGCGAGTAATGGTGTATTCCCGTTCGTCCACTCGACTTCGTCCCACTAGTGGGACGAACGGGAATTTACAAAAATAATATTTAATTTGTTCCCGATCGTCCCACTCCTAATTCAAGAGGGGACGAACGGGAATATGTTCTTCGATTAGTGCCATTCGTCCCACTAAAAAGATTTGTGCAGAAATATGTTTATTCGTTGTTTCGTAGTTTGCTTGTCCTTTACTCCACTTCGTTCTCGACAAGCGCTATATTATTCTTTTCCTTATATCTCATATCTCATATTCAAATTTTTTTTTTTTTACCAATTAAAACCACCAGTCTTATATTATTTGGTGGGACCAATAGAACTACAAAAAAGAATTAATAAATTATTCCCGTTCGTCCACTCAAAAAATTTAGTGGGACGATCGGGAAAATAAATAACGAATTCCCGTTCGTCCCACTAGGGGGACGAAGTCGAGTGGACGAACGGGAATACACGCGAGTAATGGGTGCCTCATCATCATCAGCCTCTAATGTTCCCACTGCTGGGACACAGGCTTCCTCTCTGTGAGAGGGAGTGGGCCTGGGTGCCTCGCCGTCCCGTAATGGATCATGCCCGGGTCGTTGGTAACTTTTCATAGCAACATATAAGCGGAATAGGATCTGTGAATTTTGCACTTTGCAGCTCGATGCTAAAAGAAAATAAGAAACGAGTCACACATTATTAATTTAAAAACAAAATATACTTACGACCAATAATACAGCTGTCTTCATATTGGAAGAGGATTATATGTTACAATCTTCGGTGAAGCACGGCTTGGTAACTCAGCGAAGAGCGACTTGTAAGTATCTTCAGTCAGAGAACTCAGCCTTTTATATAATGATTCCAGTATTAGTTTAGACTTCAGCTTACACCTGCGCAAACAAGGAACTGAAAAAAATAATTTTTATCCGATACTAGGTATTTGTTGTAGACTCAAGTTGATATAGTAGGTACCTATATATTATGGGTGTTCAGAAGGGGAAATGAGACGCGTTGTAGTCTAGTACAATTGTATTCTTCCAGTTCCAAAAGTTATAATTAATATTTAAAAAGAATCTGCTCTCACGAATGGCGACCAACGCTAGCCAACCCCAAAAAAGTACCACCGCCAACCGGAAGTCAAACTTACATTCCCTGTTAATTATTATATAAAATATTCGTAACTCTGCATAAATTGACATACTTATTACAATAATCGTAAGAATATATGTTACAGGTTTTATATATTATGCTTCTACAATTAAATGTGATTTGCAGTAATATTGCTCAATTAATAAATGAATGCTCAGAGAAAAGGACAAGTTATTAATATTTTAAAATGACTACGACATTACAGTCTTTACAAATTATTGATAGATGGCGCTATTAGGAACATTACATCAGTAAATCTTTATGGCTGTTGTTATACTAGTTGCATTCAGTGTCGGTAGATGGCGTTAGCCGTTGGTTCGTGAGGCAATGGAAATTAACTGTTACACTCGGCCATCCTGCTATTGTCGTGGTCCTCCACGGCGTTGGGCTCCAGCTCCTTCAGCAGAAGTAGTGGCACCAGTGTCCATTTTTGGCGGTACCTGGAAACAAACAGCCCACAGTATATTTTGTTAAACATACATAATAAATTATGAAATGTTCTTTCTATAATACACATTGAGTTTTTATTAAATTAGCGTTCAGTTATTCACATAGGTTTATTTGACATTTCACTTAGCACACAGTGAGGCGCACTCAGAACTGTCTGAAGTTTCACAAAGAATAATTGGAAAGACATTCACTTATATAAAATATCAAGTGTAACTGGTTACATAATCACACAGATTTATCTAATGTATCACTTAGTGGAACAGGACAAATATTCACACAGACCTGTCTGGCATATCACACAGTATAGCAGGATAGGTATTCACACAGACCTTTCTGGCATATCACACAGTAGGTATATCAGGATAGGTATTCACACAGATATAACTAATGTATCACACAGTATAGTAGGATAGATATTCACACAGACCTTTCTGGCATATTATCACACAGTATAGCAGGATAGGTATGCACACAGACCTGTCTGCTGTATCACACAGCATAGCAGGACAGATATACACACAGATTATCAGTACAACTGTATAATGAGTACCTACACTAATCTGTATCAAGTCGAAAGTTGTTCTGTGGTTAGGGCAATATATTTAATAGCTCCTTAATGAATCCATCTGATGTGTTGAATATTTAAATTGGAATAATACAACTATTTATAATATAAAGTAGGTGTTTAATTTAAAATTATCAGGGAAAGTTAAAACAATAATATTTGTATAATAAAGTAAGGAATACAGTACAGTTATATTATGATATTATGAATAGTAAGTCACACAACAACTATGTCTAGTGCAACAAATGGTATCATAATTAACTCTCTAATAAATCTATTAAATCATCCCTATCTATTTCATGATCAGAATCTGTAGAGCTGTCTGGTACTGATGACTTATATGGGCGTAGTGAATCACCAGCAACTACTGCACTAAACTTTTTATATCCTTTGACTCCTTGAATGCTATTTATTGTATATCGGTCAATACTATGGTCTATTATAGTGATCTTGTATGGTCCTGTATACACACTCCCTAACTTTTTAGTGACCCCAACTGTATGGTCACGAGATAAACCTCCCTTCCACAAAACCAATTCACCTACATTATATTTCCTACATTTCTTATGCCTCTTATCATACCGACCTTTCATAATTGCCATATTATTATCAATGCGCAACTTTGCATTGCGTCTACGTTCATGTAATTGCTTTTGAGGGTCAATGTCACTACCAACGTTTGCAGAGTAAGCAGGTAATAAGGCATTGTCATGCGAAAACATAAGACTAAAGGGGGAGAATCCTGTAACAGCATGAGGACTGTTATTTATTCCCCAGACAATATCTGAAAGTTTTTCATCCCATGTGCATTCACTTTCCGCGGTAGTGTTTAGGCCATTTACAATGGTTCTGTTTACTCGTTCAACTTGACCATTTGATCGAGGACAAGCAACTGCATTTAATACATGCTTGAACTGTTTTTGTTTAGCAAACTCTTTAAAATACCGACTAGTGAAAGCGACACCTCTATCTGTAACTTTACTATTCTATGAGGATTGCCAAAAGTAGATATTATTTCCTTTAAGTTCTGAATAGTTTCTATAGAACCAGTGCCTTTAACAGCTCGAGCAAACACAAATTTCGTAAAAGAATCTATCATTACAAGTATGTACGAGTAACCACGGCGTGTTTTCAAAAATGGTCCCAAATGATCTATATGTAAAGTATGCATCGGTGTTGCTACTTTCTCAATGGGATGTAACTCGCCCTCTACTTTGCCATAATTTCCCTTAGCATAAGCACAGTGTAAGCAAGCATTTACATATTTCCGTATAAATCGAGTCATACCAGAGAACCAAAACTTTGATTTTATTGTTTTCTCGCACTTTTCGAAACCTATGTGCCCAATTTGGTCGTGGTATTTCTGTAACAATGACCACTTTGACAGTTTAGGTATTACGAATCGATCACCGTGTAAAGTTTTTCGAAACAGACATCCGTTAACAATGGTGTAATTTTTATTTATATCTGGATTATTCGTGCCCGCATTAATCTGTCGAATAATACTTTGAACCGTATCGTCTTGCAACTGTAGCGTGAGGCGCCAGTCAGCTTCATCAATGCGAAGGACAGGAACGCTTTCAACCGGGTTGCGGCTGAGCGCGTCAACGTGTTGCATACGGTGGCCAGGGCGATATTCGATTTCAATATCGAAATCCTGGATCGTTAGCCACCATCGGGCTATACGCGGTATCAAATCTTTTTTAGTCAATGTGGTTCTTAGTGCTGCACAATCTGTAATCACCTTAACTGGGATACCTGTTACGTAAATACGGAAGCGTTTTAGAGATTCAACCACGGCGAGAGTTTCCAGCTCATAACTATGATAGTGCATTTCCTCCCTACTAGTAACGCGACTAAAGTAAGCAACAGGTTTTAAATCACCATCATTTTGATATTGAAGTAGAATACCGCCTAACCCCAAGCTACTAGCATCTGTATGGATTTCCGTTTTAGCGCGCGGGTCATAAATTGCTAAAACAGGTCGTTCAGTCAACTTGGTTTTTAAAAGATTAAAAGAATATTCTTGTTCGGAACCCCACGTCCAGGCTACGTCCTTCTTTGTTAGACTGGTTAAAGGTCGGGCAATTTCAGCGAATCCTCTTACAAATTTACGGAAATACGATGCTAAACCGATGAATTGACGTAGTTCATGGACGTTTCGCGGCTGCCTAAAATTAATAACACTAGTAATCTTTGCTTGCCCCGGGCGTACAGACCCTTCAGTAACCTCATGACCCAAGTAATTTACGCTGGTTTTCAAAAAAGAGCACTTTGTTAAATTTAGTTTTAAATTAGCACGAGAGAGGAGTTTTAAAACATCTTCCAATAGGTCTATACCTTCTTCTATTGTCACAGTGGGCAAAGTGACGTCATCAAGATATGTAGCTATTTTATTATCTAGAGACCCTAATGCCTTACGAATTAACCGTGAGAAAACCGCTGGCGCGTTGGCCAAACCAAACGGCATTTTTAAAAATTCATACTGTCCAGTCGACGTTATGAACGCGGTTCTATGAATTGAATCTTCCGCCATTTTAACTTGATAGTAACTTTGCGCCATATCAAGAACAGTAAAGTACACTTTTCCCGATAGTCGATTGATCTGATCATCAATGTGCGGAAGAGGGAATCGATCCTTTACAGTACGTGCGTTGAGAGCGCGGTAGTCGATACATAACCGATAGTCGCCTCCCTTTTTCTTAACTAGGATTACTGGACTCGCGTACTCGGAGTTTGATTCCCGCACTATTCCCGCGGATAAAAGGTCATTCACCTTTTCTTGCACTATTTCATTTTCTTTGAAGGACAATCGATAGGGCTTACAAAAAACAGGTGTTTCTGAAGTGGTAGAAATATGCATTTCTATTAAATCCGTACAACCAAGTTCACTGCTACATTCAGCAAAACAACTGGGATACTTATTTAATAAATCTAATAATAACTTAGAATGTTTTTCTTCCATTTCACCAATATCTAGGTCAGACAATACGAATGTCTTGTTTGGCTGAACATAATCCTGTGTAATATTAGCGGTACAACTTTGAGTAACGAAAGCTACGTCGGTTTGCGTAAACATTTCCGCGCGCGTAATCAGTCGGCCCGCGGACCATTGTAAACAAGAATCACCTAAGTTAATTATGCGTAATCGTAATGTTGGTGTATTTTTCAAGACTAACTCTGGGATATAGTACGATTCATCACCCATAGAATACAAACGTGGATGGGTAACAAGTATTTCACTTGGCGCCAAATCATATGATGTGTAGACTCGTACCTCGGCACTCGAACCCGGCGGGACTTCGATATTGGTGAACAAGAATAGGGGAATTTTTGTTATAAAGTCCTGGCTAGACAAACGGATGCTTGTTAAGGGGCAGTCGTGTGCACTATTTGCAATTAATTTCACAGATTTACAGGTTATAATTATGTTTAAGTTCGGCTGATTAATAATAGGCTGCCCCACAATTAAATCTATATCGTTGAGGTTGGCATTTGTTATCTCGGCACATGTTTGTAAACTTAAATTATCTATAATAATATCTATGAACGCTGTTCCTAGGGAATTTACAAGTAAACCTCCAAAGCCTCTCATTACAACTTTTGATGGAATTATACATGATCGTGATTTTTCGATAGCTTGCATCGTGATTATATTAACCTTACTACCAGTGTCAATATAGCCGATTGCTTCAAAACCATTAATATATATTTGTTTACGGTATATATCTGAAATTATTTCTGTGGTTACGTGATAAACCTGTCGTACCTGTTGATTTCTTTGCGGTGGCGGCGCCGACATGTCCCGCGAGCTCCCCCCGCTGCCGCCGGCCGCATACCAGCAGGTGTTAGCAGCGTGTCCCGCGCGCTGGCAGACCTGGCAGCGTGTGGCGGGTGCAGCTCGGCAATCCCGAGCTTCGTGCCCCGGTCGCCGACAGTTGTAGCACACCTTCGGAGCAGGGTTCCCTGCCGCAGAGCCCCGTTGCCAAGTCGACTTGACCAGCTTCTGGTCGGAGGATCGTCTGTTTTTTTCAGCCCCATAGTTTTCGAGTGACGAAAGGAACCCGTAGTATAGTTCTTCGGGAGTCTTGTAGCCGCATGCTTTCGCGTTCGCACGCAGTTCAACCGGCAATCCACGGATGAGGCACGACATTGCGTTCTCCCCATCCAGCCCACACTTTTTCATTAAAGAGATTTTATCATGGTAGTAACGGGTCATGGTCTCGTTTCCTTTTTGGCGTGCCAGCATTTCTTCCAAGCGGTCGACGAAATCGGTGGTACGTGGAAACGCCTTTGTCAGCCATTCCTTCCAAGTGCCCCACGTGGCGCTGTAATCCTCCAGGTCGTCGTACCAGTCGCGCGCAGCGCCGCGTAGCCGAGTTTGCATCACGAAGATCCTGTCTCTTTCTTCCCAGTTGTATATGTCGCCCAGTTGATCGATCTTGTGAAGCCACCCAATCACGTTTATATTTTTCTTCGCTGGATCGAATTTAGGGATGATTTCTGTATCCAGGTGTGTTATTCTTGGTCTTTTAATGGCGGGTAACTCATAAGACGAGGACTGTGCAGAAAAAAAAACGGGACTTTTTACCTCTTGGCGGCCCCCATTTTCTTCAGAGTCGACGCTTGGCGACCGCCTTCCTATGACGCGGATATATGGGCCGTGGAATTCTTCCATCCCACTTCTGAACTATTATGGGTGTTCAGAAGGGGAAATGAGACGCGTTGTAGTCTAGTACAATTGTATTCTTCCAGTTCCAAAAGTTATAATTAATATTTAAAAAGAATCTGCTCTCACGAATGGCGACCAACGCTAGCCAACCCCAAAAAAGTACCACCGCCAACCGGAAGTCAAACTTACATTCCCTGTTAATTATTATATAAAATATTCGTAACTCTGCATAAATTGACATACTTATTACAATAATCGTAAGAATATATGTTACAGGTTTTATATATTATGCTTCTACAATTAAATGTGATTTGCAGTAATATTGCTCAATTAATAAATGAATGCTCAGAGAAAAGGACAAGTTATTAATATTTTAAAATGACTACGACATTACAGTCTTTACAAATTATTGATAGATGGCGCTATTAGGAACATTACATCAGTAAATCTTTATGGCTGTTGTTATACTAGTTGCATTCAGTGTCGGTAGATGGCGTTAGCCGTTGGTTCGTGAGGCAATGGAAATTAACTGTTACATATAGTCATACATATTTGGTAACAAACAGTACGCATCCTTTTTTTTTTATCGTGGTAAAAAAAACTAATATCCACGGTGTTCTTCAATAGCCCTTTATGTTCCGGGGTCACGGTAAGGAAATAAGTCCCGCGACCCCGGCAGGCTTTGGCCCTCTGAGAGGGGGCGCCGTCATTTTGCTGACGCTCTTTGACGCGCCGTCGACCCGGGCATGGTCCATGGTCGGACAGCGAGTTGCCCTTTACTCGCTGTCTGCTACGTTGGCCGGAGATCGTCTGCTGACGTCCAACGCCGTGGGCGCCTACCACTGCGGTTGGGGCGGAGGGAGGACGCTGTCCTCTCTCTCAAGCGGCCTGCCTCTTCCTTCACGAGCATTACTGCTTCACAGAAGGAGGCGACCGCTTCCCACTCCGTCTCGCACCGCAGCATGTCCGCAACCAATGCCAGGCGCGAGAGGTCTCCGCCTAACGTCGCCGTAAGGACACGTCGGTGCTCTGCCCAAGCAGGGCAGTCTTGCACCGTATGCTCTACTGTGTCCTCCGGGCGATCTTCGCAGTGGTTACACCCGGGCGTTTCTTCCCTCCCTATCCGATACAGGTACCTCCCAAAACTTCCGTGTCCGGTGAGGACCTGCGTCATCCGATAGGTCAGGACGCCGTGCCGTCTCTCCAGCCACTCCTCAAAAACATTATGCATCCTTAGAAAATTATATTAACCCCACGTCAGTACGCTTTGTCAATTGGTTAAGAACGCTACGACATACTGAAAGAACACAGTTTCTGTCAATTTGACATCGTGATGCCCCCCGCATAAAAACAAAACACTAACGAAACAGCTATGCCTCGTATACCAGGAAGAAAACAACATGAGCTTTTGCCACTTTTCTTTCGAATAAACAAAGTTAGATCCCGGGCTGGCGGCTGGACGAATGGATAATATGATAAATGTATACCTATCAAAATAAAGCAGTGGTGGCCCAGTGGTATCGGTCCCGACTTACGAGTTGTAGGTCGTGGGTTCGAACCCCGCCAGGCGCATTACTTTGTGTAATTTATTTCATCACCACTGCTCTCAAAACGGTGAAGGAAAACATCGTGAGGAAACCGGCATGTCCTAGAACTAAAAATTCGAAGACATGACTGTGACATCCACCAATCCGCACTGGACCCGTGTGGTGGATTATGGCCCACTCTCTCTTACAGAGAGGAGGCCTGTGTCCCAGCAGTGGGAATATTATAGGCGGATGATGATCAAAATAAAATAAGGGCCACTCATTATTATATTACACTTTAAACCGCACATTGTGTCAATCTGCGAATTGGTATATTTGTAATTTACAAAGTGTGCATTATAAAGATTATTCAATTCCCTTCTATAATACTAGTAAATTATCTTGGACATCTTTCAATTGTTAATTTTGTTTCTAGTGGCTAAGGATAGTGGGCAAAAATGTATGGGCGGCACACCCACATCCGCCACAGCTTTTACTACTTTAATTTAGTAGGTATCACATCCATGTTCCTCGGTGCCAATGGACATCAAATTCTGTCCTGGGGTTCTCTATTTATTAATATTTCAATATATAATATATTTTTTTATCTATATATATAAAATTCAAAACTGACTGACTGATCTGACAACGCACAGCCCAAACCGCTGGGCCTAGAAACTTGAAATTTGGCATAAGCCCTCCTTATACCACGTAGGTGAGCACTAAGAACGGATTTTGCGAAATTCGGCCCCTAAGGGGTTGTTTTTGGGGTTGATAGTTTGTATGAAACTTCGCTACTACAGGTGCTAGGAATTCCAAATTTTGCATGGAGTGTCTTTTTAGAACGTAGATGCTCACTATGACGGGATTTTGCGAAATCCAACCCCTGAGGGGTTTGTTTTTGGGGTCGATAGTTTGTATGAAACTTTGTTACTACAAGTGCTAGGCGTCTCAAATCTTGCATGCCGGTTCTTTTCAAGACGTAAATGCTCAACAAGGTAGAAATTTTGTGAAACTCGACCCCGGGGTTGTTTTTGGGGTTGATAGTTTTTAGACTTAAATTTTTACATATGGCTTTTTTTTGGACGTAAATGATACTAAAGACGGGATTTTGTGAAATTTGACACCTAAGGGGTTGTTTTTGGGGTTGATAGTTTGTATGAAATTTTGTTACTACAAGTGCTAGGAGCCTCAAATTTTGCATCGGGTTCTTTTTTAGGACGTAGATGTTCACCATGATGGGATTTTGCGAAATACGACCCCTAAGGGTTTGTTTTAGGGGTTGATAGTTTGTATGAAACTTGGTTATTACAGGTGCTAAGAATTTCATGTTTTGCATGAGGTTTCTTTTTAGGACGGAGATGGTCACCATAACGGGATTTTGCGAAATTCAACCCCTAAGGGGTTTGTTTTTGGGGTTGATAGTTTGTATGAAACTTTTTAGTACAAGTGCTAGGCGTCTCAAATCTTGCATGGTGGTACTTTTTAAGATGTAAATGCTCACCAAGGTGGAAATTTTGAAAAATTCGAACCCTAAGGGGTTGTTTTTGGGGTTGATAGAATTGAGACTCAAATTTATACATAGGGGTTCTTTTTTGGACGTAAGTAATACCTAAGACGGGATTTTATAAAATTCGATCCAAAGAGGTTGTTTTTGGGGTTGACAGTTTGCAACTCTGTTACTATAAGTGCGAGGAGTCTCAAATTTTGCACCGGGTTCCTTTATAAGACTTAGATGCACACTATGGCGGGATTTTGCGAAATTCCACCCCAAAGGGGTTTGTTTTTGTTTTTGATAGTTTGTATGAAACTTTGTTACTACAAGTGCTAGGCGTCTCAAATTTTGCGAGGGGTTGTTTTTAAGACCTAAATGTTCATTAAGACGGTTTTGCGAAATTCGACCCCTGAGGGGCTTTTTCGGGGTTGATAGTTTGGAGACTCAAATTTTGCATAGAGATTCTTTTTTGGACGTAGTTGCAGGTGTTTTGTGAAACTAGACCCCAAGGGTTTGATTTAAGGGTTGATATTTTGTATGAAACTTCGTTTCTACAAATGCTAGGAGTAAGTATTAAATTTTGCAAGGTTGTTCTTTTCTGACGTAAATGCACACCAACGCAAGGCACTATTTTCTGAAATTCTACCCCTAAGGGGATGTTTATGGGGTTGGCAGTTTGTATGAAACTTTGTTACTACAAATGCTAGGAGTTTCAGCATGGGGGTTGTTTTAGGACTTAGGTTCTCACTAAGACGGAATTTTACAAAATTCGTCACCTTAGGGGTTGTCTTTGGTATTTGTAATTAGAGGACTCAACATTGCAGGGGGGGTTCTATTTAGGATACAGGTTCTCACTAAGAGAGGATGATACGAAATTCGACCCCTAAAAGTTTGTATTGGGGTTGATAGGAGTTTTAAATTTTTAGGAACTAGGTGTTACCTAAGACGGAATATTGCGGGTTGATAGAATTTTTGTTGAATATTGATTGAGTTTTTCTAACAGTATCCCTTATAGAGGGTGGCCGGGACTAGAAATTCACAAAGGCAAAGTTCGAAAATCACGCGGACGAAGTCGCGGGCGTAGTGCTAGTTGTAATATAAAACGTCAAACGTAGCTCAACGCTATCGACTTGGGTGTACGTTTCCACTGGAGAACACGAATATGACCCATGACTTTGTGACAGTTCGCTTATCGCAGTGCAGTTTTGCAGTGACACGTGCGTAGCCTCTAGGTGTGCCGTGGGCGCTATACATAGTCGTGGGTCATATTCGTGTACTCCCGTGGAAACGTAGACCCACGTTGTCAAACTTATTACGCGCAGCTAAAATGCGCCGCGTGTCCGAGCACAGCATTGTGGGCCCGCGCCTTGAAACACGATAAGAAGAAGAAGCTACTTTTGAACTTTACGCGAATTATAATGCTAAAGTGCATGTTTAATAATAACATAATAATAGGTACGTATGTACTTACTTGGTGTGATCCAACATTATTTAAGATGAATCTTGCAATCTTGCGGCTGTTGGGTTTTGTTTAAACAGTAGATTGCCAGATTGGATATAGTAAATCGTCGTCTACGTAATACGGATCGATTACAAATCAAACAAACTGTTCCACGGCTTTTTTTTACGTGGCAAAATCATCAAATGAGTCCTCCCACCCCGGGCAGGGCGGGAGGGACTGTCAGACTTGTACTGACTAAAATCCACGGCGTCCTTCGGTAGCCCTTTGTGCGCCGGAGTCGCGGTATACGTATGTCCCGCAACCCCGGCAGGACTGTGGCCGTCTATAGGGGGGGCCCCGTCATTATGCTGACGCTCCTTGAGGCGCGCGTGGAACACAACGCGCCGTCGACCCGGGCATGGTTCATGGTCGGACAGCGAGTTGCTCTTTACTCGCCGCTCGCATGCCCGCGCCTACGGTATATTAAACGAACTATACTATAGCTCCCCTATAATTGACAAGACAATTTCGAATCGACACCATGAAGATTAAAAATATTCAAGAAGATTCTTGGTTCGCCTGCAGTTAACTGTGAGCGGATGGTGCAAATCGTTAAACATTTGCAAAGGAGAAAATTTATTGAACTGTTTTGACTGGGCTTCAGTGCTTCTTATAGATACTGGGTTACAGCTGGGTTATCTTCTATATCTATACTTATAATAAATTTGTAGAAAAGTTGTGTCTGTACAATGGAAATAAACAAAAAAAAAGTAGCAGGGGTTGTTATTTTATCGATGCCGAACCCGAAAATGTAGTTAACTTTTTTTTGTCTGTTTGTCGGTTTGTCTGTTTGTCTGTGTGTTTGTGCACGCTAATCTTCGGAACTACTGGACGGATTTGAATGATTTTTTTTTGTTGTATAGGTATTAAGTCCGGTTAACATATAGGCTATAATTTATCTTGGAAACTTGAACACCTGATGCAGAACCGCAACAGACCTGTTTAACTATAAGAGATACAGAAATGGTGCCATAGCAAAAATAGTTCCACGTGATGAGCATTTTCTGCTGAGAGAATAAATCCTGGACACCTGATGTGGAACACCAAGAGCCCAGCTACACTATGACATATATACAGGAATGACGTCTTAGCAAGAGTTGTTCGCCTGATGAGCACCTTCTGTTGATGTATAAAAATTGAAGATCTGGAACACCTGATGTGGAACTTCAAGAGCCCACCTACACTATAACATATACAGGAATGACGTCTTAGCAAGAGCTGTTCAGCCTGAAGAGCACCTTCTGTTGATGTATAAAAATTGAAGATCTGGAACACCTGATGTGGAACTTCAAGAGCCCAGCTACACTATAACATATACAGGAATGACGTCTTAGCAAGAGTTGTTCAGCCTGATGAGCACCTTCTGTTGATGTATAAAAATTGAAGATCTGGAACACCTGATGTGGAACTCCAAGAGCCCAGCAACACTGTAACATATAAGTGAATGACGGCTTAGCAAGAGTTATTCAGCATGATGAGTACTCTCTGTCAACGTATAAAAATTGAAGATCTGGAACACCTGATGTGGAACTCCAAGTGCCTAGCTACACTATAACAGATACAGTAAAGACGTCTTAGCAAGAGTGTTGAGCCTGATGAGCAACCTCTGTTGTCCAATAAAAATTGAACGTCTGGTACACCTGATGTGGAACTCCAACAGCCCAGCTACTTTATAACATATATAGGAATGACGTCTTAGCAAGAGTTGTTCAGCCTAATGAGTACTCTCTGTTGACGTATGAAAATTGAGATCTGGAACACCTGATGTGGAGCTCCAAGAGCCCAGCTACACTATACTTAATATACATACATAGGAATGACGTCTTAGCAAGATTTGTTTAGTCTGATGGTCATTTCCTGTTGACTGACAAAAATGAAAGATCTGGAACGTCTGGAATCGTCTCGCGCATCCCGTTGTTTTGCCGTCCCCAGGCTCTTAGAATACGACGTTTCAGATCTTCGATTTTGACGACCCCGTCGTCGCTGGCATAAGCAACAGGATCCGCGTACGAAGTCGCGGGCAGAAGCTAGTTTTTTTAATAAAGACAGATCTATCAGAGTCCAGCCGCCATTTTGTGACGCTAAAACAGTCGTCTGTTGTCGTTTCGTGCGCATAGACCACGTTCTTCAAGTGTTTTCGATCTGTTTTTATTTCATTACCCGGCTTTCGTTTAATGGACAGTTTCTGCTTTTCAAACTGACATCGGCGCTAAATCGGACTTCGATTGTGTTTTGTATTGCGTTCTTTTTACTTTTGGTGCATAATAATGCCTAAACGTGGACAAACATTGAAAAGTGGAGCCCGTGAGTTAACCATCAAGCTGCAAGATTACTTTGAGCGGGAGCGGCAAAATTGCGGACCCCTGGTACCTGTCGAACAAGTACAAGAACGCGTCTCTCAGGCGCTTGGAGTTAGCAAACGAACGATAACAAATATTAATAAAGAAAAGTTCGGCTCGACTGGCATGGAAGATAATATTTTACGTACTCTGAAGAAGAAACGTAGAACTAAACCCGTGACAGATATTGACACCTTTGACGCCGATGCAATCAGAAATCATATATATGGTTACTATTCCAGAAATGAATATCTCAACAGGAAGAAGCTTTTGGCATCGTTAAGAGAAGCTGGACTGTTTAGCGGGGGTAAAACTGCTTTTACCAAAATCTTAAAAGATATTGGTTTTTCGTATAAAAAAACAGACAAAAGAAAAATTTTATTAGAACCATACGACATAATTTTAAAACGGATAAGTTTTTTGAGAGAAGCAAAAAAAATTGATAACTGGGATAATGTCGTGTTCATTGACGAGACATGGCTAAACGCCAATCACACGGTTTCCCGTTCTTGGACGGATGATACACAAGCGTCGACGTCAAAAGTACCAATGGGTAAGGGGGCCCGTCTGATAATATGCCACGCAGGTTCTGCAAAATACGGCTTTGTGGAGAACGCGTTACTGGCATTTCAATCAAAAACCACAAATGACTACCACGAGGAAATGAATGCCACTACATTTAAAGAGTGGTTCCAGAACGTGCTTTTGCCCAGCCTACCAGAGCCTTCTGTAATATTCATGGATAATGCCTCCTATCACTCGGTTCAAATACAGAAACCACCTACCCAAGCTAATAAAAAAAACTTTTTTTTAAAAAAAAGGGAACCGACTTCAAAACCAAACACAAAAAAACTATAAAATAACTTTTCTTTCGGAAGTCGGTGGCTGTTTTTTTTTATTTCATTGAGATATGGCCACCGACTTCCGAAAGAACAGTTATTTTATAGTTTTTTTTGTGTTTGGTTTTGGAAAAAAAGTTTTTTTAAAAAAAGTTTTTTATTTTTCCCTTTTTAGTTGAGATATTCCACAAAAAAAGTCTTCATAAAATCGGCTTCTTTGAAAATCTACAATCCTATTAAGCAACAAAAACGGATCTATGCGGGCAACTTCACGAGATATCTGTTATTATTATATACTAAAACCTTCCCCAGAATGCAACAAACACTTTTCTGAAAACTGCATAAAAATCGGTTCAGCCAAACGCGAGATAATCGCGGACAAACATACATACATACATACATACATACATACAGGTCGAACTGAGAACCTACTTTTTTTTTGAAGTCGGTTAAAAAAGAAGAAATGTTGGCTTGGTTACAAGCAAAAGGCATTGACGCAAATATGCAGATGCTAAAAGCAGAGCTAATCTGGGGGCACGGCAGTGCCCCGCCAAGTCTCGAGCAAAAGGGCACGGCCGTACCATCTTTTCTCGAAGCGATTCGCGGCTGTTTCGCCCCCCCTATAACTTCGACGTGGACAAAGCTAGGAGTTTAGGTTTTCGGTGAATAATAGTAGGCATTAGAACAAGCTTAAGTTCGAAATTACATGCCAATTGAATGAATAGTTTAGGAGTTACGGTCGATCAAAGTTACACCATTTTGTCACTCACTCACTCACTGACTCACTGACCGATCATCAAAAATCTAAGGTACTTCTAGCAGACTTAGAAACTTCAAATTTTGCACCAAGATAGGTCATTAGCCACATATAAAGGAAAAATTATAAAAACATTAAAAAATAATATACCTTAAAAAACAATTTTATATTTGCGGTTTGGCAAGAACATTGTGTATGGATTTTGACTGCATTGTTAACTTTGTTCGTTGTTTAAGTTAGTATTCAATTAGATGAATACATACATAGAATAGAAAGGAATAATATAAATGTAATACATAGACTATAATTAATATAAATTAATACATAAAGTTCATAATTCATTAAATTAATAAAGCTAAAACTCCATTGTTTTGCGATAAATATTATATGCGCGCTCGATAGATGGCGTTGTACCTGTCTGAATCGCGCTATGGTTTCGTTACAGAGCGCAGTCAGTAGTACTTTAAAATAATTCAATAATTTTCATTTGATAGCGCCATCTATCTATGAACAACCATTTCGAAACTAAAAAAATATTGTAGCGATATTCGGAGTAGATTTATTATTGTTACTGAAACAGTTATTTAGGAGAATAGTTTATTAATATAACATAGACATAGTTACATATGTAGTTGTTTACGTGTTATTTAGTTTAGTTGTATTTTTAGTTTGTAAGTTAGCAGATATATATTATTTATTTAGTTATTTGTTAGTAACTTTAGTTCTATTTAGTTTGTTAGATAGAGAATGGGTCCTAAGCAAAAAAGTAGCTGAAGTCCAAGAAATTATGAGGACACCTAAAAAAAAACAAAGAAATACACTTACAAAAAATAAATGAGATCCCACCAAAAACATTAAATGTAAAAAATGCCAAGTCTCTCGATGCAGTCTTTCCATCGTAAAAAGTTTTGAGATCTCACAGAAGCCAAGTCCTATTCAAATTATTTTGTAGTTATAAATCAACATTTAGTAATTATATCAATAATTTTCTTTATATTATAACTATAGTGACTTGGCAATGAGCACAAGTAAAAACAAATAAAAATTTGGAGGAGTTGAAAGTTACACACACCGCATGCGTAAACATTCTCTTTTACTTTATATATTCTCTTAACATTCATCATTTACTTTCATAAAGCGATGGCCCGTAAGGTATTCTTAACTCTCCAAATTTTTATTTGTTTTTACTTGTGCTCATTGCCAAGTCACTATAGTTATAATATAAAGAAAATTATTGATATAATTACTAAATGTTGATTTATAACTACAAAATAATTTGAATAGGACTTGGCTTCTGTGAGATCTCAAAACTTTTTACGATGGAAAGACTGCATCGAGAGACTTGGCATTTTTTACATTTAATGTTTTTGGTGGGATTAAATTAGTTAAAGAAAATAAAGCGGCAAATGTGCGATACGAAATCGATGAACTGGCTCTGGAGTACGGTCATCGCGTTCTAAGAATTCCACCGTATCATTGCCAATATAACGCGATCGAGCTAATCTGGGCTCAAATAAAAGGTTACGCCGCCCGCCACAATACTTCCCCGCCATTCAGCACGAAAAAGATGATGACCCTAGAGAAAAAGATGCCTGCGGGGAAGTCACAAGAGATGACTGGGCAAAGGTTGTTGAGAAGACTAAAAACCTGATTTTGGAAAATTTTGACCGAGATATGAGGATTGATTCTGTTATCTATCTTCTCTATATATATATATATATATATATATATAATATAAAAATGGATCGCTAAATGTGTTGCTAAGAGCAAAACTTGAAAACGGCTGGATTCGGATAATTCTTTTTTTGTTGTGTTTGTAACCATCAGGACCAGGTTAATACGGACTAAAATATTCTTTTTTTTTAAACTTTCTGTTATGAAACGCATAATGTATGTTATTCGTCATCTGTTTTTCGTTCCAACTGAAGTATCATAGCGAACGTCTATTTGAAGAGCATTGACAGCAACGTCGATGGTCTGGAGGTTATGCGATTGGATTGATATACTTAGGGTACAGGTTCGAATCTTAGGATGGTGTTTTTATTTGTTTTTTTTTTTATTGCTTTTTTTTTGTTAAATATGCTGAATGAAATTGAAAAAAAAACGGATTTTTCATAAACTACTAATTTTTTGTTTTATTTTTGGGATGTTTAAATTATCAAATGATTTCTCTCACCTTGGGTGAAGCGGAAAGGACTGTCGGATCACCAGACTTGAACAGAAAATACAAGCATGTGATTGTAAGACTACCACAGACCAATAACTTCTGATAGAACGACGTTTGTCGGGTCAGGTTTTTACTGTTTGCTTACTCGCCAGGAAATCAAACAAGAAATTTCGTTTACCATAAAGTTCTCGGACACAGATGTTTCGGGAGGTACCTGTGTCTGATGAGGAAGGAGGAAACGTCTGGGTGTCATCACTGCGAGGATCGCCCGGAGGATATGTGCATACACGACAGGTGGAGCATATACGGTGCAGGACTGCCCCACTTGGGCAGAGCACCGCCGTGTCCTCACGCAGGCGATAGGTGACGTCCTCTCGCGCCCGGCATTGGTCGCGGCCATGCTGCGTGGCGAGACGGAGTGGGAAGCGGGCGCCTCCTTCCACGAAGCAGTCATGCTCGCCAAGGCGGAGGCGGGACGCGCGAGTGAGAGGACAGCGTCCATCCCTCACCCACGCGGTAGTGGTAGACGCCCACGGCGACGGTCGTCGCAGGACGATCTCCGGCCACCGCAGGCGCGGGCATGCGGGCGGCGAGTAATGGGCGACTCGCTGTCTGACCATGAACCATGCCCGACGGCATGAGAGGTCAACGGCGCGTTGTTTTCCACACGCGACTCAAAAAGCGTCAGCATGATGACGGGGCTTCCCTCTAGAGGGCCAAAGCCTGCCGGGGTCGCGGGACTTATCTCATTACCGTGACTCTGGAACGTAAAGGGCTATTGAAGGAAGCCGTGGAATTTAGTCAGTACGAGTCTGACAGTCCCTCCCGCCCTGCCCTGGGTGGGAGGACTCATTTGATAATTTTACCACATTAAAAAAAAGCATAAAGTTCTACAATAAAAATAAAACTTAATTTTGAATAAGTAGAATAAGAAATCTGAAATTGTAATTTTCAGTGTGATTTTTAGTGACTTAAAAGAATTTTAAGTTTTTTTATTAATTTTGTATTTATTATCAACTTTCTTTATAAGGTTCCTCTAGGGTTTGGCTAAATGGCAAAAAACGGAAACCTCATAGATTCGTCATGTTTGTCTGTCTGTCGAAAGTATAAGAGCTATCATGTTGAAACTTGGTAAGTAGGTGTATTATGTGAACCGCATTAGGGTGCCTTTCCACCAGAGATGTTTTATGTAGCTGTCCTGCGAGGATGTAAAAGCTGAGCTACGAAACTTTGTGACTGTTTCCATTGATGCTACGCTATGTAGCTGTGCGAGTAAGATGCGCTGTCACAATGTAGCTGCGCTACGCAGGGCCCTCGCTACCATAATTATGTGCAAAGTGTGCAATGCACACGGGCGCCAAAGCCAAGGGCCCAGAAAAAGTATATCAAAAATAATTTTGAAATAGGAGTTGAGAACTTATAGGATTAGGTTTAAGTACTTACTAAAGACTTCAAATATTTGATCTCACTTTTAGATGAAGTCTTACTTGAAGTCCGGAAACGTTTTACTTTTAGAGCTGACTGCGTTCGCTCTTCTATGAAGAATTACAATGTCCTATTCCAAAAACCTAAAAAATTTCGCGCTCGCTTCGCTCGCGCTTCAAATAAGGTTGACATATCCATTTCTTGAGCTCTCTTTTGATAGCTCATTTTTCAATTACAAATGCTTTTATGTGGTCTACACCATTTAAAATTTTAAGTTTGTGTTCTCTAAGATGGTATGGCACTCTGGGTGTGAACTTTGAGTAGCACTTTATGGTTTATTTTGTGTTTAACTTCCGAGGCGGCAAGCTTTATAGCCCGAGGGCGCTGAATTTTAAAATTCACCACTGACCTACACCTATAAAAAAAGATGATTCAAAATGCTTTAAGGGGCGCCAAATCCTTTTTTGCACACAGGCGCCAAAATCCTTTTTTGCACACAGGCGCCAGTAGTCCTTACAGGGGCCCTGGCGCTACGAAAATGCGCCGCCACGTGGTAGCTGCGCTATGAAGATGCATAATGCGTTACGAAGATGCGTAGCTGCGCTACGAAGATGCGCAGCTGCGCTACAAAGATGCGTAGCTCCGCTACAAAGATGCGCTGTCACAAGGTAGCCGCGCTATAAAGATGCGCTGCCACAAGGTAGCTGCGCTATGAAGATGGGCTGTCACAAGGTAGCTACGCAGCTCGAGCTATGCGATGTATCGATTGTACGGAAAACGACCAATAGCATGTATCCATAGCACGCAGTCACAGCACGCAGCCTTAACACGCATCTTTTCATATAAAAACACATTTTAGTTGAGTCCGTTACCACCAGTGCTGTGCTATGTAAATATGATTGGTGGATATCAAACGCATCCGCAGCAACGTAGCATAGCGCATGTCTGGTGGAAAAGCAGCCTTAGGAATTTCACACAAAAATTAAAATTTTGGGGGTTCCCCATACTTAGAACTGAAACTGAAAAAAAAAACTCCAATTCCATACGTGTGGTGTGGGGTACTTACCTATGGATAGGTCTTTAAAAATGCTATGGAATTTACAAACATCTTTTTTTTCTAAACTGAAGAGTTTGCGCGTCAGACACTTCCAAAGTGGTAAAATGTGTCCGGGTCCTGTAACTTCCAAAATAAGAGAATGACAAAACTGAAAAAAAAAATATAATTATGATGTACACTACCATGCGAACTTCCTGCGAAAACTGTTGAACGAGATCAAGTAATTAGTTTTTTTTTTTTTTTTTTTTTAATATGTCATAATTCGTAAACCGCAATTTACCTTTTCAAGTTAC
Organism: Agrotis clavis; assembly: GCA_954870645.1. Classification (NCBI taxonomy): domain Eukaryota; kingdom Metazoa; phylum Arthropoda; class Insecta; order Lepidoptera; family Noctuidae; genus Agrotis; species Agrotis clavis. The sequence continues at coordinate 26,097,733 of OX940922.1, forward strand.
AACCAACTCGGGCACGCCGCAATTGCGGCGGTAAGACCCCTCTTTGAGGAGTGGCTGGAGAGAAGTCATGGCGTCCTGACCTACCGCTTGACGCAGGTCCTCACCGGACACGGAAGTTTCGGGAGGTACCTGTGTCTGATGCGAAAGGAGGAGACGCCTGGGTGTCACCACTGCGAAGATCGCCCGGAGGACACGGTGGAGCATACGGTGCAAGACTGCCCGGCTTGGGCGGAGCACCGACGTGTCCTCACGGCTGCGATAGGCGGAGACCTCTCGCGCCCGGCATTGGTTGCGGCCATGCTGCGGGGCGAGACGGAGTGGGAAGCGGTCAGCTCCTTCTGCGAGGCAGTAATGCTCGTAAAGGAGGAGGCAGGCCGCGAGCGAGAGAGGACAGCGTCCTCCCTCCGCCCCAGCCGCAGTGGTAGGCGCCCACGGCGACGGACGTCGCTAGATGATCTCCGGCCACCGTAGGCGCGGGCATGCGGGCAGCGAGTAAAGGGCAACTCGCTGCCCGACCAAGGACCATGCCCGGGTCGACGGCGCGTTGTGTCCCACGCGCGCCTCAAAGAGCGTCAGCATAATGACGGGGCCCCCCTCTCAGAGGGCCAAAGCCTGCCGGGGTCGCGGGATTATTCCCTAACCGTAACCCCGGAACTTAACAGGCTATGAAGGACACCGTGGATTTTAGTCAGTAGAAGTCTGACAGTCCCTCCCGCCCTGCCTGGGGTTGGAGGACTCATTTGATGATTTTACCACGCTAAAAAAAAAAAAAAAAGTTACAACCAATTACTAGAACTTTTATATTATGTTACTTGCTGCTACACGGAACCCTTTATGGGCGAGTCCAACTCGCCCTTGGCGGTTTCTTAAATAGCAGAATAAAGTATTAAGAAAAAAAACTAAAAGAATCGACTGTTTGGCGGTACGAAGTTCGCCGGGTCAGCTAGTAACTAAAATATAAATTTTAAATGATTCCGCCAATTTAAAACGAAAATAATCTTAAAATAATGCGGCGGTTCATTTTGGAGGAACGGTAACGAACTCAGTGTTATGTTGTGCCCATCACTAGTCGTGACTAACTGATAGGTGTCAGGAACGCATTCTTTTAACGGCCGAACGTTACTGGCCAGCACTCATGACCTGCGGAAAATTCGAGGTACTACATTTTTCACATGGAATTTGATGTCACGAAAAAGACACTAGCGCCGCGTATAACGGTCATGAATGGTGGCGTGTATTTTAAATTTTAATGATTACGTGACTAAATGTCAAAATGGTTGCGAGCGATACGTCCTCCCTTAGAAGGCGCCCCGCGCCGTCTAAATATATAAAAGTACTCTGTGGCCTAAATCAAAGAACAAACCGTTCTTGGTTTTATATTGAATTTTAACATTGCATATTATAATTGTTTAATACTTTATTTTACTTTTAAATGAGGTAATTATTTTTTTAATGCAAGCTAAGTTAGTAAGTAATCTTAGTTATTCAATACTTTTTGATTGAATATTCAGTTAATATTGATAGATAATAGTACATTACTGCCGCGGCCTATAATGGCTACTTTGCTGGTCGCACTGATGATGGCCGACAGCGCAGCGTAGCGCAGCTCCAGGCCGACACAGCGCGGTCAGCATGTAGCACTGGATGGACGAGCTGAGGTAAAGGGTAAAGGCCGAGGCCGTAGGCCGAGGCCTTTACAGCGAGGACAGCAAGGGCTGCAATGATGGCCAAGCTGGAAGGCCTAGAGCGTAGCTAGGCTATAGCTCGAGGCAATCATAGCGTGACCAGCGAAGTAGACATAGTGGGCCAAGGCTTGTATAGTGCTTTACTCAAAAATGCAAGTACCTAACCTACATAAAACCAGCAAGTGATTTAAATAAAATATATATTAATTAACTAGAAATTTAATTTAAATAACAATTATGAAAAATACAGTAACTAAAATTCAACACCGACTTTCCTGGTTTCATATTACTTACTAATAGTTTGCGATAATTTTAATGCGATGTTTGACTGCTATATTTTCTTCATTTATTACTTCATTTACTTAAAGCAAAAAAGTCACTAAATAAAAATAAAAAATTCGCTGAACCGCGCTTTTGTTCCTTCTTTGTATTTTTTTTTAATAATTTGGAATACAATCTTTTTGTGCCTACCTCTTTATATACAAACAGCTGTGTTTTAAATAAAATCTTTTTGCATTTGTTTTTTTAAAACGTTGAAACGTCAAAATAGCGGCCGGCAATGTTTTTGCCGGCCTGGTAGAGCGGCCAGCAAAAACATTGCTGGCCGCTACTTGAAACAGACCGGCAAAGTCTACTTTGCTCAAACAAGATTGTCAAAATAATGACCACATTACATGTATTTTTGAGTAAAAAATATAATGTCGAATTCTTCCTGTTTTGAAAAAATATTTTTGGTGTATTTCTGAATGAAAAATAAAAAAATGATTTTAGGTACCGTCTGAAATCATCCATCACCCGCTGTGGTGGCAAGGTCCACCATGGACTAGTCATCCAATCACTGAGTGGCCAATAGTGGCATTCGACCCGTCGAATGTCGACGGGTCTATACCTGAAGCAAAGGGTTCCGTAACTTTAACAGTAGTCTCCCATCAATCTCCTTCAATACTTCTGGAGCTCTCTTATCGAGTCTCATCTTGGAAAAAGCTACTACGCATCATAGTGTATGTTCTGCGATTTGTTCGCAAGTTACCTCGAGCTTCTTCAATTGAGGTCTCGGACCTTGAAGTCGCTGAGTTTGCGATTATTCGCGAGTTACAGAACAAATACTTTGCCTCTGAATTAAACAACATTAAAAAGGGTAACTTGCCCTCACCTTCATTGAGAAAACTTAGTCCGTTCATAGATAAAAACGGTTTGCTTCGAGTTGGTGGTCGACTGACAAACGCTCAGATACCATTTGCAAATCGGCATCCATTGCTGCTTCCACGTCGAGATCACCTGGTGGACCTGTTGATAGATGACTGTCATCGATTCAATTGCCATACAGGTTCCCACCTTCTCATGTCATTGTTAAGGCAACGCTATTGGATTATTTCCGCTCGAAATATTATTCGACAACGCATACGTCAATGTAATTTTTGTTTCAAGGTTGCTCCCTCTCATCCCACGCCTATGATGTCAAGTTTACCTCCAGCGCGTGTACAAGAAGCCAAGGCCTTTACTCACACAGGGGTAGATTACGCTGGGCCGATAGCTATCACTATGACACGCAAGCGGGGCGTTAGAAGTCAAAAGGCTTATATCTGCATTTTTGTGTGTCTGACTACCAAAGCCATACACATTGAAATTGCATCGGACTTGAGTTCGGAGACGTTCTTGGACGCTTTAAAGCGTTTTCTGTCGCGACGAGGGCCAATATCTGTCCTATATTCCGATAACGGAACAAATTTCATTGGGGCAAAGCGTCAACTAGACGAGTTATACACGTTTCTAGCTTCTAAAGACACGTCTACTGCATTCAAAACGGAACTAAACAACCGTAAAATTACATGGCGGAATATTCCCGCGCGCGCCCCCCACTGGGGAGGAATTTGGGAAAGCAATATAAAGTGCATAAAAACTCATTTATATCGTTGCATCGGGCAACAATTACTGTGCTACGAAGAGTTATTAACAGTGTTGACTCAAATAGAGTGTATTCTAAATTCGCGTCCATTGTGTTTGCTGTCTGATCAGCCGCACACCATTTTAACTCCCGCTCACTTCCTCAACACTACCCCTCTGCAGTCGTTGCCAGCTGCTTGCGAGGTGGACGCATCCGTGGGCCTTCATAGTAGAAAAAAATTATTAGATAGCTTGGTCCAAAGTTACTGGAAAAGGTGGCACTTAGATTATCTGCACACTCTCCAGTTAAGACAAAAATGGAATACTCCTGAGGTAACCATTCAGCCAGGTACACTTGTTCTCGTTCACCAAGATGACGCGCCACCACTTCGCTGGCCTACGGGTATCATTGAGCAGGTATATCCTGGCAGGGACGGAGTCGCGCGTGTTGCGTTGGTACGCACGACAAATGGAACTTTCAAACGTCCTGTCGTTAAACTGTGCCCACTTCCGTCCCAATAACTTAACATAATATAACTTAATTTAACATAGCCTATATTATCTTTGTTCGTCTTAATTCATTGATAGCACAGTAACAATCGCTCTGCATGCTCGTATCCTTATATGTACATATATATATATTCAACTTGTGAGCTATCACATTGCTAATATTCCCCATATACTTCCTTGTATCCATCCTGCTCCTGTTATCGCATCCTATTTTTTGTTTTTTTTGTTTTTTTCGTAAATCCTAAGGATTTCCAAAGGGGGGAGAATGTTTACGCCAATATGTTGTTGTCTCTTTCTGGCAAAAGAGATTGGCCATTGGTTAAAACAGACGCCGTGTCCTTCAATCGATACAAGGACAGTATAACCGTTTTTTCTCATTGCGCGTGAGCTCTCCAACATTCAGTATACTACTTAGCGCCAACCGCACCGCACCGCTCGCTATAATAATAAATAGATCAGCTGATTGATCCCGGTATCGGTAGTTCACGCTCGGTTGCCAGAAACCAGCTCCAGGCCAGACTCCAAGACCAGCGCAGAGAAGACCAAAGGTTAGTGCCAATCCTATTAACCTTTCCGGGACTCAACAGGCGACCCACCCGCATCCCATAAAAAAAAAAACATTTCCACTTAAACGCTTCACCACCGATCTTCCGGGTTAAGCCGCGCTTGCCGAGGTTGGTCTGTGGATGGGTGACCATCTATCATAGCGAGTTTCCTCCGTGTCTCGGAAAGCACGTAAAGCCGTTGGTCCCGGCTGTCATTTGTAGATCTTTGACAGTCGTTACTGTTAGTCAGAAGCTCTAAAGTCTGACAACCAGTTTTACCATGGGGTATCGTATTACCCAGTTACTGGGTTGTGGAGGTCCGATAGGCACTCGCTCCATGTAAAATACTGATATCCAGATGAATCTGGTTTGACTGAAAGCCGACTCCAATAGGTATAGTTGGGAAAAGGCTAGGCAGATGATGATCCATATATTGTACAGGTCAAATGCAGGCCCAGATAAAAATTTCAACAAGATTACATTCATTAGTTTCTTTTTTAAGTTATAATATTACGGGCACGCCGCTATTGCGGTGGTGAGACCCCTCTTTGAGTAGTGGCTGGAAAGGTGTCACGGCGTCCTGACCTACCGCATGACGCAGGTCCTCACCGGACACGGAAGTTTCGGGAAGTACCTGTGTCGGATAGGGAGGGAAGAAACGCCTGGGTGTCACCACGAAGATCGTCCGGAGGACACAGTGGAGCATACGGTGCAGGTCTGCCCCGCTTGGGCAGAGCACCGCCGTTACCTCAAGGCAGCGATAGGCGGAGACCTCTCGCTTCCCGCATTGGTCGAGGCCATGCTGCGGGGCGAGACGGAGTGGGAAGCGGTCGCCTCCTTCTGCGAAGCAGTCATGCTCGCGAAGGAGGAGGTAGGCCGTGAGAGGGAGAGGACAGCGTCCTCCCTCCGCCCCAGCCGCAGTGGTAGACGCCCACGGCGTCGGACGTCGCAAGACGATATCCGGCCACCGTAGACGCGGGCATGCGGGCGGCGAGTAATGGGCAACTCGCCGCCCGACCGTGGACCATGCCCGGGTCGACGGCGCGTAGTGTTCCACGCGCGCCTCAAAGAGCGTCATCATGATGAAGGCCCCCCCCCTTTAGAGGGCCAAAGTCTGCCGGGGTCGCGGGACTTATTTCATTACCGTGACCCTGGAACGTAAAGGGCTAATGAAGGACACCGTGGATTTTAGTCAGTGACAATCCCTCCCGCCCTGCCCTGGGCTCAGGACACATTTGATGATTTTACCACAAAAAAAAAGAAAAAGTTGTAATTTAGTAAAGACATAAAATAAACTACCCTGATAATAAAGATACCTGTAAATATTTTCTTTTAGTCGCTATCGGGACGAAAAATCGATCTAGCTAGGTCCCATGTCTGGGAAAATTCGTTTCTTCGTATTTTCACGCATAAAGATTTAATATCCGATATTTTTACATACAGGGTTACTGGTAACTCGACGTATTCCTTGCAGGACGTCAAAGTATGGCTAAAATGCAACAAATTATGCCACCAAATGTTCTACAGTAACTCAAAAAGTACCGAAGTTCAGTAGTTTTTGAGTTACTTAGATTTTTAGTTTTTTTATGAAAAATCCCAGATTAAATCGTTTGGAGTCAATTTAAAAGTGATTTACGGCGCGACTGTACTGAAATTTAAGTTAATATCGTAGCTGATGCCGTAGCCGATCTTTTTTAATAATTAAAAGTTCAAAAATGCCTAAAACCTTGGCAAATATCACTAATCAAACATTCAATTTTTAGTAATTTTTGCTATTACTCCATAAAAAAGTTGTCTAGTGAAAAAAAATAATACTACGCCTGATGTACAAATTACTAGGAAAATATCCTTGTCTTATCAGCTATTCAGAAAGGTATGATTGTCAATACTTTTGCATGTGTGACAGGGAAGGGAAGAGTTTTATGAGGAGCAGGTAAAATTGCAAGACGAGAAGATTTCCTAATGGTAGCCATACACCATCCTGCCTATCGTATGACGCTTGCAATTGTTTCAAATTGGCAGTTCGTCCATATACACCATACACCATACTGCCTATCGTACGATCGATTTGACACAACTGCAAATCTGCAGCAGCGATGCCAACTTAGCAACTTTATAGCTAGATCTAGCTATTATTCGGTGACCGATAGCAACAAATTTATAAAATTGTAGCTGTCGTCACCGAATAATAGCCAAATGCATCACTGCTGCCGATTTGACGTTGTGTCAAATCGATTTGATGACCTATCAAATTGGCATGTCATGCCATCAAATACAACAAAACAATTGCAAGCGTCAAATCGATCGTCGATAGGCAGGATGGTGTATGGCTACTATTAGAAATCATTTAACACCACTGCTCACGGATGTACCGGAAGACAGAAGAACAAACATGCTTTATCAAACATGCTTTATCAACATGACGGATGTCCAGCCCACTTCCGAATCACAATTCGACAATTGCTGGATGAAAACTATCCAAATCGATGGATAGGGCGCGGTGGGCCTATTCCATGGCCTGCACGAAGCCCTGATCTTACGCCACTAGACTATTACGTCTGGGGTCATATGAAAGACCTAGTTTATGTGACCCCAGTAAATTCAATTGAAGCACTAAGGGAGAGAATAACAGATGCAGCGGACCAGATGAGGGCAACAATCACATCAAGAATCACAAAAACTGAAGTGAGGAAGCGAATAAGAACATGATTGTATCCCCGAAGAGGTCACCGAATCGTAGCCAGGACACGGACGCTAGAAAATCTACATCGGGCCCATGAAGAGCCCGGTAGAAGCGTCCGTGTAGCTCCTTGCTTTGCCATACTTCCCTGCGGTCTTCAGTACTGAGTACCACAGGTTTGTGCCAGTTCTCTTTAGCCATGGACAGCGGGGTGAGTCCCTTGTCTACCGTGACCACATCTCGGTGCATACCCACTTCCATTTTCAGAAAATATTCTCTGAGACTGCACACCTCGCGGTTGTGGAGGGTCTTAGCATTTAAAAAGCCTCGACCCCCGCACTTCCGCGGGATGTACAGCCTCATCACTGATGATCGTGGGTGATGCATCCGGTTTGCGGTCAACAGCGTACGGACTCGTCTATCCAAGGCGTCGAGTTCAGTTTGAGTCCATTTGAGTATGCCGAAAGAGTACATTAATACCGGCATGACCCAACCGTTGAAGGCGCGCACCTTATTTCCGCCTGAAAGAAGGCTATTTAAAACCTTATTCAGGCGTCCAAAGAAGCGCTCCCTCAACGATTGTTTCACGTCCGGTATATCAATGCCTAACGCTTCCGACATACCCAAATACTTGTAGGTTTCGGATGAGGAGAGTGATCTAAGGTGTATGGAATCTGAAAGCTGAATCCCTTCAGATTCCATAATCTCCCCTCGCTTTACATGCATGACTGCACATTTGTCCACACCAAATTCCATCCTGATGGCACTACTAAAAGTTTCAGTTACCTTTAGTAGCTCCATCAGTTGCAATTTGTTGGGGGCAAAGAGTTTCAGATCATCCATGTATAGAAGGTAAGATATGACCTGACCACCTCTCCTCAGCCGATAGCCCAGACCTGAGTCCTCCAGCAATGTGCTTAGAGGATTCAGGGCTAAGCAGAACCAAAGCGGACTCAAACTGTCACCCTGGAATATTCCCCGCTTGATCCATACAGGTTCGTCGCTCGCCTGGATCTGTCGACATCCCGGATAGCGGAGGACCGTTCTCCATTGCCTCATACTACTCAAGGAAGGCACGTAGAGTTGCATCTATCTTGTACAACTCCAGCACCCTCATGAGCCATGTATGTGGCACCGAGTCGTAGGCCTTCTTATAATCTATCCAGCATGTGGACAGATCCCTGCGAGATCGACGAACCTGTTGGCTAATGGCCATGTCAATGAGGAGCAGCTCCTTAGTACCACGGGACCCGTTCCTACATCCATTTAGAGAGGCAGACATGATGGAGTGATTTTCAATATGTGTGTTAATTTTCGCTCTCAAAATGGATGTAAGAAGTTTATAGACCGTCGACAAACAAGTGATCGGTCTATAGTTCTTGGGTTCCGTGGTACTACCTGATTTATGGAGCAGGTGGGTAACACCAGTTGTTAGAAACTGTGGTAGCGACCCAGACTCTAAGGCTGACTGGAATTGAGATGCCAGGCAAGTGTGTGAACTACTCAACCATTTGAGCCAAAAGTTGTGCAGTCCGTCCGGTCCCGGGGATTTCCAGTTCGGTAACGGACGGACTGCTCTTGCCACATCTGATGGCGTTATGGAAATTGGTTCCATTTCAGGAATAGTTTCACAGTTTTATTATTATTATTATTATAATGTTGTTGCTGTTAAGGCTGATGGATATAAATATTTTTTGGAACGAGGTTCCTTAGCGCGCGTTGTGAAAGGGGGCTGGACGGAAAAAATTCTTACGAAAAGTTGGCACGACACTTTTATCCGACTGCGCGACGCAAAGGAGGGTAATGTGTTTATTACCATGGAATGGAATGGACTGGACTGGACTGGACTGGACCGGAGTGGAGTGGAGTGGAGTGGAGTGGAGTGGAGTGGAGTGGAGTGGAGTGGAGTCGAGTCGAGTCGAGTCGAGACGATTCGAGTTGAGTCGAGTCGAGTCGAGTCGAGTCGAGTCGAGTAGAGTCGAGTCGAGTCGAGTCGAGTCGAGTCGGGTCGGGTCGGGTCGAGTCGAGTCGAGTCGAAAACAACAAATGTATGAATGAAATGTACCGGGTCGTCGACTTTCTTAGTATCTGGAACGCAAAGGGCAGCAGAATGAAGAGAGGGTCGACTTTTAGTCAGCAGGAGTCTGACAGTCTCTCCAGCTCAACCCAGAGCGTGATTTAACTCATTCGATGATTTTATTAACCCAAAAAAAGGTTGATTATAAAGAAGCAGTAGTACTGGTCACGACTCGTATTGTTAGGAGATTCCTCTCTCAGTTCCCCTAACCACAGGCAACTCGATTCTGTTCCAGATGCTGGTCCCACCAGCAGATAAGTAAAGTGATATCAAAAAGCAAATTAAATAGAGCTACCTTCACTGCATGTCTTCAGTGGTATGTACGACGAGAAATGATAATAAACATTCTCCTGCCACTGGTGGAACAAGTTGGTAACACTACGAGGTGGAAGCTCTTTTGACACCGTGCAGTCTAAATTAACCCGTTGTACTGTATTTTTTTTCTGATAAATCGACGTCCATCTTGAAAATGGGCCGATCACTCTACACCGGCACTTTCATTTTGCAATCGGGTCCTGCAGTTAACTGGACGGCTGATCGCATTCCGGCCAATTACATAGTGCCTCGACACACAACAACGTATAGCGACCAAGGAAAACCGAGACTGTCGTTTTTCCGCATCGTGATGTCTCTGCTGCGCCCAGGGTAAGACACGCAAAGGGATTATAACAAAAACACTGTAAATACAATGCAACATTTATATTTGAATATGCTTTTGAATAAAATACATAGTTCTGTGTAGCTTTAGCGCAGTTATTGATCATAAGTAACTGTATTTCCATGACGAGAATTAGTAGCTAAATGATTAAATACACATTATGAACAAGAGAACAAGAACATGTAAAGGCAACATTGGCGTCCCCTACATAACAGCGTAAGTCCCGAGTAGATTGGAAGAGTGTAACTCCATGAAAATGAGCTGGTTGTGGAGTTTCAATTAGCAGTACTTTAGGTGAGAGCCGTCTTCCCTGCGACTGCTTTCTGCGTGTCTGTGAAAGATATTTATTTTGTTAGGTCAGATTATTTGTGTCTTATAAATGAGGGTACCGTCTCTTTAATCAGATCGATGACGATGCCAGTACTAGTTCTCTAGGCCACATCTGTCATTTGTTATAGATTTAATAAGTGCTGCATTCCTGGAGAAGCTGCATTTCAAAGTAAATAATAACAAAAATATTAAGGTCCCTGCGCTCGATCGATCGCAAACAAAACGCATGGTGTATAAGGTCAGAGACTGTAATCATAGGCCTTCAAGAGACACTAATAAAATTATGACTTTACTTTTTTCCTCTTGGATCTATCAAAGGAAGTTTTTTTATACATACCTCCCAGTTTGAGATGAAGAAGCCGTCAAGCGTTCCAATTCTATCTTCCCAAGCTTTCAAGATGATATAAAACTGGATGCCTGACTTTAGGGTATACGTTCTTCTCTCGCAGTACAGTAAGACGTGGTACTTGTGCTGTTTGTGACTGGCAGGACTGCCATGCGGTTACCGTTGCTGCCGTGCTCGTTGGAGTGACTTCTTTCTCGCTGGCTGATGACAGCGGCCATGAAACTACTTAGTGTTGACCCTAGTATGGAGTAGCCGACAGTCATTGTTTGTAAGATGATCCGCATGTGATCGTTTCTACTGCATCTTGCTGGTATCACACTTAGTTAGGTGATGTGTTTTTTCATTATTTTCTTCTAACATGTCGGAAACGTATGAAAACTATTTCAAGAAATCTTACAGGTCCTTCTCAATTTAAACTGCGCTAAGCATACAGATGTTTAAAAAACATTAATCGAAATAATTAATAATAAAAGCCATTTTTTGTCGAGTTTTTGAAATCTTTTGTTTGTGTATTATTCTTACTCTGTCAACGGGATGCAGTAGATGCATCAGAAGCAGTTTCAGAATCAGTAGATAATTGGTCCAATTCTTGTCGCAATACTTTTACTGCTTCTGATAAATTACTAAGCTGTGAAGCCAAAAAGTCATAAATAAAGTCGCTAATTTTGGTTATTGCCTCTTGTGATAAACCCTTAATTAGTGCGAGTTTTTCCCTTAATTTTTGTTTGATTTCTTCGATGACTTCCGATGGCTCTAGATTTTTTTCCAAATCTTTGGCACCGTCTTCCAAAACTTCTATGATCGTTTTAATTACATCTATAATAATAAAAAATAACATAAATTAGGTAACACACAGGAAATTAATGAAAGAAAGTAGAAATAGCAGCCTCTGTAACTGTATCTTGGTGGCCCAATATTAACATTGAAGGCAGTCCGAATAGTTGAACGTACATTGGTGGCAGTCCACCAAGTCACAATTTAGTAATGGAAAACATACAATTATGTAAATAAAAATGATTAGTTACATTAGATTGCTGATGAACTTGAGCATTCACTTATAATGAGCATTCTTGCGAATGTTACAATACAAAGAAATAGACGAGAACGTTTTAGTGAGCATTCTAACGAGCGTCCTGTCGAGCGGTTTTTAATTTTTTGTTTTCGTATCGTTATAGTAATTTTTTTGTGTGGGTTTAAAGTTTTCCTCTATTTAAATTTAAGTATGCTATTGCTCAATGAAAACTATTAAACACACTGGTACTTATTAACATCTCTTTCATTCATTCCCTATGTCAAAAACTACTGAACCGATTTTGATGAAACTTGACGTATTCCCAATTTGAACGATACCTAGTGCAACAAAAAAAGAATTACTTAAATCGGACCGTGTAGTTCCCGCCAATTCCTTACTAGAGGAGTTGTACCTTCCATCATCAGCTCAGCTACATGAGATGACAGATGATTTCCATACGCAAGTACTTAAATTATTTCATAAGCTTTGCGAAAAACTATGTGTGAGCCAATAAAATTCGAGGGTTGCCCTCGATTTCTCCAACATCCAATAATCAGATTCTTAAATGGTGACAATGGGACCACACGGGAAGCACCAGCTTTCAAATAAAAAAAGAATCATGAAAATCGGTTCACCCAGTCGCAAGTTATGAGGTAACAACACAAAAAAACAGTCAATTTGATAACCTCCTTTTTTTGAAGTCTTTTTTAAAATGAAATTATATTAAGAATATCGTTTGATCGATAAAGCAAAAGAAAGAAGGTAGGTATTACATGAAATTAAGTAAGTACGTCATAATAATTATGATCATTACAGATTTTGTAATTACTTAAGTGTATCAAAAGTTGCACACTCTAGGGTGATATGACATGTCCTTTTACGGGAGTCTCCTCTCGAAGCGTTGCAAATTGTTTACAATTAAAAAATAAATATAATTAAAAAAAGTACGTACCTAGTAGCGACTGGCTCGCTTTTTTTAATACATCCTCCACACTCCCTACTACCACGGCAGTTAGGTTCAGCCCAGTTGCAGCTGCCCCAGTAACTAGGTCCACCAAACCTCCAACTACTGCGTCAGCTACATTCAGCCCGCCTTCTGCTACCGCGCCAGTTGCTTGCAGCCCACTTTTTAGTACCGCGTCAGCTACTTTCAGCCCACCTTCTGCTACCGCGCCAGTTGCTTGCAGCCCACTTTTTGCTACATTCAGCCCACCTTCTGCTACCGCGCCAGTTGCTTGCAGCCCACTTTTTAGTACCGCGTCAGCTACTTTCAGCCCACCTTCTGCTGCCGCGCCAGTTGCTTGCAGCCCACTTTTTACTACATTCAGCCCACCTTCTGCTAGCGCGCCAGCTAATTTCAGACCACCTCCTAATAACCCGCCAAAGACAGGTGTGCTCGAGCTCTCCTGAGCGAATGCCAAGGCCACCTGTAACAATTAAATTTACTATTAACAAGATACAAATAATAATTATGTATCCATATAATCTATACATATATACTCTTACATACATAGGTACATAAAATATACATAACATAAGTACTTACATACATATAAATAAAGTTGGAGTGTCTGTTTGTAATATTGAAATAACCGCATTTTACACATTAACATTTTTAACAATTTTTGTCTGTGTGTCTGTCTTTTTGTCTGTCTGTTTGTATCGGCTAATCTCTGAAATGGCTGGACCGATTTTGGTGGGACTTTATTGGCAGGTAGCTGATGTACTAAGGAGTAACAAGGATGGTGAGTAATGGGAGTCTCGCTGTCCCATAATGTACCACGCCCGGGTCGTTGGTAACTTTTCTTAGCAAAATAAAGCCGGCCCGGCGCCGGCACCGACGACGGCGCCCCGTGCCGATGCCGGGGAATCAAAGATGTATGAAAACGTATGGCTCGCTTTTGCACTTATCAGCAGCTCATTGAGTCCTGCAGGCGCCGTCACCGTCGCCGACAGCAAGCTTCCCAGTCTGTGCCGGCCCGGCAAATCTGCATGTGTAGGTATTATATTATTATATGAATTGTACCTGAGTACGTGTGAATGCGCGGGTGTGTAGGAAGACGCGGGACGGGGCAGGAGGATGCGGAACAGAGGGAGAGAGGCTCGAATTTGGTTTGTGGTTCGTTTGGATGAATCTAAAATTCATCTCTGTGTTGATATTGGCGTCGTAGATGTTATAGATAAGAGATAATAACGTTAGGGTGCTAATTAAGGCAGCTTCTTTAAAATGTCATTCTCGTCTGCAAATATATTTAGTTGTCTAATGAATTAATAGGTCAGCGACAAACTTTTAGCGTCTAATAAATGGTTTATAAGCGACCATATATTGTAAAACAAGCTACTGTTAATATGACGCAACATGGTGATAATTCTTAAGCAACTAAATTTGTGATATGTCTACTCATTGCCAGCTTCTAATAAGTGTATCAACTTCATCTATAAAATAATATCAACGTACTCTAATTTCATAGAGTCACCGTTATTTTTATACTTTAGCATAAGTCTGTACCTTTAGTGAAAAGTGGTACAAGTCAAAAAACCTAGTTTTGAGAAAAATCGATTTAAAGTTTTGCATTTTTTAAATGGCTATAACTTTTTTATTAATTGGTTTATTTCTGAACTTTTAACTGTTTTCGGTTGGAAATTGTTAGTATCACGTCGTATATGCTTTGGTTGTATTAAAAAGTAATTAGAATCTGAGATAATTAAAAAAATTAGACTTGTATCATTAGCCACATTTTTATTTTTAAGTGTAAAATGATATAACTCAAATAGTATCATTTAACACATTATAAAACTCATCAATATTGAATGATACAAGTATCTTTAAAACATCTTTTTGGTAGCAATTGAGCTATAAATAGTAAAAACACTAGAACTAATTTTGTGTAGAAAACATTGAGGTTTTATCGTTACTATGTCTTTATTATGTACAATGATAAAATCATCACTTGTATTACTTTGCACTTATTAAATACAACTAAAGTAGTGGTGTATAATGATGTAACTTTAATTATACCAGACAAAATTTAAAACTTTCTTGGTGTAAAGTGATATAAGTTGAATTCTATTTCTATAGTAGGGCATTAGTCACATATACTTGTTCAATCAGGGTCTAGTTTAATTTAAAAAGTGGGTGAATGAATGCGTAAATGAATGATAAATTTTATTTTTTTTATTATTATATTTAACAGTATCTTAATGAAGTCAATAACAGTCTCAATGAAAACAATCTATTTATTATTACTTTCTTAACCAATACAAGACTCCTTGATGAAATGGACCCACCCACTGCCCAATTTAAGTATAGTCAAGGAGTAGAACACAATCTTTTAGTTTTATGATCACAATAATCACAGTTCTTTATAATAAACCGTGTTGAATAGCGCTTTATTATATTTATGCCAACCGTTGGTACTTTCAAACAATAGATTTCTTTCAAATTTTAATTAACCGCAAAAAATACAGAAATATATATAAATTATGTGGTCAAGTGAACCCGCAGGACCAGAAGCGCACGGTCCCAGTTTACGAAAGACTTAACATAAACAAAAACAACGAGTCGGGTCTAGAATAATAACACTAGTCTACAAAGGTCTTTGCATTTCAAAAATTTTATTATTCTCTTGATAATTTAGCTTTTATAATTTATTTTGACACCCTAAGTACGAAAATATCATGTGTAATTTCGATTTCCTCTTATATTCGGCTTCTGTAACATCTCTACAAGCAGTCCTGCATTAAGTCATAGACATTGAGAACTTCAAGTTGCTCTGAAATCATTTACCATGTTAACGATGTACTGATGGAAACGCTCCCGTGATGTTCATTGCTAAAACTGCCTAGAAAGAGTCCAAAGGGGAACGTAAACAGTGGATTTCTAAGGACAAGACAACTCAGCTTGTGAAATTATAATTCTATAATAATATCCGATAAGTTTACCATAGTTTTCACTCATTTTCCAAGAAAATATTTTTGCGTCCTGTACAAGTTCGTTTAATTCAGCTTATAGTGACGATAATAGTGGTTTATTTAAATTTTTATTTCGTTCTTTTTTTTTTCAGAAACACCATGAAATTTTCTAAACATTGTGAGTTGTCAAGCAAAAATAATAATCAGTTACTTGATTTGTCGATTCTTGCTACTTCATTGGCACTACTTTTTTTTAATTATCCTGGTAAAATCTTCAAATGAGTCCTCCCACCCAGGGCAGGGCTAGAGGAGAGAGACTGTCAGACTGTCAGACTCGTAAAAAAGAAATGACGTATTTTTACCAGTTATCCAGCACATTTAGTACATGAATCTCAGCACAAATGTGGTTCCTAGCCTTTATTAATATGGTTTTATGTTAACGTTAAAGCAGTAAGAAGCAGGCTTTACAAATGAAAAAAAAACCAACAAGTGCCTATAATATTGTGTTCAATGAGGGCAGAATAGTTAATTTGGAAAATGACAAATATCTTAAAAGCTAAATCTTATTAATGGCTTTTACTTATCAATTCGTATTTAGCGTAGGTAAACATGTAAAAATTAGTTTAAACTATACAGAATTTTTTTTCACTGTAGACTAATCAGTCAATAAAAGAAAGTTACATTGAAATCTACTGTAACTATAAACATTACTAGTTGATTATTTTTAGTTCATATCACATCTTATTAAAATTCATAAATGAGGCAAACAAAAAAACAACTAAATTACATTTACGCAGATTTTTTCATTGCGCAAATCGAAATTCGAGTGATGTATTGCTTATTCTTATATTTAGAATTATTCAAAGACCTACTTGTTATTCTTGCGAATCATACTTTGGTCAAGGTAAACCTAGCACCGACTTGAAATACCAAAAAGCACAAGAGCTTCTACACAATCACCTAATTCTTCTAAAAGTAACGTTAATTTAGTGTTACTTATAGGTATTCTTTGAAAACTCAATCAAACTGCTTGACCAACTCTTTGCAGCGGAAATTCGGCAAATACGGCAAATCGTCTTGCCTTTATACAGATGTGTAGATGTATATAAATGTACTACATAATCATTCATTATTTTATATATAGACATTTGCACTTTGATTTTTACATTTTTTTCGAGTCGCAGGATGATTCGCCATTCCCACCGCGCTATACATATTTTTACCTTTGAGACTTACGGTTCAAAAGTTACGACCACTCTTCGTCTCCATATTGGCAACAAATGCTTAGATAAAATTCAATTAAAGTGTCTAACCTTAAACTAATAAGAATATCCGAATGATAACTTAATTTAGTACGTAATTTTACTGGCCGTTTGGCGTATGAGCGCAATTACCACTGCCGATCTCACTTGCTCATTGCGGCGACTGCCGTCACAGAAAGAGATAGAAGAGGCATGACGAAACATGACATGTATTGCTTTTCACAACGATCACTAGATTGATCGCTTCCTAAAAATCCCATACTAATACGATTTAAATTCATTTATATTATTATGAACCAAACGCATTACTAAGAATACTTAAGTATCACTTGATACATGTTCAGTTGTATCATTTGACACGTTGGTGGTATGTAGTGCTGCTTATTCTCAAGCGATATAATTCGATTTATATTATTTTTCACAATTGATAATTCTATGATATTTTTTGTGTCACTTAATATAAATCGAATTTTATCAACAAGCACAAAGTTCATGTTACTAATATTAAATGTGTCAAGTGTTATAAATCGAGATAGCCCAGTTTACACGTAATTGTTATAAGTTTAAGCTTTAGTTCAATTTAATATAACTAAAGAAATATCATTATACACAAAAAAAATCATCAAAATCCTCCACAAACGCGACTTGTATCATTGCACACGAAACTTATTTCCCGTTCTATAACAGATAGAGAAACGCCGATTAGATAGAAAAATAGGAAAAAAATCAAACTTCAAGATTCTTTAAAGATTTAAAAACCGCTACAACTCGAGTTGTATCACTTTTCACTAAGGGTACAGAAGTAATTGATGAGTGAATCTACTATATTTGAACATAAAATTTCCTTAATATTGTCATCAAATAATGGTCAATAAAAGCTATAATTTCATGTATTCGCCTATCTATTTATAATGTTACCATAAGTAATTGACTATGGATGGTATTTAAAAGTACTTCAATTTATTTAAAAGTACTTCAATTTATTCCCATTTCATTTACCTAATTTTGTCTGTGTTCCACCAAGTATACTGAATGTGCACCAAAATATGTTCATTAAAATATGTCATAACGAGGTGTAATAAAAAAAATCTACCTAAGCAGGGTCGACGAAGCCCCGCTTCGCGGGGCTTCTATTTCTGTGTACAAGGTTTAAAGGAACCTAACCAAACCGAACTTCGGGGTGTCCCTGAAATCTTGCTAAAGCGAGTTTTAGATTTGGTGCACATTCAGTATATTTGGTGTACAAAAAGAATTATTGATGCGCATTTAAATTTTATCCAGAAGAATACGAGCACTCCTTAATCGTGTCATTAATATAAACAAATACACGTGAACTCGTTGCTGCACGCACCGAATAGAGCTCGCTCATTGGTGCAAATGGCCGGTCGCGCCCCTCTGATTCCCAACGAGCGTCAGGTACACTCCCGCGCTTGTGTTGCAAACTTTCACGAAAAAAGAATATGATTTATTAATTTAGTTGTTGAATGAAAAACTTTGATTGCTAATTTTGAGGCTGGATTTTGATTTTATTAGCAGACAGATGTTGAATCTCTAAAATATATAAAGTAGCTCACTTACAACATTAGTCGCTGAGTTATCAAATCAGAAGTAAATATATTTATCGGTAGCTCGGAGTCATATTAATTTACGCTCGTAAATTGACGCTGGTTTCTTGATATTTTGTTGGAATAGTAAAGATGATGAATTAATATAATTGAAGCTGTTCTATTAACTCGTCGCTCACATATAAAAAAAGACGCTAGGTTGCAGGTGCTAAAGAAAACTTTTGTTGCCGCACATATAATTTCCCATAACGTTATTGTTACACTACACGTCCTGCCGGGGTTGCGGGACATACGTATACCGCGACTCCGGCACATAAAGGGCTACCGAAGGACACCGTGGATTTTAGTCAGTACAAGTCTGACAGTCCCTCCCGCCCTGCCCGGGGTGAGAGGACTCATTTACTGTACCACTCACTGGGTGACCGGCGTGGAACCGGCGCAGTGGAAAAACGAAGCCCCGGCTCTGTGGCCCCGGCGCCGGTGCCGGTGCACGGCCATGCCACTGCCGTGCCGGCTAATGGAAAAACGCCCATAGGATCTGTGAATTTTGAGCTTTGCAGCTCTATGCTAAAAGGAAGTAAGCAATGAGTCGCACATTATTAATGAAATACAAAATGTACATAGATAGGTACTTACGACCAGTAATACAGCTGTCTTCATTTTGGAAGAGGATTTTAAGTTACAATCTTCGGCGAAGCACGTCTTGGTAACTCAGCGAAGAGCAACTTGTAAGTATCTTCAGTCAGAGAACGCAGCCTTTTATATGATCCCAGTATTAGTTTAGCTTTCAGCTTACACCTGCGTAATCACGGAAGCGAAAAATGTGCGTAATTATTTTTTATTCGATACTATTTGTTGTAGACTCAGGTTGTTCCATTATGTTTGTACTTAATACGTAATGATATAGCCATGTAGCCACTCGGCTGTCAAGTCAAGTTATCAAAATAAGTCGTTTTTCTGCCTGGACAGCGGAGTGGATTTCTACTTCTTGTAACATGGTTATCCACACTGTTTTGTCAAAATTAAAATCTAAAATGGATGTTGACAGTCTCTGATGTTAGATAAAAATTTGCCCCTTTGATCTTATTTTGGCAGGTAGAATTTGGTTTTTATACCACAGTGACATTAGCAAAAGATGTCGTAAGAATGCCAGCAGCACGTTTCTCATTCGGCTATTGATCGAGAGAAAAAGTCGAGAGATGGATCCGACCACGTTCTCTCGACGCGATTTGGGCGCACTTCTCTCAGCTATTTAGTGTTGTGAACATCGTAAGATTGAATAGCCAAATTGTCGAAAGAATATAGAAATAATCGCAACTCGAAAGCTATTTAGTATCATATAACGCTATCATAAAAGAAGCGCTTTCATTCGACAAATTTATCGTAAGATAGCAGCGCGGTTGCAATCTCTCGACTCTTTGATCGAGTGAATGCATCCAACTGGCATTCTTACGACATCTCGATCGACTCTCGATCTGCGAATGGGTGTTTGTGAAAAGAAAATTAATAATTTAATTTTTTGTATTAAATTCATTACTATTTGTGCCATACAATTTTAGTCTTATAATTCGTGACCTAAAGTTAGCTCAAAGGTGTTACTTTCATGTGCGGGGTAAAATTTTATTTTTTTTATTTCGTCTATATTCCTTACATTTTAGTTAATATTTTCATGGGCCGTAACATTTCTTAGTAAATTATGAATTAAAAATAATATGAATTTAATAATTTATCCAATTCGCCATTATTAGCAATTCACTTGTCATCACAAAGATATTATTTTTCTATTACAGCCAAGAACATAGCTAAACAATTTGATTCTATTGAGCAATGCAATTCTAGATTCAGTACTTCTTTAAATAATTCGATTACAGTTGCTGGATCTGATAGTCATTTAAATTAGAGATTGAGACAATAGAGGCAACCTCTTGCAATTATTTAAGGAAGCCGGATAATAAATCAGACCAAAGTTGTAAAAATCTTAACAGTATCAACCTGGTGCATCAAAATATTCAAGGACTTTTAAATAAAGAATTAGAAGTAGAGCTTTTCCTGAATTATAATAGTATAGATATCCTTTGCATAACGGAGCATTGGCTCAAAAGTCATCAGTACATTTTTAACTTTAGCAATCACCAGGTTGGTAGCGCATTCAGCAGAGTGAATGCTATACATGGCGGCGCATTAATCTTAGTAAACAATAATCTCAAATTTAAAGACCGCAAAGATATTGTAAGCCTGTCTGTTGAGCGGACGATTGAAATAGCCTGTATAGAATTGGAGCAGTTTGTCATATTAAGTGTGTATAGACCCCCTTCAGGGTTGTATGACTGTTTTGAGAAGGTTATGGATGAAGTGTTGCATAAAATTTGTAATTCTAAAAAGTCAGTTATTGTATGTGGGGACTTTAATATTAATTTACTAGAAAATTCTGGGTCAACTACTAAAATTATTAGCCTGTTCCGGTCATACAATCTTGAAAACATATTTTTGGAGCCAACTAGGATAACCCCCACCAGTGCCACTTGCCTAGATAACATATATACCGATGTTGTACCAACTCACAAGGCAATTATAAACCTGTTAGATTCGGATCACTGCGGGCAACTTGTCACGATTTCAAATGTAAACAAAAAAGTTACTAAAAAGGATAATTATAATTGTTAACCCTAAAACCAAAAGTCGTTTAGAAAGCTTTAAAAATAAACTTTTATGTAAATTACCAATTTTGTCAAGCAATAATGATCCCAACCAAAACTATAATGACTTTTTTAATACATATTGTAAACTTTTTGACACTACATTTGTGCCCAAGACAATCTCGGTTAAAAGTAATGCTTCTTTCAATGACTGGGCTACACTTGGTATTCATAAGAGTAGAAAGAGACTGTATGAGCTATATGATGAGCGTACTTATATTAATACTGAAGAATTTAATCTCTATGTTAAAAATTATTCCAAATTATTTAAAAAGGTTTGTAGTATGGCAAAGTCAAATTACTTGAGTTTAAAAATTAAAAATAGTACCAATGTAATTAAAACGACATGGAACATTATTAATAGTGAAACGGGAAAGACTTGCAACAGAGATAGTGACTACAGCCTTGCTATTGGAGATACTATTTTAAATTCAGATGATAAAGTTGCCACAGCCTTTGAGAGTTTCTTTGCTGACATTCCTGTGTCTACTACTAAGTCCCTAAACTCGTCACCTGCTGCTGCTGAGTCTTTGCTAAAAGAAAACGTTCCTCTTTGTGATTCCGAATTTAATTTTCAATATGTAACTAGTCAAGATATAGTTAAAACTTTTCATACGTTAAATGTTAAGAAGACCACCGATCTGTGGGGTCATTCAGTGGACGTTACTAAGTCCATTATAAATATTGTAGCACCATCTTTAGCCGTAATTTTTAATGATTGTATTGATCGTGGAGAGTTCCCTGATCTAATGAAATATAGTAAAATAATACCATTGTTTAAATCGGGTAGTACATCAGACCCCACTAACTATAGACCCATTTCTGTACTACCAACCTTTAGTAAAATCTTTGAAAAACTTATATTAAATCAATTGCAAACATTTTTCAATAAACATAACTTACTGCATAATAAACAGTTCGGATTTACAAGGGGTCGTTCAACTACCGATGCTGGTGTTGAACTGTTAGGACATATTTATAATTCATGGGAGGACAAATGTGATGCTCTGGGCATTTTTTGTGATTTGTCCAAGGCATTCGATTGCGTTCTTCATGAAACATTAATCAGGAAACTCCGCCACTACGGAATCCGGAACGCCTCTCTGGATCTTCTTACTTCATATTTGAGTGAAAGGATCCAGAGAGTGGATGTCAACGGTAAAAGATCTCTCGGATCTGTAATAAAAATGGGAGTACCCCAGGGTTCAATTCTTGGCCCTTTTTTGTTTCTTATTTATATAAATGATTTACCGAGCCTCATAAAGGATAATCATGATATAGTGCTGTTTGCAGACGACACTTCTCTTTTATTTAGACTTAAACGCCAACAGCTAGTTAATGATGAAGTAAATAGATCCCTTGCAAAAGTAGTAAATTGGTTTAACTGTAATAATCTTCTTCTAAATGAAAAAAAAAAAACGAAATGCATTAAATTCACGTTACCACATGTTAGACAAGTGGAAACCCGTGTACAAATCAAGGATCAGGAATTGAGACCGGAAGATACCACGGTATTCTTAGGCATAACTTTGGATGCTAAACTTCAACTTCATATAGATAAATTGTCCAAAAAGCTCAGCTCAGCGGCATTCGCCGTTAGAAAAATTCGTGAATTAACTGACTTAGAGACAGCCCGTTTAGTTTACTTTGGTTATTTCCACAGTGTTATGTCGTACGGTATTCTGTTATGGGGCAGTGCCGCGGAAATTCAAACAATTTTCATTTTGCAAAAAAGGGCTATTCGGTCCATCTATAAATTAAGTCCCAGATACTCCCTCAGAGAAAAGTTTAAAGAGATTAATATAATGACTGTGCCAGCTCAGTATATCTATGAAAACCTCTTGTACGCACATAAACATATTAATCTTTTTAAAAAATACAGTGATTTCCACAATATAAATAAATCAAAATCAAAATCAAAATCAAAGCATTTATTTCAAGTAGGCCAGTTACAGGCACTTTTGAATTGTCATAGACAACTAAAGGAATATTAAGTATTAAACACTGAAAAGTTATGGTGCTACAGTCCCAGTCACAAGACATAAAAACTGTGAAAGTACCGTAGATGCACGTTCCAAGTCGTAGATCTCTATGGAGAAGAACGTGCAAGAAACTCCATGGACACTCTTTTCAGATCGCCAAAATTATTACAGAATCATTGTTACATCATTCATTCTTAGATGGTACATTATGTGAGAACGATGTAGCAAGTTTAAAAGTGTCCATAGTAAAATTTAAAAAAAGACAATTCAGAAATAAAAATCAATAAATTAAAATAAACCGTGGCAGCTAAGAGATGACCAGTCGCAACTGACAGCGCCCGTTCACGAACATGACACATGCATCAGCACCATTCGGCTCAACCATTTTAAAGGGAGCCAAATGATCCGACACACGCGCCACCATCAGCGAGACATTTGAGTGAGCATGACACACTCAACCGCCAGGGTCATTCAAGTCAACAAGAGACGTAGGTACTCAGTGAATGACAGCTCTGAAGTACATAGTACTCACACAATGTCGGCTATGAAGCTATATAATACAAGGAAGATTGAATCTATACAATGCAAATACAGTTGTACAATCTTCAGCAGCTCCAACAATGGTAATATGTATACTTCCACTATTAATTTATTTATACATTCACTGTCTCATGGAGCAGGACCAGCATGGAGCCAAGCATTATTATCAGCGATATAGTCGCTCAGTTTGTAATATGCCTGCTTACAAAGTGTGCGTTTAATGCATGTTTTGAATTTAGTTTCATTCAGTTCAAGAACGTTTTGTGGTAGCTTATTATAGCATTTTAAACAGAACCCCATGAAGGAAGAGTCTACTTTGGCGAGTCTGAAGCCCGGCTGAACTAATTGGTCCCTATTTCTAGTATGATAATTATGTCTGTCACCTCTTTTAGAGAAAAGATGCAGATTTTTCCTAACGTACATTATGTTTTCATAGATATATTGACAAGGAACCGTCAAGATGTTAATTTCCTTAAACAGTTCCCTTAGAGAATCGCGTCTACGGAGATTATATATAGCTCGGATCGCTCTCTTTTGGAGAATAAAGATGGACTCGATGTCAGCCGCCCGTCCCCACAATAAAATACCATACGACATTACACTGTGGAAGTAGCTAAAATATACAATTCTCGCGGTATCAACGTCAGTGAATTGGCGAATTTTCCTGACAGCATATGCTGCTGAACTTAATCGCCCTGCAAGTGTTGTTATATGAGGGCCCCATTGTAGCCTTGAATCAAGTGTTATTCCCAGGAAAACCGTTTTATCGACGAATTCTAGTATCTCCTCATTCAACACTATGTCATAATTACTATTTTTTACATTTGGTAAGGCAAATCTAATGCATTTAGTCTTGTTTCCATTTAATACTAAATTGTTTGCTGAAAACCAGTTATGGATCTGACGCAAGACATTATTGACGTCATCTAGATTCTGAGCTCGCCTGTTAATTTTAAAAATTAGGGATGTGTCATCAGCAAATAACACTATATTATGTAGTTGATTTTTAAGTATATAGGGTAGATCATTTATATATACAAGAAAGAGAAAAGGACCCAATATTGAGCCTTGTGGAACTCCCATTTTAACTGTTAAACCCTGTGAATTTACACCATTTATTTGAACATGCTGTTGCCTATCACATAAATAAGATTTTACCAGACTAAGCGCAAGTTTACCTAGTCCGTAATGTTCAAGTTTCAAAAGTAATGTATCGTGATTAACGCAATCAAATGCTTTGGAGAGGTCACAGAATATTCCTATGGCGTCTTGTGCCTCTTCCCATGCAGTAAATATGTGCTTCAATAGGGTGACACCGGCGTCAGTTGTACAACGTCCCTTGGTGAAACCATACTGCTGATCGTGTAAGATTTTGTAGGTGTTGAAGTGGTTAAGCATCTGATTTAGCATTACTTTCTCAAATATCTTGCTAAAGACTGGCAACACGGATACAGGTCTATAATTGTTAGTATCTTTGGAGTCCCCAGATTTAAAAAGAGGCACGACTTTACTGAATTTCATCAAATCAGGAAAAACTCCTTGATCCACACACAGATTAAAAATTAATGCCAAATATGGCGCTACAGTTTCCACAATGCCTGTACAAACTTTGATAGACAATCCCCATAAATCTTCGGTCGCTTTAATTTTGATTTCCCGGAAAGCTTTAATAACTGTCATAGGGTTTATATGTTTAAACTTAAAATCAGCCGGGCTGCCAGAAACGTTCGCCTTTAATAAACCTATTGAAATATCAGGTGAGGAATTTAGAGCCTCCGTAGTCCTAGCCGGTATATCAGTAAAAAATTTAACAAATTCTTCAGCTACTTCCAGGTTTGAGCTTATAGGACCACAAGATGTCTGCAAAGCATAGTTAGTGTTGGGCTTTTTTTTCCTGCCAGTCTCGTTATTTATAACTTTCCAAACCGTTTTTATTTTATTTTCTGACGATTTGATCTTATTGCTAATATGCATGGCTTTAGCAGCCTTGCAAGTATTTTTAAAACATTTTGAATAGGCAGCAACATACTTATTGAAAGTTTCAGTGTTAATAATTGGCTTAAGGCCATACAGTTCAAATAGTCTTTCCCTACTTTTCCTAATACCTCTAGTCGCCCAGTCACTAAATACAAATTTGGGTTCAATGTTTTTTGTTTTCTTTTCAAAAGTTTTATTGAATTCAGTATGAACTATTGAAAAGAAATTACCATAGAATTTATTAACATTAATGTCGTCCATATTCATTACACTTAGCTTGTTCTGTAGGGAATTATTAAAGCTACTTAATTTGGCAGAAGTTACTGGTCTAAATTTAATCTCAAGTTGTTGCTTTATTGTATTACATCTAAAAGTTACCGTCTGCCCACTATGATCAGACGGCAGACAATTAACTATGGCCTTATCCAAATAATCACAATTGCAGAAAACATTATCAATACAAGTCGCAGAAGATGGAGTAACTCTAGTTGGCTCTGTAAAAATGTTAGTCAAGTCAAATGACTTATAAAGATTTAATAACCTACTGCTATTTGAATTTTCTTCCAAAATATTTATATTAAAATCACCAATACGAGGAATAAGGACAAATTCATGGTTCCAGCTACCCGGCTCAAAAAAATAGGGGGCACATTTCGATGTCAATGTATACGTTTTTATAATAAGATTCCTAGTCCCATTCAAGCACTAAGCATAAATAAATTCAAATTGTTTATAAAACGGAAATTGCTTCAGAAAGCCTATTATCATGTTAACCACTATCTTGAAGACAAAAAGGCTTGGGATTAAGCTGCTCCAATTGAATTTACTCACTGAATGTATTTGTTGTATAGTAATTCTCATTTTCATTTTTTTTTTCTTTTTTGTATTAGTTTTATTATAATTATTTTTTTATATTTATGTTTTGTTTTTTTTTTTTTATTATCTTTTGTAGGTATTTCATATTTTTACCACTTTGTCTGTTTTTGTTATTTATTCCTTTCTTTTTATACAATCTGACATTTATTTTTATGTTTATACAATTTGACGTGGGTTACTTTGTGACTTTAATTTTTTGTTGTTTTTTACATTTTACCATTTGACATTAATTACTCTGTAATTGTATTCTATTTTCATTATTTAATTTTTACAATTTGACATGTTTCCAATTTTTTATTTATTTTTTATTTGTGTACTTTTTATCATTGTGAATGCGAGGACGAATGTGGGGAAGTTTTGCTTTTGATTTATAATAATTTTACTGTCTGACAATTTGAGTACTTTAAGCGGCCTACCCAAATGTCCTTTCTTTGGTATTGTTCGTCGTGTCGTTGAGCTCCTTGTGTTCTGAGTCGAGCTACACGATTACCGACAGATGCTTGCACTGACTGGACAGGTCCACTCAAATCTGTGTTGCTCTTTCCTCAAAAGACCATCTCAGACACCCGGTCCTCGTATGACCTGAACAAAACAATGTCTGGACTTTAAAAGAGACTGTGACCTCTGTTTTTGTTTCGGCTGTTTCTTCTCAGAGTAGTCAGGTACGAAACACCGGCCCCATCTAGCTTAAAAAATATTAATGACGTGTAAAAGTGTTTTTTATAACCAACTTGCAAAATAAATATCATTTATCATTTATCATTTATAAAGCATTCACTCGGCTTTTTAGCCGAGAGATGGAAATGCGGTTTCAATCTTACGACTTCTAGGACCGCCATTGCAGTTAGATTGGGGTTCCTTAGCGCAAGATGTTAAATCCTTTTTTTTTTTTTTTTTTTTTTTTTAGCGTGGTAAAATCATCAAATGAGTCCTCCAACCCCGGGCAGGGCGGGAGGGACTGTCAGACTTTTACTGACTAAAATCCACGGTGTCCTTCAATAGCCCTTTCTGTTCCAGGGTCACGGTAAGGAAATAATCCCGCGACCCCGGCAGGCTTTGGCCCTCTGAGAGGGGGGCCCCGTCATTATGCTGACGCTCTTTGAGGCGTGCGTGGGACACAACGCGCCGTCGACCCGGGCATGGTCCTTGGTCGGGCAGCGAATTGCCCTTTACTCGCTGCCCGCATGCCCGCGCCTACGGTGGCCGGAGATCATCTAGCGACGTCCGTCGCCGTGGGCGTCTACTACCGCGGATGGGGCGGAGGGAGGACTCTGTCCTCTCTCGCTCGCGGCCCGCCTCCTCCTTCACGAGCATTACTGGCGGAGGCGACCGCTTCCCACTCCGTCTCGCCCCGCAGCATGGCCGCAACCAATGCTGGGCGCGAGAGGTCTCCGCCTATCGCAGCCGTGAGGACACGTCGGTACTCTGCCCAAGCTGGGCAGTCTTGCACCGTATGCTCCACCGTGTCCTCCGGGCGATCTTCGCAGTGGTGACACCCAGGCGTCTCCTCCTTTCGCATCAGACACAGGTACCTCCCGAAACTTCCGTGTCCGGTGAGGACCTGCGTCAAGCGGTAGGTCAGGACGCCATGACTTCTCTCCAGCCACTCCTCAAAGAGGGGTCTTACCGCCGCAATTGCGGCGTGCCCGGCCTTCGGTCGCGACAGTCGTTCCTTCCATACTGCCCTGAGATCGCGCCGGAGCTCTTCCCGCCGCGCCTCGACTTCACGAGGCAGCGGGGTCACGCCCCGGCGCTGCGCCTCCACGCGCCACTCATAGACGCGCTGGAGGGCAGTCGCCTCCAGATCCCAGGGCAGCAATCCGGCAAGGAGGTTGGCCGATTCGCCGGCAATCGTGCGGTATCCCCGGATCATCCGGATAGCCATGACCCTCTGGCATGCGACCAGCTTCTGTGGTCGCGTCCGGATGCTCAGGGCCCACACAGGGGCCCCGTAGAGGGCCATGGACCGCACGACGCCGGCGTACAGCCTACGGCAGGAAGCGTTTGGCCCGCTGAGATTGGGCAGGAGTCGCCTGAGGGCGCCCGCTGCACGGTTCAGCTTTGGGGCCAAACTCAGGAAATGCTCCCTGAAGTTCCACCGGCTGTCGAGGACGAGTCCCAGGTACTTCATCGTCCTCTCGACGCCGATAGGAACTCCTTCCACCGTAATGCTGTAACTCGACTGTGGCGCGTTACGGCGGCCATAAAAACACATGGCCTCCGTCTTGTGCAGCGCCACGTCGAGTCCCAACCGCCGGATCCTGTCGACGACTGTCGCGACCGCCTCCGTCGCCACGTCGGCCGCCGCCTGGTGCGACTCTCCCTGTGCAAGGACGAGCGTGTCGTCAGCGTAACAAATTACGCTGACGCCGGCAGGGAGGTCGCTGCGCAGCACCCAGTCGTATCCGATGTTCCACAAGGGCGGTCCCAGGACCGAACCCTGTGGAACACCGCACGACATCTCTCGCCGGTTCCACTCTCCCCGGTGACCGGGGTAGATGACGGCTCTGTCCGTCAGGTAGTCCTCGACTATTCGGCGGAGGTAGGTCGGCACCCGGTGATACCGGAGTGCCTCCCTGATGCAACTCCAGGGCAGGGTGTTGAAGGCATTGGTGATGTCCAAAGACACCGCCAAGACGACCCTGCCCCGGGCCACTGCATCCCCCGTCGTGAGGGCTCTCACGCGCATGATTGCGTCCACCGTCGAGCGCCCCCTGCGGAAGCCAAACTGGCTCTCCGACAGGTTCGGACCCACCCGATTCAGGTGCCCGACGAGGCGGTCTGCAATGAAAGATGTTAAATCCTTAATATTAGATCAAAATACTGTCATATTATTAATACTCCAGAGGAATTTGAAAGATAATAATTAAACATAAACAAAATTTTTATTGTTTTTCATTATATGTCTAACTTTTTCATTAAGTTAAGTAATTTGGTTTGACTTGATCAGCAGAGATATTTCGGAAGTGGAACTACTAAGTAGTTGACGGTTGGCAAATATCAAAAATATTTACAGAACCCGCACTTATATTTAATTTTGTTTGCTCATCTTCTGTGGTTGCTGCCAATGCAGATGTCGATTATTTTAAACTTTTATAAATCATGTCCACTTTTCGTCGGAACCCTCCGCTTCTTTTTTTTTCCACCAATTGTAATCCATTTTTGACATAACGCAATACGGTACGTACAGATGTTCTCATAACAAAATGGCGTTCCGTACCACAATTATGTTGTAAGAAG
Organism: Agrotis clavis; assembly: GCA_954870645.1. Lineage (NCBI taxonomy): Eukaryota > Metazoa > Arthropoda > Insecta > Lepidoptera > Noctuidae > Agrotis > Agrotis clavis. The sequence continues at coordinate 26,127,510 of OX940922.1, forward strand.
GCTTTCAAATGATGTTATGAGCACCTTTTGGTGCTGAATTGATAATTTGAAAGCGTTTTCTCAACTTCAATAATTATGCGGAATGAAAGCCGTGTGAGAAGCTATCATAGGACATTAAGTGTCGGTATAGTAACTGAGGTGCTATTTTGTCGAATGAACAGCGTTTTCTCGATAAATATGCTGTAAGAAATACATGTCGAAAGATAGTGTCATGAAAGCTACTCTTACGACAAATTAGCGATTCAGTTGCTTTCAAAGAGCTTTCATAGGACTTACGGTTGGTTGCTCATAGAGCTAAAAAGCGCTAAAGGCTAAAAAGTCGAGAGAGCTACTTTTAAACGGCTTTTTGAATTCTAGGATCTTTCATACGACTGTCTTTCGATCTATAGTCGTAAGAGTAATTGCTCATAGGATCTCTTTGCTAGTTGGAAGGACCTTCAATCAGGTGGGTGTTATCTGGTGGGCTTTCTGCAAAACATACCGTCGGAAAATTCCGGCTCACCTGTTGTAAACTCGCGGACAGGGCGCCTTCAAATCGATTTCTTACATGGATTACCAAAGGGCTAAGAACGCGGCTGCAGCACTGCCACCGCGCTGCCATCGTGCGGCTCTTTTTAGAGTTATGTAGATCTTCTTTGACTCCATAAGTCTTCTTTTTAACCGACTTCAAAAAGAAGGAGGTTATCAATTCGACGGTGTTTTTTGTTTTGTTTGTTTGTTACTCGATTACTACTCCGCCAAATGTGGACCGATTTTCAAAATATTTTTTATGTTCGAAAGGAGATACTTCAGGAGTGGTCCCATTGTCACCATGTCAGGATCTGATGATTGGATCTTGGAGAAATCTTCGACGTTCTCCTCAGCAGAAAGCGACCTCATCAGAAGCCCAGACCTCCCCGTACCACGGAGGGTCTGAACCGTGTATTCCCACTTGCAGTACTGGCGATGTAGGATCTAATGATTTCTCAACAAATGTAAGTTCACGAATACATTAAGCGGAAGCACAACCATGACTATACGGAGGAGTGGCAATTCTTCAAGGAAGAGATTATGAATACCCTGAAAACATATTCCGATTCTCAGAACAATAAAATCGACCAAAATACTGTCTAGCGTGAACGAGATCCGGGAAGAATATCGTGAGCTTCTCAAATCAGTTGATTTTAGCAAGTGTAACAAAACTAAAGAATGAATACATGGAAAGAAGTGTAGTGTTCAAGTATTGAAATCCGAAACATACCAATAATCAATATGAAAGAGACTACAGAAGATCTGATCAGGGTAATCAAGGACGTGGGAAGAACCGTCAGCATAGATGTCGAAGCAACAGGTATATCCGTGATATTTTTTCCGAGTGAACAACAAAACAGAAGGTTATAAACCTATAATCGTTGAGTTTACCAGTAAACTAATAAAGGAGAGTATGCTCACCGCCGTAAAAAAGTTCAATCAGATCAATAAGGATGGTAAGCTAAACACTTCCCACCTACAAATAAAAGGGCCGCAGACGCCAGTATACGTAGTGGAAACTCTAAGTGCAAACGCGAAGAAGCTTTTTTACCTATCTAGACAGTTTGCCAAAGAACACAAATTCACTTTCTGCTGGGTATCGAACGGACGGATTTTCCTACGTAAAGACGAAGGGCAGAAACTTATTCACGTTGCTAGCGAATCTGAAGTCAATATCCTTATTGGGCAACAATGACTAGCCATTGCAGCTGTCAACATTTTCAAACTATTACGAGTACTTTTTTTGTATGTAACTTTTTTGATTTTTTGTTTAATATTTCTGTTAAATTTTGCAATTTTAAATACGCATGTTTACTTTACATTTACTTTTTTCTGTATGTATATACACAAGCTACACTAAACATATAATCATACCCTACACTCATAATCAACTTCCCACTCATTTATCTATTAGAACATACAACACTACACATAAGGCTCAGGTCTACACACTCCCGTACGGCTTTTATACCCAACTAGCATCTGCCACTAAAACTTTATTTTCACACCAGAGATTTATAAATGTTATACGTATATTCATATATGTAAAATTCGCTCATAATTCCCAATTATTAATAAATAATGATTTAGATGATTTAACGGTTGCTTACTCTAGCCCCTATTATATTGATGGCTGCTCCAGTTTGATTTATACTAAGAATTCCCCTTTAAACATTATTGTACAGAATATAAGAAGTGTTAACCGAAATTTTTCAGGATTGCAAACTCTTATCAAACGGTCAGATATTGATTTGGATGTGATCATTCTGACGGAATGAGATGCTGGATATCTCGAACACCATATATTCCATTAATAAGTGGCTACGAGTTCGCAAAAACAAATAATAACAGGACACAAAACGAAGGCGTTATTGTTTATTATAAATCTAGCCTTAACTATAAGATACAGGAACCATCTCTTGTGGATGGAAATTCTGATTATTATAATCAATTCACAATCAGCAATTGTCTGTATTTATCGACCCCCGGGGGAAAGAAATGTCTCTAAATTTATTGAATCACTCAACAATATTTTAGTAACAATAAAGTCTTATTTCATTACTGGTGATATTAATATAGACATAACGCCATCGTCTTCAAATGCAAGAGCGGATTATATACCTAAATTTACTAGCTAGTCATGGTATGTTGCCTGCGTACTACATCCCCACCCAGGCACCCATTCTGAAACATGTCTTGACCACGTAATTGTCAAGACAAAACTTTCTTTTAAATGTTTTGTTGCCCATACAACCCTAACAGACCACTACAGCGTCATTATAAGCCTTTCCAACATCAACTCCGCGCATCATCGCTCAAAAACAATACGACGTATCCATTATCCATCCCTTGACGAAAAAATGCAAACTATTGTTTTGACTCTGTTTACTCCATGGATACGGCCAATGATGCTGTATCTTTCTTTCTTATGACCCTGACCTCTTTGATCACTAGTTGTACTAAAAAGTTGACTGTCCCGAGACGTAAGCGATTAATTAAGCCATGGATTACTCCTGAACTATTACGATGCATGCGGAACCGTGACAATCTTCATCTAAAGTCTAAAAAGTATCCAAACGACGAAGTTACAAAAATAACCTATACACGCTATCGTAATTTTTGTAATAAAATTCTTAAAAAAATTAAACAAGAGTATGATAAAGCTGAACTTTCGAAATGTCAGGGAAATACTAAAAAAATATGGGAAACTATTAAAACAATCACCTACACCACTAAACAGAAAAGACCACCCATGGATCTAATTGATCCAAATCAGCCCAAAAACTCGGTAAATATGATTAATCAACTCTTTGTAGGGATCGGTAAGTCTCTAGCGAGATCTATTACGGGCTCTGGCTATGACCTTAACCATACCTTGTCTGTCCAAGGACAGACAAGGCTGAAAAGAAAAAGTATGGTCTATTCAAGGTCAGCCTTGTCTGTTCTCTTTTGTGCTTCTGCCCACGGATGTTGATGAGATAAAAATAATTATAAGATCACTTATAACCACCAATATCGTAAAATATTAATTAATAGATACGTTAACTTGTTATCTGATCCTATCACATTTATTTGCAATATCTGCCTTTATAATTGTGGATTTCCCGCAGATTTGAAAAAAACCCTTGTTCGCCCAATTCATAAATCAATATCTATAATCAACTATAATCAACAATATCTATTTTGCCTACACTATCCAAAATATCAGAGAAAATTATCAATAAGCAATTAACCGAATATTTAGAAACAAACAAACTTTCTGACAATCAATTTGGCTTTCGTAGAGGCAGATCAACAAGCGATGCTGTACATAAACTTACAGATACCATAGTTTCCAAATTAGATGAGAGAAAAAAGGTCCTTACGATCTTCCTGGACTTAGCGAAGGCTTTTGACACAGTCTCTGCACCACTCTTACTGAAGAAGCTTGAGCATCTCGGAATTCGTGGTAAACAGCTAAAACTATTCGAAAGTTACCTTAATGGCAGAACTCAACGTGTTTTAGTCGACGAGTTGCTCAGTGATGATTGCGATATTGATATTGGTATTCCGCAGGGAAGTATTTTAGGGCCTACCCTCTTTTTAATCTTCATAAATGACCTCTGCCAACTAAACATTACGAACGGCAAGATTATAACTTCCGCAGACGACTCGGCTCTTCTTTTATATGGAGACACTTGGGAAGAAGTTTACTAAACCACTTTGCTCAGATGGGCTTTTCTCTAGTTATGACCTGGCTAAACAACAACTTACTCTCACACAATATAGGGAAAACTAAATATATTGAATTTACATTAACAAACACCCACCTCACCCAAATTCCCTTATTAAATATCACAGCCCACACATGTAACAATAGCTCCTCAAAACCAAAGATGTTAACGAAATATCTATAGATTGAAAGATAATAGTCCTCGATAGGCTAGGTAAACTTATTAAAATGTAGGTATAATTTGTGAATCCGCACTAAGTAGTAACTTGCTAGAACTGTTACGTAACGTCCGGCGCGCGCGGCTGCCTGCAGCGCTTTGATTGAAGTGGGTATAACAGTACTTATTCTGTTTGATTCGTTTTTCGTCAGAATCAGAACGGTGTTTTAGTCACTTTTATCACACCACATATATCTATGTATACTATGTATTCCTTTATACCTGTACATTTTACTTATTTATTTCTGCTACACATATTTATTTCTTATTTAATTATGTTTTATTACACACTATAAAGCTGATTTACATCTGTAACGTCTCACAAGGCTCAGTTGAAAACCAGCGTCAGGCACCTTGTGGCCTGTAATTTATTTCTTATTTAATTATGTTTTATTACACACTATAAAGCTGATTTACATCTGTAACGTCTCACAAGGCTCAGTTGAAAACCAGCGTCAGGCACCTTGTGGCCTGGCTTTATGCTGAACTGAGCCTATTTGGCGCAGCCGTGAGGCACACGGTACTTTTTGTGTTTGTTTTTTATATTTTTTATTTCTATTGTATTCTTGTGTAAAACTGTGTGCCAAATGCGTGCCAAATAAACTTTATTTTCTTTCTTTTCTTTCTTTCCTCCTCCTTGTGCTCATGCCCAAAACTCGCAAAAGTGAACTCTATCAAGTATCTCGGTTTCACTATAGACAAAAACCTTAACTTAACCTTTCCCATATCGATCTGTTATCCAAGAGGATTAGGAAGTTAATCTAATTAAAATTATGTATTTTAAAAAAAGAAGATTCTCAACCGAAAGCTTGTACCAGGTTAGTGATTTACTCTCTGTAAGGAAATTGTATGTGGTTCAGGTCATTCTCAGGAAACATAAGTCTCTACCATATCACAATTCTACACAAACAAAAAGAAGAAAAGACTTAATTGCTGATATTCCCCGAACTAAATTGAAATTCACAAGAAGACAATTACAGAAACGCTCAGCTCAATTATATAATAAAATAAATAAATACGTGTATGTGCACAATAAAAATAGGTACAATTGTAAAACAAGCTTACTAAATTGGATCAAAACACTTTCATATGATGAAACAGAGGGTTTATTGCAAAATACTGAATAATCAGACAAATCACACATTATTCACACACCTCATTCTTTATAATCTTCACATTATATCATCACACTCTCATCACAACGTACAGCACATTTATATGACAACACATTAGTACACACTACTTCAAATTCACACAATACAACACACATTTCTCATCACACTACACATCACACTACACATCACACTTCACACGTCACGCTACCAGGAACGTGTACTTACATTTAAAAAATTTTTTTTTTTCCATTATCTTTGACATGGCCGGATTCTGCCCTCAAAACTCAACCCAAATTTCATACTGTACATTAATAACAATTATACGAAAAATTCATCTAAAATAAATAAAAAATAGTCGCAACAATTACGATTCTCTAAAACAGGCGAGGAAAATTCCTAAAAATTAAATGTTTTAAGGGTGATTTCCCTTTTGATTCATTGCTAGAAAGAGACAATTGCATCGACGGTTGGATACACGCTTAAGACAATCAAGGTACCTTTGTAAACTATGCTTGATGGTCATATTAAAATACCTATAAAAACGCCCGTGACTGTTAGAATTGTACGTAAATGATTTTATTATTAGGATAATTTACCACTTTTCGAATGGCGCACGTCTTGACGCGACTAACGCACCACTTTATAAATCGATAATATATTTAAAAGTGCGTATCCAAATGTCCTAGACTTATTTTGACGTTTCTGCGACAGTTGATCTTTACCGTCAAAACTGTCAAAACTGTATAGTCTTGCGTTGATCTTAACACGTATTACTGTGTTCGTTACTGTATTGGATTTTAGATGTTTTAACCCGACTCCACGCTATCATTTATCAGACTTTCGTTTACGCTTCCAAAGTTAATAGTATTCTACTGTGTAAAATGGACTTGTATAGACGTACGATTTGGATTCCGACGGTCACCATGTCTAAGTGTCTGAATTGTATTGTGGTCAGTTATCGAATGCGACGGTATAATGTTGTAACAGCTTTAATACCGCAGCTACAAAATACAATGTCTGAATGGTTATCCTTAGAAAAGGTACGTACCTAAATCGTAATTATATTCATATTACGCATTTTGATACCACACACATATAGAAATCAGTACATAACAATATTTTTTCATGAAATCCCATAATCAGGTTAGCGTGTGCCACCATGTATGCACGCACGCATGTAACCACGTTTACTACACTACCTGTATTATTTCTTCCATTTACTCTTAAAATGTCTATGTTACAGGATCGGAGAGCAAATCTGCAAGTATATCATCCCTGTTGGATACAAGCTAACCGGCACTGTCTTGATATTAAATATACTTAAACAGGCTAGATGTCTAACTATGAAAAATGAACCTGCATTGCCTGAACCACTTCCAATTCTACCAACTGCTAATCCTGCTATCGCTTATGATCCACCACTACCTCCACTACTGCTACCAGCTGATAATTAATTATATAATTGAGTGCAGGTTGCACTCAATTATATAATTAATTAATAAAAAATACAAATATCATTTTAGTGTTTTATTGTCTGTTTCTCTGCGTCTGTCCCTGCTTTGGCGATCTGAAACTTTTGAAAAGAGTCTAACAAAAATAGTTAACTGAGCATTAAGACGCGGCCCCACCGCAGTGCACGGAGAGGCTCCGCACGTGTAAGAAAGCTTCGCTTTGTAAGAAAATATATGTAGTTGTGTCCACTGCAACCTACGGAGAAGCTACGCACGAATTGGCGTCATTGATACACGCGTGGCTTGCTCGAATAGGCGGTTACATAGCTCAACGCTGTCGACGTGGGTCTACGTTTCCACTGGAGTACACGAATATGACCCATGACTATGTACAGCTCGATTATCGTAGGGCGGTTTTGCAGTGGCACGTGCGTAGGCTCTCCGTGCGCCGTACCACGATAAACATAGTCGTGTATACTCCAGTGGAAACCTAGATCCACGTCGTCAACTAAATTAATACACGCAGCTAAAATGCGCCGTATGCCCGTGCACAGCATGCGCTGCGGTGGGGCCGCGCCTTTAGCCACACGGAACTGACCAGTCTGTATGAAGAGACAAATCTATTACGCGCCTAGTGAAGAAACGGCCTCTATCTACTGAAAATACCAATTCTCCTATTGTTCCGCCTGAAAAAAATGTGCCTGAACATTCTGAATAGCAATCGGAAATTGCTATTCAAAATGTTCAGGCACTTTTTTAAAATCCTGTTTATAGTATCTCTCGCTTGTTCTCTGTTCATAAAACTTAAACTACTATAAATAAATACCTGTAAGCTTTATTATGAGGTACTGTTTGTCAATGTACATTAATATTTTTTGTCAGGGCATCGCTCTATACAAATTCCGGCCATGTCATTTGTATTTTTAAAAGTAGCCTTATGAAAGATACCAGTATTGTTATGGAAGAGCGGAGCCTCCTAACACAGGCATTGTCTGCCTAAAAGGAGGCTTCAAACACTTTGTAACAATAACCTGATTGTGCCCAATAAACTATTTTTATTTATTATTTTTATTTTAATCTTCATTTTTAAAAGCCTCCGACGTGTGGCTCACCGTCCTCAAGCCCGCTCCGCCGCTATGCCCTCTGCTAATCAGAGGGACACGCGTTGGAGCGTCCACACGATTCATTTTCTCCTTGGGCATCTTTGATTTACTTCTAAACACCGTTATCAGACAGTACCGTCAGTTAGGTAGGTTATAGTTTGGACAGGGTGTCCAATGACTAATTTTAATCTTAAAATTAGTCATCGGTCTTTGGAAAAGGCGTCCAATATCTGATTTTAATGTTAAAATTAGTCATTGGATACCCTGTCCAAAGACAAGTAGAAGGTGCCTAAGAGCAACACTATTAAAAATGGTTCCTTTAGCCTAAAGATAATATAAGCAGTAGAGTCTAAAATAGCTTATATTATTTTAATTAAAAAACTGCAGTTATTGGACACGTCTTGTCCAATAATTAGATTTTCATCAAAAAAGTTTTCAGTTGTTGGACATTACATAAAATTGACCTTACTTTTTTCCTCTTGGATCTATCAAAGGATTTTTTTATATACATACCTCCCAGTTTGGGATGAAGATTTTACGGTGGCCTTAAATAAAAAAGATTTTTATTTGAAAACTCGTAGAAAAATAATAAAACACATTTTATATTTACGATCTTTCTAGACACATCACTTTTTTCAACATGTTTTCTATTTTTCTTTATAAGTACATGTAGTCAGAACATTTCCATCTTTTCCACCATCAACAAATGCCTTCGTTTCTTCAGCATGGCGATTGGATCGTGAAGTTAGACCTTAGCCAGGCCTATTATCACCTCCCAGTACGCACAGAACACAGACGCTTCTTGCGCATCAGTTACAGTTGTCAGCTTCTGCAGATGACATGTTTACATTCGGCCTGGCTGCCGCTCCCAAAATGTTTGCGACTATAACAAACTGGACGGCAGAATACTTTCGCAAAAAAGGTCTGCGGCTCGTCGTTTTTCTCGACGATTATTTAGTAGTCCATCAGAAAAGGAAGTAACTCACGCATTTAAACATAGCTGTACACTTCCTGTCGAGTCTGGGCTGGTGAGTAAATCATGAGAAATCGATCACCAGACCAACGCGGTCGATCGAATATCTCGGTATCGATTGGGACACTCAAACAAACCGCAAGTCCCGCCACCAGAGATGGTGAGAAAAATTCAACAGAACCTCTCGAAGACCCTGAAGCAGGCGCAACTTCTCTTAGGGCTTCTTAACTTTGCGTCTTTCATCACCCACCGCGAAAGGATGCATTGCCGTGCGCTGCAGTGTCACATAAAAGTACTGCGTCAAAATCCTCTCGGAGCAGTACAACTGACACAAGACATTCGCAAATATTTTTTTAATAATAAATAAATAAATTCTTTATTGGAACAAAATTAGAGTGGTGGATGTAAAATGTTAGTCAAAAGACAGCGATTCACACAAATTAATGTGCTACCCACAAACTATGTCATCACGGACGCTTCTTATATTATGTGGGGTGCACTAGTCAACAACAACAAGATACAAGGTGCATGGCAACCACACCAGAAAAAATGGCATTGCAATCTCAAGCAGATGTATGCTGTGATTGCTGTGTTGTCCCAGATATCCAGAGCCCTCCGAGACTCCAGGATAATTCTCCAGACCGACAACAAAACAGTTGTCTCGTACATTCAGAAGCAAGGCGGCACAAGATCTCGCCGTATGATGGCGTTGACACGGGAATTGCTGACTCTGACGGACGACCTCAATGTTGTACTGATCCCGCACCACCTATCATCGTGTACAACATCGAAGCCGATCACCTGTCGCGAAATCGCGTCGGCAGCGAGTAGCACCTACAAGTGGCAGCAACTTCGAAAGTATTGGGGAAAACCCGATATAGATTTGTCCTCATCCCAAACCACACACGTCGTGACAAATTACGTTTCTCTAGATTCCTCAGAAATGTCCTCGGTGGTTTCTTTATCAAATTTATTTCAAGTCTCCAATTGATTAACCAATGTTTTCATGACATTTCATCATCAGCCTATAATGTTCCCACTGCTGGGACACAGGCCTCCTCTCTGTGAGAGGGAGTGGGCCATAATCCACCACGCGGGCCCAGTGCGGATTGGTGGATGTCACATGTCTTCGAATTCTTGGTTCTACCCGTTGGTTGTTGCTTGTTTATTCACCGTTTTGCGAGCAGTGGTGATGAAATAAATTACACAAAGTAATGCGCCTGGCGGGGTTCGAACCCACGACCTACAACTCGTAAGTCGAGACTGATACCACTGGGCCACCACTGCTCTTTGCTTCAAACCACGGGGTACTGTCCAGCCTGAGGTTCTGGAGGACCCATCCCAGGCTGTGGATTTACCTCAGAACTGTATCCCCAACCAAGATTCAGCTAACATTACTCAAGGGGTGCCTGAGATAAATGATAGTACATATTGCTCAGTTATGTTTTCAGATAACCTGAACAACTGATGCAGAACTGCAATAAACCAGCTAAACTATAAGAAATACAATAAAAGCGCCATAGCAAAAATTGTTCCATATGATGAGCATGTAATGACGTCTTAGCAAGAGTTGTTCAGCCTAATGAGCACTCTCTGTTGTCTTCTAAAGATCTGGAACACCTGATGTGGAACTCCAACAGCCCAGCTACACTATAACATAATGGAATGACGTCTTAGCAAGAGATGTTTAATCTGGTGGGCATTTCCTGTTGACTTACAAAAATGAAAGATCTGGAACGTCTGGAATCGTCTGGCGCATCCCGTTGTTTTACCGTCAACGTACTTTGCTCATCAAGCTGAACAACTCTTGCTAAGACGTCGTTTAGAAGTAAAAGGAGCGTGAAATCGAAATAGAGAGCTGATCATAGACTAAGTTTATTTTACGAGTACCAGTTTGTTTCGAGTACCTAATGGGCGACTCGCTGTCCCACCATGCCCGACTCGACGGCTTGTTGTGACACTCAAATAGTGTCAGCATAATGACGGGACCCCCCTTAAGAGGGCCGCCCGGGTTCGCGGGACTTATGAATTACCGTGACCCCGGAACGTAAAGGGCTATTGAAGGACACCGTGGATTTTAGTCAGTACGAGTCTGACAGCCCACCCCGCCCTGCCTTGGGTGGGAGGACTCATTTGATGATTTTACCACGATAAAAAAAACACAACCATCAATATTTTTCATTTCAAACGAATTTTTATCTTTACAAAAAAGGTAGATACTTAGAAACTTAGGCAGTAAAGTAGTTTAAACAAAATAAAAGTACCAAAGCATTGCGGTTAGTTACAATAAGCAACATTATACCAACATGACATCTATATTCACAACTCTCAGAACAGCTACATTTGTCTTCCGCGACACTTATAATAATAACACAATTTGCAAATTGACGTCAATACTATCCTTCGGAAGCGTATGTTCATCTGTGCACATAATTAAATATTATGTATAACCAGGTTTTCTTAGTGAATCGATGGCATACAATTCAAAATGCTTTAGTGTCGCTGGGCGCTTGGAATTGCAAAACAGGTGTTCCAGATCTTTAATTTTTATACTTCAACAGAGAATGCTCATCAGGCTGAACAACTCTTGCTAAGACGTCGTGTAAAAGTATATGGGAACTATATTTTTTGTCACCAAAATTTATATTTGTCATCAAGTTGTATCACCTAATAAATAGATCTATCGCCACGAAATATTTTCGTTCTCAGATAAACAAAGAGTGTTCCCAGGTATGAATTACCAAATTATTGTTGATATAATGTGTAAAATATGAGATGGATTACCAATAAAATTGTAGTGCATTACATGAATATAAACTTCGTTCTTATAATAATAGTTTTATTACTTAATTAATAGCTTGGTGCTCAAAATGGTAGATCTGTCACCAAAAGGACAACAAATGGACCAAGGATGTAATGAACAAGTCAACAAATGGACCAAGGATGTAAGAGCGAGCGAAGCGAGCTCGGGACTGGGGACACCCCGAAACGGATAGGTTAGGTTACTTTAAACCTTTCTCACAGAAATAGGAGCCCCGCGAAGCGGGGCTCCGTCGACCTACCTTTGCTTAAATACTATTAGGACAAACCTATTATAATACATACAAAACCATTTATTTGGTACTTGACCCCAATTATCTCCATGATTTTCGGTAATTTATTGTGGAATTGATTTTATATTGTTTGGTGACTACATTTTGGTGACAAATCTACTATTTTGAGGGCAAACCCTATTATTTAAGAAACACAAAATGAATTAAATTGGTGACAGCTTAAATCATACCCAAAGTATATAGCTTTTAATTCATTAATCAAATCAGTTATCTTCTATACTTATAATAAATCTGTATAGAGAGGTCAATTCTGTACATGAAATATATTTCCAAAATAACTATCAGGGGGTGATTAGGGATAGATACTGATGCCAAAAATGCAATTAATGAAATTATTGTCTGTCTGTCTGACTGTCGGTCTGCCTGTCTGTCTGTCTGTCTGTCTGTATAACCGTTATAGAAACAAAAACTACTCGACGGATTTTGACAAAACTTGGTACAATTATTTTTCATACTCCTGCGCTGGTTATAGTATACTTTTCATCACGCTACAATCAACAGGAGCAGAGCAGTGAAGGGAAATGTTAGGAAAACGGGAGAAGTTACTCCATACACGCTAATCTTCGGAACTACTGGACAGATTTGATTGGTTTTTTTTTTTTGTTGTATAGCTATTAAGTCTGGGCAACATATAGGCTATAATTTATCTTGGAAACTTGAACACCTGATGCAGAACTGCAATAGATCAGCTAAACTATAAGAGATACAAAAATAGCGCCATAGCAAAAATTATTCCGCGTGATGAGCATTTTCTGCTGAGAAAATAAATTTGAAGATATAGAACACCTGATGTGGAACTCCAAGAGCCCAGCTACACTATTACATATACAGTAATGACGTCTTAGCAAGAGTTGTTCAGCCTGGTGAGCACTCCCTGTTGTCGTATAAAAACTGAAGATCTGGAACACCTGATGTGGAACTCCAAGAGCCCAGCTACACTATAACATATAAAGGAATGACGTCTTAGCTAGAGTTGTTTAGTCTGATGGGCATTTCCTGTTGACTTACAAAAATGAAAGATCTGGAACGTCTGGAATCGTTGTTTTCCCGTCCCCAGGCTCTAAGAATTCGACATCAGACGTTTCAGATCTTCGATTTTGATGACCCCATTGTCGCTGGCATAAGCAACAGGATCCGCGTACGAAGTCGCTGGCAGAATCTAGTAAATAATATAAACTCCAAGATTACAACTTCAGCTTTGTTCTTAGACCTAAGCAAAGCTTTCAGTTTTGTAAATCATTCCATTTTTAACCGACTTCAAAAAAAAAAGTAGGTTCTCAGTTCGACCTGTATGTATGTATGTATGTATGTTTGTCCGCGATTATCTCGCGTTTGGCTGAACCGATTTTTATGCAGTTTTCAGGAAAGTGTTCATTACATTCTGGAAAAGGTTTTAGTATATAACACATAGATATCCCGTGACGTTGCCCGCGTGGTTCCGTTTTGCTTACTTGGATCGAAGATTTTCAGGGACGATTGCATGTTTGTCCGCAATTATCTCGAGTTTGGCTGAACCGATTTTGATGCAGTTTTCAGAAAAGTGTTTGTTACATTCTGGGGAAGGTTTTAGTATATAACAATAATGGATATCTCGTGAAGTTGCTTACATAGATCCGTTTTGCTTAATAGGATTGTAGATTTTCAAAGACGCCGATTTTATGAAGATTTTTGTTGTTGATTATCTCAACTACAAAGGGAAAAATAAAAAACTTTTTGAAAAAAAGGGAACCGACTCCAAAACCAAACACAAAAAAACTATAAAATAACTTTTCTTTCGGAAGTCGGTGGCCATAATATGTCAATGAAATAAAAAAAAAACAAAGCCACCGACTTCCGAAAGAAAAGTTATTTTATAGTTTTTTTGTGTTTGGTTTTGAAGTCGGTTCCCTTTTTTTCAAAAAGTTTTTTAATTAATATATTAAGTGTAATTGGTATTCGGGGCCCGGCTTTAGATTGGTTTAAAACTTATCTTTACTCGTATTAATAACATCGTTACGAAATCGGCACGGCTATTAGGATTCTTTCGGCATACAAGGTGAAAAAAAATCCTCGCCTATACAACGTGGGGTTAAATTAACCCCACAAGGGATTGCCTCTACTTTATGTATGCGCCAAGTGCAATAAGTTTGAATGATTTTTTTTGTATAACTACATCCCAAAGTCAATGAATAAAAAAAAATGTATTAAATTAAACATTTATTATAAAAAAACTTAAAAATCACATAACCTTTCCGTGAATTTAACAAAATGTTCTGACAAAATAAAAAATCAACAAAAACATTTCTTAAAATTAACACAATTATTTTACTTATTATATAAAACTAGATATATTTGGCTTTATAAAAATAATCACAATTAGCACTTTATGGCTATATAAGGGAGATCATTCGTTATCTAAATCAGTACAATTTTGACACATCAAATTCGCATGTTCCTTACATATCGCGGCATTACATTTGAAACAACCGTTCAGAGTCTTCCTATCTTTGTTTCTTGTTGGACAGAAAGAACATTTTCAGCATCTTCCACGTCCGTATCACTTCGATCTTCAGAAGCCTCGCTGATATGATCTGCTTCGTCGTCACTGCTAGGAAGAAAGTTTTCATCGTCCGACGAAGTATCATTTTCTTCCAATAAAGCCGCCGCAATACGATCATCCTGAAGGTTGTTAGACATATTAACTAGCTGTACCTATAATAAAAATAAAAAAGCATTAAAAAATAACACTAATTTTATTGTAAGTGTAAATAACGAAAAACACAGAAGTAGGCACAAACTTTTTTTACGACGTACCATACAACGTGGGGTTAAAAACGCCCGGGAACCACTTTGCGTGCGTGCACACACGACGCCGGCGCGCGTTATACTGATCCAACGCTGTGATTCGACGCGGCAATATTTAAACTCCAGCTACTGTGAAAATCAAGTTATTTGGTTTCGTTTAAATATACAATCAACGCAATTTAAAAGTGTTGGGGTTAAAATAACCCCACCTCGTATGCCGAAGGAGTAGTACTAAAGGATTTAAGCTGATAAGAACGAAAATTGTTTTATATAACGCCTTAGTTCGGAGCCACCTTGAATTTGCTAACGTAGTGTGGAACCCGCACTACGCAGTACACTCACAAAGAATAGAAAAAATCCAGAGGGCCTTCACAAAACACCTAGCATATACCTTCGGTGGTGTATCTCCCCGGTGCCCATACGAGCAACGTATTCAATGCTACAAAATGATAACTCTGCGCGACCGTCGACTAATACAAGATCTCATGTTCCTTTTAAAATTAGTCTAGATAAATCTATCTATCTTCTATACTTACTTATAATAAACCTGTAGAGAGGTCAATTCTGTACATGAAATATATTTCCAAAATAACTATCAGGGGGTGATTAGGGATCGATACTGATGCCTAAAATGCAATTAATAAAATTATTGTCTGTCTGTCTGTCTGTATAACTGTTATAGAAACAAAAACTACTAGACGGATTTTGACGAAACTTGGTACAATTATTCTTCATACTCCTGCGCTGGTTATAGTATACTTTTCATCACGCTACAATCAATAGGAGCAGAGCAGTGAAGGGAAATGTTAGAAAAACGGGAGAAGTTACTCCATACACGGTAATCTTCGGAACTACTGGATGGATTTGATTGTTTTTTTGTTTGTTGTATAGCTATTAAGTCTGGACAATATATAGGCTATAATTTATCTTGGAAACTTGAACACCTGATGCAGAACTGTAATAGATCAGCTTAACTATAAGAGATACAAAAATAGCGCCATAGCAAAAATTGTTCCGCGTGATGAGCATTTTCTGCTGAGAAAATAAATTTGAAGATATGGAACACCTGATGTGGAACTCCAAGAGCCCAGTCAATCAGTGAGTGAGTGGTAATCGAGCTTTATATAGTATAAAGCTTTATATAGTATAATATAAATTTGCAGGCGCAAAGTGCTAGTTTTAAGAAAACGAATTGTCATCGTGACTTGCCCGTCAACCACCAGCCTTGTAACACAACCCTTTTATATTAAACTGTATAAGCGATTCTCGGGACTTTAATTTGGCACCATTATACGATAGCTTGCCTTTTAAGTTCTGTCGTTTAAATGTTTGCCGCGAATTTCGAATTTGGAACTGTTCAATATTCAAAATTATTGGAATTTAGAATATAGAATCAATTGAAAATTTTAAAATAAATTTAATTGTTTAGTCACAGCGTTGTTTTGAACCTGTTAGGTCACCTATAAAAATTAATTTGACTAAGGAAAACGTCCGCGCGATAATTTTCTACAACTTCCGAAGAGGCCTAACGCGGTTTCAATGTTTCGAAGAGATAAAATCTGTGTTCTAAGACGAAGCCCCATGCCTGCGGACGGTCGAACGCTGGTATTTGGAATTTCAGCGTGGACATACCAGTTTTAATGACAAATCTCGTGAAGGACGTCCAAAATCCGCATTCACTGAAGATAACATCGTTGCTGTGAGAAAACTAATACTCGAAGATCGTCATGTGACATATCGGGAGATAGAGGCGGTATTAAGCATTTCAGGGACAACTATTCAGAAGATCTTGCATGACGCACTTGGTGTGAGAAAGCTAGTTTCCCGTTGGATTCCGCATTTGCTATCTGATGATCATAAGGCGACCCGCGTTAGTCGGTGTAAGAAAACTCTTCAAAGGTTCAACCGAGGAGAGTCAAATCACGTCTACGACATTATCAGTGGTGATGGATCTTGGATGTATGCCTACGATCCTGATTCCAAACAACAATCCACAATCTGGGTCTTTCAAGACGAGCCTAAGCTGACGAAAGTTGTTCGCTCTCGAAGCACTTCAAAGAAGATGGCGGCTACTTTCGTACCAAAAACCGGTCATGTTGCGACGATTGCACTTGAAGATCGTAGAACAGTTAATGCAGAGTGGTATACCACAGTTTGCTTACCCCAAGTCATCGCCGAACTTCGAAAGTCCAACCCCAAGCGTCGCATCATTCTACCACGACAACGCAAGCTCACACAGCGCTCGTCAAACAATTGTGTATTTGAAGCAGGAAAACGTAGAAATTCTTGATCATCCTCCATACAGTCCTGACCTAAGCCCTAACGATTTCTTTACATTTCCTACATTTAAAAAATCTCTTCGTGGTCAAAGGTTCCAGTCTGGTGAAGAAGCAGTCGACGCCTTCAAATCAGCTGTAGTGAACACCCCTACTTTAGAGTGGAATAAATGCTTTAATAACTGGTTCGAGCGAATGGAAAAGAGTATAAAACTACGTGGTGAATGCTTTGAAAAGCAATGAAAGGTATTATAAGGTTCTATTTGTTTTTTTTTCTTCAAACGACAAAACTTAAAAGGCACGCCACGTATCCTCCAAAGATATAACAACACTAACTCATCACTGCAACGTATGAGTTATCTAGGTAGGCATCTAGGACAGGTATTTTATAATGTAACAAAATAATTTTATATAGGTATTAGAGAATACCTATATTTTTAACTTAGAGAAATTAAATAAATAATTCGATGCCCCCAACCAAGAACTCGGTAATGTACTATTATGGGCTTTATGCTGTTATGTCAAATTCGGCATCTATGGACTGAAATACACCTATGCATTTTTTTCCAGATTTTTCCTAATGATATTTGCAAAGAAATCATGACAAACGTGTTTATTGTTGGGAGTTTAGACAAAATAATATTTCGGCAAAAAACCTGTTATAAGTCTATACGAAAAAACTGTTTGTTTTTTATTTTGGTAAGTTGCGATTACCGGGTTTTTGGTGTGAATATCATTTTATTTTTTATTTTTGTAAGTTGCGATTACCGGGGTATTGGCATAAATATCATTTTCATTAAGTTTTTGGTAAACGTGTTCATGGGGTTTTTGTTGAAATAAGTTTAAAGTACGTGTTCCGTAATGTGCACTAACAATGTTATTTATTAATACCTTTTTTTTTAAATTATTTGACATTACCACATTACCTCCGGTAGAAGCCCATAATGCAATGTTATAAAATATTTTATTTGATAAATTTACTGCAATAACCCCGTAAGTAGTATTACTGTAATATTTTATGCATACGATTTTAGGTATTATTTATTTTTATAAATTACTAGGTTTTGAATAAAAGGATTTTCATAATAATAGCACAGATAGACTTCGCAAAAAATTAGCTTTCATTTAGTACATCAATGACTTCAATAGTCCCACTTGTTGAAAAGATATTTGACAGAATCAGTAAATCTTTTTTCCTGTAAAATTTTGATTTTTCGATTGCCGGGTTATTGCTTGGAAGCATCGAATTATACCTACTCTTATGTTTTATTTGTGTTTTCCTTGTTAATTGATTAATAAACCTTTTTCGGCAAACCATAAAAATACACTTTGAAGAAAAAACAGGAAATTCTATCGTAGGTACTTTGTTATTATTGTCAGATTTTAATAAATAATTTATTAAAGCGCCTTTTTATTATAGCAAATCCTCTTCTATGCACTTATTGCCAGCAATCTGATTAAAGGTTTAGTCAAACTGTTTTCGTCTAGTCTGTTGTAATGACAAGTTTTTTATTTGTTTTATTTACTGCAATTTAACGTACCAATATTCACGAATACAAAACACCAAAAATCATTGGTGTACATTGAATTCAATAACTATGCAACCGTCCATACAAAAGTTGGCCATGTCCTTTATAGTTTATTTTCACTCATTATTTAGTACTTTATTTTAGACTAGCTTCTGCCAGCGACTTCGTACGCGGATCCTGTTGCTTATGCCAGCGACAATGGGGTCGTCAAAATCGAAGATCTGGAACGTTGATGTCCAATTTTTTAGAGCCTGGGGATGGGAAAACAACGGGACGCGCATGACGATTCCAGACGTTCCAGATCTGTCATTTTTGTAAGGGCGTGGCCCCATGTCTCCGGCGCGGCGCCGTGCCGCGCTACGGCGTCGTGTACCGGCACGTACCCTATGTTCAGCAAGTGTATCCAAAGATAAAAATTACAGTTACGATTTGATATGGACCGCGAAAGACGTATCCTGTTCCTGTTGCTAGTGTTTAAGTATGTATGTAGTCATACGTATGTCTACATCAAAAAAAAATTATATGATAAGAATAAATAAGTTAAAATAATTTCTTTTATTTCTTACCTTACGGTGCGTACAGACTATGTAACATAACATGTTATACAACATTGTTATATAACATTTTACATACATTTGTAGTGTTATATAACAATGTTAATTTGAACGTTAAGCCTAGCATTTCCATAGGCTCAACAGGTTTCCTGAACACGTATTTCTTCTGTATACGAGGCGCTATTTTGGTTAGCAGTTCTTCAAAACTTGATACAGACATTCTAAAATATTCGTAAAATTTGTCATCACCACAGTTTTTCAGCGCTTCATATTTCCTCTTGAAATTATCTCCATCATGGTTCATTATAGAAAGGTATGGATTTACCCAATATTTTCTTTGTTTTTGTTTTTTTCTTTAATTTCTCGTCGTCTTGATAGCAACAGGACCAGGATACGCCTTTCGCGGTCCATATCAAATCAAAACTGTAATTTTTATCTTTGGATACACTTGCTGAACATAGGGTACGTGCCGGTACACGACGCCGTAGCGCGGCACGGCGCCGCGCCGCTCGCCGGCGGGTGGCGCCGTAGCTCGGCACGGCGCACGGCGCCGCGCCGGAGACATGGGGCCACGCCCTAAGTACACAAGAAATGCCCATCAGACTAAACAACTCTTGCTAAGACGTCATTCCTAGATATTATATTCATATTATAGTGTAGCTGGGCTCTTGGAGTTCCACATCAGGTGTTCCAGATCTTCAGTTTTTATACGACAACAGGGAGTGCTCATCAGGCTGAACAACTCTTGCTGAGACGTCATTACTGTATATTATGTAATAGCGTAGCTGGGTTCTTGGAGTTCCACATCAGGTGTTCTATATCTTCAAATTTATTTTCTCAGCAGAAAATGCTCGTCACGCGGAATAATTTTTGCTATGGCGCTATTTTTGTATCTCTTATAGTTTAGCTGATCTATTGCAGTTCTGCATCAGGTGTTCAAGTTTCCAAGATAAATTATAGCCTATATGTTGCCCAGACTTAATAGCTATACAACAAAAAAAAAAAACCAATCAAATCCGTCCAGTAGTTCCGAAGATTAGCGTGTATGGAGTAACTTCTCCCGTTTTCCTAACATTTCCCTTCACTGCTCTGCTCTTATGTTTGCTGCTCTGCTCATTGTAGCGTGATGAAAAGTATACTATAACCAGCGCAGGAGTATGAAAAATAATTGTACCAAGTTTCGTCAAAATCCGTTGAGTATTTTTTGTTTCTATAACGGTTATACAGACAGACAGACAATAATTTTATTAATTGCATTTTTGGCATCAGTATCGATCCCTAATCACCCCCTGATAGTTATTTTGGAAATATATTTCATGTACAGAATTGACCTCTCTACAGATTTATTATAAGTATAGATTTTAGCTTAAGTTACCACCTTCGTCGCCTTGGAGTCCAATAGAGCTAACACACAGAACTACACTTCTGAGATATGGACGTTTAAAAAATAAAGGATGCAGGTGAAAACAGTTATTTGGAAATAAACCAGTGTCATATTGTAGTAGAGGATTCAAAATTTTACCCTAGACTATTAAAACGTGTAGCTATTGAATGCTATAATTATAAATTACCAAAATATCATGGTTTTTAAGTTAGGTGGTTTAGGCCTATTGACTACTATTTTATGTATAATGTAATACTCGTAGTACGGGGTGTAAGTCGCTTAACTCTCCTGTCTCGTTGACTTTTTTGTCTTATGACAATAATAAACTAACTAGATAAAAAGGCGTAAGCGAAGTAGAATATTTGAAAAGAAATACAAAATAATTACTTTTTAACCGACTTCAAAAAAAGGAGGAGGTTCTCAATTCGGTCGGTATGTTTTTTTTTTTTTTTATGTATGTACATCGATTACTCCGAGGTTTCTAGTCCGATTAGTGTGATTCTTTTTTTGTTCGATGCAGTATACTTGCAGTGTGGTCCCATAAAAATTTCATCCAATTTGGTTCAGTACTTTTTATTTTGTGAGCATTTTTATTGATTTCGGCTACTTGGATGACATTACTTTTTGCGTGTTTGTTACGCGATTACTCCGCCAATTGTGGACCGATTTTCAAAATTCTTTTTTTTGTTGTACTAGGGATCGTTCACCTTAGGGAATACTGCAAGTTTCATCAAAATTTGTTCAGCAGTTTTTGAGATAGGGAATTTTATTAGCATGTGTACATGAGCGATGTTAATACCGGTGCCACGGCTTACAAAATTCAAGTGCACTTGTAAGAAAATGATGTATTTGACAAGAATTTGGGTTGAATATTTAAACTAAAAAGAGTAAAATAAAAAACTTTTTTCAAAAAAAAAATTAACCGACTTCAAAAACAACCACAAAAAAGGGTAAAATAACCTACAAAATAACTTTCCTTTCGGAAGTCGGTGGCAAAAAGACAACGAAATAAAAAAACAAAGCCACCGACTTCCGAAAGAAAAGTTATTTTGTAGGTTATTTTACCCTTTTTTGTGGTTGTTTTTGAAGTCGGTTAATTTTTTTTTTGAAAAAAGTTTTTTATTCATTTATTTTTCATTAGCTTCTGCCCGCGACTTCGTACGCGGGTCCTGTTGCTTACGCCAGCAGCAATGGGGTCGTCAAAATTGAAGTTCTGAAACGTCTGATGTCGAATTCTAAGAGTCTCGTGCATCCCATTGTTGTCCAGTCCCCGGGGGACTGGACAACAATGGGATGCACGAGACGATTCAAGAAGTTCCAGATCTTACATTCTTGTAAATCAACAGGAAATTCCCATCAGACTAACAACATTTGGCGGCGACCTACATGACGGCGTCGGCGTAATAATGTTACGACGACGACACGCTCGTCCTGGCGAAGGGAGAGTTGCACCAGGTGGCGGCTGACCCGGCGACGCAAGCGGTTGCGACGGTTGTTGATAAGATCCGGCAGTTGGGGCACGACGTGGCGCTGCACAAAACAGAGGCCATGTACTTTCATGACCGTCTGAACGCACCATGACGTTCAGATTCCCACATAACGGTGGGAGGGGTTCGCATCGGCGTCGTGTGGAAGATGAACTGGGACTCGTTCTCGACAGCCGGTGGAACTTCAGGGAGCATTTCCTGAGATTGACCTTAAAGCTGAACCAGGCAGCAGCCGCCTTCAGACGACTCCTGCCCAATCTCAGCGGGCCAAACGGATCCTGCCGGAGGCTATACGCCGGTGTCGTGCGGTCTATGATATCCATCTACGGGGCCCTCGTGTGGGCCCTGAGCATCCGAACGCGGCTACTAAAGTTAGTCGCATGCCAGAGGGTCATGGTTATCTGGATGAGGATACCGCACGATCGCCGGCGAATCGGCCAACCTACATGCTGGATTGCTGCCCTGGGATCTGGAGGCGACTGCCCCTCCAGCGCGTTTATGAGTGGCGCGTGGGGGCGAATCCGGGGAAAGAGCTCCGGCGGGGAACGACTGTCGCAACCGAGGTCCGGGCACGCCACAATCGCGGCGATTAGACCCCTCTTTGAGGAGTGGCTGGATAGGTGTCACGGGCCTCCTGACCTACCGTGTGACGCAGGTTCTCACCGGATACGAAAGTTTCGGGGGGTACCTGTGTCTGATAAGAGGAAAGTAAAGCCTGGGTGTCACCACTGCGAGGATCGCCCGGAGGACACGGTGGAGTATACGGTGCAGGATTGCCCCGCTTGGGCAGAACACCGCCGTGTCCTCATGGCGGTGATAGGCGGAGACCTCTCGCGCCCGACATTTGCCGAGGCCATGCTGCGGGGAAGACGGAACGGTAATCGCTCGCCCCCTTCTGCGAAGCAGTCATGCTCGCAAAGAGAGAAAGGGAAAGGACAGCGTCCTCCTTCCACCCTAGCCGCAGAGGTGGACTCCCACGGCGACGGATGTCGGATCTCCGGCCACCGTAGATGTGGGCATGCGGGCGGTGAGTACGAGTCTGACAGTCCCTCTCGCCCTGCACTGGGTTATGTGCTATAGTGTCGCTGGGCGCTTGGAATTCCACAACAGGTGTTCCAGATCTTCAACTTTTATACGTCAACAGAGAGTGCTCATCAGGCTGAACGAAAAAGTCTTGCTAAGACGAATTCCTATAAAATAAATGTTATAGTGTACCGCCGCAATTTTTTTTTTTAGCCAAATCCATTCAGTGGTTTTTGCGTGAAAGAGTAACAAACATAATACCTCCATACACACATACATCCTCACTAACTTTCGCATTTATCGGCCATTCTCCGGTTAGGCGTTCTTTGCCTAATTACCGTAACCATTTTTTTTTTCACTCATTTGACATTAAACAAATTAGAATATGAAACCCATTAAAGATACGAATTCAATAGTTATTTTGGTTTTGAGCTATTACTGGTAGTTTTCTAGATATTGAGATTTTAAAAACTGCATGTGTACGGTAATTAGATAAGTTGAATATTTGATGCGACGGTAATTAGAAAATATGATCAAGTCCATATTATAAAATACTAGCAAACCCGGCGAACTCCGTTTCGCCACATAAACCTTACAGAGCCCGAGACCTTTCCAACGAATGCAAAACCGTGGAAATCGGTTCATGCGTTCTAGAGTTATAGCGTCAGGAAGGAAAACCCGACTTATTTTTATATAGTAAATTAAAAATGCCAGTATCACTCATTTGACATGGTTAATTATTTGTATACACATAATAAAATTATACCATTACAATAATAAATAATGTACCTCATATCCAATCGCAAAAAAGACACTGTATCATTGCTATCGTTTATTAAAAATTAGACACTTTCAATCAAAATCAGTTAAAACAAATTTAAAAAATATATTTGGTAATAAACAAACTAAAAATTACTGGTAGGTAATAACCAAACTCGAAACATAATTGGTCTTAATTGGTTATCTTTTAAAGGTAAGGAAGAACTTTAAAAACGAATATTATTAAATTATCTTGAAAAATAAGAATAGTCTAGCTTAAAGCTACTCACAGTGCTTAAAATTGGTCTTAATTGGTAATCTTTTAAAGATAAGTACCTAGGAACTTATGAAACTAATATTATTA
Organism: Agrotis clavis; assembly: GCA_954870645.1. NCBI lineage: Eukaryota > Metazoa > Arthropoda > Insecta > Lepidoptera > Noctuidae > Agrotis > Agrotis clavis. Next base: position 26,151,864 of record OX940922.1, read on the forward strand.
AAGTATCTTGGAAAATAAGGATAGATCTAGCTTAAAGCTACTCACAGTGCTTAAAATTGGACTTAATTGGTAACCTTTTACAGGCAAGTAGGAACTTATAAAACTTATAATATTACTAAATTAACTTGCAAAATAAGGATAGATCCAGCTAGAAGCTAATCGCAGTGCTTAAAATTGGTCTTAATTGGTAACCTTTTATAGGCAAGTAGGAACTTATAAAACTTTTATTACTAAATTATCTTGCAAAATAAGGATAGATCTAGCTAGAAGCTAATCGCAGTGCTTAAAATTGGTCTTAATTGATAATCTTTTAAAGGTAAGTAGGAACTTATGAAACTAATATTATTAAATTATCTTGGGAAATAAGGATTGATCTAGCTTAAAGCTACTCACAGCGCTTAAAATTAGTCTTAATGGTATATAATCTTTAAAGGTAACTGGGAACTTATAAAACTATTAATATTCTTAATAATTACGATTGATCCAGCTTAAAGCTACTCACAATTGCGTATATTATTGGTATCACTGAGAACTTATATTCTATTAATCATAATAATTATACCGACTAGTGTGTCTTACAGTTAAATCAGTCTTGTATTTTAGTATTTTTCTATTTAAAAATAACAAGTGTTCGTGGCGAAAACATAAATAAAATTATTTTGTGAAATCAATTGAGAATCACTTTATTGGATATGATCTATAATTTTTATAAACGCACACCTTTCACTTTTTAACGTTATTCCACCATGATTTTTTATCGACTTCCTTTGTTTCTCGCAACACCTTGTTGCCAGTAACAAAAGAAAATGGCATGTAGCCAGCGTAATAAAATAAAATATAATATTTAAAATCTATGTTCGGATACGAACAACAAGTACCGTGGAATGGGGTGTCATTGATCAATTTAAAAATTCAAAGGGCTGTATTTTCTAAAATACAAAGGTACCGAAGACGAAAAAAAAATTGGAATATCGGTTTTTACTATACAATCGATACAATGAATTAGATTCTATTTTAAATAAATAATATGTCGATGAAAAATATAAATGTGAGTGGTCAATGTTAAACCGTGAGTGGGGTTACTTTGATACCCCCTAATATTTTCACGGCAAATGAAAGTAACCCCTTTAAACGTTATTATTTCGAAAGAACAAAAAAAATCGGCTAAGTGCAAAAAAAGATATTAATTTTTTTAAAGTTTAGGGGTGACATTGATCAAGGCAAAAAAAACTTTTTGAAAAATCACCTTTATTTTAACGTTTCATTGAGATATATTAATTGTAAAAACATAATTAGGAACATTAATCAGTCAAAATCTTAAATGTTAAGTAAAAATAGAAAAAAATCACTACTAGCTACTGCTCGTTCTAACACGTCTTCATTAGAATTCCGATAGGCGCGAGCGCCTAAACGCTTCATGTATGTTCTTGGCATAGCGCTGAAAGTAAAAAAAAATCATATAAAGCAGCCATCATTGCAAATATATTGATAATATATGTTAAAAATGTCATGGGGTGAGATTGATCAATGACCAAAGTAACCCCATGCCTGTGATCAATGACACCCCGTATAGAAAATAAACCACCACTGAATGAAATTTTGGAGGTTAAAATACAAAAACAACTTCTTTCTCAAGCTAATTAAACACATAACAACATAAACTATCATTTTTTCTAGAAACTTGCATATCCAATCTGGTACCCTGGAAGTTATTTTAACCCCTAAAATACTTTAACCACAATACTCACAGTTTTTTATGAAAATCTCCGGTAGTGATCTGTTTGTACGTGCAGCGCTTGGGCAATGTCAAAGAGTGACATTCAGTGCTGCCAATGCAAAAGACGAAATTTTTCGGTTGCGTTCAGAAATTAAGCAATTCCTGTTTTAAAAAAATATAAAGTTTTTATCAATGTTACCCCGTGAATCAAACTAACCCCATTCCACGGTACGACATTTAATTAAAAAATACTTTCATCAGAATCAGATAAATCGAAAAATGAAACTCTAGTCTTCTTAACCTTATTACTATCATTTGGAATATTTGTCATTGTTACATTGTTATTTGTCTTGTCTGATATGAATAAATAAAATGAATGAAGAAATAGTAATTATGCATATTTAATTCTATCATTCCTTTCAAATTCTTCTGTACCTTTAAAGCAAAAGCAAAACCACGCCCTTTCTATCTGTCAGTTGAGAAACAAACAGTATTATTTTTTCATACAACGGTAATTATTAACACATGGTAAATTAGTATACGGTAATTAGAAAACGATAGATTTTCTTCAAAATTTTGAAAACCAACACAGTATGCAAATATTGGCTTATCACAACGTACGGAGGCCAAAACATTGTTCCATTTGCCTTATCAACTAAGGTATAATATTAAAAATAAAGTGTTTAAATAAGTACAACGGTAATTAGAAAAGTTTGAAACCAAGGGCTACGGTAATTATATACTCACGTGCTTCGTCGGCGGTACACTGACGTTAGAGTCGTGCAACTGCTGATGGGTCGCGGCACACACTGAGGAGGTCCGACACGTGCGGTAGTTATGTACCAAATACCGTTATTTAGGCATGTGCACCCGAGAACAGAAACTGTTACGGTAATTATAAATTTCCATCGGACACGCAGTTATTTCATTATAATTATTTACAGACTGGTTTTATTGAGTCGATATTTTGTTATGTGATACACGTTGCTTTATATTCTTTAAAACGTTGAATGGATCAAAGTAAATCTGTAGGTTTTAGAAATTACAAGCGAGTTTTAACATTAAGTCGGTGTGCGGACAGGCCTCGGTAATTAGAAAATAGTGCTTTTTTGGACAGAGATTCAATTAATTTAGGCTTCCTAATTAAAAACAGAACCCAATATTTCGTTTACAGCTAGATACGGTCGTTATCTAGCATATAAAAAAAAACATGATTGAATTTGAAAAGATTACGGATTAAGTAAGCCCGGACAGAAAAAAAATTGCAACCGGAGAATGGCCGTTATAATATTAGTAGGATAGGATGAATTATGCATAAAAACCTTCCTCTTGAACCACTCTATCTTTTTAAAAACCGCATTAAAATCCGTTGCTCAGTTTTAAAGATCTAAGCAAGCATACATAGGGACAGGAAGCGGGAGGCGACTTTGCTTTATACTATGTACCTAGTGAAGTGATGATGAAGAATTAGATACTACTACTAATACTATTGCCGTTTAGTTCACAAAAATCAGCGACCACCGTCACTCCCAAATCTCTCCCTCAACTCGAACCAAACTAAACAATGCATGTTGCACGCACGAACTCGTCAAAATTGAATGAAGAATGCGGATTGGTAAACGGAAAAAACACGTTTTTTCTCTACCAGTTACATGTTCCCAAATAATATCGACAGAAAAGTCTAGAATACAGTTTTATAGAATACAGTTTAAGTTCTAGAATACAATCATGAGCTCTTACAACTGTTGACCACTCAATAATTCTCAATAATTATTTTCTATGACTTGTAATCACAATGAATCTAAGCTGCATACATTTTTTGACTCCTATTAAAACTACTCTTACACTTATTGGCAAATTTAAAAATAACCTGCTTACAATTATAATATCTATTAGATGTATTGACTATTTTATAAAGTATGTCTCTTTGTGAGTACGTTAATGCACTTAACTCCATTTCGCAAAAATTGTGGCTTAGCTCCATTGGCCTCCAAGGCGACGCTATGTTTGTGAATGTTGGGTCACCTATTATTGGCGACTGTTTAAGGCTGCGTTTCCACCAGAGATGTGCGGTGGGAAATGTGTCGTGCGAGAATGTCTAGCTGTGCTGTGAATATATGTGGGCGTTTCCACCAAAGCTGTGCGATGAAAATGTGCCTACGAGGATTTGTAGCGGAGCTGTGAAAATGAGCATTAATGTGTGGTGTGCGGATGCGTTGCGCAGCTGTGAAATGTGTCGACGAAGGATCGGTGTAGTGGGAGCGGAGACACAACATATCCCTCGCAACACATCCCTCGTACACATCCCTCGCAACACATTCCTCGTACACATTCCTCGCACACATTCCTCGTACACATCCCTCGCACGTATCCTTCACTTGTTTTGTATGCGCAAAAATCTAGCTCCGCCGAGCCGTTTCCACCAGAGCTGTGCTGACCGAGGCGAGGTAAATGAAGCGATTCTATTGGTTCTTTACAAACACATTCCTCGCTACACATCGTCGCACATCTCTGGTGGAAACACAGCCTTAGCCTTGTATACTCTTACATATGTAAACTATACCTATTTATTAAATTATATACAGAAGCTGTTGGTGTCCCTTTGTTAATAAATAAATAAATAAATCTTTCTAACAGAACGCAGATAACAAGAATCACTATATTCGATGACAAAGTCAATTGCATCACGAATTTTCATTCTGTTCCTGGATACAATTATTTTGGTGTTCCACAGGGAAGCATTTTGGGGCCACCGTCATTCCTTGTATATGTCAATGACCTTCCGCAAGCTATAGACCAAGACTGTGTTCTGTTTGCTGATGACACAACGAGTACCGGCGTTAGGGTAAGGCGCGGTTAGGCGACCGCCCAGGGCGCCGAATACGAAGGGGCGCCGCAGGCCTACTTTCTCGTAAATTTCCCTATTTCTTTCATCCCAATTTTAGGGGATAAACCCAAAACCCGTCTAAAGAAAACACAAACTTACATAGTTCAAGGAACGTTTGTGCAAAATTACATGCTTTTCGTCACGTCTCGCAGTTAGGGGGCGCCGTAGAAAATCTCGCCCAAGGGCGCTGGTACTGCTAAAACCGGCGCTGGACACAACAGTTATCTTAGATTGTAATAATGACGAATCACATGAGTCTAAAATAAATAAAACCTTAAATAAAATAATTACATGGTTAGATACAAACGCTTTAATAAGTAATGTAGAGAAAACTAAAATATTAAAATTTAAAACGCAAAAGTAAATAATATATCTAACATAACATAGTCCACAAAGATCAAGCAGTTCAACAAATTAATAAAACAAAATTCCTAGGTATTGCAATTGATGAACATTTCACCTGGAAGGATCACATCGATGAACTTAGTACAAAAATAAAATATAGATTCGTTTTCGCCCTTAAAAAAGTCAAAGATAAGACCACCAGACAAACTGCTTTGATGGTATACCATGCCTATGTTTGCTCCATCATCAGGTATGGCATCATTCTCTGGGGAACTCTTCTGTTCTGAGGTAACAAGTGTTCGGTTAGCACAGAAAAAATGCATACGCTCAATTTTCAATATGGACTGGACTGATTCTTGCAGACCAGTATTTAAATCACACAAACTTCTTACAGTTCCTTGTATGTATTTAAATGAAATCGCAAAATTTGTCAAAACAAAGAGGAATGCCCAAAAATATATGGAGCAAAAACCCAGAATCGATTAAAATGACTTATGTGTGGCAACGTAGAGTATACATACTATAACCCAAATCCAATAATAGTTTTCGATTAAACCATCACCAAGTAAAAAAAAATTGTAACTGATAAGTTACGATTTTTTATAATGTTTCAAGTCAACTATATAAATAATGTTTCAAATCAGCTATTTCCTTAAGTTTGCCGTATATGATTACTTCCCAGAATTTGATCCTTATTAGTAACACTATCGAATGCTGTAATAATACAGGGTGTGTTTTTTTTTTCCAAAATTAGCGGGTTCGATTCCTGGCCAGGATTATTGATTTTTCTAAATCCAATGATGCAGTTCTAGTTTTCTTTAAAATTGGGCTCGAGATTCCTTTCAACGTTTTTTGATATTCCTCATAGTTTCGGATATAGCCATCCACGCCCAGTTGAAACATTTTCACCCTGTTTATGCTGCTGGCCTGTTTGGTTATGGTTTTATGCGAAACGAATAGCGTATTTATGTCCTCTGACTTAAGGTCTATTTTGTTGTTCATAAAATATTTTAATCGACTCTGGGTTTTTTTTGGGCATTCTTCTTTATCACTTTTTGAACCCATAAACAAAAACCGGCCAAGTGCGTGTCGGGCCACGCACAGTGTAGGGTTCCGTAGTTGCCCATCAAAATACTTATGCGAACTAACTAAACTGATTCGCTGAATTTAATTTTAAAAAGAAGAATTTTCAAAATCTGTCCAGTACCCTTAGCACGAATTTTCAGTATTTGAGACGTAAAGTAAACTGGAACTTTGACAATTTCAAATTGACAATTTTCAAGGAAAAAAATAGTTCTTCTTTGCACACCAGAGGCGCTGTTCCATTTTTCCATACAAGAAACGCTGTAAATACTGTAAAGCAAAAGAGTGAAAATTCGTGCTAAGGGTACAGGAGTCTTTGAGAAATCGGGGAAAATACATAAAATAAAAGATTACGACGAATTTAGAACCTCCTCCTTTTTTTGAAGTTACTTAAAAATAGTTGACAATAAAAACCTACCTATCCCCAAAAAACATACCTATTAAAGCTGTAAAAATAAAGTTGACAAACTTACATTTGCAGTTGAAGCACATGTTCTTCGATACATTTTGTTTAAGAAAATATGTTATCCAAGTACATTTTATAAGTTGGTCGACTATTACTCGTAAAGTTGTAAAGCCTACTTAGTCATGATAATTTTCTTTTAAATTTCGTTATATATACTACTATTGCGAATTCTTTTACACCCCCAAACATAACCGTTTGGCTGGTAGAGGGGGGGGACACTCGAGTCGAGCAAAATTTAGCACTTTAAAGCTTAATATTTCACAAACGAATTTTTTTATCAAAAAAGTGTTAATGGAAACTATCAATATTTTTAAAGACCTATTTAATGATACCCCACACTATGGGGTACGCGAGAAAAAAAAATAACATCCCCACTTTACGTGTACAGGAGGTACCCTAAAAAAAAATATTTTACGAGATTTTATTTTACCACTTTTTCGGCACAACAAATCCGTATATTTATACCAAATTACAGCTCTCTAGTACTGTGCGTCTCTGAGCTAAACTGCGGACAGACGGACGGACGGACGGACGGACGGACGGACGGACGGACATGGCGAAACTATAAGGGTTCCTTGTTGACTACGGAACCCTAACAAAAATAAACGTACAGTTGCTCAGTTCCCATTAAAAATGCCGGTTCCTAGGATTGAACTATTCAGACGTAGGTATGTATTTATGAGTCTATTAATGACCTTCTCTCTAAAATGGCTCCATTCACACAGTTTTTTATTCTAGCTGAATTTCTAAAAAAATCCAATTGTAAGTCATATCACTACCGTAATGCATTATTAGGTACTAATATAATAATAATAATATAAAATATACAGGGTGACTTTTTTAGCACCGTCCAAAATTTTTCTAGGCATTAGGTATCAATCACTAACCCCATTTTTGAAAAAAAATCGATACGTCAAATTGTCATTATTAAATCATTTTCTCATCCGATCTGCGTGGTCACTAAGCTAAACGTTAATAATATACACTTGCCGACGCATGAAACGGACAGAGCGCACTGCCGCTGACCCCCCGCCCCGCCCCGCTACACCTGAGCGACACATCACAGCGCGGTGTCCAGATTCATCAACTTTTTATAGATAACATTGAGACGTGATATCTCGATATTTTTGTATTGAGTGATACAGAAAGAAAAAACACGTATTCAATGATTTTCGCCAAAGATTAATATAATAAAATTTGGATGGTGACTAAAAAATCACCCTGTATAATAATTGTGCGCGACGCACCTTTTTACAGTTTTATTCTTATGGTATATTTTTGTACAGTGTTTTTTTATATTTCGAATCATCATCACTATCACTATCACTACATAGTATAAAACAAAGTCGCTTTCTCTGTCCCTATGTCCCTTTGTATGCTTAAATCTTTGAAACTACGCAACGGATTTTGATGCGGTTTTTTTTAATAGATAGAGTGATTCAAGAGGAAGGTTTACATGTATAATAACATCCATTAAATAGTGGAGAAGTACTGTTATTTTTGAGGTTTCTAATGTGATGTCGTAAATAATTACATTTTTTCCGCTTACATTGCAAACGCAGGCTGAACCCTACCGGCTTTATTACAAAACGTGGTTTAACTTAGACCAAGCTTTAAATCAAAAATCAATTTTTGAATTTCGAACTTTATTCCAACTGCTATAAAATTCTAAAATGCACATTGACAACTTAGACCGGGATCTAAACTCGGTTTTTGTATTAATAACTTTACAACAGTAGAAATAAAGTTCGAAATTCAAAAATTCATTTTTGATTTAAAGCTTGGTCTAAGTTAAACCACGTTTTGTAATAAAGCCGTACGAGTTTTATCAAAATAATGTACTATTGTACACATTGAAAAGGTCTACAGAAAAGTCCGTGATGGTATATGTCTATCTCTTATGGATAACCCACAATAACTTTTTTTTTGTCATTTACTTTTTACGACAAATAATGGCTAATTTTCGAAGCGATTTTAACCAATACAGCATTAATCCTTAACCAATTAAATACCTTGAATACATTGTTCATTTAATATAGATCTATATGGCCCTTTACACCGTATGATTTAAGTGAATATTTTCGAAGATATTGTAACGTTGTGGATTACCAACGTTGCATTTCAAAACTATAAATAGTTCATTATTATAAATTTGTAGGTATCTAGTAAAATATTCTTGAATTACGTCGAGACAAAAAGTAATTTATAAGTGGGTAGTTCTAAACTGGTAGTAACAGTTGACAGTTAAACTGTGGAATGTTCTAGCCGCGGATAAGTGAGTGGCAATGCTTATGCTGTCTCACTCTCACGCGTGCAAAATCCAATTCCCCTTCTCTCTGAGCGAGGCATTTTGTAGCAATCAGCTGGGACTTGATTCAGACAGAAAAATCTTACCGCGGGCTACACGGTTCCTCATTATATTAGGACTATCTAATTTTGCTCGCTCCAGACTTAGTCAGTTTTTAGTCAATTTATAATTAATTTTGATATATTAAAAATCCTGATAATTCACCTGTGAAGTGTCTATCCCCGTGAAGGATAAGTTTGCCAAACCAAACCTTTATAACTGCTAGCTTGTGTTTCTATCTTTTTGTATTGAGCAGGTACCTACAGACTTAATTTATTTTGTGTTCAATTATTTTTTCTTTGTCTGTTAGGTTTTTATTTTGTTAAGCCTCGAATGTTCTATACGCTCGTAGGCCTATAATAATGTTATGTGTTAATGTTTCACGCTAATTTAATATTGTATATGTACCATGTAAACTCCGTTCTGATGTTGACCAAACTCACAAACGCCTTAAGCGCTTTACGTCCTAGGCTTTCGCTTACGCTGCGGGGTCATCATCAGAGAGGACTTACAGTGGACCTTTTATTTACCGCTGGACGTTGATTCTAGGGAACAAGATTGGGGTTTGAAATTCCCATCCTCAACGTTCGTTGAGTTCGACAGCTGACTCACGCTACCGAACGTTCGAGGCCTGCGCACACACAGCACCTAGCCGCACCCAGCTGACCAGCCGGCGCATCCACCATCCTGTCCCTGGGGTCACTCTCACCTCGGGACAACTCCTCGCCATCGCGTCTCTGCACTACGCGATAAGCCAGGACAGTACCTAGTGCGCCTACTTCCACGGAACTATTAAATACCAAGTGACGGCTGTGAACCACGACCTATAATAAATTTATTGTAAACGTTGGTGGGTTCTTTTATTTTAACCCACCATTAACCGTTACAGATTTAAAAATTGCGGGACGTAGCGTTTGCGGCGGTACCGGCCGGCCGTCCGGTGCGGCAAGAGCGTGTTATAAGACAATATCTTGGTTTAAAGAAAGAGCGATTCTGTCACCAACTTACGAACAAGCAGATAAAGTAAATAACTTGATTCTTTCAAAGATTGATGCGCCGACGAAAATATACTACTCGGTCGATACTGTTCTCGATTTGGAAGAAGCTGTTCATTTTCCTACAGAATTTCTAAACTCTTTGAACCCGTCTGGACTCCCTCCTCACAAAATGGTGTTGAAAGTAGGTTGTCCTGTTATTTTATTAAGAAACCTGAATCCACCTAAACTTTGCAATGGCACGCGTTTGCTGGTAAAATCATTGAAAACTTTCATAATAGAGTGCACAATACTCACAGGATGTGGTACCGGAGAAGATGTATTGATTCCCCGAATCCCTCTGATACCATCGGATTTACCCTTCCAATTTAAACGTTTATAGTTTCCGGTAAAGACATCTTTTGCAATGACCATTAATAAATCGCAGGGTCAAACCTTCAACGTTGCAGGCTTAGATTTGAGCGTTGACTGTTTTTCACATGGACAACTGTATGTCGCTCTTTCAAGAGTGACCTCCAGAGAAAACATGTTTGTATTGTCTAATGACAAAAAAGCTGTGAACGTTGTATAAAAAGACATTCTGTAATATGTTTATTTATTTATTTATTTATTTAAGCTTCATATACAAACAGTGGTACATAGGCGGACTTAATGCCACAAGGCATTCTCTACCAGTCAACCTTTGGGTTAAATAAGAGAATATTGTGGTAGGGTACAAAAAATAAATAAAAAAATATCCGAAATAATAATTAGCAAACAGAAAAAATAATGCTTCATTATATTTACGTAGATTCTAATACATATATACAGATAAAATAAACTAAACAATATTATAGTAACAATAAACATAAAAAATAACTTAATAATAACCATTATGACTTGACTTGACTTGACAAAGAGAGCTATTGATTGTGACTTAGATAGAAATTTCGCAGTTTTCTTTTAAAAGTGAAATCGCTTTCAGCTTTTTTAATGCTAATGGGAAGCGCGTTCCAGAGTTTTATAGTTGATATTGCGAAAGAATTAGACATAAAACCAGTGCGGTGTGGAGGAATTTGGAGAAGTAGTTTTTTGGAAGCTCGAAGGTTACATCTATGAGAACTGCCCAACACTTTAAAATGAGATTTTAAATATTCAGGAGCACGTGGATCGTTCAAAATTTTGAAAAGCAAGCAGAGAGATCTGAGGGATCTTCTGAGTCAGATAGGCAACCATTTAAGCTGAGAACGAAAAGAAGAAATGTGATCGTATTTACGAAGGCCAAAAACAAAGCGAATACAGTTATTGAGAAGACGATCCAATTTGTTGAGAAGTTCTTGGGATAGATCAGAATAACAAACATCAGCATAGTCGATACTGGGAAGCACAAGAGACTGGACCAAAATGAGTTTGGTGCTAGATGGGAGGAAATGCTTGAATCTATAGAGAGACCGCAGCGAGGACGTGACTTTCTGACTCACTTGAGCAACGTGTTTATTCCAACTCATGCTGTTATCAATGTACAGACCCAAGTCTTTGACATGAGGTGAAAGAGGGATGACAGAGTTCTCGTACAACAGAGGCATAAGTTGGGTAGTGTCCACGTTTCTCAAATAGTATGAACTACCAATGAGGACTGCCTGGCATTTCTCGACGTTGACAGAAACCCCAAATTTGCCAGACCATTCTTCGATAGCTCGAAGATCGGCATTCAATGATGAAATGCAATTGTTGAGGTTAGAAATATTCGAATGAGCATAGCAAGTCATCGGCGTAGAGATGGTAAGAACATTTGAGGATGGTAGTGATGGAATTTATGAATATAGAAAATAAGATAGGAAAGAGTATACCGCCTTGTGGAACCCCAGTTGCCAGGTAATATGTTGTAAAAATAAAATAAATAGTTAAAAATGTAAAAAGTAAATAAGTAAAAATGTAGTGTATGAATTTAGATATTCCAAAGATAGCAGGCAATCTTCATGGTATAGGGAAAGGGGGATTGTTTTACTCCAAATTTAACGCGTGCGGGCCACGGGCAGTAATGCATAAATCAAAACTACTGGATCGATTTTAATCACATAGGCTATATATTTTATACCCGTGCGAAGCCGGAGCGGGCCGTTATGTTTTTATACACAACGTTCACAGTTTTTCTGTAGTGTATTTAGTATCAGCATTGCACCCGTGCGAAGCCGGGGCGGGTCGCTAGTGTTTTTTGATAGTTTTTTGTTCTTTTTTGGCATAATTATAAAAATGAGTCTTCGACCGAGCACCACCGCCGTCTTTTTCTTGACGTTAAAACAGTCCCAGTGTCCAGCAGTGGTGATACAGGTCCAGTCCGCTTTAATAATATAATATAATAGCCCCCTGCAAGTCTAACTTCACGTCCGGCCATAACACCTAGGCCACTGTGGGGGCGGACATCAGCGCTTTCTGGCAAAAAATAGGGCCGTTGCCCGGGACTGAGCGCCGGGGCACGTCTGGAGCTGACGCTGAACGTGACAGTATACGGGCCGTCACAGCTCTCTGCTGAGTAGGCGAGCAGGAGTCGGGGGACCGTGTTGTACTTCCTAGCACGACCGTGAACATATTCAGTATAACTTTTGATGGTAATAAATTCCTCGTACTTTGTACTATTATATACCACTAATTAGCAATTTTGTACCTCTCAATTACCGTAGATATACAGGTCGTGCTAGGAAGATGGCTTCCCAGCACGACCACGCTAAAAATCCAGCTGGCATTGAAGTTGAAGACACGGGAGCATGCCTAATATTTTGTACTCATTTATACTCCGATTTAATTACCGGTATATTGTCGTAAATTATAAGAAAAAAATAAAACAAATAATCTACCCACAAGCCTGCATTTGATTATTTTTTTAACAAAGGTCATTAAAATCGTTTTTTCGCGAATATCTCGCTTTCTGTTAAATGAGATTTGCACCTATGATGAAATACAATTTTTGTCTGAACTTATTTTCATACGATCAACCGTTTTTGAGATAGAGCGCGAAGAGTGAGCAGCGTACAGTCATTATGGTCTAATTAGGGCATGCAACCGGGAAATCCCGGTACCGAAAATACCGGGAAATCTCGGGATTTTTATAAGCATTCCGGTACCGGTTCCTCATCTCGTAGTCCCGGTACTTTCGATACTTTCGGTTTATTATTTTCCTTCTTTTTTTCAATATAAAGTAACAAATCATATCCAACAAACTATTCTTTTACAATATTGTTGATATAAAACATTTTATTTGAAAATAATGAGAATTTTATAAATAAAAACTAATCAGCAATGTAAGTAAGGGGTCAGTTATGATGAAACATATCAAAAATCTACTTATAGATCTAAGTAGAATTTTGATTTGTTTCATTTATTGCATTACTTTCATTTGAAAGAGAATAACTTTAATCATGCTCAGATTTTGTGTATTTTATAATTATTTGGTTTATTAATCTCTAAAAAGCTTTTACTCTTTTTATGATACTACCTTTATTTTAAAGAAAATAGCGTTTGTTACATTCTTTTCTTGAGTTTTATATTTTTTCAGCTCGAAAAAGCATTATAGTAGTTTTGTTTTGCTACTGTTTTTTAATGATATTTATTTTTGTAGAAGGAACAAAGTGACTATGTGATGTTAAAGGCTTATTCTATAGAGGAAAGAAGAAAGCGATTACGTGACAAAGATAGGCTTATTTCTAATTCAAAATATAGTAGGAATTTTATTTCTGATATAATTTAATTATTATATTTAAATGCTTTTTTTATATCAAAACACCAAAACTCTTTATATCAACAAAACTCTATTTTGCGCGCTAGAGCGCAGTGTTGTTCAAAATTCGAACACATCTTGTAGTCAATTATTTTCTTCACTAGCAAGTGAGCCGCGGAGCCACTGCATTTCCTCGCTTAGTGAGGTAAAAAGTTGTGTGTTGCATTCGGCAGCAAAGTTTTCTGCATGTCGTACCTTTGAAAATTTTGATACGCTCAGTTTTCAATCCAAGTACACGTGCCAAAAATCAACTTTGCAGCCTTGCATAACAAATAACTATTTTATTTATTTGTTATGCAATGACTGGCCTGTTGGTCTAGTGGTTAGTGACCCTGACTGCTATACCGGAGGTCGTGGGTTCGATTCCCACCCAGGACAAATGTTTGTGTGATGAGCACGATCATTTGTTCTGTGTCTGGGTGTTATTTATCTATAATATGTATGTATTTAGAAATATATAAGTATGTTTATCAGTAATATTATGTAGTAATATCTGTAATATTATAGAACTTCTTAGTTGCAGGAGAATTTTATAAGTAGGTTTCATTGTGAAAACTCCTTTTGTAGCGGCCGTTTAGAATCAGTAAGAAATAGTTATTTGTTATGCAAGGCTGCAAAGTTGATTTCTGGCGCGAGTACTTGAATTGAAAACTGAGCGAGCGAAGGATTCTAAGATTGAACCGCGAGAGAAACGAGCGGTTCAAATATAGAATCCTGAGCGATGCGAAGTTTTCAAAGGTACGAGACGCAGAAAAACTTTGCTGCCGATTGCAACACACAACTTTTCACCTCACACAGCGAGGAAATGCAGTGGGGGCGGCTCGCCTGCCAGTGTAGAAAAGTAGAAAACAATTGAATACAAGACGTGTTCGAATTTTAAACAACACTTTGTGCTCTAGAGCACAAAATGGAGTTTTGCGCTCAGATTTTGAATGAGAAATAGAATCTTTCCGAGCGGGTGAGGTGAAAAGTAAATTGTTTTTACCCGACTGCGCCAGGAGGGTTATGTTTTTCGAGTGTATGTATGTATGTATGTATGTATGTATGTTTCGTTGTGTTGCTCTGCAGCCTAAACGGCTTGATGGATTTTAACTTGAGAGGTGTCGTTAGATTCGTCTTAAACGTGAGAGTGTCACTGGGTACATAAAACTGGCCAAGTGCGAGTCGAACTCGAGTGCAAAGGGTTCCGAACTAAAAATATTTTTTTTAAATCTCTCACATTCTATCAAGTGGGGTATCAAATTAAAGGATTTTAAAAATGGTTTAACAAAATATATATAACTTATAATATGTTTCAATTTAATTTGGACTGATAAATGCTAACAAAAACTAAAAATAGTAAAATAAAATAAATAAACTGCGCAATAAAACTAAAAAGAAAGAAACAAGCCCAGTAGTTTAGAATTCACTCATTCACACTCACAGTCGGGGCCCCTTGGGAAGATTTGATTGGTATAATTTGAATGGGCCCCGACTGTGAGTGTGAATGAGTGAATTCTAAACTACTGGGCTTGTTTCTTTCTTTTTAGTTTTATTACGCAGTCGGGTTTTTTGTTTTATTAAATATTTATTTCATTATGATGGATATTTTTATGATTGCCGAAGTCTCCCGAACTGAAACGACGTTAGACGATGCGTGGTGTCAGGAATTTTCGTTAGGTTTTTGTTGGGAATGTCTTGATTTGGTCGCTGCGCCGCGCCGCGATCAGAGCCCGCGATAAAAGCTATGCAATAGCTTAAAAAAGCATTTAAATTCGGTTCCTTGAGATTGTGCTCTGATGATTATTGTCAATTATAGATTTACGAATACATAAAACAAAGTTTTATGAACTACACCATCCCACCCACATTTGTAATGAGTTAATTTTTCAACCGATTTAAATAATAATTATATTATGTAGTGTGCACGCACTCGTGCCTTTCATACAATAAGTTAATAGCAACATTTGTACGTGAGTACCGAAAGTACCGAATTTCCCGGGAAATCCCGGTTCCATGTCCAGAACCAAAACTTCGGTACCGGTTTTTAAAAAAGAACCGGTTCTGCATCCCCTAGGTCTAATGCAAGGTCACCACAGAACATCAAGCTTCTATGCAAAACCAAAATAGGTTGCAACACATGATGTAATGTATAACTAAAATATATGACGCGTCAGGACTCCAAAGGTACCTTAGATGGCATCATAACGTAGGCGTGTGGTAGGTAGGATATTCAGCAAAGGAAACAAGGATTCACAATATTATGCACATTGTAATGTCCCGACACAATATTCACAATCATCATTTTAGAGCTAAGTTAGAGCTAGAGAGCGAAGGCACCATAGATAAATATTAATTATTATAATACCCAAAATCTAACGTAAACCTGCCCAATATTGCCATCAGCCAAGAATAAATCCAGACTCCGTAGTTGCTAGTGAGAAATTCCTAATAGAAAACCTCAAAACACTGCCTGACCCAGGAATCAGTGCTTCAGCAGTTGCGCTTGCGACCACTAGACCGACGAGGCAGTCTTTTTAAATACCAATTCCTGAATTTCGCCTTTAGTACGTCACTGTACCAAGATATTAATTATCATACTAGGGGACGAGAGTGGACTCAAAGTGCGGGTCCTTTGTATGAAAATTCATTCTCACCCCCTAAGGGTCGAGAGTGAACTATGTTTAGGGGTTGAGAGGAAACCAATGAGCAAATCTTATTTTAGGGGTCGAGGAGTCGAGAGTGGACTAAACGCATTAGGTCGACTCAGGATTCAGCGTATCTGCCTATTAGATACAGACATTATAATAGCTAGTCTACCCTTAAATGCGTGATTTTTTCAAAACTTTCGAAAAAATCATATTCAATGCAAGATCGGTATTAAAATAAAGGAAAAATAATAAAAAAATCTAGCATTCAAGTTTCTTTTTTTTTTTTCAAAAATGTGTATGTTGTATAAAAACAACATTGCGCGACCAGTGAAGTTACGTAAGTATGGATGAAATAAAATCAAAGTTATTTTATAATTAATTTATTTATGTCTCATTGTGATAATTATTTATGAAAACAATTTTTTTTTTTAGTATCACACAGTTGCTCTTTGAGGAGTGGCTAGATAGACGTCACGGCGTCCTGATCTACCGCATGACTCAAGTCCTCACCAGACACGAAAGTTTCGGGAGGTATATGTGCCTAATGAGGAAACAGGAAACGCCTGGGTGTCACTAGGCGAGGATCGTCCGGAGGACACGGTGGAGCATACGGTGCAGGACTGCCCTGCTTGGGCAGAGCACCTTCGTGTCCTCACGGCGGCGATAGGCAGAGACCTCTCGCACCCTGCATTGGTCGAGGCAATGCTGCGGGGCGAGACGGAGAGGGAAGCGGTCGCCTCCTTCTGCGAAGCAGTCATGCTCGCGAAGGAGGAGGCGGGCCGCGTGAGGGAGATGACAGCGTCCTCCCTCCACCCCAGCCGCAGTGGTAGACGCCCACGGCGCCGGACGTCGGCAGACGATCTCCGGCCACCGAAGGCGCGGTCAAGCGGCCGGCGAGTAATGGGCGACTCGCTGTCCGACCACGGACCATGCCCGGGTCGACGTCGCGTCGTGTTCCACGCGCGCCTCAAAAACTTTCAGCATGATGACGGGGCCCCCCTTTAGAGGGCCAAAGCCTGCCAGGGTCGCGGGACTTATCAAATTACCGTGACCTTGGAACGTAAAGGGCTATTGAAGAACACCGTGGATTTTAGTCAGTACGAGTCTGACAGTCTCAGTCAATGGGGAAGGCAAGTGTCAAAGTGACAAGTGACAGTTTGGTCCCAAAAGAACTGTCAAATCAAAGGAATTTTTTGAAAAATTTTGATTTATTGATGTAAAATGACTAGATGTTGTGTAATAAGCTGTAAAAATGATGGAACATATAAATTTCCGACAATTCACACTATCAAGAAATAATGGGTAGCTGCTGTGACTGCCTTGAGAACAAAAATTGAATTATAACTAAGGAAAAGCTATATAATAAACAAATATCCAGCCTTGCGAAGCCGAGACAGGCCGTTAGTTGAGTTTATTAATGAAATTCTATGATTATACCATAACTAAACAATCGAATAAACTTTTCAAAATAATATCTACTTTTCTATTGGAGGTTAAGTACCAGTATTGCATCGCTCTATAAATCATGAAATAGTTCGTCTGGCGGAAGAATTATCACCTGGAACGAGTTTTGTGATAGTTGTGGTGTTAATTAATTAAATATTTATTGTGATATTTCTCGAATATAAATAGAAAAAAGGGGTAAAATTACTGACTTAAAACTCTATGATATTTTATCTAAATAGAAAGTCAGAATCAGCATTATAGTCTTGTTACAGGAGAGGACAGGTAAAACATACCTGAACTCAAAAATTGAAACCTCAACTACAAGTAATTGTGGATTTATTACGGTAAAATCAAATGTATTACCGCTCAATTAAATCACTTTTTTTCCTCTTGTAGATGCACCGCGGCGTCTTAATTCTTGTTTTAGTATATGCACTTGCATTGACGAATAATTTTCCATATTTGTTTTGTATTTAAACTCAATTTCTATAACAATAAATCTTGTTTGTTTTTTGTACAAGGTAGACAGCAATCTGACGTAGGGACCAACTATCGCAGCGCCATCTACGATTAGCTTTGAGTTGCCATCCCCATTCTAGTAAGCGTGGCATGCTGAAAACCAAAAGAAAAGCCCTTCACCAATCATGTATTTTTTTTACCAAGAAGCGCGCAATGTAGTTTTTGTACAACATACCGATTCGCGTTCTTTTGTACAAAACGTGTAATTCATTTCTATGTTTTATACGTTTACCATGTATTTGAAGATATAATCAAGCAAAATAAATAAATTTATAAACTTACGTAATGTTTAGCCAAGTCTAGACACTGCTTCAAAACAACGTTCGCGCCAAAACCTATGTTTTTGTCAAAGTGGCATTTGACATTCCAAATTTAAAAAAAAAAAGAAATATTTTTTATGACCTATTATAGAAAAGTATATCGTATATCGTTCAGAAACACAAATTATTAGTCAAAATAATAAAAAAATCATAAGAAGTTATTTTTAATCTATGGTTTTTGGAATGTTGTATTTATACAACAGTGCGCATTTAAGGGTTAAGTTTTAATATTCACTCAGACATAAGTAGTATGTCTTCGTCTTGTTGTGTACATATTTATCCTAGTATTAGTTTTAGTAATAGTATTAGTTGTACGAAGGAGGATCCATGTGTCACCATGGAAGATTCCCAATCTCAAGGTGGGACTACTAGTAGTAGGATATTTTTGCCTGGTGATGGCATGGGAGTCCCGGGGCTCCCTCCGGATAGTATTTATTTTTCTTTAAACTTTTAAGTAAGACAACAGAAGGTACCATTAGCACTATAGCATCTCCCACAGACAATGTATCTTCTTGCAACCAACCATTTAGTTTTAAAAAAGGGCCTCCGCAGAATACCTTGAAATTGTTCCATCAGAACATTCAAGGTATCTCTTCGAAATTATTAGAAATTGAAATGTTTTTAGAAAAAACCATGTTTGATACTATCTGTTTTACTGAACATTGGTTAAAGGACTATCAAATTCTATTTAATTATGAAAACTATACTGTGGTTAGTTGTTTTAATCGTAAAAATTTGCTGCGTGGTGGTTCCCTAATATTAGTTAAAAACTCTTTAAAATTTCACCAACGTAATGACATAGTAGTAGTACGAGATCCGGTAGAAGAAATATATACCCTCATCTGTTATTTGAAAATGGCATATGATACACGCTAGATACTCTAAACGACAATATTTTGGTGATAGGTTGTCGGCCTGAATCGCGTACGATCAATGTTAATTCATAAAAATTGTCCTTAAAAATTTTCGTGCAACTTCCCTCATCTGTTATTTAGAAAAATCAAGCATTAGCTGATAGAATATACCTTAAGGAATCTAAAAAATATAGGTTGTCGGTGTCTAACCCTGTCCTTCTGATTAGTTGTCGGGTTTAAACTGGTGAGTTACCGTAGATAATATACCCTCATCTGTTATTTAATCAAATTAGATATCAAATGATAGATTATTTTATTCTTAATCCAACAGTATTTAGTTGTCACAGCAAAACTGTGGCTGAATTTCGGTTGTCTAAATTTTAATCGTAAAATTTGTTCCATAAGCGTTGAAGAACAAAAGACAAGATAATGATGCTGGTGTGCAGTTCTGCACCCAGACAGGTCGAAAAGTGTTTGGGAGACTAGTTTCACTTCCTGCTAAGGTCGCAGCAATAGTGTGAAGTGTTGTGCGCGAAACTGTATGCGGCAGACAAAGATGAAATCAATTCGTTTTAAATAATTTTCCGACAAAGTACGCACGTGCCATTGACCAAACACTGGATTCAACTCAGACTAGATTATTAATAATGATACATGTTCATTTATTATCGGCAAGTAATTTCATCATCATCATCAGCCTATAATGTTCCCACTGCTGGGACACAGGCCTCCTCTCTGTGAGAGGGAGTGGGCCATAATCCACGCGGGCCCAGTGCGGATTGGTGGATGTCACATGTCTTCAAATTTTTGGTTCCAGGACATGCCAGTTTCCTCACGATGTTTTCCTTCACCGTTTTGAGAGCAGTGGTGATGAAATAAATTACACAAAGTAATGCGCCAGGCGGGGTTCGAACCCACGACCTACAACTCGTAAGTCGGGACCAATACCACTGGGCCGGGTACACTACGATAATAGGAAAAACTTTATTCCGAAATTCATAAATACGAATTTCAAAATACCGATTTTCATAATTCCGAAATTTCAAAATTCCTAAAGTTTATAATTACTATTTTCAAAATACCGAATTTCAATAGACCGAATATCAAAAATTCCGACTTAATGTATTTTCCGAAACATCAAAAACACGAATACCGAATATTAAAATTCCGAATATTAAAATTCCGATTATTAGAATTCCGATTAGGGTCCGTCAGGTTGAAAAGTCCGAGTCGGGGTGCCCCAAGACACATTTTGCTCGGTATTGCATCCTGATTTATAGCACCAATAAGGTGGTTCAACGGAGCCCCGCTTCGCGGGGCTCCTATTTCTGTGTGCAAGGTTTAAAGTAACCTAACACGAAGGAGATGGCGGGGTCTTTCAGACCCCGCCATCTCCTTCGAACCTAACCTGTCCGTCGGGGTGTCCCCAGTCCCGAGATCGCTTCGCTCGCTCTTGCATCCTTGGTCAATTTGTTGACTACCACAAACCAAGGTAGGTCGACGGAGCCCCGCTTCGCGGGGCTCCTATTTCTGTGTGCAAGGTTTAAAGTAACCTAACGGGGGATGAACACGAAGGGGATGGCGGGGTCTGAAATACCCCGCCATCTCCTTCGTGTAACTATCCTGTCCGAGTCGGGGTGCCCCAAGTCCCAAGCTCGCTTCGCTCGCTCTTGGATCCTAAGTTCTCCTAATCCTGAAGGCAAACAGTGAAAGTTAAGAGGATACGCCTCGCCACTACACAGGCTTAAATAACACTCTTGGAGTACGGTAGACAAAACTACGTGAAGCCGGTTTTGCACGGGCATGCGGGCAGCGAGTAAAGGGCAACTCGCTGCCCGACCATGGACCATGCCCGGGTCGACGGCGCGTTGTGTCCCACGCGCGCCTCAAAGAGCGTCAGCATAATGACGGGGCCCCCCTCTCAGAGGGCCAAAGCCTGCCGGGGTCGCGGGATTATTTCCTTACCGTAACCCCGGAACATAAAGGGCTATTGAAGGACACCGTGGATTTTAGTCAGTAGAAGTCTGACAGTCCCTCCCGCCCTGCCCGGGTGGGAGGACTCATTTGATGATTTTATCACGCTACAAAAAAAAAAAGCCGGTTTTGCACCAATTCGTTTCTGTCACTGACTTTGTAGAATGAGAAACGAAATTCCGATTTTCAATATTCCGAAAAAATCTGTTTATTCGGAATATTGAAAATCGGAATTTCGTTTTTCGGAATGAGAACTCATCGAGCATTAAATTTTTCGAATATGTGAAAATCGGAAAACGAAGAAATCGGACATACGACTTTCGGTCAAATAAATTTTGAGATTCTTAATAATAGATTTTGTAATTTTTAGGTATAATGATATTCGGAGTTTTGAAAATCGGAAAATCGAAATTCGGAATAAAATATTTCGGAGTATTTGGGTGTTCCCCACTGGGCCACCACTGCTCCCTAGCAAGTAATTTAACTACATTTAATTAAGAAACCACCCTGGTTTCCTTATTACTTCTGGCTGGTTTAAAAAAAAATTAGCATGAAGAGGATAGCGGGGTCTGAAAGACCTCGCCATTCTCTTCTATTCTAAATTGTCCGAGTCGGGGTTGGTCGGGGTACCAGCAATAGTCCCGAGGCTGCACCTAGTTGTAACAGTTATGATATGTATATGACTTTAGTAAAAAACTTTTTGAAAAAAAGGGAACCGACTTCAAAACCAAACACAAAAAACTATAAAATAAATTTTCTTTCGGAAGTCGGTGGCTTTGTTTTTTTTTTATTTCATTGACATATTATGGCCACCGACTTCCGAAAGAAAATTTATTTTATAGTTTTTTGTGTTTGGTTTTGAAGTCGGTTCCCTTTTTTTCAAAAGGTTTTTTATTTTTCCCTTTTTAGTTGAGATATTCAACAAAAATCTTCATAAAATGCCGTCTTTGAAAATCTACAATCCTATTAAGCAACAAAAAAGGATCTATGCGAGCAACTTCACGAGATATCCATTATTGTTATATACTAAAACCTTCTCCAGAATGTAGTGAACACTTTCCTGAAAACTGCATCAAAATCCGTTCAGCCAAACGCGAGATAATCGCGGACAAACATACATGCAAACATACATAAAGGTAGAACCTACTTTTTTTTGAAGTCGGTTAAAAATAGGGCTATGTTCAGAAAATATAGGAAAACAAATAAAAGTATAATAGATGTTTTTTGCTACTAACATTATGAAGTTGAATGCTTCGGAATAGGAACATTAAAGACAGAGTAGTTAGGAAATGTGATTGTTAGGATGAAAAAAGTTAGGAAGAACATTTTCGGGTTTCCAATTATCAGAGTTCAAGTTTTAGGTGAACTTTGGCGCGCCCCTTCCAAACACTTTTCGACCTGTCTGGGTGCAGAACTGCACACCTGCATCATTATCTTGTCTTTTGTTCTTCAACGCTTAGGGAACAAATTTTACGATTCAAATTTAGACAACCGAAATTCAGCCACAGTTTTGCTTCGACAACTAAATACTGTTGGATTCAGAATAAAATAACCTATCATTTGATATCTGATCCTATTAAATAACAGATGAGGGTATATTATCTACGGTAACTCACCTGTTTAAACCCGGCAACTAATTAGAAGGACAGGGTTAGACACCGACAACCTATATTTTTTAGATTCCTTAAGGTATATTCTATCAGCTAATGCTTGAATTTTCTAAATAACAGATGAGGGGAGTGGAACGAAAATTTTTGAGGACAATTTTTATGAATTAACATTGACGGTACGCGATTCAGGCCGGCAACCTATCACCAAAATATTGTCGTTTAGAGTATCTAGCGTGTATTATATGCCATTTTCAAATAACAGATGAGGGTATATATTTCTTCAATGTATCCTAGACTATAGGTCTTTCAGTTGAACATTGTATCGAACTGTCCTGTGTTGAGCTAGATAAGCATGTAATAGTGTGTGTGTACAGACCCCCTAATTATCAAAAGTTTTCCTTATTTGAATCTAGAATGGAAGATGGTCTGGCAAAGCTTGCAGTCAGGAATAAATCTACAATAATTTGTGGTGATTTTAATATAAATATTTTGGAAGAAAATTCAAATAGCAGTAGGTTATTAAATCTTTATAAGTCATTCGACTTGACTAACATTTTTACAGAACCAACTAGAATTACTCCATCTTCTGCTACTTGTATTGATAATGTTTTCTGCAATTGTGATTATTTGGATACAAAACAAATACAATAAAGCAACAACTTGAGATTCAATTTAGACCAGTAACTTCTGCCAAATTAAGTAACTTTAATAATTCCCTACAGAACAAGCTAAGTGTAATGAATATGGACGACATTAATGTTAATAAATTTTATGGTAATTTCTTTTCAATAGTTCATACTGAATTCAATAAAGCTTTTGAAAAGAAAACAAAAACCATTGAACCCAAATTTGTATTTAGTGACTGGGCGACTAGAGGTATTAGGAAAAGTAGGGAAAGACTATTTGAACTGTATGGCCTTAAGCCAATCATTAACACTGAAACTTTCAATAAGTATGTTGCTGCCTATTCAAAATGTTTTAAAAATACTTGCAAGGCTGCTAAAGCCATGCATATTAGCAATAAGATTAAATTTTCAGAAAATAAAATAAAAACAGTATTGAAAATTATAAATAACGAGACCGGCAGGAAAAAAAAACCCAATAGTAAATATACATTGCAGACATCTTGTGGTCCTATAAGCTCAAATCTGAAAGTAGCTGAAGAATTTGTTAAATTCTTTGTTGAATTTGTTAAGCCTTTTATATACATTTTACACAGTGATTTCACGCGAAGAACCTCTAAAAACGCTGTCGGTGAAACTACCCAAAAGTTCTTCCCAGACGTCACTTTGTGCTTTGAATAACCTAGATATTTTAGCACGGTCACGTTGCGGTAAAAAATCAGCGTCAGTGGTCTCCTGTGCGGAATAGTACATTGCAGCACGTCGCTGCACTTCAAGATCAACTGGAAGAACACCAGCAAGTACCGGTAAAGCTTCAGTACTGACGGTCCTGTATGCTTTACTTAAGAATAACAAAGCCAAGCGCTGACTTTGAAGCAATTTACGCCGTGCCGCCCCTATGGTGGCCCTATACTGCGAGGTACTATATCGGTAGTGCTTGAAAGCCATGACCTTGAGGACAGCCGTCTGCGCTCTTTCAAGTTGTATCAAGGTTGTTTTCAGCGCTCCACCCCAGACTGTATGCCAAAAGTTAATATTAACTGGCAAAGAGAAAAAACCATACGTAGAGTGTTTGCATCTGCACTATACCGCAGGTTTTTAAACACGGTTATTAGTTTTCTTACTCTGGCGGACAACATCCTGACCTGGGTATTCCACGAGACAAGATTGTCTATATGAAAACCCAGATATTTTACACTGGTAGCTCTTGTCAGGGGAAGACAGGCACATTGGTTTGAGTGTACTTCGCAAACGTGAGTCTTCACTGCAAATGAGTTGTCCGGTTGCGAGTTAGATTTCAAAGAAAAAGTAACGTAATTTGTCTTTTCTACGTTTAAAGTGAGACTATTCGCCTTTAACCAGGACATAACAATACTAAGGGCAGCTTCAGCTCTCCTCCCGGTTTCTTCCTAATTTTCACCATGCACTAAAAGGGCCGTATCATCTGCATACGTATAAATGGAGCAAAAAGGGAGCGCTAAGTCACATAGGCCATTTACATACACCAGAAAAAGTGTGGGTTCGAGAACGAGAAAGGAGCCTTGAGGGACACCAAAAGATAATGTACACTCGTCATTAACACATGTGTCGATCTTAACGCATTGCGTTCGCTCAGACAGGTAACTAGTGAAGACTGCGAGCACAGGACCTCTAACTCCTATCAGCTCCAATTTTTTCAGAAGTTCAGGAACAGAGACAGTGTCGAATGCCTTGGATAGGTTCAAAAACAATTCTAGGCACTTAGACTTTTTATCCATTATCTCTACAATATCATCAATTAGGGCTGCAAATGCGTCTTCGCAGGACTTTACGGAAGCCGAATTGATTGGAAGAAAGGATGTTATTTTTTTTTAATATGACTGGGGTAGTAGGTACATACACACATAAAGATGCAGTTCAAGGTTTTTAGGGTTGGTAAGTTGCGAGCTGTTGGACCACTGCCCTGCACTGGAATTTTACACCTTTTTTTGGTTAACTGAATGTTTTAGTTCAGTCACAGTTCAATAATATTTTTGTCTTTTGTCTTTGTATTTTCTTGGTAGAATAGAGATAGAATCGCCATGCTACGCGTGCAGGTGTTGAAACTAGTATTAAACCAAACAATGTAAGTTGTCATATGTGTCTAAATAGCTCACTACATAGTTGGAGCTACTGTCTATGAGACGATGTTGTCATTCCTGTTTAGTCGTATTATACTCTATGGCTCTCTTGTGTCGAACATTGTACTGCATTAGCTGTGTTCACAATAAATTTTAATCTCAGTATACCAATACAATTCTTGCTTATTTCGCCTTATTCCATCAGATCCCGCTATCCTCCACGACCAGTCTCCCGATACGCCCATAACAGCGCGAATCAGACCGGCTAGCTAGCAGTGGAACGACGACGAACGAACTATCTCGACCCATCACCTCTTGTGGCTACACCGAGCTGCGTACCGGAACACGGCAATGCCGCTTGGTGGCACGATTTTGCTCGGTGGGTGGTCGCAAGCCTTCGGTCGAAACCTACCACCAGCTGATGTCACTTGATTAGCACCACCCAGGGACTACGTGTAGGGTATCATGAAGGGGTACTCTCCTATGGACGCGAGTGACTCAGTCCCCAAGAGTACGAGTTAGTACTAGTCATTTGGAGCAATAGTTACAATGGCACAAAAGTAGTGGGATTGCTCTCGGCCAAGTTATACAAGTTCGAAGATTCGTCATTTTCACACATTTGTTGATTAATGAAAGTGCCGACGAACACCAAATAATAATAAGTATTGCTAGAACTAGCGACTTCAAGCAAATTAAAATAACATATCATCAGGCCTGTAATCCCTGAAGGGTTGGGAAGAGGTGTACCTAATTAAAATAAATAATGATTTCTTTATTTTTTGTGAAATAAAATAAAAACATTTTAAAATATCCTAATCTGCTGGTGGGACCAGCATCTGGAACAGAATTGAAGTTGCCTGTGGTTAGGGGGACTGAGGGAGGAATCTCCTAAAAATACGAGTCGTGACCAGTACTACTGCTTTTTGAATCAACCCTTTTTTGGGATAATAAAATTATCAAATGAGTTAAATCTCGCTCTGGGTTGAGCTGGGGAGACTGCCGACTCCTGCTGACTAAAAGTCCAACCTCTCTAGACATGGGTACCTAGTTCGCGAACGATTGAAGTAAATGAACTAGTTCATTTCCCAAATGAACTTTTCATTCATTCACTGGCCATTCACGCAGCGTAACGCAGCGTAGGCAGGCCTCCCACTAGGTGGACCGACGACATCCTGAGGGTCGCGGGCAGGCGATGGATGCAAGTGGCGAATTGTCGTTCGGCGGGGCGGTCCTATGTTCAGCAGTGGACGTCTTTCGGCTGGTGATGATGATGACTGGCCATTCAAATGTGTCTTTAAATAGTTCATTTAATTCAGTGTTTCTTTTCGCTCATGCATGGCTGATGGCTGAGTACACAATGGGCCATTGACGATAAGCCCGCTCTACTCACACACCTTCAGCCAAGGCACTCTCACACTCGTACATGTTCGTGTTACTTCGTCGGCTGATCGGATAACGTCGGCTGATAAAGTAACGAGCGAATAATAATAATAATAATAACTTTATTGACAGCCAAAGTACATTACAACCCTGCCGGGGTTGCGGGACCTGCCGGGGTTGCGGGACATACGTATACCGCGACTCCGGCACACAAAGGGCTACCGAAGGACACCGTGGATTTTAGTCAGTACAAGTCTGACAGTCCCTCCCGCCCTACCCGGGGTGGGAGGACTCATTTGATGATTTTGCCACGTAAAAAAAAAAAAAAAAAAAAAAAAAAAAGTACATTACAACAGTCTTAAGATCTAATAACAACACAATTTGGCAGCGAGAAATATACAATATGTGAGTCTGCTGACTCCCAAGCTAGAATACTCTGTGTTATGGGAGTCAGTGTTCCTCTATACAGCAGTGGGTTGCTTAAATATTATTATAATGTTAAAGTTGATGCCTGCTCCTGTGTAAAGTCAATCTACAAAGGTTGAATAATAAAAGAGAGAAAAATAATAATCGAAAGTAAGATATTACGTAAGTATTGTTAAGGGAGAGTGTGTGCTTGTGTATAGTGTGTGAGTGCTTGTGTAGGTATAGTGTGTAAGTGCTCGTGTATAATGTGGGTGTGTGTGTGTGTCATTAGTGTAAGTATATGTGTTTTTAAGTCTTTAGTGTAGATGGGAATAGTTGTGGTAGAATCCGTTACTTCAGTATCAGTTTCTCGGTCATATCATAGTCCAAGCTTAGAAGCCAATCCTGCAGTTTCTTTTTGAGAGAGAATTTTGTGAGAGATACTATATGCACTTTATCGTCAATTTTGTTGTATAAGAATGAACTTAAATGTGGGTAGTGACGGGTAGCAAACGCGGTTCGAGTGGGACTTACACGACAGGGCTTAATTCTTGTTCTTCTTAGTGAATTTGCTACGGTGTTTGGTACAACAGTTGGATGTCGACGCAGGGTCGTGAGATACACAAAGAGCTGCCTTACAGTAAGCACTTTGCATTCAGCATACAAGTCTACTGTTGGGAATCTGAAGGGTTTGGACATCATCACCTTTAAGACGGATCTCTGAGCCCTCTCAAGTTTAATAAGGGATGACTTGTCAGCACCACCCCATATAGGCAGGCAGTATGAGATGATGGACTTGCAGAGGGAGTCGTATACCAGTGTCAAGGTGACATGATCAGCGGAGGTGCGAAGTCGTTTCATCACAAATATAAGTTTACGAACTCGGCCACAAACGTTATCAATATGTGCGTGCCAATTTAATCCGTCGTCAATTGTTACACCAAGGTATTTAATAGTATCGGATCTAGTTATTGTTATACACGAACATCTTTCCGCGCTTTGACATGTATGGGCAGAAATCGTAAATGTTTGAGGAGGTTTGTAGGATTTCTTTAGAGAAAAAGTAAGATACTTTGTTTTTTCTATGTTAAGAGTTAAGAGATTACTATTTAACCATAGCATGACAATTTTTAAGGCAATTTCCGCATTTTGTTTTGTTTCAGCCCAAGTTTTGCCATCTATTAGTAATGCAGTATCATCCGCGTAGGATACTACTTTGCAGTTAGGGATTGTGATGTTACACAGTTCATTTATATAGATTTTGAATAGGGTAGGCCCAAGTACGCTTCCCTGCGGTATTCCAAAATGAGACAATTTTTGCTTATCGCTAATGATATTACTTATGGTAACCATCTGGGACCGGTTTTCTAAATAACTTTTTAGAAGAGAGAGACTGACACCACGAACACCCAGATTTTCAAGTTTAGATGTAAGAATTTTATGGGAGACGGTGTCAAAGGCCTTAGAGAGGTCCAAAAAGATTCCTAGGCATTTTATTTTAGAGTCTAAATTGTGAACAATGGTACTGGTGAAACATTCTACAGCGTCCTCAGTAGAGACGCCAGGGCTAAAGCCAAATTGATACTGAGAGATTAATTTAAATTGGTTTAGATAATTATTCAGACGGTTATTTATTATCCTCTCCAAGACCTTTGACATCGCCGACAAAACAGATATGGGCCTATAATTGCCCATAGCATCTTTTGCTCCCGATTTATATATCGGATAAACTAGTGCTGTTTTAAAAGACTCTGGGAAAGTGCCCGTAGTTAGGGATAGGTTGAAAATGTGAGTAAGTGGTCGCGCCAATACCTCAATGCAATTCTTTAGAATATTCGCAGAGATGCCGTCCCAACCAACAGCACAGTTAGACCGTAAATTTAAAACGAGAGATTTGGTCTCAGCTTCGTCGATGGGTAGCATAACAAATGTGTTTAATGGAGGGGGCTCGATTGAAGACATCCTATTAAAGGTATGGTTTGTGTCTGGTTGGATTAGTTCTGCTAAATTTTTACCAACATTAGCAAAGTAGTTGTTGATAGCATTGAGGGAATTTTTGTTATTTGTGCCAATGTTGAGGAGGTCCATAGAAGGCAGATGCTTCTTTTGCGCGTCAGTGATTTTCTTTATGACATTCCATGTGCTTTTAGGGTTACCTTTAGCCGCTTGGAATTCGAGTTTTTCATATTCCTTTTTTACCTTACGCAAGAGATCATTACAAAAGTTTCTGTATCTTTTAAAGCCAATATTAAGAACAAAATTATCAGGACTAGATGCCGCTTTCTTATGGAGACTATCTTTCTCTATGACGGATGCATCTTAAGAGACCTGGTGTGATCCACGGTTTTAACGTAATTTGCTTTTGACGGACTTTTACTATTCTAGAGTGGTTACTAATAACTGATTTAATCATCGCCGCAAGAGCATCCGCTGCAGAATCAACATTATCGCTGTTTAAAATTGAAGAAAAATCGAGATTATTGACATCATTCACAATTGCTTTATGATCTGAAAGGGTGATGTTGTGCGCTAGTGGTTTATTACGGGAAATCATATTTAAACATGCTATGACAGGAATATGATCTGTAATGTTTGTCTCTAGTTTAATAATAGTTGGTTTATTAACACATTTAAGTAACACATGGTCAAGACAGCTATCTAGTCTCGTAGGACTATGATAGGCAGGGATGAGTCCATGAGATGATATTAGATTTAAGTAGCTGTCCTTATCTTGATTATAATTTACAGGCGAGATGTTGATATTTATGTCTCCTATTACAACGACATTCCGAGAAGATTTATATGTTAACAAAATATCATTTAAACCGCCCAAAAAGTTATAAAGTTTCAAGAAGGAGGGGGATCTGTACAATGCTATAACTGTGACTTTATTGTCCAATGTCAGAACCAAACAGTTAGCATCTGTAAATGGTGGCTCGGTTACCTGATGGTGTAAGTCTTGGCGAACATATATAACCACTCCATCATTCTGATTAAAATTATGAGTGGTGTTATAAAGTGAGTAGCCGTCTAACTGTGGTAAGTGTACAGTTTTATTAAGCCAACATTCTGAAAGCACAATTACGTCATATTTTAGTTCTGTGGTTGCCAACATTAATACAAACGCATCAAGATTCTTGGTTATGCTGCGGATATTTTGATGTATTATTTTTAGCGATTTGTTATTTGAAGTAAAACAGTCAAGACAGCTTGATGGCAGGCATGTATGAACCTCAGCAGGTGTAAGGGAGTCCAGTTCAGATACGATTGTATTTGTAGTATTAGCCATTGGTTATGTCGTTGTGTATGCAAAAGATGAGGTTAATAGTGATTAAGTAAACCTGAAGGGTAAACAAGGGTGAAAGAAATCTATGACTTGTGTTGCTAGGGTATGATAACTGAAACCATATACGCTGGGTAACAGGAGAAGTTAGTGAGGATATAATGTGTGTATGTGTAGTCTTCATTGTAGTATTGTGTAAGTTGTTTGTATTAATGTGAGGAAATATATGATTTTGTGTGATGAGTGAGAAGAAGGTTACTGAGATTTTATAATTAATATACCAAATATACCAATTATACATAACTATAGAGTTCGCAAACCTGTTTGTTATGTGATTAAACATTTTAAGAAATAGTTTGAGGTAATTAGGCATGCAGAGCAGTTGATACATGAGCAGTTGGTACAGGAGCAGTTGGCACACTGTGGAGACTTTCTTGACATAAAATCCGAAAAAGCTGACTGCCAGGTTCTTTGCGCAAGTATATCCTTCCATTTATGACCCAGCAATACTGGTAACCGTTGTTTGTGGCAAATTGTTTATATGATAAAAAAGTCTTTTAATGGAGGGGGGTAAGTACTCCGCAACGAAGACAGGCTCAGGCTTGCCCGGGATGCCCAGCAGATTTGTATTCAGTTTGTCTTTGCGGTCCTTATTTTTATTGAAATTTTTCACAGAAGACAAAAACGTATCCTTTTTGTTTACAGAGGTGAATTCAATAACCATGTGCTTATTAGGACCGGCCTTGGTAGGTAAGCGGTAGGTGTCACGTATATCTGCAGAGCAAACAGGGGCTCCGACAGCTTTGCCAATATTACACACGGTAGAAATTAGATCCTCGTAGTTCTCTTTATCTGAATCCGGTAAGTTTCTAATCTCCAAGGTGGAAGGTCTTGAGGCGAGCTCGAAGTCCTTTAGTTTATTCTCCAAGTAATGTATATACTCTCTGTCCTTATCTCTCATTTTTTCCAATTTCTCAATCCTTAACTTCATATCTTCATACATCAGGTTAGAAAACTCCATACTTTTTTGAATTTCGAGATTAGCCTTTTGTATCTATATCCTTGTTTTGTTCCTTTAGTTCCCTAATATCCGTCATCAGAGATTGCAACATGTCCTTCAGCTCATCGTAGTCACTGTTTGGGGAGCCAAAATGGTCAGGTTTTTGACGTTTAGCACGTAGGGAAGAGCTGCGTAGTTGAAATTCTGATGGTGGTGTTGTTAAATCCGGGTTAGAAGCTGCTTTCGACATTTTAATTTT
Source organism: Agrotis clavis (assembly GCA_954870645.1). NCBI lineage: Eukaryota > Metazoa > Arthropoda > Insecta > Lepidoptera > Noctuidae > Agrotis > Agrotis clavis. The sequence goes on from OX940922.1 coordinate 26,183,860, forward strand.
CTGAGTTAGTTGTCGTTTAGATGTGATAAATAATAAATAGCAAGCGTAGGCGTAAACACTATAAAGCGGCGGGTTTCGTAGCTGATAGGCGACGCGCGCGTAGCTCACGTAGCAGACAGTGCACCAGCGCGAGTGTAGCGGGAGGCGTAGCACAGGTGTCGACGTCACACGCGCCGCACGTAGGCAGTAAGTTCGACCGCGGTGTAGCAAGTCACCGTGGCGAGTCGCTCAAGCGCCGGATCCGCACGCACGACACTCCGGGTTCAAATCCGCACTATGTCGTTGCAAAGCCACGATTTATAATTTAGTATGAAACTGGTCAAAGTAGTCCCATCTCACTTGCACTCCCCCCGAGGGGAAATAAACCAATTTAAGTTCTTAAGGTGCGACAAGGAATTGAGTTTAACACTGTCAACCAATCACAGTTTAAGAATTAAAAATACTGATTAAAAATTTGTAACGAGATCAGGTAACAACCGCACTCCGCCACCGCGCACGGAGGAATGAATGAATACGGCGCCTCGCCACCACGTGACCACGGAAATATGTTATCAGTAGTTTCTCTATCCACCCTAATAATAAGTATGAACTTTATTGTAATAGGAATATAGTCTTTACGGGAAACGGACCTAATTAAAGTATGAAGGAAAATCGACATTCGTATAAAACTGAACTAGTGATTTAAGAAATGCATCATTTCTCTAAATCACTAGTTCAGTGAACTAGTGTTTTCATTTCACTAAATCACTAGTTCAGTGAACTAGTCCAGTGAACTAGTCCAGGGAACTAGTCCAGTGAACTAGTCCAGTAAACTAGTTCAGTGAATCATCTCATTCAGGAACTCGTTCTGATTTGCCGGACTAAATGAAGTACTGAACTAAATGAATGAACTACTTCATCAAGTGAAAAGGTATACTTCATTCATTTCTTTTTACTGACACATTTTGCGCATCTCTAAACCTCTCTTTATTCTGTTGCCCTTTGCGTTCCACATACTAAGATAGTCGACGGCCCGGTACATTTCATTCATACATTTGTCGTTTTCTGAAAGAGCTTCATAGCCTAAGGAACGCGATACTGTCGGGTCCCCAATTAGCGGTGGGACGGGTTTGCATCGCCGTCCAGTCAACGAGACTCAACTGGTACTCGTCCTTGACATCCCGTGGAACATCAAGGAGCATTCCCGTCGTTTGGCTCAAAAACAGGATCGGGCCGAGGCTGCCTTCAAGCTATTACCCAATCTTGCGGGGCAAACGCCTCTTTTTGAAGGCTGTACGTGGAAGTAGTGCAGTTGAAGCCCCTCTACGCAACCCTATGTCCGTCGTCTCCATAAGGAGGTGACCAGACAAGCTGATCGCACCAGTGGATCATGGCTGTTCGGGTGATCTACTCAGACATAGATGCTGGAGGATCTGCTTCCAGATCACACGGTGGCAATCCGGAAAGGAGGCTGCCACTTCTTCTGCAGCAGTAATGATAGCGAAGGAGGAGGCAGAACAGGTGAAGGAGAGGATACGCTCGAAATCTCAATTCAGCCGTGTGCGGCGAGTAATGGGGAGCTAGTTGTCTTATCAAGGATTAGGCTCAGCACGGCAGCATGTCGTGTTCCACGCGCTTCCAAAAGATCTTTCAGTGGCCCTTATAGAGCCAAACGCCTCCCAGGTAGCGCGACTATCTTAGCAGGATACCGTAGCACGGTTGATGATTTTATTAGCCGAAAAAAAAACTGCACTGTAAAATGAAAAAACACAACATAGTAGCGACCAAGGAAAACGGAGACTGTCGTTTTTCCGCATCGTGATGTCTCTGCTGCGCCCAGGGTAAGACATACAAAGGGATTATAACAAAAACACTGTAAATACAATGCAACATTTATATTTGAATATAGTTTTGAATAAAATACATATTTCTGTATAGTTTTAGCGCAGTTATTGATCATAAGTATTTCCATGACGAGAATTAGTAGTTAAATGATTAAATACACATCATGTAAAGGCAACATTGGCGTTCCCTACATAACAGCGTAAGTCCCGAGTAGATTGGAAGAGTCTAACTTCATGAAAATGAGCTGGTTGTGGAGTTTCAATTAGCAGTACTTTAGGTGAGAGCCGTCTTTCCTGCGACTGCTCTCTGTGTGTCTGTGAAATATATTTGTTAGGTCAGATCATTTTTGTCTTATAAATGAGGGTACCGTCTCTTTAATCAGATCGATGATGATCTAGGCCACATCTGTCATTTGTTATAGATTTAATAAGTGCTGCATTCCTGGAGAAGCTGCATTTCAAAGTAAATAAAAATATTAAGGTCTCTGCGCTCGGTCGATGGCAAACAAAATGCATGGTGTATAAAGTCAGAGATTGTAATCGTAGGCCTTCAAGAGACAATATATTATAACCTTACTTTTATCCCCTGAGATCTATCAAAGGAAGTTTTTTTATACATACCTCCCAGTTTGAGATGAAGAAGCCGTCAAGCGTTCCAATTCTATCTTCCCAAGCTTTCAAGATGATATAAAACTGGATGCCTGACTTTAGGTATACGTTCTTCTCTCGCAGTACAATATGACGTGGTACTTGTGCTGTTTGTGACTGGCAGGGCTGTCATGTGGTTACCGTTGCTGCCGTGCTCGTTGGAGTGACTTCTTTCTCGCTGGCTGATGACAGCGGCCATGTGACTACTTAGTATTGACCCTCGTATGGAGTAGCCGACAGTCATTGTTTGTAAGATGATCCGCATGTGATCGTTTCTATTGCATCTTGCTGGGATCACACATATTTTCTTCTGACATGTCGGAAACGTTTGAAAACTATTTCAAGAAATCATACGGGTCCTTCTCTATTTAAACTGCGCTAAGCATACAGATGTTTAAAAAATATTAATCGAAATAATTAATAATAACAGCCATCGTTTGTCGTGATTTTTAAATCTTTTGTTTGTGTATTATTTTTACTCTGTCAACGGGATGTATCTTCAGCAGTTTCAGCATCATCAGTAGCAGCATCATCAACAGGAGCTTCTTCAACAGCGTCAGGAGAGACTAATTTTGCAATTTCATCTTCAAGGGTTTGTACTGCTTTTTCCAGGGATTGCACATCTGTTACTTCAGCCAAAGCCTCATTAATTACCTTCTTAATGTTATCTATTTGTTCTTGAGCAATGCCATCAACTGCCTCGAGAGTTTTCTGTAAATCTTGCCCAATTTTTTCGGCGGCTTCTTTTACCGGTACTGCATTTTCTTTCACTTCTTTGAGAACGTCTTTGATAGTTTTAACTACCGACTCGACTACGTCTATAATGATAAAAATTAAACATAGATTATGTAACACACAGACAGGAAATTAATGAAAGAAAGTAGAAATAGCAGCCTCTGTATCTTGGTGACAGCCCACCAAGTCACAATTTAGTACCTAATGGAAAATATAAAATTATATTAATAAAATGATTAGGTACATTAGGTTGATGATAAACTTGAGCATTCACTTGTAATGTAACATTGTTGCGAATGTTACATTACAAAGAAATAAACGTGAGCGTTTTTGTGAGCCGTTCTGACGAGCTTATTACCGAGCCGACTACTTTTAAGTATGTAGTTAAAGTTTAAAATTATTTCACACTGAAAGTGCTCGCCGCGTCGCTGCCGGCCGCTGCCATTCCGGTGTGTCTCGGCCCTTAGTATGTTATTGCTCAACGAAAATTAATAAACACGTAATTTTACCATCAAAATCTCTAGTTATCATTTATTTGTAACAGTTATTTGTGTCGCGCTTGCGACACGTTATGTTTGTTTTCTTTAATGCGCATTGTTAGATAACTAACCTAACTGAACAAACTGTCCAAGGTAAGTAGTGGTAGGTAGTCTACAACTTCTAGAGTATCATTCCCAACAACAACCGTTACGTGTGCCACATGGACATTCGACATGACTTTCGTCTTGTCCATGTTCATTTTAAGGCCGACCCGTTGGGAAACGATACTGAGGTCTCTGAGCATAGCATTGAGGTGCTCCAACGATTCTGCCATGATGACTATATCATCGGCAAAACGAAGGTGAGTGATGTATTCGCCATTGATGTTGATGCCGAGTACGTTCCATTCCAAAGGCTTGAAAACGTCCTCCAACGCGTTCGTGAACAGTTTCGGAGAAATAAAGTCTCCCTGTCTCAATAAAATTGGATTGGCTTCGTGCTCTCTTCCTGAAGTTGGATTGACATGGTGGCGTTTCTATACAAACACTTCAACACTTCGATATACTCGTACCTATAGTCGATATGACATCGTTGGAGGGACTGCAATAATGACCAGGTTTCGATAGAATCGAAAACTAAATGTTATTGGATGTAGCAAATAAAGGATAAGTGAAATGAACATCACATGAGATTAAGCCATTCGTTTTCATAACAAAGCATTGGTTTTTTTTTTATCGTGGTAAAATCATCAAATGAGTCCTCCCACCCCGGGCAGGGCGGGAGTTACTGTCAGACTTGTACTGACTAAAATCCACGGTGTCCTTCAATACCCCTTACGTTCCGGGGTCACGGTAATGAGATAAATCCACCGACCCGCGACAGGCTTTAGCCCTCTAGAGGGGGCGTCATGATGCTGACACTCTTTGAGGCGCGCGTGGAACACAACGCGCCGTTGACCCGGGCATGATCCATGGTCGGGCAGCGAGTTGCCCTTTACTCGCTGCCCGCATGCCCGCGCCAAAACGGTCGCTGGAGATCGTCTGCCGAACATAGCAGAGGTATGAAAATTATATCAGGCCGTTTCTTATGCTTGCTTCACATGGCGAGTGTTAAGCCGCGCCACACTCGCACCCGAGACTGATATTTCATACGCGTCAGCTTGCGCCCCTTCACAGTGTTGGGGTACTGCGCGGCGTGGCGTGTAATATAGCGCGCCGTGTAAAGCGGCTCTCCTCGTCGTGGCGCGGTATCGCATCCATTAATACTATTATTAACAATTTAAATAATTCGCTTAAAAAAAAGTACCTCTTAAAACGTACCTTTTGCAAGAGTGCCCACATTTTGTAGTAGCTCGCCCACGGTATTGCCTAGTGATGATAATGTCTCTTTCAGACCTCCAACTACTGATGATACTGTCTTGTCCAAACCATCGCCTACTGCTGATACTGTCTTGTCCACACCATCGCCTAGTGCTGTTGCTGTGCCGCCCACAACATTGCCTGTAGTTTCTAATGCCTTGTCCACAGTTTTGCCAACACCTCCTACTATGCCGCCCACCAATTTGCCAGCACCTCCTATTAAACCTCCTAGGAGAGGCGTTCCCGAGCTTTCTTGAGCGAAGGCTAAGGCCACCTGTAACAATTGAAATCACTGTTAATAAAATGATCGTATTAATTCTATGAGAAAGAAAAAAAAATGCATTGATTCGGCACAAGCCACGAGTTCACATACGAGTAGTCCGGCGGCGCTAGAGTTTGGGGTTTCAAATATATACTTAGTATAGTTGTTCGCTTCTTCCATAATTATGGTTTCAAATATATACTTAGTATAGTTGTTCGCTTCTTCCATAATTATGGTTTCCAGACCATTTGTTCATCTCAATATATTTTTTGTGTCATCCTAGATGCGTGATTAGGTAGAAATTATTTTTTTGTCTTTTCGAACAGTATGGGACGAAAAGAAAATTACAGATAAAGTGAAATTTTTATCTGTAATTTTCTTTTCGTCCCATACTACTTTCATGCAATAACGAAGTACTCTGATCGATGCACATTCGCATTTTGTGTCATAATTGTCCACGGGAATACTGATATCTAACAAGCACCTAAGCTGTCGCCTAAATAGACCAAACATATAATTAAGCGTTTAGGCTATTTTAAATAATATAAGTTAATCAAAATATTATTATGTCGAATTCATCTTTGAAGCTCGTAGTTTTTTTTTATTTTGTTCAAACCCACTAAAGAAAGCCAAGTTGTTAGAGAGTACGTCTTTATTATTAGTAGGTAAGGTAACGAAACACTATTCATAATTTGTGCCGTTTTTATCTTTGGTATCTTATTATTTGGACTTTCCATACAAAAAATTACAGACTGAATCGACTTGTCATCATCGAACTGCTAGAAATACATGAGACAGATATGACACAAAACGAAACAATGAGGTACATACAACTGGAGCAAAAAATAATCAACTTTAGAATTATTGTAACTTATGATCTTATATAGGCTAGCGCTACCGGCTAAACAATAAAAAAAAACCGGCCAAGTGCGTGTCGGGAAACGCACAGTGTAGGGTTCCGTAGTTGCCCATCAAAATACCTAAGCGAACTAACTAAACTGATTCGCTGAATTTAATTTTAAAAAGAAGAATTTTCAAAATCGGTCCAGGAGTCTTTGAGAAATCAGGGAAAATACATAAGAAAAAAGATTACGACGAATTTAGAACCTCCTCCTTTTTTAAAATTAGTTACAAATAGTTGACGATAAAAACCTACCTATCCCCAAAAAACATACCTATAAAAGCTGTAAAAATAAAGTTGACAAACTTACATTTGCAGTTGTCTCCGATACATTTTGTTGAAGAAAACATATTAGTCAAGTACATTTTATAAGTTGGTCGACTATTACTCGTAAAGTTATAAAGCCTACTTAGTCATAATAATTTTCTTTTAAATTTCGTTATATATACTACTATTGTGATTTTTTTCACACCCCCAAACATAACCGTTTAGCTGGTAGAGGGGGGGGGGGGACACTCGAATCGAGCAAAATTTTGCACTTTAAAGCTTAATATTTCACAAACGAATTTTTTTATCAAAATATTGTTAATGGAAACTATTATTATTTTTTAAAGGCCTATTTAATGATACCCCACACTAAGGGGTACGCGAGAAAAAAAATTCCTCACTTAACGTGTAAGTACTGGAGGTACCTTAAAAAAAAATATTTTACGAGATTTTATTTTACCACTTTTTCGGCACAACAAATCCGTATATTTACACCAAATTACAGCTCTCTAGTACTGTGCGTCTCTGAGCTAAACTGCGGACAGACGGACGGACGGACGGACGGACGGACATGGCGAAACTATAAGGGTTCCTTGTTGACTACGGAACCCTAAAAACAATTATTTACATATAGGTTGAAAAAAACCAAGACTGAATCTAAACAACATAAAAATAACAAAAAAATAAACGAATTGAGATTACTCGTATTGTGTGTCTCACGACTGCGCCAAATAGATCTAGTTCAGCAAAAGATCAGGTCAGCACTAGCTGATAGGGTCTGATAGTCCTGTCCGCTCCACTCAGGGCGCCAGGACTCATTGATAATAACCATCCAAAACAAAGGGAAATTGACGACACGGTTGGTGCAACGGCTGAGCGATCGACACGTGCTACGCAGCGTGCGATTAAATGTAAAATAGAATAGAATAGAATATAATTATAACATGTTTTCGTTCATGATTGCCGTGCACTGCGAGCACCAAGAGCCACAGACCGTTCTTACACTTACCTTTGCAACAAATAACTTTTTTTTCATAGCCATCAAATTTTAATGAGTCCTAGCCACCCAGGGCAGGGCGGGAGGGACTGTTATAGTTCCAGGGTCACGATAATGAAATAAGTCCCGCGATCCCAGCAGGGCAACAAATAACAAATAATTTAACTGAACAAAATAAAAGCGGAATAAAATAAATAATAATAAATAAAAATAAATAAAAATAAAAAAATAAAAAAGCTTTTATTAATTCCTTACAAGTACATAAGCTTAAAAAAATATGTTTCACTATTAACAATATTAAATAATTGTATTAGTATGTGTTAGTAAATGAGTGATTTAAAAAACTTTAAAACTATTTGTTAGTATTGTGTGTTAGTATTAGCGTTGTGTTTTTATTCTATGTAAGGACCGCCTGCGGCGGTAAAAGCCTCCTCCAAATGTTTCCATTCATTTCGACATCTAGCTGTCCTGGCCCAGAGGTTTCCAGCAGTTTTCACAATGTCGTCATCCCACCTTTTAAAAGGTCTGCCTTTTTTCCTTTTAACAGATCTGGGGGTCCAGTTTGTCATGATCTGGGCCCATCGTTGTGGTTCCAGTCTCTGTACGTGTCCCGCCCATCTCCATTTAAGTTCGAGTGCCTGCCCAATCACGTCCTTAGATCCTGTTTTCTCCTTGATCAACGAGGTTCTCACTCGGTCTCTGAGTTTAATATTCATGAAACTACGTTCTATTCCTCTCTGACATGTTCTGATCTTGAATTGTTGTCTTTTTGTTAATGACCAGGTTTGACAAGCGTAAGTGAGACAAGGCAATAAGCAGGTACTCATAGCTTTTGTTTTCAGCCTAGGCGGGAAGGTACTTTTGAAGATTTCTTTCATAGCCCAGTATTTGTTCCATGTCTTTCTTATTCTAGTGTTCACTTCTTTTTTAGAATAGAATAGAATATAATTATAACATGTTTTCGTTCATGATTGCCGTGCACTGCGAGCACCAAGAGCCACAGACCGTTCTTACACTTACCTTTGCAACAAATAACTTTTTTTTCATAGCCATCAAATTTTAATGAGTCCTAGCCACCCAGGGCAGGGCGGGAGGGACTGTTATAGTTCCAGGGTCACGATAATGAAATAAGTCCCGCGATCCCAGCAGGGCAACAAATAACAAATAATTTAACTGAACAAAATAAAAGCGGAATAGGATCTACGAATGTTGCGCTTTGCAGCTCGATGATAAAAGAAAATAGCAACGAAGTCGCAAAATAAGAATTAAAAAACAAAATAACACTTACGACCAATAATACAGCTGTCTTCATATTGGAAGAGGATTATTTGTTACAATCTTCGGTGAAGCACGTCTTGGTAACTCAGCGAAGAGCAACTTGTAAGTATCTTCAGTCAGAGAACGCAGCCTTTTATATGATCCCAGTATTAGTTTAGCTTTCAGCTTACACCTGCGCAAACACGGAACTGAAAAAAATACGAAATTAATTTTTATTCGACACCAGGTATTTGTTGTAGACTCAAGTTGTTTCATTATGTTTGTACTTACTTGATACGTAATGATATTATACTCGTACATGTAGCTACTTCTCGCAACAGGCTATTATCCACATTGTTTTAAAATTAATATGTAATATGGATGGTTCCAGAGCCTCTGATGTTAGATAAAAAGGGAAATGATTAGAATCGGCCCGGTTCAAGATGTTCAGAATTTCTAAATTAAAGATAATTCATAACATCAAATAATAATATTCCACAACTATCACACAACGCCATCTAACCCCAAGTTAAGCAGAGCTTGTGTTATGGGTACTAGATAACTGATAAACATATTTAGGTGTATATTTCTAAATACATCAATATTATAGATAAATTACACCCAGACACAGAAAAAATATGATCGTGCTCATCACACAAACATTTCTCTTGGGTGGGAATCGAACCCACGACCTCCGACATAGCAGTCAGGGTCCCTAACCACTAGATCAACAGGCCTGTAACACAAGCAAACACAAACAAGAATATAGTAGGTAATAATATGAGAATAATATGCAAAAAAATCATTTAATTAATAATTAATACGTAAATTTTATGCTAACGTTAAAGTAGTTGTTAAAAAAAAAACAAACATTTTTTTCGGTATAAGTATTTCTTATGGGAAACTAATAAAAAATAATTAACTAATAAAACCAATAAATTCTATCATTGTTTTACTTTTTAATGATATACATATATAGTTCATCTTTGTTGGGTTATGGGCCGAGGCCAAGCGAAACTTTGCAATATCTTTTGCCGTTTGGATCTTATTTTTGGTAGCACCGTAGAATGGAGTTTCTTTACTCCAGCGACAAGGACCTAAAATCAGATAGCTGGTGTTATCTGGTGGGCTTTCTGTAAAACATAATTGCTAGAATATATTCCGACAATATTATATTGTGCGGACAGCCCACCCGCTCTAAACTCGCGGATACAGTGCACTTTAGATCTTCCTTTCCTCCATAGATGTCGCTAGTCTTCTTTTTTTGACGACTGCATTATGGCCGCTACAAGACAAGCAAGGATCTTGGATGGCGGAGCACTATACCAGCCGTTTTAGCAGGTGCCGACTACATAATGACCATAGGTAGTCATAGTCCAGGAGACATGACATTGTTGCCTTAGAAGTTAGGTCTGTAATGTAAAAGGCTATTGACAAACACCATGGATATAGTCAGTATTTGTTTTCGACTGTATGGCACTCTTGGGCTGCAGCTGAAAATCAGCGTCAAGTGGTAAACTTTGTGCTGCCATTATGTTTAGCTGAGGCGCTTTGACATTAAGTTTAGTTTTGGTTTTTTATTTAGTTTTAAGTTTTGATGCTAATAAACACAATTTTCTTTCTGCCTTTCTTTCTTTCAATACAAGTCTGACAGTCCCTTATCGCTCCACCCATCGTGGGAGGAATCTTTTGATGATTCCATGACTTAAAAAAAAATGGGGTTTGAATTCATCATTAGAATGTGCTAAAACTAAATGCTTCGCAACTAAAAGATTGGAACACTCTAAGGGGTCACAGTTAAACCTTAAATAAACACAAATCATTCCAAAAAACCTCTAACACCACGGTACAAATCTTACAATATAATGAACGTTTCAATTTAACTATTTTGTTCGGAATAAACGACCATCAAAACTCAATGTTGTATATGGAACTACTACGATAAGTACCTACTAAGTAAAACAGAGTTTAGGGAAATGCAAGAGTAGAGTAGAGTTTTTATCAAAAATAATTAAGGCGCTGACAACACCCAAATTGGCTTGTCTCAAACAATTTTTTTGCCAAATCTATACAGTTTTTGACCGTGAAAAAAATATATGTTAATCTTGAACATATTTCTGAGAACACTGTTGTTTTCGAAACACGTTCTTGTACAATTTTCTCGATACAAAAAAATTGTAAACTTACCTCTTAAAATGATCTTCCAACAAAAAAAACTGCATTACTCGTCAACGTACATTGATAAAATTTATAACATTAACGTATCAGATGTAAATACAGAACTTAGTTGTTTTTTATTTTTGAATATTCAACTTATTTAAAAGTTATTAATTTACATTATGTTCTGTAAAACGTTACGAGCGTCCTGTGATCACGCTTCTCTTTCTTACGTATACAATCCGACAGTGATCGCATAGACGCGCTGCTAGACGGACGTATGTCGCTTGTCGCTTTGCCCCGCTATCCGTTCACTTCATTATTTGATGTTTGATAAATTCAAACATTCGTAATATTTTATTTTGTTCCAAAAAGTATCTATACTAAGTTGTATAAAAATTGGCACATTGGTATAGGAAATAAGTTTAAACATAAATAATGTTCTAAGTTGTGAAAACAATTTTGCTGTGCAAAATGGAGAATAAACAAAAAGGCCAGAGGCCAGCAAAAAAGCGCTACTATATTAGCAAACAAAAACATCCAAAGGAAGTAGTAAAGTAACAACATTTTATATTGTAAAATTTGACAAGACGAGTAAATAAAATTATAACCAAATAGGTACTACAACGTATAAGAAGGCTTTTTTGTACCACCCATAGCGTAAATTCAATTTCAATCGTAACGCTAGGTTGGTCCAGTGGTATTTGTACAGATTATGAAGGACGAGTATAGAGTTCGAATCTCTGTTGAGTTTTAGAAATTTTAATTAGGTTCTTTTTTATTTACTCGTAATATTTCTTTTTTTATATTTTTAGAATAATTATTAATATTTTGTTTACAATAAAAAGAGACGTTTGGCGAACAGTTCCGAAACAGGTGAAACTTCGGAAATTGTTTTTCACCAGTGCGTTTAGCGTTATAATTATGTACTTCTACTTAGGTACTGATATACATTTATATGTATTTTTTTTTTCACTTTGATAATAAAAGGAAAGTCACAAATAAGTGAAATTATTGCTCTTATCGCTAGCGCGGCAGATGTCCACTGATAAACTATACAATTTACATAGACCTATGATTCTCTTAGAACTGGACTTATAGGGAAATACTCGTAGCTTTGTCCATTGTTTCTTGCTCACTCTGTATAAATCATCGGGTGACTTTTGGTATTTTTAACTGTCTTCAAAGAGGAGGAGTTATGGTTTTGATAATTACGTTAAAATAGTACCGACTTCAAAAACAAAAACAAAAAAGTTTAAAATTACTTTTCTTTCGGAAGTCAGTGGCTTTGTTTTTTATTTCATTGACTATTGCCACCGACTTCCGAAATAAAAGTTATTTTAAACTTTTTTGTATTTGTTTTTGAAGTCGGTACTTTTTTAAAAAAGTTTTTATTTTACCCTTTTTTGTTAGTTCTGAGGGGGTATTACAACGTCTTAAAACCAGGCTTGTTCCAGTGAGTGAACGAGATGGCGCTAGACGACTTGTTTAGCTGTCACTTTCACTCGCCGGAACAAGCCTGGTTTTAAGACGTTGTAATACCTCCCCAGATATTCAACAAAAAACTTCGTATACAGGAGTCTGCCCACTACACCGTATCATACCATGACCGTAATAGGAACTTGTCAGGCAAAAAAATATCTTTGTATAGAAAAGCATGACACTTCGTCCACTAGACCATTCCGTCACCGACCCGTACCGTCGTGTGCCATGCACGGAGCATTAATAGTTGTCGGCGAGAATATTTTGCCGGTGCCGATACGCTCCGCGCATGGCACGTGACGTTCCCAAACCGATGCCCGACGGTTGCCTGTACAACGTCCAATATATTCTCCTTCAGTTTTTCGTTCTTTGAGGAAGAAGAGAAACAAAAAACCACTCGACGCTACTGGATTCACGATACTTTATTATCGTGAATCCAGTAGTGTCGAGTGGTTTTTTGTTTCTCTTCTTCTTCCTCATACAATATTATGACAATCATTCCAAGTTGTCTTGTCTAACAGTTAATCTTTTAAAAGCCATACCTATTTTATTATTTTAAAACTTGATAACACTCCCAAAACGTCCAGGCGTTACCGATACACATGCGATTATGAAACGGCTTATAAGACATACAAATTACAAATTACGGGTGGGCAACATACGGGTAGCATACGGACACCATACCGTTTACCGTTTCAGTGGGCAAAGCAAGCCGTATCGTATTGACGTTCTTTATACGTTCATAGCTCGGTCATGGTATGATACGGTGTAGTGGGCAGACTCCTTAATCGGCGTCTTTAAAAATATATATCCAAGCGAGCAGCAAAAACGGATCTATGCGGGCAACGTCACGAGATATCCATTATTGTTATATACTGAAACCTTCCCTAGAATGTATCAAACACTTTTCCGAAAACCGCATGAAAATCGGTTCAGCCAAACACGAGATAATTGTGAACAAACAAACAATCGACTTTGAAAATCTACGATCTAAGTAAGCAAAAAATTCCCTATCTCAAAAACTACTCAACCGATTTTGATGAAACTTGCAGTATTCCCTAAGTTGAACGATACCTAGTACAACACAAAAAGAATTACTTAAATCGGACTTGTAGTTCCGGAGATATGCGAACACAATCATAAAAACATACATACATAATTATATACATTATACATACATACGCTTTTGAAATTTGGTACATTTGTTCAGACGCTGATATAGACTAACATAAATACGAAAACTGGGCCGTTCTGGAAATATTTCATACATACGGGTCAAATTGATAACCTCCTTTTTTTGAAGTCGGTAAAAAACGATCGAGCGAAACTTCAACGTTTTACATTCACCCTGTATGTTCTAATGTTGATTTTTGATGAAAGATTTTATAATTTTTACTTATGAATTTAAATTGGTGTCATTTTGAAATTATCATAATAAAGTAAGTTTCAAAATTTATTGGTACCTACATACCACGGTAAAAACATGCATAAATACAACAGTAAGGTCGGCAGTTTGTTTTTATTTTCTTTACATTTATACTGTTTTAAATTCAGTATCTTAAAATGTATAAACCAATACATTCATTTTAATTGCCTGATCTAATTTGTTTTTAGCTCTTCATACAGAGTTAAAATATATAAGAGCGCCATCTATTGATTCATTGACCGCGTCCTTTGCTTCTTCGTTGGTAGTTCGCTGTATCACCGCTCTTTAAGAATGGCGCTAAGATACCGGAGAAATAGTGGGCGTGGCTAAAATACCTAAACAGCGCAGCTCAATTTCGGTTTTCAGCGTCTTAAAACTACGGAAATATTAGTCACATTACCCCTGTACAGTCAAAACAAACTAAGTGAAACGACAAAGATGGAAATAAATAGAAAATACTTAATTTACGCTTTTTATTTGGGCAGAGCTTTCCCTTACAATTATCGTTATAAACAGACACACCAAAATCTTTTTTTTTTTTTTTTTTTTGATACTGGCATCTCGCAGGTCAACCTCTACTAGGTTGTGTGCTGCTCAACCGGACTTTCCTGTGGCTGCCATAGATGATTCTAAGGCCTCCAGCCAGGGGCTTACAAACTAAAGTTAAAAACTAGGTGACCACACGCTAAGGGCACCCCCTGTGGGGTACGGACCTCGGCTTAGGGCGTCACTGACAGAGGACAGCAAGGGACAGGCTGGATAACTAAATATTCATTATTTAGGGGCTAATTTAAAACTACTGGCTCAGCATCGCGGGCTGGCCCTTTCAAGGGACGGGGAGGGCATTGACTTGGGCGTCGCGACGGGCGGCCTCGGCGGCGAGGGCGGAATGACGGTTTGTGTCTGTGTTTTCGAAGCGTGCTGGTTTCCCTACGGCTCTCCTGGAGGAGAGTGATGGGGTCATCGGGGGTGATTAGAGAATGCCTTGGACGGCGAATGGAGCTAATGCGCGATGGATCGTATCGAGCGGACGATGCGATTAACGGATTGGACAGACACACCAAAATCACTGCTCCTCGCTTTTATATAGCTCGCCGGCTGGCGGCTATTTCACCCCCTCCGCTCAGGATTTGGCGGGGATGGCTCACGTGGTAGGGCAGTGACGTGGCGAGCTGGACTGCTGGCTGGCTGGCTGGCGTTGGCAGGCTTGCCTGGCTTTGGCAGGCATCGCTGGCGACATCTGGCGTTACAATCGGCCATCCTGGAACAATTGCTCCCGCAATGGGAACAACAAAACAGTGATTACAAGTCAGCTCAGAGCAAATGGCATATCGATAACATGGACTATAATTTAGCTGTCTAGGAGATCTACGAGATCTTCGTTTTCCTACTGTTGATTCACACTACTGGCGCTATCGGGTATAAAAGCAATGCTACGATATGGTCGTAATAAATCAGCGCATATTGGGCCTGTGAACTTCTTGTATCCTCTAAGACATTTATATATTACAGCTATTATATATTACCTAAATCCTTAGGCAATAACACATGGGCCAGAATATAGATCATCTAACTTAGAATTAACCACAGGCTGGAATTAACCTTATTGCAGCAAGGAGTTTGAGCCTGGCAACAAAGTACGTACTTACTAACTGTACCTAATCGCTTTTTTTTGTAAATTGTGCTATTTTTACGCCTTTTATCGCAGTTACGTTTCATTTTCTTGCTAGCTGTTCTAATTCGATTATAATATAGCCCTATTGCGTCTAGATCGCACTGACTCATAACATCACATTCAGATCTACCTACACGAGCAAACATTAACTCGTATAAATTATAGCCTGCTAAATCATTGACAGTATTATTAATACTCCATATGACTTTGGTAAACTATTATCCCAAATAAGAGAGGCCTCGCTAGGTTCCGTGGCTCTCAACGCATCGAGAATTGTGCAATTAGAGCGTTCTACCTGCCCATTACACCTAGGCCACGCAATAGCTGTTAACATGTATCTACACACGTACAACAATGGACAAACCTGTAATTTATCTAGTAAATTGTAAAAAAAAGCAAAATTTGTGAACCTCACCAGGTAAAACATGTACGGACAAACTAAATTATAAGAACTTGCATGCTTAATTTGTGTGTAAACGCATGTTTTGAACAAATAAAATATCTTTATCTTTAACTGTTTTTCTGTTGCGAACTTCTTAAAGTATCTACTGGTAAAGGCCTTACCATGGACAGAAACTACGTGATCTGGGAAACTAAGTAAACTAGAAATGCGTTTAAACTCTAATAATCACAAAAACTGAATAAACCTTAGTTTAAACCTGGACTACCAAGTTCAGGCTTGTCTGCGGAACCGCGGTTTAAATTTCTCCGTATACAAAACATAGATTAAACCCTGACCTGACCTAGTGCCGTTTTTTTTTTTTTGAACCATTGTCTAAACAATTAAATCTACAATTTTTAAATACATTTTGGCTGAAATTAACATAAAATCAACAACACAATGAAAAAGTTACTATCAGAAACTTTCACACACATTTGACAGCTACTACTGTTAGACCATGGTTTATCACAAAACCACGACATGTAATAACGTTTGTGCAAACCGTTTTACGTGATTCAATCCTGGGTTTTTAGTTAAACCCTTTTTTTTTACGCGCTTTTATTTTGTAATAAGACGGTAATTGTCTTTACAGAATTGACAATACGTGTAGGCCAGGGTTGGAAAAAAAACAGTTTTTTTTAAATTATATAAAACAAACAGTTCAAAATGTTTTAAACAAGTGTTTTTTTTGTTTTTTTTTAGTTTAGGGCATTATTTCAAATTAATTCGACTATGTTTCTTTTCTAGGCTAGATCTTTATAAACTCGCCCTAATAAATTAAATATTTACAAAAAAACGATCACTAAATAATATTTATTTGTATGTTGCGTAATCAAACGCTTCACACTCACCCGCGGCGGTAGGGTTTCCTAGCGGGACCTCCTATTCGTTCGTAGAATAGTTCATTGTTCATAAGGTATATCCCCGCGCCGCGGTGCGGGGCTTTCCCTTATGAACAATGGACTGGACTGAGAAACACCGATCTACTTATATGTCTAAAAAATAGGGGAATTACCAAATTTCTTTCGACAGCCGACATTAGGGATCGAAGTTTACGTTTTTTATTTATGACTAATGTTGTTTATTAATTAAAATTGTTACAATTTTAATTGTTTTGAAATTATTATGATAATGTTTCAAAAATAGGTGCTATCTTGTCCCATACAAATCCTGGTACATAGATATTTGTTTGATTGAATGAAATACCTACATAACATAAAAATAATGTTGGCGGCATGTTTGAGTTTAAAAAAAGAAATTCCTAGTGTGGGGCAACGTTTAAAAAAAAAAAATGATTAAGTCAATTACAATGTCATTGAAAGTTCAAAAATATAATAGCAATAGAGACTGGATTGGTTTTATGTTGAACTATTCAGACTCAAATACTTATTATTTTATTTTCATTTTATATTCAGATATTATGCGACATGAAAAGTAGTTTTAAAACATGTTTTTTTTTCGTACTGTTTTATACAATGTTTTAAACTTGTTTTAATCTTTGTTTTTAAACATGTAATAAAAAACACTGTTTAATTTCAAACTGTTTTAAACACTGTTTTAAACATGTGTTTTAAAACAACTTGTTTTAATCATGCCAACCCTGGTGTAGGCTCAGAAACAACGAATTTAGAGAAAGAATTTGTCAAAACTAACACTTATTGGCACCCCTTTTTAATTTTGCTTAAAAGGGCTCAAATTATCGATGTCTACCATTTTCATTGGTTTAGTAGGTTTAGGGATTCGATGTAATTTGCCTTCTTTTCAACCGTATTCTCTTTTATCGTACGCACAATGTAAACACTACGTCACATATTTCCTATATGTAGGTAATGGCCATCGTTTTGATGCATTTGAAATATTTTCTACGCGCGAAATTTGGCACAACTGATCGGTTATCGTAAAGCGTTTTACGAGACAGCCCATAATTATTTACAGTATCACTATCTGTGCACCCACTTTACAATAGATCAATATACGTTGCACTCTTCGAAACCAACAGTTTACTTTTAAACGGAACACATTAACGGCATCTATCGGATTCCTGCACAAGGCGTTGATATGCTCTAAGCGCTTACCTGGTCTATAAAATAGTCAACGGCAATTTTGAAGTCTCGAATTGAAAGTCACCAGTAGGCAATGCGTGCAATAAGATCACGTTAGTCATTGTATCGCGAACTGCACTACAATCCGTAATTACACGGACATTTTTACACAACACAGATTCTAAAACTTCGTAATAACGCTGTGAAAAACACTTTTTTTTTTTACTTGTAACGCAAAAAATACAAGACAGAGCTCAAACTACCGCCTATCCGTATTAGTAAAAGAATACTTGCTATGGGTAACTTGCATGCATCCGTGTGAATTTCTATTGGCAAAACTAAGATTTTATACCATACCCACATCTCATTTTTTTTTTTTTTATAATTCCTATAGTGGACGAGCCATTATTGCAAAATTATGGATGAACTTCCTAAAGTAGCTATATAGTCCAATGAACTGACGCACTTTGTGTATGTTACTCAGAACGGGAAATTGAGACACAGCTGCAAACTTAAATTCACCCGGTTCAATGCCATGAACATAATAATTCATCACTAAATAACACAGCTAAATAAGAAATCCTGTTTTGTAAAAATTTACATTTACCCACATGTACATAATTAAATAAAAATTCTGCGTTTGACCCCGACCATTTGACGAAATTATTGGAGTTACTTTTATTTGATAATTTACTTTGAAATTACTAAACTATCTACGAACTTGTTAATTCAGCGCATAAAAACTGAGGGAGCGCTAAATGTATCTTTAGGATGGATGCTGAGTTTATGGGTACCCTTGGACTACATTCAGACTGGTGAAGTAGGTACTTCTTACCAGATAATTTAGTTTGCTTATCGATATTATTATTAAATGGTTATCTATCGCGGACAATTAATGCATTTAAGGCTCTGTTATCGACACATAGGCAACTATCTCCGTTCTTTCTCAAAACTAAACAATAAGAGAGGCATACCTACATCAATTCGGGTTCTTTTTATAATACCTGCTGGCTCAATGGCTCATTAATTTTGACTCTAACAATCTCTTGTTTGTGATGTGCTTATCTATTCCTAAGGCCTACGTGTACTTAATGCGCATTTGGACTAAATCTGTATATTCCAACTTCCCAGCTCCCTAGTATAGCTAGCAAAGCAGTTTTATACCGAGATAATCTATACTAATATTATATCTATACTATATACCATATTACTATTTACTATAAGTAGTAGGTACATTATAAAGCTGAAGAGTTTGTTTGTTTGAACGCACTAATCTCAGGACCTACTGGTCCGATTTGAAAAATTCTTTCAGTGTTAGATAGCTCATTTATCGAGGGAGGCTATAGGCTATACGGTAACGGGATATTCCCACGGAAACGGGAATAAAACGGGATATGCACGTGCAATGTCGCGGGCAACAGCTAGTAAACTAATAAATTGATTACAATCAGATTTGCTTATCAGGCTTACCCTAGTTTTGTCAAGGTCACCAATGGCATTTTATGATTATTTATCGACACACGAGGCACTCAAATATAAAACACATTTGGCTAATGGCATTTTGCAAACATTGGCATGGCATGACTGACCTGGTTGTTTAAGCATGATTCCTGGCAGCTCTCGGCGCGAAGTATGACGAATCCGTCCTGCCTGCGATGTCCTTGGATCCGCTATTGACGACTTTGAGGTAGCTTTCATTTCCACCGAGAAGCGTTGCTGGTAGCGAGAAGAATGCTTCTTGAAACTCGATCATTAACGGAATAAACGTTGCGGCATGGTGTTCTTTCCGACGTGAGGGTAGGCACTTCGTGATCCAGATCATGGTTGATGATTTTTCAACTTCTTGTGCAAGGATACTTCAATATTTTCCTTGCGTGTGGTGTGCATCGCCTTTCTTCGTTTTTATTTTCAGAAGTCTGGCTTACCAAAGCAGAATCTTCGTCCTCCAGATAAGACGACCGTCGAGATTAATGTGTAGCAGAGCGTCGTTTTAACGTAGGTTTTTTTATCCCACTTCTGAATTGAAACGACAAAGATGGAAATAAATAGAAAATACTTAATTTACGCTTTTTATTTGGGCAGAGCTTTCCCTTACAATTATCGAACCGAGAACCGAGAAGAACCGAGCTTCTCCTACTCCAACGATGCAGTAACGATCATAAAGTCGTGAGTTCGATCCCAGCGAAGTTCCGTAAAAAAAAAATATTTAAAAATTGTTATTTTACTCTTTTTGATATATTCTAAGTACTAAAGTGTAAAAACAAGTGCAAACTATAAGTGAACATATTTTAAAACCAAAAAAAGTGAGGACATATAACTTTATTATCAATGACAACAAAAAAATAACAAACAAATGACAAATGTGAATAAAGTGAATATCCACAATAAAAACGTTAAGAATAAATAATAAACTATTAAAACACCATTAAAAAGTGACAAAACCATATTAAAACTGAACGTTAAGTGTTTTTTTTTTGTATATTCAAGAGAACAAAGAAACAGTGGAAAAAATTCCATAACATGATTCATATTAACGGTCATTATTGAATTCAAAATCTGCTATCTACATTGAGGTACACTATTTCGTCAACAATTAGTACGGTGCGAATAGCTCCATCAGTTAAGTGACTACACTGTAATGATCGACCTGGCTTGAGTTCGATCCCCGCAACAGGAGATTCTTTTTGTAAGTTGTCTGGTGTTATTTCCTAATTATGTCTATGGAAATAAACCACAACGTAACATTGCGACGTAAACAACTGATTAGATCTAAGTCAATAGATTCATTGAGTAATAATGACTCGTCGTTGGACAACACAAATTCAAGCATAAACACAAGAAGTCTTGATCTATCAACGGGTATAAGCAAAAATGAATTAGAACAAATTTTAATGAGGATTGAAATACAACGATTAAAGGAACAATTTGAACAAACACAAAATGAATTGGACAAGGTGATATGTGATAACAATGAACTCAAAGAAACAGTATTACGACAGCAAACTTATATTAACACATTGAAAGACCTTGTTACCAGTCCTGCCAAATCGCAAAGACTAAAATTATTGTCTGCAAGAAAAAAAAATAGACGTTCTATTACAGATAGCCTACGTGCTGAATCCCTAGGCCAAGAACAGTCCTCCAACAACACTAAAAGAGACTGCATTACGAGCTTAAATACATCGTTAGAGTTATCTTCCTCCGAAAAATCACCTAGAACAGTGTCTGTACCAGTATACGAGGATAAGCAAACTCAGACCGAAGCATCTGAATCTACGGAACACAGCAATAATATCGAAAACGAAAAAGTAATAGATAAACACAGGAAGATAATATCACAACATCGACGAGCAACAACAAAATACAGTAGACAAAAAAGAAAGCTTTGCGTTGTCAGTAACTGCAACCACAACGATACTTTAGAAATATTGGAAGACACTTTTGGTCTACACTTCGAGTTCTGTCATTGTTTGTCACGTAATAGTAGTTTAAAAGACATTCTATGTAATATAGCTAATAAGATACAGCATTATAGCTTAGACGATTACTGTATTATTATGATTGGTGAGCAAGATTTTAAAAGCACTGTGGAACCAATTGAAATGGTCAGGTTAATTAGAGATTCTCTTAAAAATGTTACTAATACGAATGTTATTGTATGCTGCCCTACATATGTACAAGGGGCTCTGATACACAATTATAAAATAGAAATGTTTAATAGATTACTTTACTTGGACATAGAAAACCATAATTATGCTTATTTTTTTGACAGTAATTTTGACCTATCTGATGAAACATTCTCATACAACACGGGGAAACTGAACAAACTCGGTCAAAAACGTATTTATGAAAACATATTTCGTCGCCTTCTTGATGATATTGACATTTATCCAACTGAGTATGACTACTACTGCGATTCTCCAAAATCGCCAAAAACTGCCCAATCTTTTTTTCGTCCCTGTACGTAAAAAAGTTACTGGTAGTAGTGACAGTTTTAAAGCAAAACAAAAGTTTATACTATTACACCAAAACATAGCTGGAATCTTAAATAAAATTGATTTTTTTGAAATCACTATTACCAACTTGGCAAATCAGATTGGCAACATAGATTTTATTTGTCTGAGTGAAACTTTTATAAAATCAGGGCATGAAAGTAATCTGGTACTTACACACTATAACTTAGCTGCCAGTTACACAAGACGCGGAAAGAAACGCGGTGGGACATGCATTTTAGTAAAAAAAGGTCTAATCTTTAATCCGTTACCGATAACCGATGAATTAGCCATCGAATTTTGTTTCGAAAGCTGTGGCATAGAAATATTGAGCCATAATTTGATTATTGTATGCATTTATAGAATTCCAGATTCGGATATAAATATATTTTTTAAAAATCTTGCATTGTTGTTGCGTAAGCTAACCCGCAAAGTTAAAAAAAATATTATTATCTGCGGAGATTGGAACATTGATATTTTAAAAGATAATAAATGTTCAAAAGAATTGATATCTATACTGAACAATTTTAATATCACATTACACATTAGGATGCCTACTAGGAAAAATACTAGCATTGATCAAATAGCAAGTAATGTTCCCGCACACGATATGAAATGCAATATACATAATTTGGCTCTCTCCGATCATGATACTGGACAGTCGTTGACTTTTTCCCTTGATGAGATGCATAATGATAAGTCAAAAACTGTACAGTTCTGGTATGATACGAAGAGAGACTACAATAAGAGCAACATAAAAAAATTTTTGAACTGCTTAGCAGCCTTAAGTTTTCTCGTTCCCTTGTTTTTCTAACGCTGTTTACACGTTGCGCCATCTATTGGTAATGTTTCAAACTACTTACCAACCAACACGTCTGATATTGCAATCAAATCAGTGCTGTATTAGAGAGCGACTTCTAAACTAAAGTTATATTTTTAAACTTTTTCGAAAAATTTTTCGTTTCTTTAAAAATATCTTTGCGAAGACGCGACGCAGGCGTTATTGCGTTTAAAAATATAACTTTAGTTTAGAAGTCGCTCTCTAATACAGCATTGATTTGATTGCAATATCAGACGTGTTGGTTGGTAAGTAGTTTGAAACATTACCAATAGATGGCGCAACGTGTAAACAGCGTTAGAAAAACAAGGGAACGAGAAATTCAGCGTTGTGAGTAGTGGTTGCGATGGCCTAGTGGTTAAGGCGTCTGGAGTACCTATCCAGAAGACGCAGGATCGAACCCTGCTCGCAACAAAAAATTTTTCGTTTCTTTAAAAATATCTTTGCGAAGACGCGACGCAGGCGTTATTGCGTTTAAAAATATAACTTTAGCCTTAAGTTTTGGTGAAGTGTACGAAGAGACAGACTGTAATATCGCATTTAATATATTCCACGACATATTTACGCTCTTCTATAAATTGTGTTTTCCCGAAATACTCGTCAAAAAGACCAATAAACCAATAAAAAACCAATGGCTTAGTAAGGGTTTAAAAATATCATGCGTTAGGAAGAGAGCTTTATACTACGCATATCAACACGATGCTATAAGTAAAAGTTACCACAAGAAAAAATACCGTAATTACAGTAACATCTTAAAAAAATGCATATCAAAATCACAACAGATAAACAACAACAATTTTTTAAATAAATCTAAGAATAAATGCAAAGCGACATGGTCAATCGTAAAAAATAACTTGAACAACTCTAATAACAAAAACTACATAAATGAATTAATAATCCATGATAAAAAAATTGATAATCCGAATGACATATGTGATCAATTTAATAATTATTTCATTGAGCTGACACAAAACTCTACTAATAATAATCATGATCTAAGCAACATTGACATTGACAATAACATTAATACATTATTTTTGACGCCTGTAAATGAAGTTGATGTCTTTAAATTAATAAGTTCATTAAATAACACGAATTCGACCGGATATGACGAAGTAACCACTAAAATTATTAAATTAAGCTCGAAAATTATAGCTCCCCCACTTAGCTACCTTATAAACCTCTCATTTGAACAAGGTGTTTTCCCATCCAAACTAAAAGAGTCTATTATTAAACCACTATTCAAAAAGGGCAACTGTTCTGATATGGGTAATTATAGGCCCATTACGCTTATCCCAATCTTTGCAAAAATTTTTGAAAAAGCAATGCATGACAAAATAAATCTATTTATAACCAAATATAACATCATTGTGGAGAGTCAGTTTGGTTTCAGGAAAAACTGTTCAACAAGCCTAGCGTGTTTTTCCCTAGTAAAACAAATTACCGAAGCTCTTAACAATAAAATGTCTGCTCTGTCTGTTTTTTTGGATATGAGCAAAGCATTTGACTTTGTCTCACATGAACGACTACTGTACAAATTAGAGAGGTACGGCATAAGAGGCAAGGCGCATGAATGGCTTAAAAGCTACCTTTCTGATCGCCAACAGAGGACGGTTATCTCTAAAATAGTAAAAAATAAAAGGACGACTTACTGCTCAGAATTAAAAACTAATAGTTCTGGCGTTCCACAGGGAAGCATACTAGGCCCGCCACTATTCACATTATATATAAATGACCTCAGAAAATGTTTAAAATATGACTGTATACAATTTGCAGACGACACTACTTTGACGATTAAATGCTTCAATAAAACTGACATAGAAAATAATACTAAAACTGAATTAATAAATGTAATAAAATGGCTGGACGACAATAATCTTCGTGTTAATATTAATAAAACCAAAATAGTCCAATTTCAAACATGCAACTCGTCATTAACATCAACAACAATTCGACATGATAATACGATTTTACAACCAGAACCATTTGCTTTATTCTTAGGTATAATAATTGACAGCAAACTGAACTGGAAGGAGCATGTCGAAAGAGTATGCGGCAAGCTTGATAAGTTTGTATATGCTCTTCGTAAGTTAAGATTAGTGTCTAGTAAAAAAACAGTTCTAAATGCTTATCATGGGTATGTTTCATCGGTATTGCGTTACGGTCTAGTAATATGGGGTAATTCAGTGGATATAGACAGGGCATTCAAAGTACAAAAGAAATGTATCAGAGCCATGAGCGGAGCAGAATATTTAGACCATTGCAGGCCATTATTTAAAGAATTAAAAATTCTCCCACTCCCGTGTCTGTATATTTTTGAAGTTTGTTTATTTGTAAAAAAATATCCTCATTTATTCAAATTAAATGAACAAGTCTCTGAAAGATTGAATAAAAAAAATGCCGGGAAATTATTAGTACCTCCTCAAAGATTGCAACTTTATAGCAGAAATGCCAGTTGTATGACCATTAAGATTTATAATAAATTACCACCTGCCCTGAGAACATTACCAATTAACAAATTCAAATTTCAAATGTTTGCTTGGCTCTTAGACATGTGTTTTTATTCCGTAAATGAATTTTTAAATCATAATTTCTGACATTATTCTATTAGTAATTTGCATTTATAATATAATATTTTGACATTAAAACTTATATTTTTGACATAATCATTATTTTTTAGGGTATAATGGTCATTTTATATTTTTTTTTTATATTGTAATAATAACTATTTTTTTTTGCATTAATGATAAATAACACACAATTTTATTAAGTTATTAAAATTCTTTTAGTGACTATTATTTGCATGGACTCGGTTAATTTAATATTTCTACACCAGCTATGGTAGTATATGTGAAACAATGTATAATGTAAGATCTCAATGTACCATATACTTAGAAATAAATATATCTTTATCTTTATCTTTATCTTTATCTTTATCTTTATCGTTATAAACAGACACACCAAAATCACTGCTCCTCGCTTTTATATAGCTCGCCGGCTGGCGGCTATTTCACCCCCTCCGCTCAGGATTTGGCGGGGATGGCTCACGTGGTAGGGCAGTGACGTGGCGAGCTGGACTGCTGGCTGGCTGGCTGGCGTTGGCAGGCTTGCCTGGCTTTGGCAGGCATCGCTGGCGACATCTGGCGTTACATAAGATACCCGTAAATCAAGGCAACAAGACTTAAAAGTGCTATTTTATTGGTATTAATACAAATTCCGTCATTCAATACAAAATAATGAAAAATAAATCTTAATACTGCAAAATAACTAATTTAGTTAATAACAATGCATTTACAAGTTAAATTAATAACTTAAGAGGAAACACCAAGGGCTGGAGAATTGAAA
Source organism: Agrotis clavis (assembly GCA_954870645.1). Taxonomy (NCBI): domain Eukaryota; kingdom Metazoa; phylum Arthropoda; class Insecta; order Lepidoptera; family Noctuidae; genus Agrotis; species Agrotis clavis. The sequence continues at coordinate 26,209,987 of OX940922.1, forward strand.
AATAGGTAAGTATTTGTAAAATCTATTGCTGTCGCGCAGTGCCCACAACAGACTTACAGAGCGCGATAGAGACAACAGCAGCTTGGACCGAAAATACCTTAAAATCAACGATTCGTAGTCCCCTAATAACTCCTACAAAACTTAAACGATTTCACTACTTTTTTCTTTAAAAAATAAAGAAAGGCATTGGCCGTGTTCCTATGTCTGGGGGCACGGCAGTGCCCCGCCAAGTCTCGAGCAAAACGGGCACGGCCGTACCATCTTTTCTCGAAGCGATTCGCGGCTGTTTCGCCCCCCCTATATCTTCGACGTGGACAAAGCTAGGAGTTTAGGTTTTCGGTGAATAATAGTAGGCATTAGAACAAGCTTAAGTTCGAAATTACATGCCAATTGAATGAATAGTTTAGGAGTTACGGTCGATCAAAGTTACACCATTTTGTCACTCACTGACTGACTGACTCACTGACCGATCATCAAAAATCTAAGGTACTTCTAGCAGACTTAGAAATTTCAAATTTTGCACCAAGATAGGTCATTAGCCACATATAAAGGAAAAATTATAAAAACATTAAAAAATAATAAACCATAGAAAACAATTTTATATTTGCGGTTTGGCAAGAACATTGTGTATGGATTTTGACTGCATTGTTAACTTTGTTCGTTGTTTAAGTATTCAATTGGATGAATACATACATAGAATAGAAAAGAATAATATAAATGTAATACATAGACTACAATTAATATAAATTAATACATAAAGTTCATAATTCATTAAATTAATAAAGCTAAAACTCCATTGTATTGCGATAAATATTGTATGCGCGCTCGATAGATGGCGTTGTACCTGTCTGAATCGCGCTATGGTTTCGTTACAGAGCGCAGTATAAGTAGTACTTTAAAATAATTCAATAATTTTCATTTGATAGCGCCATCTATCTATGAACAACCATTTCGAAACTAAAAAAATATTGTAGCGATATTCGGAGAACTTAAGTTAGCCGGATTATATAGTAGACTAGCGACCCGCCCCGGCTCCGCACGGGTGCAATCTTTATAATATTATTAAAATTGCGACTATAATTTTAGATTTAAACTATCCTATCTCTCAAAATGGATCGAACTGCACATGGTGTGCGAATTTTATTATAATCGGTTAAGTGGTTTAGGAGTCCATTGAGGACAAACATTGTGACACGAGATTTATATATATTAAGATTTATTATTGTTACTGAAACAGTTATTTAGGAAAATAGTTTATTAATATAACATAGACATATGTAGTTACATATCTAGTTGTTTACGTGTTATTTAGTTTAGTTACATTTAGTTTGTAAGTTAGTAGATATATATTTATTTAGTTATTTGTTAGTTAGTTTAGTTCTATTTAGTTTGTTAGATAGAGAATGGGTCCTAAGCAAAACAGTAGCTGAAGTCCAAGAAATTATGAGGACACCTAAAAAAAAAGAAAGAAATACACTCACAAAAAATAAATGAGATCCCACCAAAAACATTAAATGTAAAAAATGCCAAGTCTCTCGATGCAGTCTTTCCATCGTAAAAAGTTTTGAGATCTCACAGAAGCCAAGTCCTATTCAAATTATTTTGTAGTTATAAATCAACATTTAGTAGTTATATCAATAGTTTTCTTTATATTATAACTATAGTGACTTGGCAATGAGCACAAGTAAAAACAAATAAAACGGCATATTTGGAGGAGTTGAAAGTTACACACACCGCATGCATAAACATTCTCTTTTATTTACTTTATTTTATTCTCTTAACATTCATCATTTACTTTCATAAAGCGATGGCCCGTAAGGTATTCTTAATTATTGTATTGGAACATGTAGTCGGTAGTGACCATCATGATTCACACATAACAAATAATCTGATCACAGGTCTCGTCAGTAACATTTGCACATAATTCCAGGCAGCAAGCAGCTTTTAATTTGTGCTCATTGCCAAGTCACTATAGTTATAATATAAAGAAAACTATTGATATAACTACTAAATGTTGATTTATAACTACAAAATAATTTGAATAGGACTTGGCTTCTGTGAGATCTCAAAACTTTTTACGATGGAAAGACTGCATCGAGAGACTTGGCATTTTTTACATTTAATGTTTTTGGTGGGATTTTTCTTTTTTATATCTCGTCAAATTTGTTTTCTGAATATTTGAACACAGTGGAAAATCTGGCCATTTTTTTGGGATTTTGAATATCCATATTATCTCTTTTAATAATTAATTTATGGAAAAAAGGAAAACATAGAGATATGACAATATTGTGGTCATAGATTTTTTGTAGAAAAATTTTTGCTCTACTGGCATTATCCAGGGAGAAAACAGGGGACTACGTTTGTATGGAAAAACAGCCGTGGTGTTTCCTCTTAATATACATAAATTATGTTTTTTTTTAATAGCCTGTTCTGTCCCACTCCTGGGCAAAGGCCTCCCTCCACTCCTTCCATTTCTCGCGAGCTCGTGCGTCCTCCTTCCAACTTGGACAGAACCTGTCCAGTTCGTCCCGCCATCTCCTTCGCGGCCTGCCGCGACCCCGTCTTACTGTATCAGGGCTCCAGTTTTGAGCTATTTTGGCCCACATTTGTCCGGCTGTATTTATGATTACATTCTAATTAAACAGACACCCCGTCTGAGGGTGTGCGTAAATTTCGTTACATGTTGTATAATACCTTCCCTATCTATACATATAATAAAACTGTAGAAAAATCGTTTTTGTACATCAAAATAAAATCCAAAAAAAATAGCTAGGGTGTTGAAGGACAACCAACAGAACCCATTTCCAGCATTTTTAGAATTTTTGTCTGTTTGTCGGTTTGTCGGTTTGTCTGTTTATTTGTGGCTCCATCACGTAAAATGTACGAAGGCCATGTAGATGACCTTTATACACAACGATCGAGCGTAACTTGAGGACTAATTTAGTTTTTGTTTCATTGCAATCGGTTAAGTCTATCAAAAGATATTTGAATTTAAAGTGTTCCAGACCCAGAAGTAAAATTACGGTCAGTTTACACCGAGACGCGCAGTTCAGTAGCGCGATCTAGCTTGGAATAGAAAAACTACATACCTATTCAAATTATGGTGTGGACTGGAGTGGAGTGGTTTGGAGTGGAGTAGAGTAGAGTAGAGTAGAGTAGAGTAGAGTAGAGTAGAGTAGAGTGTAATGGAATAGAATGGGATGGTTTGGGATGGAATGGAAAGAAAGAAAAGGTTTTTATTAGACTCACACTAGAATGGGAATGAGTGGGATGGAGTGGGATGGAGTAGGATGGAGTGGGATGGAGTGGGAGGGAGTGGGATGGAGTGGGATAGAATCGGATGGAGTGGGATGGAGTGGGATGGATTAGAATGGAGTGCGATGTAGTGAGATGGAGTGGGATGGAGTGGGATGGAGTGGGATGGAGTGGGATGGAATGGGATGGAGTAGGATGGAGTGGGATGGAATCGGATGGAGTGGGATGGAGTGGGATGGAATAAGATAGAGTGGGATGTAGTGGGATGGAATGGGTTGGAGTGGGATGGAGTGGGTTGGAGTGGGATGGAGTGGGATGCAGTGGGATAGAGTGGGATGGAGAGGGATGGAGTGGGATGGAGTGGGATGGAGTGGGATGGAGTGGGATGGAGTGGGATGTAGTGGGATGGATTGGGATGGAGTGGGATGGAGTGGGATGGAGTGGGATGTAGTGGGATGGAGTGGGTTGGAGTGGGATGGAGTGGGTTGGAGTGGGTTGGAGTGGGATGGAATGGGTTGGAGTGGGATGGAGTGGGACTGAGTGGGATGGACTAGGATGGAGTGGGACTGAGTGGGATGCAGTGGGATGGAGTGGGATGGATTAGGATGGAGTGGGATGGAGTAGGATGAAATGGGCTGGAGGGGGATGGAGTGGGATGGAGTGGGATTGAGTGGGATGGAGTGGGATGGAGTGGGATGTAGTGGGATGGAGTGGGTTGGAGTGGGATGGAGTGGGTTGGAGTGGGATGGAGTGGGTTGGAGTGGGTTGTAGTGGGATGGAGTGGGATGGAGTGGGACTGAGTGGGATGGAGTGGGATGGATTAGGATGGAGTGGGACTGAGTGGGATGCAGTGGGATGGAGTAGGATGGATTAGGATGGAGTGGGATGTAGTGGGATGGAGTAGGATGAAATGGGCTGGAGTGGGATGGAGTGGGATTGAGTGGGATGGAGTGGGACTGAGTGGGATGGAATGGGATGGAGTCGGATGGAGTGGGATGGAGTGGGATGGAATGGGATGGAGTGGGATGGAGTGGGATGGAGTGGGATGGAGTAGGATGGAGTGGGATGGAGGGGGATGGAGTGGGATGGAATGAGATAGAATGGGTGCTCTAATCCAGTAGCAATTCTTCTGAATCTGAACGACATAGGGCGTTTATTATAATCACCTCAAATATTCTTGAAAAATAAATTCTAAATACAGGGATTATATGAAAACGATATGATTTATAAAAAACGTGGCGAGAATTAAGCGCTTCGCACTAAAAAATTCATTGTTAAATTCCGACATCCACGCGAACGAAGTCGCGGGCACAGCTAGTCACCAATAAATACGTTAAATTGAAGGCAGATGTCGCGAGGCGATCTCCGGCCACAGGCAGGCGCGGGCATCCGGATGGCCGGTAATGGGCAACTCGCCGTCATGGATCGTTCCCGAATCGACAGAGCGTCATGTTCCACGCGCACCTCAAAGAGTTGTCAGCAAACAGGCTGTGGCCCCCTTTAGAGGGCCAAATATGGCCCTCTTAGTCTTAGTTCTTGCATCGTCTAAATGAGGCTTTATGCAGTAAAGTAGTTTAAACAAAGTAAAAGTAACAAAGCATTGCAGTTAGTTACAATAAGCAACATTATACTAACATGATATCTGTATTCACAACTCCCAGAACAACTACATTTTTGTCTTCCGCGACACTTATTTGCCAAATAATAACACAATTTGCAAATTGACGTCAATAACATCCTTCGGAAGCGTATATTCATCTGTGCACATATTTAAATATTTTTCAATATATATAACGGTTTTCATAATGAATCGATGGCCTACAATTCATGATGCAAAATACAACGTGTGACGTTAATAGCGCAAAACCTCTCTGTATGAAAAAGCAATGCAGAATTTCCAAAAGTCTTGGAACAAACATTGTTCAGTAAGGGCTAAGTTATACCCCACGCTCAGATCAAAAAAATAGGCAGATAGAACGCTCAGAACACGCGAGTGTCTCCACCAAAGTTAATACAAAATCAAATTGAATTACATTCCATAATGTTTTCTTAATTTTTGAGAACAAATTGTACGATGGTTAAAGACACGAGACGGCAGCGACGCGCAGCTTGGTACGACGCGTAGCTTGGTACTGTCGCAACTTTGTGTTCGATTTTGATTTTGTATTAACTTTGGTGACCCACTCGCGTGTTCTGAGTGCTCTATCTGCCTATTTCTTTGATCTGAGACCCCACGAGTGATTTTGCGCTATCAACGTTACACGTTGTATAGTATCGCTGGGCGCTTGGAATTGCATAACAGGTGTTCCAGATCTTCAATTTTTTACGTCAACAGAGAATGCTCATCAGGATGAACAACTCTTTCTAAGACGTCGTGTTAAAGTATACCTATAGGTTTTCATTAATTAAAAAATCAGTTTTGAAATAATATTAACTCCAAAATTACAACTTCAGCTTTGTTCTTAGACCTAAGCAAAGCTTTCGATATATAATTAGTATTCGGGGCCCGGCTTTGGAGGAGGTAGACCTGTGTTTCATTTCGAGGAAGAAGTACTGCAAAAAGTCTAAGTTGTCAGTATTAAATCAATCAACACACAAAAATTATTCGGGATTCTTGAGGTATTTATTTTTTTACTTTTTTTTTTTTTTTTTGTATGGAACTAACGAGTATTGTACCATTTTAAAATTCTGATTAAATCCGCCGCAAACTTTTAATGCCACGAGCCAAGGCACTCTAGTACATTTCTTTTAAAGGAGGGCTGTCAAAGTCGACGAGTCGATCTTGAAAATTTTATATTTGTAGTTTAACAAATAGTCTCAATTCACGGAAACTTGAGGCAATTGTGTCATTATTTTTCTAGATTCTAGAAATTTTATTTAGGAAAACGTTTTCAAAGTTCAAATGAACAAAAATAAAACAGAATAACCACAGTAACTGAAAAATGGTACAGTTTTATCCTAGATCTTTCTTAAAATACTCATAATTTTAAAACTGCATGTCATAGATTTTTTTTCAGATCTTTTTCGTGATGGTTATGATCAATCCTGTGACCCCGTTTGGGCTTGACGTTAAGTTCTGGGACACCCTGCATAATAATATTAACCAAGGGGATAAAGCAGCGTCTTCTGTCGCGGGTGATGATTTAAATCGCGAGCGTAACGAAGGACTCGAGGTTTACTCCCGAGCGTAGCGAGGCGAGGGATTTAAGACGAGTCCTGAGTGTAGCAAGGGATTTAAGTTTACCCAAGACTAAGACAGCTTTATCGCTGAGGAAAATACTCTACTTTTCGTACCATTTGCGAAAAAAATAACACAATAATAATTGAGATAGGTAGGTAAGCATTTATTAAAAATAATGACATTAAAATAAACTTAACGTTTATGTTTATGTATTTGAAGAAAACAAAAACGCGGCAAATTCCTAGACTCATTAGGCTCATACGGCCTCGTCGGTTTTTATAAGGGGTTTGAACTTTTTTTGAGGGGGCGTGTTACATGCCATTTTAAATGCTGAAATTGCTTTAAACGAAATGATCGAAAAGCATTTGAAACGCATGAAAAACGAATATTCAATTACTTTAAAATGTGGTAACCGCCTTCAAAAACAACCACAAAAAAATAAAAACTTAAAAAAAAATCTAACCGCCTTCAAAAACAACCAAAAAAAAGGGTAAAATAACCTACAAAACTTTTCTTACGGAATTCGGTGGTTTTAATTTCATTGTTTTTTTGCCACCGACTTCCTTCGTAACAAAAATTGTTCCACGTGATGAGCATTTTCTGCTGAGAGAATAAAATTGATGTTCCTGCCCCTGGACACCTGATGTGGAACTTCAAGAGCCCAGCTACACTATAACATATACAGGAATGACGTCTTAGCAAGAGTTGTCCAGCCTGATGAGCACCTTCTGTTGATGTATGAAAATTGAAGATCTGGAACACCTGATGTGGAACTCCCAAGAGCCCAGCTACACTATAACATAAATAAGGGAATGACGTCTTAGCAAGAGATATTCAGCCTGATGAGTACTCTCTGTCAACTTATAAAAATTGAAGATCTGGAACACCTGATACGGAACTCCAAGAGCCCAGCTACACTATAATACAGTGAAACCTGGTTAAGTGAGACCTCAAGGGACCTGCAAATATGTCTCACTTAAAGAGGTATTCCACTTACGCAGTGTCTTAGATATCCAGGTATAAATAAATATCCGTCCCATTTACAGAGGGTTTCATTAATAGAAGTCAAAATACAGGTTATTTCAGTTATAGAGGTGCGATTATCAAATAAAATAGTTTTAATCTTTATTCGAAATCAAAAAAGGTAATGATCGTAATTATGTAATGCAATTAATATAAAATGTTTTTTTTAAGATATGCAGTACAAAAATGAATGAAATAAAAATGAATTTTATTTTTTTCTGGATTATTGATATTTTGAGCCTTCGTATCGGCATTTTTCAAATAAACATCCGTATGATAGTAAAGCAAAACTAAAACTGAAGTTCATTTGATGCTCAAATTAGTTAAGTGCGGAATTTGCAGGTAGAATAACAATAAGTAAGTAAACAATCAAAACAATGTTGTCTCAGTTACTGAGGTTCAGGGACCGAAACCGATATCAACAATACGGGTATTTTTTCGGTAACAACCTTTTTTTCTTTTACAGGTAATTTTAAAGGTTACCTTTATTATTAAAGTGAATACTTAACCAGTATTAATACCGGTTACCGAAATAAAAATTACCCCTATCTTACACGTGCCGTCGGCAATAGACAAAGGGCGCGCATCGCCTGTGTGTGTGACAAAGAGTCGGGCCGACACACGAACTTAGGCGAACGCCGACCAATCACGGCCCTGGCTGGCACAGCACGCGGCACGAGCAACGCGTCTTTCATTCAGTTTGATAATATGCATGTATAACTCAGTATTACTCTATAATTATGCCGTCGTCATCGTCATTGTGGCCAACATGTTGTTTTTAATCCCCGACGGAAAAAGAGGGGTGTTATAAGTTTGACGTGTCTGTCTGTCTGTCTGTCTGTCTGTGGCACCATAGAGCCCGAACGAATGAAGCGATTTCAATTTAGTTTTTTTTATTAAAGGTGAGGTCGCCAAACATAGGACCTACATACCTACATTAATCCTCAACTTTACCATATATTTATTTCAAAATTAATGCTGCAGTATTTTAGACGTATCACAGGATTCTGCTAAGCCATTTGAGGTAGTATGAGGTAGTATGGCGTACAGCACTGGTACAGACTTTCTTGGTAATGTTTACTATTTTCTAATGCCAAATTGGCATTGCGATATTCTGTTTCTTTCTCGTAATCAAGGTAATTTTGCACCCCCCACCGAATAATATCGTAATCGATAAATTCAAATTTTACAGGAAAAATAAAACAGTGTTTTTTTGTTTTTTTGCAAAAAATATCCAACCTAAGAGAATGATTTATATATCATCAAATGAAAGTTATTTTTTTATAGAATCATTCTAAATAAAAGTTTTACATTTTTATTTTATTAGGACCAAGTTATTAAAGAAAATATATTTTACTGGATACGTTAGAAAAACATTATTTCGCAACAAAACATAACGATATTATTCGCGTAAAAACAAAAAGACAGCGTGCACAATAATAGTACCTATATTACAATGTTATTCGTTAAACAATGACATCCAAACATAAACGGTAATAGATTGTAACTAGGATTTTCGCCTATATAATATATATTATAATTTAAATTATTGTTTGAGTACTATTTTATTCTTCAATTGCCTGTTAAGTAATATCCATTATCTATATATATAAAATTCAAAACTGACTGACTGATCTGACAACGCACAGCCCAAACCGCTGGGCCTAGAAACTTGAAATTTGGCATAAGCCCTCCTTATACCACGTAGGTGAGCACTAAGAACGGATTTTGCAAAATTCGGCCCCTAAGGGGTTATTTTTGGGGTTGATACTTTGTATGAAACTTCGCTACTACAGGTGCTAGGAATTCCAAATTTTGCATGGGGTGTCTTTTTAGAACGTAGATGCTCACTATGACGGGATTTTGCGAAATTCGACCCCTTAGGGGTTGTCTTTGGTGTTTGTAGTTAGAGGACTCAACATTGCAGGGGGGTTCTATTTAGGATACAGGTTCTCACTTAGGCCTTTGTCAAACAGACAGGCGATAGCGAACCGAACCAAATCTTGTCATATAAAAATTGCGAAAGCGATCCGATACTCTATGTGACAGGTTTCAAACAGTTCCATACATTACAAACAAAAACGCTACGCCACGCATTCGGTTCGTCTGTCAGTTTGACAAAGGCATAAGAGAGGATGATACGAAATTCGACCCCTAAAAGTTTGTATTGGGGTTGATAGTTAGGAGTCTTAAATTTTTAGGACCTAGGTGTTACCTAAGACGGAATATTGCGGGTTGATAGAATTTTTGTTGAATATTGATTGAGTTTTTCCAACAGATTCCCATATAAAGGGTGGCCGGGACTAGAAATTCACAAAGGCAAAGTTCGAAAATCACGCGTACGAAGTCGCGGGCGTAGTGCTAGTTAGAAATATAACTTTCAATAAAACTATGGCTTTCTGATAAAAGAACACTCATCATCATCATCATCATCAGCCGCCACAGCCACGCCAAACGACAATTCGCTACTTGCATCCATCGGTTGCCCGCGACCCTCACGATGTCGTCGGCCTACCTAGTGGGAGGCCTGCCTAGCCTACGATGCGTCTTCCGGTCCGTGGTCGCCACTCGAGAACTTTTGTTCTCCATCGATCGTCAGTTCAATGAGCGATGTGGCCAGACCCATTGCCACATCAACTTGTAAATTGTATGAGCTACGTGGGTGACTCTGGTTCTTCGCCGAATATCCATGTTCCGGATTTTTATCCCGCAAAGAAACTCCGAGCCTCTAAAAGGCCAGCAGTGCAAGACCACGTTTCAGACCCCTACGTAATCACTGGCAACACACACTGGTTAAACATCCTTGTCTTGAGACACTGTGGCATTCTCGATGAGAAGATATCACGTAGCTTCCCAAACGCTGCCCATCCGAGTTGGATTCTTCTTCGACCTCTAGAAAGAGGTCAGTTAGGTATGTTCAACTTCGAGAACGAAGTTGGACCTACCTAACTGAAGAATCTGTCCAAGGTAAGTATAAAGGTCTACAACTTCGAGAGTATATCATTCCCAACAACAACCGGTACGGGTGCCACATGGACGTTCGACATGATTTTCGTTCATTTTAAGCCCGACCCGTTGGAAGACGATACTGAGGTCGCTGAGCATAGCATTGAGGTGCTCCAACGATTCTGCCATGATGACTATAATCATCGGTAAAACGAAGGTGACTGATGTATTCGCCATTGCTGTTGATGCCGAGTCCATTCAACGCGGTCTTGAACAGTTTCGGAGAAATAACGTCTCCCTGTCTCACGCCTTTCTGCAATTGCTCTCTTCCTGAAGTCGGAAAAACATGGTGGCGTTTCTATACAAACACCTCAACACTTCGATACACCTATAGTCGATATGACATCGTTGGAGAACGTGCAATACTGCCCAGGTTTCGATTAAATCGAAGGTTTTTCCATTGTTCACAAACGCTAAATATAATGGCCGATTATACTCCTCTGTAGTCTTGGGCATTCTAGTTCACTACTGAGAGCGCTCAATTTAGTTCGCCGCTCTTAAACGAACTAGTTCGTTCTTCTAGTTCGTTAGTTCCTAGCTCGTAATAGTGACCGACCGATTAAGAGCGATCAAATCGTTCGCTCGCAAAGAGATTTCAGATTTAGTTTGTCTTTGTTCGCTCGTTTTATTACGGTTCCTGCTGCATGCGACAATTTGTGTAAAGTGTACGAAACGGGATGCGCGCATGATCGGTGAGCGAACGGGAGTATTATAGTGTAGTGCTGTCCCGCTCCCGTGCAACGATCTTAGTTCAGTCGATCTCTTTCATTCTGTCCGAACTACTGAACTACGGAGCGGAAAATGTGGGAGCTAGTTCAGTAGTTCATCTGTGGGAGCAGTTCTTTCGAACTAGTTCGTTCGCGAACTACACAAGACTACTCCTCTGTCTTCTGTATAATCTGACGGTGTATGTGGTCTATGGTACTAAATGCTTTTCGAAACCCGTCTTTGTCGGGAGGCTGGAAGTCATCAAACCTGCTTTCGAGACGGTTCGTAATGACTCTTGAGATCAGCTTGTATACATGGCTCAGAAATGAGATTGGCCTGTAGTTCTTCAACAAGGTGTTGTCACCCTTTTTGAAAACAACCACACTCCCGTGGCATACTTCTGGTGTAGTACCTTTGAATACGACGGAATTAAATAAATTCTGGAGAACTAAAAGTACCGGTTTTCCACCCGCTCTCAGAAGTTCAGTTGTGATTCGGTCCTCACCCATCATCAGCCTATAATGTTCCCACTGCTGAGACACAGGCCTCCTCTCTGTGAGAGGGAGTGGGCCATAATCCACCACGCGGGCCCAGTGCGGGTTGGTAGATGTCACATGTCTTCGAAGTTTTTGGTTCTAGGACATGCCGGTTTCCTCACGATGTTTTCCTTCACCGTTTTGAAAGCAGTGGTGATGAAGTAAATTACACAAAGTAATGCGCCTGGCGGGGTTCGAACCCACGACCTACGACTCGTAAGTCGGGGCTGATACCACTGGGCCACCACTGGGTCCTCACCCGGCGCCTTGTTATTCTAGAGCTGTTTAAGAGCCATTCTAATCTCATACAGGCTGATGTCCGGGATATCCTCAGTGCAGTGTCGAGTCAATTTAGCTCTTGCGTCTCGAGATGTACCGACACTGGGTGTTGATGTGTATAACTGTCCGTAAAACCTCTCAAGCTCTCTTAGGCTCTCAGGTTTCGTCGAAATGATGCTGCCGTCATTAATCTTCAGCTTCGTCATTTGACTTTGCCTAATAGAGATAAGACTTTTGAGCCCTGGTTCCGCTCGATCACCTCTTTGATCCACGCCACCCTATAGGCACGCAGATCACGCCGCATTGATTAAGAGATTCGTCTATTGAGTTTGCCATATTCCAACATTTCAGCTGAAGATTGCAGCCTCATCTCGGTCCGGTCTTGCATCAACTTGATGGTTCCGTTCGAGAGCTTTTGAGACTTATTGCGGTGAGGGGTCTTAAAGAATTTGAATCCCACAGCTTGAACAGTTTCCACCAACCCACTGTTAATCTCATCCACAGTTTCGCATTCGGTTAGGCACTGGAAGCGATTGTGCAGTTCCAGTTGAAAGTCTTCGGGGTTCTGGATGTGGGCAGGACTATGTCGAAGCGTAGACTTTACGAGACGAGACCTTTCAAGCTTCACATTAATATTCAATGTGCCTCTGACGATTCGGTGATCGCTACCGGTTTTTACCTTGGGGATCACAGAGACATCACTGAATATTCGCTTCTTGGTCGTCATGATGAAGTCGATCTCATTTCTGATAATACCATCGGGGCTCATCCACGTCTACCTCCTGGATGGCCGCTTCTGGAAGTAGGAGTTCATTAAATGAAGTTCTTCCTTTTCCATGAAGTCGACCAGTCGCTGGCCCCTCGCTGCCCATACCCAAATGGCCCCACTCTCAACTTATCGCCATTCCGTGCGCCCTTCGCGTTGAAGTCCCCCATAACAACGGTGAAGTATGTTTCAGAGGTATGTATGGCCTCGGATATCTCCTCATCCAATGCCTCTACTTCATCATCGAGGTCGGTGCCCAACGACGATATAATACTAGACTCCTAATAACAGGCGACCGATGTCTGCCAACACATTAGGCAAAAAAGTCTTATATCCGTCTCATTTCGACCAATCCTGTGAGCCGTAAACATACGTTGAGACAGAACAGACCTTGAGTTAGCCAATCACAACGCAGTACCCCGCCCCCCTCGCTTACGTAGTACCTCAGCGAGTTGGCAGAATAGTTTTGTTCGTTAGATCGTGCAATGCGTAGTCTAGTATTATATCGTCGTTGTCGGTGCCTATGACCTGTATGACCTTTAACGAATACCAGTTGATAATTCTGAGTATAAGGTATGCTACCCTACTCGACACACTGTCGACTTTCATAACGTTGTTGTTGAGAGACCCGCGGACGGGAAATCCAACACCACCCTGGGATTTAGGTCTCCTTCCCGGTAGAAGAGCATGTTGCCGGAATCTAGAACTATCGTATCCTGACCCTCTCTTCGGATTTAATTGCATTTTGCTCAATTCTTCCTCCAGCTCGATAATCTTCTCATCGGTCCTCAGTGTGCGAATGTTGTGTGTTACCAGGGCCAATGTCCGTTGGGGGTGGTATGCCACACATACTAGATATGAGCGCCGATGGCCAATTCCACGGCGGCGGCGTGGCCTGTATATTTTCACGGCGGCGGCGCGTCGCGTCTGGCCGTGTGTCTTAGTTTTTTTTTTTAGGGAAAGATTTCTTAAGAAGAAAAATGAAGAAAATCATGTTGTTGTTAGGTACCAAAAAAGTTTTACAAAGAAACGTATTTGTTAATTACAATTTTAGTCTTCTATAATTAGCGATTACGTTTACTAAAAACAATAATTGTTTCAGTATTTTAAGATGCGAGACAGAGTTTTTAATCAAAGCACTATGTATTTTTTTATGTGAAATGGGTTTGCTCTTGACCCTAGTTTTTTTTATCGTGGTAAAATCATCAAATGAGTCCTCCTATCCAGGGCAGGGCGGGAGGGACTGTCAGACTTGTACTGACTAAAATCCACGGTGTCCTTCAGAAGCCCTTTGTGTACCGGAGTCGCGGTATAAGTGTGTCCCACGACCCCGGCTGGCTTTGGCCCTCTAAATGGGAGGCCCCGTCATTGTGCTGACGCTCTTTGAGGCGCGCGTGGAGCACAACGAGCCGTCGACCCGGACATGGTCCATGGTAGGACAGCGAGTCTCCCATTACTCGCCACCCGCATGCACGCCTACGGTAGCCGGAGGTCGTCCTGTAGCTCTAGAGCGAACAAACGCCAAATGCCATCAGGGCGCGCGTGCCAGCGAGAAAGCAAGTTGCGACTCGTCGCGGCGGCGCGCCGCGCGTTTCTTTCGGCGGCGGCGCGCCGGCCGAATTCACGGCGACGGCGCGGCGGCGCGCCACATATCTATGCCACATACTCGATATTATTATATCCCTTTCTTAATTCTCGCGTTAATAGATAATACAGCAATCGTAGATTGAGTGTAGATCACCTAGGTTAACTATTGCAAAAGTAATTGCTATTTTTTTTTAAATACATTAATAAATAGTAACCAGCATTGCCATATTAATGTGTTTTTTGAAATAAAATCTCTACAGGAGTAGTATTACTAAAAAATTGAGTTGCAAAAGTCCAACTGGAACGACAAACAAACAAATAAACAAACAAGAAAAGTGAGTTTATAAAAACGTGGGAAAAACTTTACTATAATTAAAACGATTTTGCTGTTCTTACTGGAATAATATCGTTATCGTAACATATTGAAATTCTTATTATCAGTGCTATCCGTAATCACTTGAAGCGATATTATTCACGTAAATAAGTACAATAAATCTGTAACGGAATATTAGGGCTATGGTTATTATAAAAATACAAAATTGTAATGTACTCATAGGAAAAATGCGAAAAAAATTGACAAAGTGTAAGAGAGTACCTACATGATGAATATGCAAAAAAAACGCAAAGTATCGTTATATCACATTACGATATTATTCGGTGCGAGGAGCGATTTTTAGGTAACCGGTATTAAAACGGTAACCTCATTAAAGGTTTTTTCTCGTAATCAAGGTCATCTTTAGGAAACCGGTATTAAAACGGTAACCTGAATAGAGGTTACATTTTTCTTCGGTCTGGTTACCCAGATAGCGGTAACCTAAGTCTGAAAAATAACCGAAATTCTTCAATACCTGTACCGTAATTTATAAAGGTTTTCGGTCCCTGCTGAGGTTAATGCAAATAAAATTTACTTGCTGCCTCAGTTATAGAGGTAACTAGGACGATAAAATCGTAAGAACGAATCCCAGTTATAGAGGTTTGCTTCATCCCACTAACAGAGGTAATTCAGTGTCAAATTGTGGGCCCTCAGCATGAGTACCAGTTATGGAGGTTTCTCACTTATCCAGGTCCCACTTAACAAGGTTTCACTGTATTTACAGGAATGACGTCTTAGCAAAAGTTGTTTAGTCTGATGGGCATTTCCTGTTGTCTTACAAAAATGAAAGATCGGGAACGTCTGGAATCGTCTCGCGCATCCCGTTGTTTTCTCGTCCCCAGGCTCCTAGAATTCGACATCAGACGTTTCAGATCTTCGATTTTGACGACCCCGACTGCTGGCATAAGCAACAGGATCCGCGTACGAAGTCGCGGGCAGAAGCTAGTTTTAAAATATACTAATCTGCTGGTGGGACCAGCATCTGAAACAGAATCGAAGTTGCCTGTGGTAAGGGGGACTGAGAGAGGAATCTCCTAAAATACGAGTCGTGACCAGTACTACTGCTTTTTGAATCAACCCTTTTTTGAACAACAAAATTATCGAATGAGTTAAATCTCGCTCTGGGTTGAGCTGGGGAGACTGCCAGACTCCTGCTGACTAAAAGTCCACCCTCTCTTCATTCTGTTACCCTTTGCGTCACAGATACTTAAGATAGTCGACGACCCGGTACATTTCATTCATACATTTGTTTTGTTTTGAAAGAGCTTCATAGCCTAAGGAACGCGATACTGTCGGGTCCCCAATTAGCGGTGGGACGGGTTTGCATCGCCGTCCAGTCAACGAGACTCAACTGGTACTCGTCCTTGACATCCCGTGGAACTTCAAGGAGCATTTCCGTCGTTTGGCTCAAAAACAGGATCAGGCCAAGGGTGCCTTCAAGCTGTTACCCAATTTTGCGGGGTAAACGCCTCTTTTTGAAGGCTGATGATTTTATTAGCCGATAAAAACTGCACCGTAAAATGAAAAAAACATAACATAGTAGCGACCAAGGAAAACAGAGACTGTCGTTTTTCCGCATCGTGATGTCTCTGCTGCGTCCAGGGTAAGACATACAAAGGAATTATAACAAAAACACTGTAAATACAATGCAACATTTATATTTGAATATAGTTTTGAATAAAATACATAGTTCTGTATAGCTTTAGCGCAGATATTGATCACAAGTATTTCCATGACGAGAATTAGCAGCTAAATGATTAAATACACATTATGAACAAGAACATGTAATGGCAACATTGGCGTTCCGTACATAACAGCGTAAGTCCCGAGTAGATTGGAAGAGTGTAACTCCATGAAAATGAGCTGGTTGTGGAGTTTCAATTAGCAGTACTTTAGGTGAGAGCCGTTTTTCCTGCGACTGCTTTCTGCGTGTCTGTGAAAGATATTTGTTAGGTCAGATCAGTTGTGTCTTATAAATGAGGGTACCGTCTCTTTAATCAGATCGATGATGATGGCAGTATTAGTTTTCTAGGCCACATTCTGTCATTTGTTATAGATTTAATAATTAACCTTACTTTTATCCCCTTGGATCTATCAAAGGAAGTTTTTTGTACATACCTCCCAGTTTGAGATGAAGAAGCCGTCAAGCGTTCCAATTCTATCTTCCCAAGTTTTCAAGATGATATAAAACTGGATGCCTGACTTTAGGTGGTGGTGACTTTTCGTGGTACTTGTGCTGTTTGTGACTGGCAGGACTGCCATGCGGTTACAGTTGCTGCCGTGCTCGTTGGAGTGACTTCTTTCTCGCTGGCTAATGACAGCGGTCATGTGACTACTTAGTGTTGACCCTCGTATGGAGTAGACGACAGTCATTGTTTGTAAGATGATCCGCTTGCGATCGTTTCTACTGCGTCTTGGTGGGATCACACATTTTCTTCTGACATGTCGGAGACGTTTGAAAACTATTTCAAGAAATCTTACAGGTGCTTCTCAATTTAAACTGCGCTAAGCATACAGATATTTAAAAAACATTAATCGAAATAATTAATAATAACAGCCGTCGTTTGTCGTGATTTTTAAATCTTTTGTTTGTGTATTATTCTTTCTCTGTCAACGGGATGCATCTGCAGCAGCAGCAGTATCAGCAGCAGCAGCAGTATCAGCAGCAGCAGCAGTATCAGCAGCAGCAGCAGTATCAGCAGCAGCAGCAGTTTCAGCAGCAGCGTCAGGAGAGACTAATTTTGCAATTTCATCTTCAAGGGTTTGTACTACTTTTTCCAGGGATGGCACATCTGTCACTTCAGCCAAAGCCTCATTAATTACCTTCTTAATGTTATCTATTTGTTCTTGAGCAATGCCATCAACTGTCTCGAGAGTTTTCTGTAAACCTTGCTCAATTTTTTCGGCGGCTTCTTTTACCGGTACTGCATTTTCTTTCACTTCTTTGAGAACGTCATCGATAGTACTAGATACCGAGTCGACTACGTCTATAATGATAAAAAATAACATAGATTAGGTAACACACAGACAGGAAATTAATGAAAAAAAGTAGAAATAGCAGCCTCTGTGTCCTAATGGAAAATATAAAATTATATTAATAAAATGATTAGGTACACTAGGTTGATGATAAACTTGAGCATTCACTTGTAATGTAACATTGTTGCGAATGTTACATTACAGAGAAATAAACGAGAGCGTTTTTGTGAGCCGTTCTGACGAGCGTATTACCGAGCCGACTACTTTTAAGTATATAATTAAAGTTTAAAAATATTTCACACTGAAAGTGCTCGCCGCGTCGCTGCCGGCCGCTGCCATTCCGGTGTGTCTCGGCCCTTAGTATGTTATTGCTCAACGAAAATTAATAAACACGTAATTTTACCATCAAAATCTCTAGTTATCATTTATTTGTAACAGTTATTTGTGTCGCGCTTGCGACACGTTATGCTTGTTTTCTTTAATGCGCATTGTTAGATAACTAACCTAACTGAACAAACTGTCCAAGGTAAGTAGTGGTAGGTAGTCTACAACTTCTAGAGTATCATTCCCAACAACAACCGTTACGTGTGCCACATGGACATTCGACATGACTTTCGTCTTGTCCATGTTCATTTTAAGGCCGACCCGTTGGGAAACGATACTGAGGTCTCTGAGCATAGCATTGAGGTGCTCCAACGATTCTGCCATGATGACTATATCATCGGCAAAACGAAGGTGAGTGATGTATTCACCATTGATGTTGATGCCGAGTACGTTCCATTCCAAAAGCTTGAAAACGTCCTCCAACGCGTTCGTGAACAGTTTCGGAGAAATAAAGTCTCCCTGTCTCAATAAAATTGGATTGGTTTCGTGCTCTCTTCCTGAAGTTGGATTGACATGGTCGCGTTTCTATACAAACACTTCAACACTTCGATATACTCGTACCTACATATAGTCGATATGACATCGTTGGAGGGACTGCAATACTGACCAGGTTTCGATAGAATCGAAAACTAAATGTTATTGGATGTAGCAAATAAAGGATAAGTGAAATGAACATCACATGAGATTAAGCCATTCGTTTTCATAACAAAGCATCGCTTTTTTTTTATCGTGGTAAAATCATCAAATGAGTCCTCCCACCCCGGGCAGGGCGGGAGTTACTGTCAGACTTGTACTGACTAAAATCCACGGTGTCCTTCAATACCCCTTACGTTCCGGGGTCACGGTAATGAGATAAATCCACCGACCCGCGACAGGCTTTGGCCCTCTAGAGGGGGCCCCCATCATGATGCTGACACTCTTTGAGGCGCGCGTGGAACACAACGCGCCGTTGACCCGGGCATGATCCATGGTCGGGCAGCGAGTTGCCCTTTACTCGCTGCCCGCATGCCCGCGCCAAAACGGTCGCTGGAGATCGTCTGCCGAACATAGCAGAGGTATGAAAATTATATCAGGCCATTTCTTATGCTTGCTTCACATGGCGAGTGTTAAGCCGCGCCACACTCGCACCCGAGCCTGATATTTCATACGCGTCAGCTTGCGCCCCTTCACAGTGTTGGGGTACTGCGCGGCGTGGCGTGTAATATAGCGCGCCGTGTAAAGCGGCTCTCCTCGTCGTGGCGCGGTATCGCATCCATTAATACTATTATTAACAATTTAAATAATTCGCTTAAAAAAAAGTACCTCTTAAAACGTACCTTTTGCAAGAGTGCCCACATTTTGTAGTAGCTCGCCCACGGTATTGCCTAGTGATGATAATGTCTCTTTCAGACCTCCAACTACTGATGATACTGTCTTGTCCAAACCATCGCCTACTGCTGATACTGTCTTGTCCACACCATCGCCTAGTGCTGTTGCTGTGCCGCCCACAACATTGCCTGTAGTTTCTAATGCCTTGTCCACAGTTTTGCCAACACCTCCTACTATGCCGCCCACCAATTTGCCAGCACCTCCTAGTAAACCTCCTAGGAGAGGCGTTCCCGAGCTTTCTTGAGCGAAGGCTAAGGCCACCTGTAACAATTGAAGTCACTGTTAATAAAATGATCGTATTAATTCTATGAGAAAGAAAAAAAAATGCATTGATTCGGCACAAGCCACGAGTTCACATACGAGTAGTCCGGCGGGGCTAGAGTTTGGGGTTTCAAATATAGTATAGTTGTTCGCTTCTTCCAGATGGTTTCCAGACCATTTGCTCAACTCAATATATCTTTTGTGTCATCCTGGATGCGTGATTAGGTAGAAATTAATGTTTTTGTCTTTTCGAACAGTATGGGACGAAAAGAAAATTACAGATAAAGATTTCACTTTCATGCAATAACGAAGTACTCTAATCGATGCACATTTGCATTTTGTGTCATAAGTAATTGTCCACGGGAATACTGATATCTAACGAGCACCTAAGCTGTCGCCTAAATAGACCAAAAAAATAATTAAGGCCAGGTATCTCGGAATCGACCTATTTTTGATTCAACGGTAAACAATGAAATATACCTTTTTTCGATCTGAAAAAAATATATGTTATAGTTCAATAAATTGTCTATGTTATTTTCTGGTTGAAAACGCGATATTTATAACTTGACTCGATCAAAAAAAATCGCGAAAATAGAGATTTTTTTAACGTTTTTTGAGTGGTACTTGAAGTAGATCAAAATTTTGGTCCTGAAGAATATATCAATAAATAGGTAATGATGTTTGTCAGAACTTTACCTGGTTACTTTTTCATTTAATAACAATTTTAATTTATAAAAAGACGTCAATGTGTTTGGGCACATACGCCGTTTTAGTCTAAGCACACATTCACTATCGTCCTCTCATCTTTTGCCTTTCAAAAGTAGTGTCATCACTGTCGTTCGTTGACGAATCAGTCAGCCAGCGTGGCTCTTACAGACTAGACCTATGACACTTTTTTTCTGATCGGGGCTGTCAGATTTTCGTAATAGGAAAATTGGAAATTGAGAAAAAGATCGAGAAAATAAAAACGAATGATGCGTAGGCTTATAGATTATTCAAAATATGTTTAGGCATATAAACGCTGTGTTTAATGGGACCTGATTAAACGGACATGGCTGTAAAAAAGACATATAAACTTTCTATTTTCAATAACTTAAAATTATTTTCATTAATAAAGAAGAAAAAGAAACCGAACTTACTGAATTTCATCGCAGGAAATTCCTGACGACCCCTACAGAGCAAATAATGGATTTGAGAGAATGAGAATTTTAGAATACGTATCGTATATATTATCCATTACGAATTGTTTCTATCAATATAGTAAATTACTCACAGATACCTATATCAATGTTATCGTGATATCTTGATACGATTCTTGTTCATCGTTCTGCAATATTTTGCATTATCCATCGTCCAATACTTTTGGATCTTTATAACATTTCATTGAACTAAGATAATAGCACTGAATTTCAGTCAACAATAATTTGTGACAATAAATGTAAATGAAAACAACCACTAATCGTATCGAATTGCAATATAGGATAAGAAACACTTCACTTTTATTATTATTTATTTCATTTCGTCACAGATTTATAACAATTTCGAAAAAACAGAATTAAAATAAATGGGGAAGGCAAGTGTCAAAGTGACAAATGGCAGTTTGGTCCCAAAATAACTGTCAAATCAAAGGAATTTTCTGAAAAAAAAACGATTTATTGATGTAAAATGACTAGATGTTGTGTAATAAGCTGTAAAAATGATGGAACATACAAATTTCCGACAATTCACACTATCAAGAAATAATAGGTAGCTGCTGTGACTGCCTTGAGAACAAAAATTGAATTATAACTAAGGAAATGCTATATAATAAACAAATATCCAGCCTTTCGAAGCCGAGACAGGCCGTTAGTTGAGTTTATTAATGAAATTCTATGATTATACCACAACTAAACAATCGAATACACTTTTCAAAATAATATCTAATTTTTTATTGGAGGTTAAGTACCAGTATTGCATCGCTCTATAAATCATGAAATGGTTCGTCTGGCGGAAGAATTATCACCTGGAACGAGTTTTGTGATAGTTGTGGTGTTAATAAATGAAATATATTGTGATATTTCACGAATCTAAATAGAAAAAAGGGGTAAAATTACTGACTTAAAACATTATGATATTTTATCAAAATAGAAAGTCAGAAGCAGCATTATATTCTTGTTATAGGAGAGGACAGGTAAAACATACCTAAACTCAAAAATTGAAACCTCAACTACAAGTAATTGTGGATTTATTACGGTAAAATCAAATGTATTACCACTCAATTAAATCACTTTTTTTCCTCTTGTAGATGCACCGCGGCGTCTTAATTCTTCTTTTAGTATATGCACTTGCATTGACGAATAATTTTGCATATTTGTTTTGTATTTATATTCAATTTTTATAACAATAAATCTTGTTTGTTTTTTGTACAAGGTACAGCTTGACATAAAAATGTAGAAAACCGGAAGTCGCCACTGTCTTCGCGCTACCATCACTTTGAATGATTTTATTTTATTTTATTTCACTTATTACGTTAGTTTTATGGCACATTAATAAATCTAACAAACCTGCGGTCTTTGTTTACATCAAACTTCAAAGATTTTAAAACGCTGTCAGAAATAAAAATTTTAGTTCCGTTTCAATCCGTTCTGGCCAAGCTGTAGACAGTAATCTGACGTAGGGACCAGCTATCGCAGCGCCATCTACGATTAGCTTTGAGTTGCCATCCCCATTAAATGAAAACTGCTTGTCAATATTTTGAATACTTCAAAATTACATGTCACCTACAAATAAGGCGTAGCATCCACCATGCAAATGACCACAAAGTACACTGCGACTACGATGAAAAATCGGTGGTTGTTGTTGTCTCACCATATTGTGTTCAGTACAAGTTGTTTGTCGCTCTATTTGAAAAAAATTACGACGTGGTTGAAAATCATATCTTAAACCAAACTTACAATACAGCTTTTTTTTAAAGAAGGTAGACGTACTTGTCTAGTATATAAACATAAAATTTAAAAAAAATAGTTCTTGATCGTTATTCTAAGTTTTGTGGCGCGTCCACAATCTGTTTTACTAGGAATTAGCATCGCTTAAACGAAACTATAATAGTTTGATAAAAATTACTATTTTTAATTGTATTTAGTAATAGTTTTTCTAAATAATGACAATTTTATTTTTACATTTAGTGTGATATTTATTCCTAGAAAAGATGTGAAAGGCGCGTTCGCGGGAAATTTATAATTTTGGTTGCTCTAATAGAACGAACAGAGGAGGATGGCACTACCGTCGTTCACTTCATTTAGTCAGCTGCTAAAGTGCTGCAGTAACAGAAGTTCTCCATCTTGTTCTGATTTCCCACCAGAAACGTTAGGAAGTCTTTTTATGGCGATCGGACAAAAAACCTGCAATTTTGGTGTTTATATTTGAATAATTTGGTGTTGTAATTTAAATGCATAATAGAACTTAGAATGTTTTCAAAATTATACAAATATAAATTCCATATTCTTTGTTTATCAATTAATGTTTTTCCATGCATCAGTGAAAAAATTGTACTTAAATTATACAAAAAACATCGTATGATCATGATGGTGATGAATTGATGATAAAAAAAGAGATGAAAAATATGTTTTTAAATTCAAATCAGTAAATGTTTTATTATTATTTATTAGCATTTTTTTATTTATTAATTACTACTACTGATGTCCCTTTTACACGGTGCTAGTGTCCGTCATTTATATCAAAATGCATCAAAAATTTGTACTGGTACACACCACCAGATGCTGAAGGGCGACCCGCTTTGTATACGCATGTTAATAAAACGCTTGTGTGCTTGGGGCATAATAGATAATTGGGTATTGTCATTTTGGCACGGTATGCCAATGCTAATGAATTTTCTACAAATTAGTAGTTTTTTTTGTTAACTGGGGACGTCAGAATCTGTGTCAAAATGTTGTAAAATATATTTAGGTCTCTGAATGGAAAAAAAATATTTGTAAAACATTTGTCTGCAGCAACAGGTATTTATATCTTTTTTTATTCGTAAATGTATTGACATCCTTGTAGTGTATAGACATTCATAGTCGTGTATAACTCTGTCGTCTCGAGCAAAGCACGCGCGGTGACGCGGGGCGGGGGGGGCATTGCCCGACCGACCGCCGCGGAGGAAAGACGCGGGACGCTTGCTGCGAGCCGATATCGGTGCGACTTACTAAATAGGAACTTGTAATTACCTGCATAATAGTGGCCCCTGAAACGGAGAGCACATTACATTTGGCGACGAGACAAACTGTGAGTATTTTGAGGTTTTTATCTTTATTAACAAAAGGAAGAGAGAAGAAAATATAGGTCTGTTGCATGGGTGCATTGCAGAATGCTATTGCTTAACATTGTCCGACTGCAATAGTCGAATGAAACTATTAAGCTTTTATTAAGGTGATTATTATGTGGGTAACTAGGTAAGTAGCTGCTCGCTGGGTTTATATATTCTTCACAAAATATGTTGTTCTATTCGGCTGTGCATGCGCGTGGTGGGTGAATGGCCTTCAAGTTGCCTGCCTACTTGAGTTCGAGTCTCAGTATTTATTACCTATTTATCTGTATAAGAAATTTTAAGGGGTAAAATACAGTGCGGTGGTCGTTTTGACGCTTTATACTCGGCATTTTGGTTGTTTTTGATTGTAAATATTATTGTGAGTTGTTTTGATGCCATTGCTAATTGCCACAGATTAAACATAGTACAGATTGTACGTGATGTATCTGTGTTGAATACGAGGCTTTTAGCTACTTGATACAGGTGTTATGTGAAATTGTATTTTTAACCTCTACTGTGCGTTTTTCTTGTGAATAATAAACATTTTTCTTTATTCTGAAGTTAATGAATTGGTCCACAGCAGTAATTAGTTACTTACCTACAAAATTAAGTGTGTACATACTATTAATATTGTTACTAACTAATGTTGACTGTATAAAACATTTCCGACTAAGAAAAATAAAAGGAAATGTAAAATAACTAGGTACCTAATCACTTGGCCTTGTGTTGCGCAGGTATTCTTTTGTTCGCGTTTAGGTATCTAGGTTTCTATGGTGTACATTAGGGGAGTGACATACCTACATATTGTCAACAATATTAAATATATACCTTACTCATTAAATTGCGACAGAGCATTCAATTGCGACTGAGCATTAAATTGCGGAGATTTACCGGTATAGCATTAAATTGCGGATATCGGTGAATACTTAGCGTACAACTTGCATTAAATTGCGGAGATTTACCGGTATAGCATTAAATTGCGGATATCGGTGAATACTTAGCGTACAACTTGCATTAAATTGCGTAGATTTACCGGTATAGCATTAAATTGCGGATATCGGTGAATACTTAGCGTACAACAGGCATTAAATTGCGTAGATTTACCGGTAGCATTAAATTGCGGATATCGGTGTATACTTAGCGTACAACAGGCATTAAATTGCGAAGATTTACCGTTATGGCATTAAATTGCGTACATACCTACAAGGCATTAAATTGCGAAGTTTCACGGTTAAATCAATCACGGTCAAATTTCATGGTTACACTTTGTGCACCCATCCGCCGCTTGGCGACCGCGCGCTGGGTAATACTCACGCGCCAGTGCCACAGTATGACGACCACGCGTCGTCATAAGTGCCGGCAGTGTACGGCTGGCGAAGATACCTACGTAGGGTGCTGGTAGCATAAGTATAGGCACGTACAGTAGACGCTTTATTAATAGCACTAGACTGCGAAAGCGGGTTAAAAGTTATATGCACCATAGTTTATGCAACATAGTTTCTACCTTGTCAACAGGTAGCCCCAAATGGCACACTACACCTTAGAGAAGTTTGAATGTGAAGGGGAGGTTGGTTCAGTCTCTGTCCGTTGGGAAAGATGGAAAAGAAGTCTAAACATTTACCTCGAGGCGGCAGGCATAGACACCGAGGCAAAGAAAAGAGCTAGCCTTTTACATTTCGGTGGTCCCGAGTTACAAGAAATCTTCTATAACATCCCGGGAGCTAATGCAACTGAAGGCGAACTTTTTAACATCGCGATCGAAAAATTAGACAGCTACTTTGCACCTAAACAAAGCAAAGTGTACGAGCGACACCTGTTTCGTCTCCTAAAACAGGAACAGGATGAGAAGTTCGAGAAATTTCTTATCAGACTTCGACTGCAGGCCAAGAAATGTCAGTTTGGTGAAAAAGAAGACGAGCATATCATAGACCAAATAACCGAAAAGGGTAAGACAGAAGAACTCCGAAAGAAGATACTGAAAACAGGAGACAAGATTACTTTAGAAGAAATAGTTGCAGAAGCGAATGCACTGGAAGCCATAGAGCGTCAATTAGGAAACTTTGGTATGAAACCTATGGAAAGTCAGTCAATCAACAAAGTAGGTACCAAGACCTGGAAGGAGAAGTCTAAAAAAAAATTGGAATGTAGTAGATGTGGGAGCTTCAGACATTTGGCCCGTGACGATAACTGCCCTGCAAAAGGAAAGACTTGCCTTAAATGTGGGGTCTTAGGACACTTTAGAAATCAATGTCGGACAAGACAACCCCATAAGAGGAAATTGGAAGAAGAAGAATCATCGAACAGTCAGGGATTAAAGAAGAAAAGCAGAACGACAAATAGTATCGAAGAAACTGCAAACATAAGCACGGATGAAAGCAAAATCGACTACATTTTCAACATAGAGAACGACGCAAAGGTCACATGTAACATAGGTGGAACCAATGTGGAGATGTTGATAGATTCAGGTTGCAAACACAATCTTATAACGGACAGAACCTGGGAAAGAATGAAGAAAGAAAACGCTCAAGTTACCAATCAAGATCCGAATCCAGACAAAACGTTCGTAGCTTACGGAAGTGCAACACCATTGAAACTGTTAGGATCATTCAAAGCTGCGATAAAACTTGCTGGAACATCACAAGACATCACAACATTCTACGTGATCGGAAACGGTACGCGTGACCTACTGGGACGTGTGACGGCAACCTCATTGGGAGTACTTCGGATCAATTTAGATATCAACCAAGTTGAAACTGAGGTGTTTCCAAAATTTAAAGACGTTTTAGTTACCATTCCGATTGACAATTCAGTGAAGCCTGTTGCTCAGCCATATCGGAGGATTCCCATACCGCTCGAAGAAAAAGTAGAAAGGAAACTGAAAGAATTACTAGAAAGGGACATTATAGAAGCCGTAAAAGGTCCTTCTAACTGGATCTCGCCTATAGTCCCCGTGCTAAAAAACGGAGGGGACATCCGGTTATGTGTCGATATGCGCCGAGCAAATGCGGCTATACAACGTGAAAACCACCCACTACCAACGATGGAAGAACTGTTGCCAAAAGTTCGAGAGGCCAAAATCTTTAGTAAGCTAGACATACGAGATGCGTTCCATCATATAGAACTTCACCCAGACTCAAGACATATCACGACCTTTATTACCAACAAAGGGTTGTACCAATACAAAAGGATGATGTTTGGTATCTCGTGTGCGCCAGAGATTTTTCAAAAAACACTGGAACGAATCCTTTTGGGTTGCGAAGGAGTCATCAACTTCATAGATGACATTTTGATTTTCGGGAAAGACGTAGTAGAACACGACCTAAGACTCAAAAAAGTTATGGCAGTGTTAGAGGAAAATAACGTGATGTTGAGGGAAGACAAATGCATTTTTGGAATTAAGAAAGTCCACTTCCTAGGGCATGAACTATCAGAACATGGAGTTAAACCACTAGACAAGTATATCATGGCTATAAAGGGATTCAGGGCCCCGACGAATATTGCTGAACTGCAGAGTTTTATGGGTTTGGTGAATTACGTGGGAAAATGGATCCCCCACTTAGCAACGGTAACAGAACCGCTTAAGCAACTGCTACGGAAAAGAACGGGAAGAAACACAGACATTCAAGATGACTGGGGAGATGCCCAAAAGAATGCATTTAACGATCTCAAGGCGGCACTCATGAAGGTACCAAATTTAGGTTACTACAACCCTCATGATAAGACAGTGGTGATTGCAGATGCAAGCCCAGTGGGTTTGGGTGCAGTGCTGGTGCAAATCAATGAGAATGGGCCGAGAATAATTGCATATGGTAATAAAACCCTCAGCAGCTGTGAGCGTCGATACTGCCAAACAGAAAAAGAGGCCTTAGCCCTAGTTTGGGCAGTTGAACATTTCAACATGTTCCTGTACGGCAAGGTATTCGATCTAGTAACGGATCACAAGCCCTTGGAGGTAATATTTGGCCCGAAAGCAAAACCATGCGCTCGCATTGAAAGGTGGGTATTAAGGCTGCAATCCTACAATTTTAAGGTGAAATATAGCCCGGGGAAGACCAACATAGCCGATCCACTTTCAAGACTCTGTGAAGTGGCAACACACCCGACGGCTTTATTTGAAGATCATGTTCAAGCGGTTACCGAATCTGCACGACCAGTAGCCATCCCATTACAAGAAATCACTGAGAGTTCCCTTGGAGATGCAGAGATACAGAAGGTTAGAGAGGGCCTTTACAATGGGAACTGGGATGAAACAGTTAAATGCTATAAACTTTTCGAGAATGAATTATGCTTTCATGGCGATATTCTCCTCAGGGGGACGAAAATTGTAATTCCAACCAAATTACGCAGAAGAGTTCTGGAAGCTGCGCACGAAGGCCACCCGGGGATAGTTGCGATGAAGGGCAGATTGAGGACCAAGGTATGGTGGCCTAAGTGCGACAAAGATGCTGAAAACATATGCAAGGCCTGCAAAGGATGCATCCTGGTATCTGCTCCCAGCGCCCCAAACCCATTAAAAAGAAGAGACTTACCTTCCGAACCATGGGTTGACATAGCGATTGACCTCATGGGTCCCTTACCTAGCGGAGATCATATCCTGGTAGTGGTGGATTATTACACCAGATATAAAGAGGTGAAAACATGCAGAACCATAACAAGCTCTGAAATAATCGAAATACTTAAAGACATTTTTAGCAGACTTGGAAATCCGGTCTCGCTTACATCAGACAACGGGAGACAATTTTCCAGCGAAGACTTTAAGAGTTTCTGTGCAGAGAGAAACATACGACTCTACAATACCATTCCCTACTGGCCGCAACAAAATGGAGAAGTGGAGCGCCAGAATAGGGACATTCTAAAACGCCTCAAGATTTCTCAAGTAGAGAAAAAGAACTGGAAGGAAGCTCTTCGCGAGTACATGGTGATGTACAATAGTACACCTCACACAGTTACAGGAAAAACTCCTGCAGAACTGTTCTTTAGACGGCAATTTCGAGACAAGCTGCCAACGATTCAGGACATGACGCATCTCTCAGAGGATCTCGAAATGAGGGATAGAGATAAGGAACTAAAAGAAAAAGGGAAAGAATACGCGGATAGGAAGAGAAGAGCCACTAGTTGTGAATTGGAAGTTGGGGATAAAGTATACGTCAAGAGCATGACTAAACAAAACAAGCTGAGCCTAAATTATGAACCCGAAACACATACCGTCGAAGCGAACAAAGGAGGGGACGTAAGTCTACGGAACGACGAAACTGGCCAGCGAATCAGACGGAACGTCGTACATCTAAAACGAGTGGAGGGACAATGGAAGGTGCTAGATAATGAGAATAACGATAATAGTGATGTGAATCCATCACAACTTGAGTGATGGACAATAATGACAAAATAAATAGATTGGATTAAACAATTCAAATGATTGCTTGCTGATTGTACTTGGACAAATATATATTTTGGTAAAATGAATGTGTTTAACTTATAGGTTAACCTGATCACAGTTCTTCAACTGAATATTGATATTGATAAAGGAAAAACATTGACAAGGGAGGGATGTAGTGTATAGACATTCATAGTCGTGTATAACTCTGTCGTCTCGAGCAAAGCACGCGCGGTGACGCGGGGCGGGGGGGGCATTGCCCGACCGACCGCCGCGGAGGAAAGACGCGGGACGCTTGCTGCGAGCCGATATCGGTGCGACTTACTAAATAGGAACTTGTAATTACCTGCATAATAGTGGCCCCTGAAACGGAGAGCACATTACAATCCTTGTGATAAAATATTTCTACTAGAGTAATAAATATATTTTGCGTAAAGGGAACACTGTAAGAAATATTGAAGTTGAAGAAATGAAATACATAAAACTTTGGTTTCCGCGATAGTGGCGCCAGTTGCGGCGAAGTCGTCAAACTTTCACCGCTCATCGAACGACGATTTTGCACAATATGGGAGCCTTAAGCGTTTAGGCCATTTTAAATAATATAAGTTGATCAAAATATTATTATGTCGAATTCATCTTTGAAGTTAGAAAGCCAAGTTGTTAGAGAGTACGTCTTTATTATTAGTAGGTAAGGTAACGAAACACTATTCATAATTTGTGCCGTTTTTATACCTGGTATCTTATTATTTGGAGCATACATAGGTATAGAACAGACCGGACCGCATTCTGATTTCTGACTACTCAAATTAGTTTTAGGGACTTTTGGTTGTATTCATCATGTTTTCACGAGCGCGCCATGCGCTATGTGTAGTGGGTGTGGGGGGGAGGGTACACTCTTACCCTTGTACTTCCATAATATAAGTACAAGAGCAAGTTTGGTATCGTTTTCCGATAATTTGAGGATGAGGATTTTATATCTGGAACAACCTTTTGGAATTTCCATACAAAAAAATAGACTTGTGGTAAAATTCGTAAAACTGACTCGACTTGTCATCATCGAATTGCTAGAAATACATGAGACGGATGTGACACAAAACGAAACAATGAGTAGGTACATACAACTGGTGCAAAAAATAATCAACTTTAGAATTATTGTAACTTATGATCTTATATAGGCTAGCGCTACCGGTTAAACAATAAAAAAAAAAACAATTATTTACATGATATAGGTTGAGAAAAACCAAGACTCAATCTAATCTAAACAACATAAAAATAACAAAAAAATAAACGAATTGAGATAATACTCGTATTGTGTGTCTCACGGCTGCGCCAAATAGATCTAGTTCAGCAAAAGATCAGGTCAGCACTAGCTGATAGGGTCTGATAGTCCTTTCCGCTCCACTCAGGGCTATTATCATAATAACGATCCAAAACGCAGCGTGCGATCAAATGTAAAATAGAATAGAATATAATTATAACCTGTTTTCGTGCATGATTGTCGTGCACTGCGAGCACCAAGAGCCACAGATCGTTCTTACACTTACCTTTCTAGCAAATAACTTTTTTAATAGCGTGGTAAAATCTTCAAATGAGTCCTAGCCACCCAGGGCAGGGCGGGAGGGACTGTTATAGTTCCAGGGTCACGATAATGAAATAAGTCCCGCGACCCCGGCAGGGCAACAAATAAAAATAACTGAACAAAATAAACGGAATAGGATCTATGAATGCTGCGCTTTGCAGCTCGATGCTAAAAGAAAATAGCAACGAAGTCGCAAAATAATAATTAAAAAACAAAATAATACTTACGACCAGTAATACAGCTGTCTTCATATTGGAAGAGGATTATATGTTACAATCTTCGGTGAAGCACGTCTTGGTAACTCAGCGAAGAGCAACTTGTAAGTATCTTCAGTCAGAGAACGCAGCCTTTTATATGATCCCAGTATTAGTTTAGCTTTCAGCTTACACCTGCGCAAACAAGGAACTGAAAAAATACGAAATTAATTTTTATTCGACACCAGGTATTTGTTGTAGACTCAAGTTGTTCCATTATGTTTGTACTTACTTGATACATAATGATATTATACTCGTACATGTAGCTACTTCTCGCAACAGGC
The DNA here is from genome assembly GCA_954870645.1 of Agrotis clavis. Lineage (NCBI taxonomy): Eukaryota > Metazoa > Arthropoda > Insecta > Lepidoptera > Noctuidae > Agrotis > Agrotis clavis. The sequence continues at coordinate 26,241,469 of OX940922.1, forward strand.
TATTATCCACATTGTTTTAAAATTAATATGTAATATGGATGGTTCCAGAGCCTCTGATATTAGATAAAAAGGGAGATGATTAGAATCAGCCCGGTTCAAGATGTTCAGAATTTCTAAATTAAAGATAATTCATAACATCAAATAATAATATTCCACAACTATCACACAACGCCATCTAATCCCAAGTTAAGTAGAGCTTGTGTTATGGGTACTAGACAACTGATAAACATACTTAAGTGTATATTAAACATACTTACCTATATATTTCTAAATACATCAATATTATAGATAAATTACACCCAGACACAGAAAAAATATGATCGTGCTCATCACACAAACATTTCTCTTGGGTGGGAATCGAACCCACGACCTCCGACATAGCAGTCAGGGTCCCTAACCACTAGACCAACAGGCCTGTCAAAACATGTAATAATGTGAGAATAATATGCAAAAAAATCATTTAATTAATCATTTATACGTTAATTTTATGTTAACGTTAAAGTTAAAAGTATTGAGTGTATTATTATATCCATACAAACATTTTTTTCGGTATATTTCTTATGGAAAACTAATTATACCATTAAATTCTATCATTGTTTTACTTTTTAATGACATATAGTTCATCTTTGTTGGGTTTATGGCCCGAGGCTTCAAGGGAAACTTTGCAATATCTTTTGCCGTTTGGATCTTATTTTTGGTAGCACCGTAGAATGGGGTTTCTATATATACTCCAACGACAAGGACCTTCAATCAGATAGCTGGTGTTGTCTAGTGGGCTTTCTGTAAAACATTTAATTGCTAGAATAGATTCCGAAAATACTCGTATGTTGTGCGGACAGCCCACCCGCTCTAAACTCGCGGATAACTTTAATTATGCGATGCAGTGCACTTTAGATCTTCCTTTCCTCCATAGAATATGTCGCTAGTCTTCCTTTTTTTGACGACTGCATTATGGCCGCTACAAGACAACCAAGGATCTTGGATGGCGGAGCACTATACCAGCCGTTTTAGCACGTGCCGACTACACAGGCCATAGGTAGATAGTCCAGGAGACATGACATTGTTGCCTTAGAAGTTAGGTCTGTAATGTAAAAGGCTATTGACAAACACCGTGGATATAGTGAAGTATTTTTCGAGCGTATGACACTCGTGGGCTGCAGCTGTAAATCAGCGTCAAGTGGTAAACTTTGTGCTGCCACTTGGCATTATGTTGAGCTGAGGCTCTTTGGCATTCAAAGATTAGTTTTGTTTTTTATTTAGTTTTAAGTTTTGATGCTAATAAACACAATTTTCTTTCTTTTAATACAAGTCCGACAATCCCTTATCGCTCCACCCATTGTGGGAAGAATCTTTTGATGATTCTATCACTTAAAAAAATAGGGGTTTGAATTCATCATTAGAATGTGCTAAAACGGGTCAGAGCCCATTCGTACCCTAAGATTCGCACCCTGTGCCCACTCGTACCCTGGAAGTTTTGAGGGGCCCACTCGTCCCCTGAAGAATATTTATTTTTATTCATTCTTCTAATATAAGTACATGTACATGTATGTGTATACTGCAGCTTGCTAGTCCTGGTACAGTCGCGCAGAAAAGGGTAAAATAAAAAATATTATTATAGTAATTCGGTGATATCATGTTTATTTCAAATAAGATTAAGTTTAATAAATGCCTCTAGGCTCTAGGCATTAAGTCAGTCTTCAAAATAATTAATCAACTTTTGGTTTCTTGTACATTTGTAAATATTTAGCAAAATATATGATAACTACATATAATAATCTTTATGCAGTAAAATAAAACTGTGTAACTATTTAAATAAAATCTCAGTAATAATAATAATCTGCCATTTGGCCCCATAAACTTTGGGTTGAATAGTGAAACTAAAAAGGATAAAATAAAAAACTCTTTCAAAAAAAAAAAGTAAGTAACCGACTTCAAAACAACCACAAAAAAAGTTCAAAATAACCTACAAAAAACTTTTCTTTCGAAAGTCGGTGACAAAAACAAAAAGTTTATTTCGTTAGGCGAACTTCATTTAATAAAAGACCAAAGACACATTGAACAGTCTCGTATTCGCAGTCACTTTCAAGAACCAATATATGTCACCGAGGCAGCCATAACATACAAACAAATCACCTTGTCTAATTTTGCAACCCGTTTTTTTTTTTACCAGCCATAATTATCATGACGGATATCATTCATCATAGCTCTTTTTTCAATGAGCTGTTATGATTTATTAAATTAATTCCGTTAATAAACTGTTCACAAGTGTACTCTGTTAACCGTTTCTTATGTAAAATATAGCTAATTTTATCTCAGGGGACCAATGGGCATCTGAATAGGTGCCGAATCTTTAACCTATATTGTATTATATTAGAGGGGACGAATGGGTACCTTAGAAATAATATTTTTCATTAAAATATTAATTGGTACCCTACCAGGAGACCAATGGGCACCTATATAGGGGCCGAATCCACAACTTTTATGCTGGGGTACGAATTTTAGGGGACGAATGGGCTCTGACCCGCTAAAACTAAATGCTTAGAAACTAAATGATTGGAACGCTTTAAGGGGTCACAGCTAAAACTTAAATAAACACAAATCATTGCAAAAATACCTCTAACACTACGGTACAAATCTTACAATAGAATGAACGTTTCAATTTAACTATTTCGTTCGGAATAAACGACCATCAAAACTCAGTTGATGACACCATACTCGTATTGTTTGTCATTTCAGGCCTTCAAATATCACTGGGCAAAGCAGTTTACTGTAAATCTTCCTATCTCATCTTACTCCTTACAAATATTATTAACGTGAAAGTTTGTTTGGGTGGATTGATGTTTGTTACTCTTTTACGCAAAATCTACAGAAGGGATTAGAATACAATTTGTTACACTGATAGTTTATAATCTGGATTAACACACAGGATAGTGTTTATCCCGATTTTATCTTCCCGGGGGAAATTTTCTAGTTGTAACGGGCGAAGCCGCGGGCAATAGTTAGGATTGTAAGTTTCATTGAACATTTTCAAGAGCCTTCGATATTTGCGATTTCGATACAATGATGTATGTGTAATATTGGGGTATCGTATTGCCCAGTTTTTTTTTTTTTTTTTTTCATTTATTTATAGGTAAGAAAACAAAATACAGGATAATTAATTAATAATAGCAACAAAAAACCACAGAGGTTTAGACTTGTGCTATCACGAGTCTTTCTCAAAAGTTAACATACAACAACCAAAGATCGCATAAGACAACGACAAAAAACATTTAAGTAATCATCATTTCCTTAAAACTATAATAGGTATTTGCGAGAATGAAGCAAAGAAGATTTAAAAAAGTATACATCACTAGATTGTACTTAAATAATATTGTCTTAGTTTACATTTGATATTTTTAGGTGTTATACATTCATTTATTTCGGAGGGTAGATTGTTAATAAGTCTTGGTATAATATAAGCAGTAGTTCGTTCACCATACGTATTATTTGCGCGCTGCGTACGAAGCTTATTCTCAGAAGCGGCCCGCGTGCATACAGGATGTTCAATTGTGTTTCGTAAAGATTCATTGAAAAATTGTTCCTTTAATAACAAAAAAAATATTTGTGTTTGTACCGGTAAGACTTTACAGTGTTTGAAGAGGCCATTTACATCGTCATGAAATTGTTTTCTAATTTTGGGTGACACAAGCGTTTTTAAAATTTGAACTTGAATTTTGTAAATTTTGTCAATATATGTTTTGAAGGTTCTACCATAACTACTAAGACCATACTGGATGTAGGATTCCGCCAGTGCATAATATAACATAATTTTAACTTTGAAGGGGATGCGATCTTTTAGAATTGTGATAATAGCGAGAAATTGTCGAAGTTTATCACAAACACGTTCTATGTGATGACTCCAGTTAAACTTATCGTCTATAATTACTCCGAGATATGTTTGCTTATTAACGACATCTATTTGTGGGCAGTTACAATTATTGATCGCATTGACTGCATGCAAGCAGTCATGATCATGAGCTATTAAGTTCCGCAAGGGTAGCTTTCTAACATATGGAGATTTAATAATCAATAGTTTAGTTTTGGCTGCGTTAAGCACTAGGCCAGCATCATGACACCACCTTGTTAAAGCATCCAAATCGTGTTGTAGGTATTCGCATGCTATTTGAGGATCCTTATTAGCAGTAACTAGGCAAGTGTCATCCGCGAACTAATAGCGTTTACTGTTTGTGATGCAGTTATTTATATTGTTAACATACGACAAAAAATGCAAGGGGCCTAGTACTGCACCTTGAGCTGTTCCTTCAGTAATAGTCATGCGTTCACTACAGATATTATCAATTTTTACAGTAAAGGTTCGATTTTTGAGATAATCTTTACACCAATTGAGTAATGGACCACGTACTCCACAGTCGTCTAATTTATCAATAAGCTGATTATGTATCAATGTGTCAAAAGCACGTGAGAAGTCAATAAAGAGAGCAAGAACATATTTTTTGTCATTAAGATGTTTGTTGACTTCGTCGGTGAAATTTGACAGGAGGTTCGAGGTGCTTTTGCCCTTTTGAAAGCCGAATTGATATCGATTTATAACGTCGTGCTGCCTATAAAATTCATGAATTTGTTCACAAACGTACTTTTCAACTATTTTATCAATAGACGAGAGCAGTGTTATGGGGCGGTAGTTTGAATAATCGTTTTTTTTACCCCGTTTATGGATTGGCCTTACGCAACCTACCTTTAAATCATCTGGGTATAGACCACTTTCAATGCTTCGATTAATCAAGTCAGCAATAGGGTCAGATATACGATCACCTATCATTTTAATATGAGAAGCCTTAATATTGTCTGGACCTGGAGCTTTTCTTGAGTTTAGTTGTTTAATTATTTTATGAACACTGCTAGCCGAGGCTTTTTTAAATAGCATACTAGAATTCAGAGGTACACGTGTGGCTTCTGGGTCTGTTATTTTTATATTACAATTAGGAACTATGTTGTAGTTGTAGTTACTGGGTTGTGGAATGTAGAGGTCCATGATAGGCAGTCACTCCATTTAAAATACCTACTGATATTCAGCTGCATCTGGTTCATCCCACTCCATCCCACTTCATCCCACTCCATCCCACTCCATCCGCTTCCATCCCATTCCATCCCTTTCTAGTGTGAGTCAAATAAAAACCTTTTCTTTCTTTCCATTCCATCCCATTCTATTCCATTCCACTCTACTCTACTCTACTCTACTCTACTCTACTCCACTCCACTCCTCCCCAAACCACTCCACTCCAGTCCACACCATATTTGAATAGGTATGTTGTTTTTCTATTCCAAGCTAGATCGCGCTACTGAACTGCGAGCTGCGTGTCTCGGTGTAAACTGACTGTAATTTTACTTCTGGAACATTTTAAATTCAAATAATATCTTTTGATAGACTGATCCGATTTCAATAAAACAAAAACTAAATGTTACTTCAAGTTACGGTCAGTCGTTATGTATTAAAGTTATCTACATAGCTTTCGTACATTTTACGTGATGCCCGAACAAATAAACCGACTCATCCGAAGAATAAAGTCCGATGTGACCATAGGCCAAAAATCAGTTTAATAGATTAATGAGATATGCAATTAAAACTCTACAAACGTGTGTTTTTAGAATTTTGATATTTTATTTAGTTCCGGAAATATAGAATCGAATAACGTCTCATCTGAAATTCGTTCCGCAGAACAACGCACGAAGTGTATAAGTGACGGTACGCAGGCATCTGGGGCCACGTCTGTTCGTCAGATCGGCCATTGTTTGTTGGAGAGAGAATATTTTCGTTGCATGATCTTATTTTTATACACTGTATAGTCTAAGTCACACATCACGTTTATATACTTTTTAGTCTAAGTAAACAGTTGTGGACTATCGATATTTACATAGAACGGTTTTCGATGGAAATGTTCAGAAACGCATTTTTTTCGATGGTATGATTATTTTTATAAATATTCACTGGCACTCATGAACTTTTAAGACGCTGTTATACAAATTTAAATAATCTTCTAAGCGTTTTATTTTAAAATAGAACGTTTCTGTGCGGAATCAGTGATATGATTTATGGGTTCCATGTTAAGATGGGACGTTGTTCCTGGTAGAATGAAATCAGTTAGGACGTTGTTCGTTTAAAATGTTTGCTAAATATAAAAAAATATGTATTTATGAGTGGGTAAATTAATTCCTACGTGCAAAGTCTTGCACTTCACATAAATGATATTTCTTGAATATTCTATTTTACAGTTTTATTTTATTTCATATGTCAATTTAGAAGGAAATATCAATGAGTCCTTTTTGTGGCCTTTGCATCCTGATGCAGAAGAAATAAGCCAATAATTAGCAGAAATATTAAATTAAGAACTTCTACGTGATCATAACACCAAAGAAATCATCGGTGATAGCTAAAAACAGGTTGTCACGTCAACTCAGACAGCAGAATATATTTACAGTAATCAACCTAGTACATTTTCTTTGGAATGCCTTCTAATCTCGAAATTTCACCATTAATACAACATGAGGACTTAGAATTTTCTCATCATAATATTTAGTATCTACCCCAGTTATTTAAAACTATCAGAGCCAACTCCTACCACTGTTCATTCGAACTGCGATAACTCATGTAGACAATTTCTCTGCGATTCCTTTTTCGTCATTAGGCGCCACAAACTCCCTTGCTATTGCTACTTTCCTACTCCAAAACATACAGTGCCAGTACGCATACGGACTAATCGTGTGTAGATCGGAATGCAAAGCATGCATAAAGTTGCATGCTTGCCATTTTGATTTGCCTCTCCTTCAATTCCATGGTAATACCTATCAGCATTTCTATTTTAAACATTGCATAATACAAACCCATTTTTTACGCGTATGAACCAAAAGAAAACGGTCAACGTCAGGGCACCCCAAGGATTTAAGACGGTAATAGGCATATCTGTTGAAATGACATAGACCACCCTGCATCAAAGTCCCCGCCTCCGCCAACACTGCCGAACCCTCACACTACACACCTTCAATTATTTCGCAAGACTGAATCAAGTTAACGGAGCCTCACTTGGCGGGACTACTATCTGGGGTCGGCCTGCATTATTTATAGGAACCTAACTAAATGGTTTGGTACGGTTTGGTTCTGTTTTCGGTCCTCACCCTTGAAGTCGGTTCTTCTCGTTCAAAAAAGCACAAAGGTCAACATTATTATACTAAAAACATCTTAAACTCTTGTCAGGCATATGTTATGAAAAGCAACTAGGTGTTCGAAGCATGCACTGAAGTTTCGTCATGAAAATAATGGAGAGTTTAATTTTATTTTAATGTGCGATGTGAAATCTCGTTTCTCCTTTCTGACTAAACAAGGGCACGCAGCCAAGTTCACTAAAATGATCTATGCCTGAATTAGGTATTCCTATATTTCAGGCAGAGGAAGGTTTAATAAAGAGGCGTAACGGTTATGTTAAGCTACATTTTTAAGATTTTTTTAAATATAATAAACTTTTGGAATAATAATATCAGTTTTATGGACTCTAAGGAAATGTAATTATTTAACACATCGAAAATTATACTTAAATATTTCAAGGTAGGTAGTCAGATAGGACTCATTAGGTGTCATCAGGGAATGTCCCATTCCAACAAAAAGACACTTGTTAATATAGAACGTCACTAAAGTTGAGGCGTTTCCGTAAAACAACGTCTAATATTCACTACGGACCCACTTTTTTCTTCGTTCTTTCGCTATAAAACGTCTTATGTTGATATGGAACTCACTATATCGTGTATTAAAAGGATTATAAATACACAATACCTGTCATTTAACTAGTCTAGGGTAATATAATAACATACCAAAAAATCAAAATGTCAAGTATCGTAGTTTTAGAGTTACACAGAGTTACACAAGTCAACAACTTCTACAAGCTCTACTGAAAACCATCAATCTTGCAAATCGGACTTTATTCTTCGGATGAGTCGAAACATACAAACAGACATACAGACAAACAGACAAAAATTCTAAAAATGCTAGAAATGAGTTCTATTGGTTGTCCTTAAACACGCTGGCTATATTTTTTGAGTTTTTTTTTAATGTACAAAAATTATTTTTCTACAGTTTTATTATACACACATCAAAAGTGTCTAGGGATCAAGCATTTTTATGCGGATTTCTTGAGATTGAGATGTGGCTTTGTAATAAATTTATGATTTTATAAATTTATATGGATCCTTTTTGGTGCATTTCATAATTTGAATCAGGAACTGTAAATCAAATTCGAGTAAAAGATGAAAATCAGCTGTCAATATTTTCCCTATAAAAACATACAACGCATTGAAGACATTATTAGTGCTACTGTTTCCCTACTACTGATTAAAACCAACGTTATTATGGAGCGGCGACGTCATTTAAGCAGGGAAGAAATGCTCAGAGCCGTGGGAATGATAGAAGCTGGTTCCCGGCAACGTACTGTGGCTTTAGCTCTGAATACAAGTCAGAGTGTTATCAGTCGACTTTGGACACGTTACCGAAGCACTGGTACCGTGGCTGAGCGCCATGGAGGACGGTATCGCTGCACCACACGGAGACAAGACCGATACATTCAAATCTTAACTCGAAGAGCTCCAACAATAACCGCCATGATGTTAGCCGTGAGGCTTCATCACTCTTCAGGGAACTTAATTAGCGACCAAACAGTCAGAAACCGCTTGCATGAAAATTCTTCGGGAATGAAGGCTCACGCCTTCATTCCCGAAGACCGCTACGGGTACCACCTATAGCAATGCACAATCGTAGGATTCGATATCAATGGGCTCTTGAACACAGAAATTGGGCAGAAGAACAATGGCGTTTCGTGTGCTTTTCTGATGAGTCTCGTTTTGGTATGAGACCGGATACAAGACGTATACGACACTGGAGAACCCCTGGACGCCAACAGCGATTAAAATCCTGCCAGGAAGTCCAACCTTATAGTGGTGGAACCATCATGGTATGGGCGGGTATTTGGATCGGCGGAAGAACTGAGTTGATTTGGATCAGAGGCAACCTCAACGCTCAAATTTATGCTGAGACGATTGTATCAGACGTCATCGTTCCTCTACAAGTGCAAATCGGTCCCTTATGTCAGTTAATGCATGATAATGCACGACCGCACACCGCAAGAGTTGTAAGACAGACTCTCGCCGCAGCTAACATCAATGTCCTGCCCTGGCCTGCTCAGTCGCCAGACTTGAACCCGATTGAGCATGCATGGGATATGCTACAGAGAAGAGCTCTGCCGAATATGGAGGGTATCCAGTCGCAAGAAGACCTTTTTTTGTTGTTGCAACGAACATGGGCGGCCATTCCACAGCGTGATTTGGATGAACTCATTTTGAGTATGCCAAACCGATGTTCTTGTGTTGTTAGTGTTCGCGGTAGAAACACGGATTATTAATTGTTTAAGTTACCCAATAAAATTTTAAAGAAAACTGTTATTTCAGTCTTTTTTTCGAACTTTAATGTTAGTGGTTCAAATGTCAAAAATCCCTTTATTAGGAAAATGGCAAATTTCTTTATGAATGCAAAGGTGACTTGGTTTATCGTTACTGTGACAAACGATAACACTTTATTTGATGAATCCTTAAAGAACATTTTAATTAATATCAATCAGGAGAAAAGTTATTGCAAAAATATATGTTGATCCCTAGACACTTTTGATGTGTGTATGTATGTATATGTATAGATTTATAATAGTTTGAAAGTTACAGGCGCCTAAGAGTTACCTTTGAAAAAAAAGAAAACCTATAAACCTAGTTTTTCTCCAGTCCGTCCAGCTACTCGTACCTTGGTAGGTAGTAATCAGCAATTTGACTAAGGACGCAAGAGCGAGCGAAGCGAGCTCGGGACTTAGGGCACCCCGAGGATGGCGATAGATCATTTTAACCATTCGATATTATAAACTTTCGATACTTTAATTTTCGATTTTATGGTCGTTTGATATTTTCATTTTCGATGTTTTGAACATCGATACTTTATGCGTAGATATTTTAATTTTCGATATTCAAATACGTACCCTTAGTTACAGAATATATTCGCGTGTCACAGTTTGCTTTACATACAAGCGAGCAAAGTGCATAAAATCTCAGAATGCTCTGAGCTCGTATGTACTTTGCTCCAATTTGTTTGTGATTTCAATGAGCACGACGTAGTTCAGTACAGACTATGGGTGTCTGGGTCAGCATACAGTTTGGCAATACGCTCTCCGGCCACCGGCAGGCGCGGGCATGCGGATGGCGAGTAATGGGCGACTCGCCGTCTGATCATGGACCGTTCCCGAATCGACAGCGCGTCATGTTCCACGCGCACCTCAAAGAGTTGTCAGCAAACTGACTGTGGCCCCCTTTAGAGGGCCAAATATTGCCGGGGTCGCGGTGCTATCTCATATTATCAATCTCTTCAAGTAACCGTAATCCTGGAACGTAAAGGGCTATTGAAGGTTAACCGTGGATTTTAGTCAGTACAAGTTTGACATCTCTCCCGTCCCGCCCGCCCTGGGCGGGAGGATCCATTTGATGTATTTAATCACGAATAAAAAACCCATGGATATGGGGGCACCAAAGGCTTGAATTCCTTAGGGCATCAAGTGTTCTTAATTCATTAGGGCATCAAGTAGTCTTAATTCATTAGGGCATCAAGTAGTCTTAATTCATTAGGGCATCAAGTAGTCTTAATTCATTAGGGCATCAAGTAGTCTTAATCCGTCACTGTCTTAACTAAACTGCACCACAGTTCTAACTTTTGCAGCTGCCATCGCTTACATCTGTTTTTGTGTTACTGTTTTTGTTCCAAATATTGATAATGCTTGAGCATGTACACAGTGGTAGTGCTGATAAAAAGGTGATGATTTAACAAAAACACATCATTGTCACATACATTTTATTTCAGACTGACAACACAACTTAAACTAGTATTCTGTCATCATGTGACAGATTACCTAACGGCCAACAAGGGCCTACAATACAAGGAGTAATAACAGCTTCACCACCCACCCTTAACATGCCACAGTCGCATTGCGACTAGTACATCGCACCCTTAAGATCACCAAGTGTGCATTCACATTTTAATCGCAGCAGCGAGTTTAAAACGGCTACTAAGAAACATTCCTCGTGATTCACTTCGCGCATTTCCAGCAACGTCATTGGCTATTCTTGTAATATTCATTTACAAAGGCTCGAGGCTAAATAATTACAGCCGCACAGGCCCATATTCCGTTGTCTGTGGATGGGTGACCATCTGTCATAGCAAATTTCCTCCGTGCCTCAGAAAGCACGTAAAGCCGTTGGTCCCGGCTGTCATTAGTAGATCTTTGACAGTCGTTACTATTAGTCAGAAGCTCTAAAACTCTGACAGTCTTACCATGGGGTATCGTATGACCCAGTTAATGGGTTGTGGAGGTCCGATAGGCAGTCGCTCTATGTAAAATAGTGATATTCATCAGCACCTGTTCTGACAGCCGGCCTCTATATAGTTGGGAAAAGGCTAGGCAGATGATGAAGTGAATCATTAGAAGAGAAAATTAATTATTTATTTGCACAGAGCGTAGTTTCTACAATAAGATGGATGAATGGTTTTGTTACTAAGTGGCCGTATCTTTAGACCTGTAGGTCACACTTACATACCCACCTGAATACAGCTTATTTATTTATGTCGTCAGTCGATCGTTGAATCAACCAAATCGTGAACGGCATAAGAACATAAGTGCGTCATACACCTGCCGGTGGGCTAGAGTATGATGCACGCAGTCTTCCGGGCAATGGAGGCAGTAATGTAATCAAGCGTCCAGATCCACATCGTGAACGACGCCGGTACTTCATGAAAATAATGATGTGCCCACGAAAAATTCAGGCGGATGAGAACAACTTAAGGATTTTTTTAAACGACACAGAAGATGCGAAGAGCCTCGCGAAGCAAGCCTCCCATCGATAGTGCTCCTTTTGTTTCCAGTGAGCCTAAGTGCCCGAAATAGTTGTTAGTACAAAAATTACGTTATTCTCGTCGATCTGCTTGACTTTCTATTGGATACATCATAAGTACTTACCTGCCTAGGCACATCACGATGCTTATTCAACGATCGGTCGACGACATACCGTACACGGTTAAGCGGCTCAGTGATCTTTTACCTTTACATTTATTTTCCTATCTAGATACGTGTATTTTGTTATTAAAAAATAACATCAATGATTGGGACCGAAGAGTAGATTACATGACTTAACCTATATTTTTTTTAAGATTAGGTACTAGTGATGTTGCGAATGTCTGATTTTTGACATTCGCGAATGCGAATGTTTATGCGAATATTCAATTTCAATATTCGCGAATGCGAATGTTTATGCGAATATTCAATTTCAATATTCGCGAATGCGAATATTGATTTTTAAATTAATAAAACGCACGCAAAATGATAGATGGGTTTGACATTTCATGTCAGACATAATTTTAACCGAACATTGGCCAAGTCGACATAGTTAAATGAATGTAACTTCATTCATTCGACACATACAATTTATTCAACAAGTTTAGACTGGAGCTGGTTTTTTTATACCTTTCACTGGAACAGGCAGACAAAGAACTTAAAAAAAATATTTAAGATTTTTTTTTTCTTGTTTTTCTCATAATGCAAAATTATGTGGTAGATTTTTTAATATAACTGGGTGGTATCGTGATAAAATTATCAAATGAGTCCTTCATTTGATGGTTTTATCACGATAAAAAGGAATTTTGTCATTTTTGTTGCGATTCTGTTATTTTAATACAATTGGACTAACAGAACTAAGTATTTCAATTTAGTTGATTACTTCAAGACTATTCCGTTACATATAGTTTCCATATTCAAATCATGTTATTAAATTAAAAATCGTTTTTCAGAAATATTCGCAAACATTCGCATCAATTTATGCGGATGCGAATGCGAATGCGAATATACGCAACATCACGTTCCCTTAGCACGAGTTTTCACTCTTTTACTTTACATCGTCTTTCCAGTATTTACAGCGTACCTACTAATATATACATAGGTATATATAAATATATATAATATAATATAATAATATAATATTCCACAACTATCACACAACGCCATCTAGTCCCAAGCTAAGCAGAGCTTGTGTTATGGGTACTAGACAACTGATAAACATACTTATATATTTCTAAATACATACATATTATAGATAAATTACACCCAGACACAGAACAAATGATCGTGCTCATCACACAAACATTTGTCCTGGGTGGAAATCGAACCCACGACCTCCGGCATAGCAGTCAGGGTCACTAACCACTAGACCAACAGGCTTGTCCTAACTAACGAACTAATTTTTTCCTTGAGAGTTGTCAATTTGAAATTGTCAAAGTTCCAGTTTACGTCTCAAATACTGAAAACTCGTGCTAAGGGTATAGGTGTGTAATTGCTTTTATTTAATTCAGTGGGTACTCTTGCGAACTAGCTGTATTATCTTATGTTGTCGAATAATTATATTTTTAATAAATTACTAAACATCATGGAGAAAATGTAACCTAATTGAAAATATTTGAATTGGTACCATGAATGCAACAAGCACACGTTATACAATACATAACATGAATACATAGTATATAACTACAAAGTAGACGAATTATAAAACAGTCGCATTTATTGCTCCACTTGCGTAAACAAATTCGAGGTCTCGACAAATAATAAAATACATTGTTAAATTTGATATTTATTCATCGGTATTAAAGTTACAATACCTAAACCGTCAGATCGTTTTGTTTTGCATTAAAAATCGAGGCATGATACTTTTGATAGTATTGTGTTATGCTATAGTTGAATAGCATGTGCCTATCAGTACATTTTAGACAACACTGTACCGTCTTTAAAACCAACTAATACCATAAATTCTAAAGATCCGTTCTTATTTAATTTTGGTCAAAACTAAAGTTGGTAGAACTATTTATCAGAGCTGTGAGACTGCCCGGAAACCCTTACTGCTTGCATAATACCATAGAATATCTACAACTGAACTGCTCCATTCGCTCACACCACCATGGTTTTCTCTTGGTATCTGCCTCGGGAGTGGAATCTGATCCTTCTGTACCTTCTTGGAGGACACTTGCCAGCATTTCTGTCGTAGGCTCCGTACTCGCAGGAGGGTGGGGTACAGTCACCTCTGTCCACGCATACTCTGTCTCGGAGACCAAAGTGTTCTCGTCCCCTGGACAGGAGTTGACAGTCGCGGCGGCGGCCGGCGTCCGGCCAGTCGCAGACGCACGAACAAGGCTCATTGTCTGTCATACTTGCCAGGAATAGAGCTGGGCACGTACATCTGAAATTTGAGGATAATACTTACTTACCACCACGAAAGCACACCGCAGCGTGTCGCGGGTTCAATTCCTGCACTGCTCAAATATTTGTTTGACCCACAAATAGTTATTCCGGGTCTGGGTGTTTGTTTTGTTTAGATTACTTTCTATGCCTGTAAACGCATCCACGACACAGCAGGAGAAGTTTCAAGTGTGGGGTAAAATTTAATCGAAAAAAAATTACTTCAAATATAATAGCAGAAAGGTCTCATTAGCACTGTTTTAGGGTTCCGTACCTCGTCGTTCGCGTGGTCTACAACTTTCAATACAATACGTCTTGGTGTTTTTTTATAATTCCATACCTGCGCAATTGAGAGGACGCAGTAGGTTCCTCAGCCTTTTCCAAATGAGGCTCTTCGGTCGGTGACCTCCAGTCGTTCTGGCTCTCCACCAGGGCTCTCCTCGAGGGCCTCTCCATCTCTTCTTGGCTGTCGCTGTAGCTTGCTTTCCCTGCTGTAGCGGGGAGGGTCATCTGCAACGTTCCACGGGAGACGCATGCGCATCGGGTGTGGTTAAAGAACTGCATCTTCACCACACTCATTGGTCCTATTGCTTTATGGAGCTGTAAGAAAATAAATGAAAGATGAATGAGGGGAATAAGTGCGTAATAGATTTTGTTTTCATTATTTTGGAAGACTTCATCATTACAGGACCTCCCTTTATGTAGCTCGTGATAAGGCGCGACCTCAGTTTGTTACTCGGAGAAGCGCGCAAACGAAAACTCACACGTCTACTTCTAATACTCCATATTTCTACTGCTATAAGTTATACTCATAAACTTTCACATATATGTATTATCAGTAAGATAAAGAGTTAAGTTTAGGATTGTGCACACTATTATTATATCCCACAGCAACCGAGGTCGCTGGACGATTTCCGGCCACCGTAGGCGCGGGCATGCGGATGGCAAGCAATGGGCGACTCGCTGTCGGCACATGGATCATGCCTAGATCGACGGCGCGTCGTGTTGAAGGACACCGTGGATTTTAGTTACTTTAAGTCTGACAGTCCCTCACACAGGGCGGGAGGGACTGTCAGACTCGTACTGACTAAAATCCACGGTGTCCTTCAATAGCCCTTTATGTTCCGGGGTCACGGTAATGAGATAAGTCCCGTCATTATGCTGTAGTCCCGTGATCCCGGCAGGCTTTGGCCCTCTAGAGGGGGGCCCCGTCATTATGCTGACGCTCTTTGAGGCGCGCGTGGAACACAACGCGCCGTCGACCCGGGCATGGTCCATGGTCGGACAGCGAGTTGCCCTTTACTCGCCGAGGTGGGAGGACTCATTAGATGATTCTACAACGCTAAACAAAAGTGTTGGTATAATTATGTATAATGTTAGTACAGTAAGGTAAGGGGCGACACTTACGTAGAATGGTAGAACAACTGTCTTGCCTTCTATTGGTGCGCAGACCTCGCTTTCATTGACGCAGCAGCCGGAGTCAGGAGCACAGCGATGTAGCTGAACGCATGGTGGCAAATATCTGGAAAAAGGAGGAAGGTGATTCCAACAGAAGACATATTGACAGAGTAAGTCTGAGTATGACCATACTTAGCACTCTCTCCAACTTTTTTTTGTTTTTTTTTAATTTTCTCTGTCCCACTCTACGAATTCCTGTCTCGTTTGGTGTCCGTTATTCCAGCAAGAAAATGTCTTCTACAAGGAATTGAGTTTTGCCATTAATCAGTACGTAATAAACAGACTGTTGTGTGCTGTGTTTTAGGAATAAAATTGAAAATACAATTCCTGCTGGGGTAACGTTCTTCTTGCAAGAACATTCTGAACGAGTGACCGGAGCCAAAGATAAAGTCAATAAGAACATAAATGTGCGCTGAAAATAAAATTGTGGGGTAAGCCCCACCTTAAGAGGTTTTGTAGATATTCAATTTCTTGCTACAGTAACGTTTTGCAGAATCAGATTTTTTGGAATCAATGATTGTGAATCTAACGTGGCAGGAACGAACAGCATTTACAAACATAGAAGCTGGAAGCCAACCGCATCACAGTTAGCCCCTTCGTACACTAGGCGACGCAAGTCTCCGGTACCTTACGACTTCGGTTTCCAAGCGACTATCGGAATACAAAGCCTTAGAGGTTCGTTCACAGGCACGTGTCAATGGATACCGAAGTCGTAAGGTATCGGAGACTTGAGTCGCCTAGTGTACGAAGGGGCTTAGAAAACGGTTATGCAGATGATGACGCTTGAATTTTACCATCAGGATGGTAATGATAAGGTGATGTACCTGGTGTCGGCTGCGGGTGCCAGTTGCCTCACGATGAGCCAGCGAGGCTGCGGGTCCACGCACTTGCCGTTCTTGAGCAGGTCACTCATGCTGCTCATAGCTGCCCGGCGAAGAGCCGCGCGCTCCACCGGTGTGATGGCTGGAAACGCGGAATTTTTATTTTTATTGCTGATAGAAAGAACAAAAAATGGGCAAATGAGTATCGGACCACACTCAATGAGGTTCCGTACCGTACCTGAAAATAATTATCCCCAAAACAAACCTACCTATTGTAGCTGAAAAATAAAGATGACGAACATTTTGCGGGCGTGTGCACTCATTTTTAACCGACTTCAAAAAAGGAGGAGGTTCGCAGTTCGGGTGTTTTTTTTTTATGTATGTACATCGAATACTCCGAGGTTTCTAGTCCGATTCGTGTGTTTTTTTTGTTCGATGCAGTATACTTGCAGTTTGGTCTCATAAAAATTTCATCTAATTTGGTTCAGTACTTTTTATTTTGTGAGCATTTTTATTGATTTCGGCTACTTGGATGACATGATGATCTTTACTTTTTGCGTGTTTGATAAGCGATTACTCAGCCAATTGTGGACCGATTTTCAAAATTCTTATTTTGTTGTAGGTACTAGGGATCGTTCACCTCAAAGAATACTGCAAGTTTCATCAAAATCTGTTCAGCATTTTTTGGGATAGGGAATTTTATAAGCTTATTGTGTACATGAGCGATGTTAATACCGGTGCCACGGATTATACGAGTATATTTGTGTAGATAAATGATTTCACTTTGACTATAAAATTCTAGTGCACATGTAAGAAAATGATGTATTTGACAAGAATTTGGGTTGAATATTTAAACTAAAAAGAGTAAAATAAAAAACTTTTTTCAAAAAAAAATTTAACCGCCTTCAAAAACAACCACAAAAAAGGGTAAAACAACCTACAAAATAACTTTTCTTTCGGAAGTCGGTGGCAAAAAAGACAACAAAATATAAAACAAAGCCACCGACTTCCGAAAGAAAAGTTATTTTGTAGTTTATTTTACCCTTTTTTGTGGTTGTTTTAGAAGGCGGTTAAATTTTTGACAAGCCTGTTGATCTAGTGGTTAGTGACCCTGACTGCTATGCCGGAGGGTTCGATTCCCACCCATGACAAATGTTTGTGTGATGAGCACGATCATTTGTTCTGTGTCTGGGTGTAATTTATTTAAATGTATGTATTTAGAAATATATGAGTATGTTTATCAGTTGTCTAGTACCTACCCATAACATAAGCTCTGCTTAGTTTAGGACTAGATGCCGTTGTGTGGTAGTTGTGGAATATTATATTATTTTTGGGTGGTTCAAAAAAATAACCACAAAGGTGATGGCGGGGCCCTGACGATTTTGGTATCCAGATGACTATCGCAATACAAGTTCATACACAGAGACGCGTCAAATGACTTTGAAAACCAGCGCTGTGACTTTTTTTTCTAAATGTCACAGCTCATGGGGGCCAAAAGGCCCCCAAGGCCCCCTTAGCACGAATTTTCACTCTTTTACTTTACAGTATTTACAGCGTTTCTTGTATGAAAAAATGGAACAGCGCCTCTGGTGTGCGAAGAAGGAACTAAGTTTTTCCTTGAAAATTGTCAATTTGAAATTGTCAAAGTTCCAGTTTACTTTACGTCTCAAATAGGTACTGAAAATTCGTGCTAAGGGTACAGGACCAAAATGGGGTATTTTATTTTATTTGTAATAGAAGTTTCATTTATTTATTTTTACATCTTTGTTTTTAATTTTATGTTGTAGTTCTGTCCTGTGTGAGTCCAATAAAGCTTTTTCTTTCTTTCTTTCTTACAGTTCTCTTCTGACCTAATTGATCATGCTAAAGCTACTTACGGTCATCCAAGATCCTGGGCCTGGCGTTAGTAGCTGCGATGGACTCCACAGCAGACACTACCTCAGTCTTCACTGGCCCTGATCTGATGATCGCCGAGGGAGTTACCCCCAGAATCTGAGGCTTGGATGTGGAACTGGAGTCAGCCAGGTCATCGGAGTCCATCGGGTAGTCGTCATTACCGTCCATAGGGTATTCTCCTTCAGCAAATTCCTGGAAAAAATGAAAGAGGGTAATCATTGTGAGATTAAGCAAAAGCACATTCCGCCAGCTATAGGTTTAAGGCTCCATAGTACTGCAATAAATAATGTTACTCGCTCGCACTTGCACGCACCACGCACTATTGCTTGCTCTTTCTTTTAGCTGTCTACACGCAAATCTATTTATTTTACGGCGAAAATAAAAGAAAATTCAGAAAAATAAATAACATAAGACCTGCTTTATAGTTAGTTCAGTTAGTATAAAAAGTTTCATGATCTAATTTTAAGTATTTTATGATTGCCAGCGGTTTATTGTTCAATTTAGAGGTAACTTTGGGATTTTTTTCTATCGAAAAAATTTTATTGAATGATGTTTTCGCCAAACATAAGACCTAACATTATTCCTCGACTTTGCCATATTTATTTCAAAATTAATGCTGCAGTATTTTCGACGTATCACAGGATTCTGCTAAGCCATTTGAGGTAGTATGGGCACTTAAGGTCTAAGTTCCGGTTGAGGGATAATAATTATTCTGATCTATTATTTGATAATGGTTCATATTTTTTTTTCGTGGAATAATCTGACGACATTGTTAGCGATCGACTGATGCGCTGCGTGTCGCGGGTTCGATCCCCGAACGGTACAAATATTTGTATAATCTGCAAGCAACTGCAAAATAGTTTTTCCGCGTCTGGGTGTTTATGTATGCGAGTTCCTATGTTTGTAAAAAGCACCCACGATACAGGAAGACATTCTTAGTCTGGGGTAACGTTTTTATTTATGAAAAAAAGAACATCAAAATGAGTCCTTCCGCCCAGAGCGGGACGGGAGAGACTGTTAGACTCGTGCTGACGAAAACCCACAGTGATCCTTTAATAGCCCTTTAGGTTCCAGGATCAAGGTTGCCTGATAACACGGTCCCGCGACCCCGGCAGACTTTGGCCCTCTAAGGAGGAGTGGCCCCGTCAGATTTCTGATAGCTCTCTTTCTAAACAACACGCGCTGTCGATCAGGGCATGATCCATGATCGGACGGCGAGTCACCCGTTACTCGCCGTCAGCATGCCCGCGCCTACGGTGGCCGGAAACGTCCCACAACATCGAAATGTGCCCACAACATTGGTGGCTATACCACATTGAATGGCATTGCTGTTTCTTTGACCAACAAATAAGCGAACCTGGTCACCAAAAAATATTGAATCACATGTCATTAGATTCAAGTCTTGCCTATTATTTCAAATCATAAATTGAACACTGAGTTACAATATCGTAATGTAATAAATCCACTTGTTGTGTACATAACACATTAATTTTGTTCTCACAAATATGAACATATAGTGCTCATATAATTCGTATAAATGCATAGAATTTACAAGTTAGAGCTGTAAAAGGCAACGAATGCCATGCAGCCATAACTCTAGTCAATTTGTGTTGTCACATAGTTTTCAAATTCGGTGTCCCAGATCTGAGGAGTGGATAAATAAATTGTGTAGGTAGACATTTCTATGTAATGGTATGGACAGTTAAATACATGGCGTTTGAATGAACCTAGAGCCAAATTAAATACATTCTTATTCTTATTCTTTATTGTACACATATATATTTAAAATAACACTTCACATAAGGGTAAGTTATGTACAAAGGCGAGCTTAACCCAGAATTGGGTTTTCTAACAGCAAACCTTAGAGCGATAGAGTGATTATTATTTTATTTTAGTGAGGATATTCGGTGTACAAACATTTAACAATAATATTTAATGCATACTTAAATAAACAAATACGTGTATAAACATAATACATACAATATAATATATAAAATAATACATACTTACATACCTATAAGTCATGATGACAGGAAATGCTCCCTAATTCTTCTCCTGAAAACTTCCAACGACGGGCTATCGCGTAAGGAGTGAGGAAGAGAATTCCAAAGGCGAACAGCACGCACAGTAAAAGATCCATCATAACGACTCGAAGTATGAGAAGGGACACGAAGGAGAAGAGATGAGGATGAGCGACAAGGCTTTCCTCTAGGGACAAGAAACTCAAACCGCTCCCGGAGATAAATAGGAGAATTAGGATTATGAAGCACGGAAAACAGGAAAGCAAGGACATGAGAATCTCGACGCTGCCGAATAGGCAGCCACTTCAGCTGTCTCCGAAATTCCGACACATGGTCGTACTTTCGAAGACCGAAAATGAAGCGGATACACAAATTCTGCAGACGTTCGAGCTTGTCGAGAAGTTCCTCAGTTGCGTCGAGAAAGGAGACATCAGCATAGTCTAGTAAAGGTAGAAGAAGAGACTGAGCGAGAGTTATTTTAGTTGGTAATGGCAGAAACTTTTGGAGACGTTTGAGGGACTGAAACGAGCAAAACACCCTCCTGCTCACTTCCGCAATGTGAACATTCCAGGAAAGATTGCAGTCAAGAAATACACAATACACATTGACATTTACACTATGTAAAAATGCTACTCCAGGGGCAAAACATAACATAGATCTATAAAAACAAACGCGAAAAAGTGTAAAATTACTTTCCTGTTCAAGTTAAATCAAGGATATAATTATATATTAAAAAAAGGTTAATTGGCACATTTGTAAAACATTACGGGAAATGACTATTTCACATGCCTTATAAACTCTGTAGGGTAACCCAATTCTAATTATATTAATAGAATGTGTTAAAATAATTATATATTATATAAAGAACTAAAACTAAAAACTTACAAATATAACGAACTTATTATTTACGAAAGATATATTTATACTAAATTCAAATTAAATATTAAAAAACCGGCCAAGTGCGTGTCGGGCCACGCACAGTGTAGGGTTCCCTAGTTGCCCATCAAAATACTTATGCTAACTAACTAAACTGATTCGCTGAATTTAGTTTTAAAAAGAAGAATTTTCAAAATCGGTCCAGGAGTCTGAGAAATCGGGGAAAATACATAAAAAAAGGTTACGACGAATTTAGAACCTCCTCCTTTTTTTGAAGTTAGTTAAAAATAGTTGACGATAAAAACCTACCTATCCCCAAAAAACCTACCGTAAAAACATACCTATTAAAGCTGTAAAAATAAAGTTGACAAACTTACATTTGCAGTTGAAGAACATGTTCTCCGATACATTTTGTTTAAGAAAATATGTTATCCAAGTACATTTTATAAGTTGGTCGACTATTACTCGTAAAGTTGTAAAGCCTACTTAGTCATGATAATTTTCTTTTAAACTTCGTTATATAGACTACTATTGTGAATTTTTTCACACCCCAAAACATAACCGTTTTGCTGGTAGAGGGGGGGGACACTCGAGTCGAGCAAAATTTAGCACTTTAAAGCTTAATATTTCACAAACGAATTTTTTTATCAAAAATTTGTATATGGAAACTATTAATATTTTTTAAAGACCTATTTAATGATACCCCACACTAAGGGGTACGCGAGAAAAAAAAAAACATCCCCACTTCACGTGTACTGGAGGCACCCTAAAAAAAAATTTTTTACGAAATTTTATTTTACCACTTTTTCGGCACAACAAATCCGTATATTTACACCAAATTACAGCTCTCTAGTACTGTGCGTCTCTGAGCTAAGCTGCGGACAGACGGACGGACGGACGGACGGACGGACGGACGGACGGACATGGCGAAACTATAAGGGTTCCTTGTTGACTACGGAACCCTAAAAAACGACCATACAAAAAGGCAATAAGACACTGAGACGTCAAAGTACTCCTCAGCATCGCTGACATCCGGGAACATGCCCAGAAGACTGGCAGCAAACCCACGTTGAACGGAAATTTTGCGGACGCCGAGCCCACTCAACCGAATAAAAAGTGTTGGCTTGCTGCCATGCTCGGTCGTCCAGGCCCTTAAGGATTGAAGTAAGGGTGCTTCTGACAATTTGGTCGACCTGTCCTAAAAGTTGTGGATGATTCCAAAGATGGGATGACCGAAGGTTATACGTGAAAATGGGTTTAAAACAGCAGTAATACTTATACCTATTCTTAATTCTTTATTAAAAATTCTATGATTTTGATCTGACTGACAAGTTTTGTGAACTGTTTCAAACAATTTAATAGCGAGTTTAGTGGTGATCAAAAACAAGGTGGCGAAAGTTGACGAAACTTACAATCAAGTTAGCTCAATGTAATAAACTCATTACTTTGTTGCATCTTATAACTTAAGTACAAAAGCATGTAGTCACAGCCCAGGAATGCACCGCGCGGGCTTGAACCCGCTACCCAGAATAGCAACAGTATTTATAGTAGCCATCTGTTTCTTTTCACTGTTCCTCGCCGACGCAATCGATGGAGTTCAAAGAAAATAATCAATCGAAAATGTTTGATCTCTAAAATATTAAGGATGATTCAGTTTACTTTCAACTACCATAACCTTAACCATCGACCATGGAAACCCCTAAAAGTTTCTATGTTCAATCTATGGGTGCCGGGTGGTCTAACTTGTTTTTTTTTTACGTTGTATAATCATCAAAAGCCGAAGCTACCTACGGATTGATTTACGTCCCGGGGCCACGCCCAAGTAACACAGAAGTCTGAATAAGAGCTGAGTATGTGCAGTCATCAAGATTATAATCTGAATACCATACTGCGTAACGTCTGAGTAAACACCTATTCAAACTTTATTCAAGCAAAACAGGCCCCAAAATCAAATGCATAAAGCTGAATAACTTCTGAGTAACATCTGAGCAGGAGCTTTTTAATGGTGAAATTATCTGAATAACTTCTGATTAACAGCTGATATCGCTTTTATTAAGCTCTTACTCATACAATATTCAGTTTATGTCAATTTAGTTACTGGATTCAGAATTTATTCAGCATTACTTTTTGTGAACAATAACACAGATTTTATTCATACAAATTGTGAAATTAGACAATCAGAAATTTTAAATATCGTTGATGGAGTCATTGCATGACAATAAATGGCGAATTTATTAAAACGGTAAGCAAAAGTTTCATTAATTAAGTTATAGGTTTGTTACAATGTTAATTTTTAGTGCGAAAATTATTTTGTCGTAAATAGTATATGACTTTTCCGATTATTTTTAACGCGCCGCTTGAATAATCAAGATAAGTGATTGTAAATATTATTTTCATAAATGCATGCTCGGTCTGACTTCAATATTTATGACGAAATTTCTAATTTTAGCGATTCCAATGAAAAATATGACAAATCGAATTGAAAATGTTGTAGTTTTAACATTCAGCATTCAAGTAATCTTGGTGAATTTCTTGTTATTATAATTACTCACAAAAAAAAAATGGCGATCGCTTTCATTGCTGAATAAAAGTGAACAAGAGTCTCGTTACTCAGATCTCACTTGAATAGCCTCATTTCAATACGCTAAGTTCTGAATAACACTTGAATAGTCGACCACATTTCTACATTAATTCGAGTTTTTAGGGTTCCATTCAGTGGAATAATCGCTACAAAATAATGTTATATTTCTTTTGTTGCAGATCGATCGTGTGGCGAACTTTATAGTAGCCCCCTTATAATGACATCATTCTTAACCAGTAAAACATATAATCATGTAATTGGCAAAGATGAAGGTTTATGCATGCAAAAGTCTCGGAAGGAACCTTAAGCCTAATTTAAAATGTAGCCACACTATAGTCAATTGATGCTGATGGACATCAGATAGGAATCCATAATATTTATGCGATACGACAACTTACTGATAATGTTTCTATGTGATGTTGTGGAAAAGTGAAAAATGTTAAATTAAAATTAATTCAATCCTATGAATGAGTTGTTATTAATACCTCTCTTGCACACAGTAACTATAAGTTAAGTTTCAAATGAAAACAAAGTAAAATGAAGTAAATATATAATATGTTTCATTTATTTTAATACAAAAAAAAAAACCGCGGGCTACTGAAGTGACAAACACGCATCCGCGGACACCGCTACTCGAATCTAGAAGTGAATGCTGTGGCTGAAGCGCGCGTCATAGGCGGCGGCCACGTTTTTTGCGCTCTGCAGCCACAGCAGTCGCTTCAACATTCGTATCAAGGCAATTGGGAATTAAAAACAATCTGTTTGATTTATTTAATGTACGGAATCCACTTCATTGCACGACAGCTACTCATACTGGCTGAAACTCGGCTCATTTTTTTGCGCTGATAAAACGTACCTGTGGTCTTTAAATTGAATAAGAGCCTTAATAGATTTTAAATAAGCTCATATTAAGTTATTTGCGCTATTAAACACACCTGTGGTGGGTTAATTTGAATAAGTTATTTTATTTTTATTTTTATTTCTTTAGGACAGCAAACAATTGCGTAATAAATCTTAAATCTACTACATATTACGATACAATTATATAATTACGCAACCAGCACCGCTATCCACAAAATAATGTAGTACAAATTTAATTCGGTGGGTACACACGGACTTAGCAAAAATGAAAAAAGAAAATTAACATATATTAGAATATTTGGTCATTTACTACACTACTCTGGAAGGTGGAAGTACATTATGAACAGTTCTTTCAAGGATACGTTTCTTAAATTGAGCACGTGATAAAACAAATAAATCAAGATCAGCAAAGTTATCATTGTAACATTTCATTATGCGCCGTAAGGGAGCTCGTTCGCCTGAGTTAGTCCTGCAAGGCTTGGGAGCAAATAAAGTATGAGCATAAGTATCACGAATACGTTGAGAACGACTAGGTATGCGAATATAAATTTGGTTTATGAGGTTAGAGCAATCAAATTCATTACGACAGATCTTATATAAAAACGATTGATCAAGATACAGTCTCCTTAATTTAAGAGTTGACAAGGTAAACTTTTCGAGAAGAATGTGATATGAAGAACGTTTTTTAAAAAATGTATAGTTTAGAAAACGAAGATATTTTTTTTTGTACTGATTCAATCTGATCACTGTATTTATCGTAAAGCGGATTCCAGACACATGTGGCATATTCTAACTGAGATCTAATGAGTGACTTGTATAAAAGTAATAATGTAGAGGGTTTTTTAAATAAGTTACAGGTGCGCCTTATAAAACCGAAAAATTGATAACCCTTAGCTGTGATGTGATCAACGTGAGCATCGAAGTGTAACTTTGAATCAAAGAGTATACCCAAGTCTCTAATTAAGGAAACTTTTTCTAAAGGTGTCTTACAAAGAGAATAAGTGTAATGAATTATATTAATTTTTTTGGTAAAAGAGATAGATTTACATTTGGGAAGACTCAATTGTAATTTATTTGTTACACAGTAGGCAGATAATCGATCCAGGTCCTCTTGCAATTTAACACAGTCATCAATAGAGCTTATTTTACGGAATACTTTAAGGTCGTCAGCATATAATAAAAAACTACAGTTACTAAAGCATGTATTTATATCATTTATGAACAACACAAAAAGCAGCGGACCTAAAATCGAGCCCTGCGGCACTCCAGATGTCACGCTGATCACCTCAGATGAAAACCCCTGTACTACAACCTTTTGAGTTCGGTTTTTTACATACGATGTTAACCAGCGTAGCAGACTCCCACGTATCCCATTAAATTCGATTTTTCTTAAGAGCATAGTGTGGTCCACCTTGTCAAAGGCCTTGCAGAAGTCAGTATAGATTGTGTCAACCTGCAATTGATTATCCATGTTTTCGAATAAGAAATTTGAGTATAAGACTAGGTTGCTTACAGTGGAACGACCAAGAACAAAACCATGCTGCTCTGGGATAATGATGTTGTGTAAGATAGGATAAATTGCGTTATGAACCAACCGCTCCAAAACTTTTGACAAGGTGGATAACAGTGATATTGGACGATAGTTCGTAACGTCGTTTCTGGTACCACTTTTATATACAGGCGTGATGTGAGCAGTCTTCCACACTTGAGGCACAATACCCTCCCTCAGACTACGGTTAAATAAATAAAGTAACGGCACACCCATCGACTCGGTTTAGTTAATAACGAAGAAGAAGTTAGTTTAAAACACACTGTTATGGCGGTGAAATCTTAATAAAAGCCCAAATAATCTTTTTTATTCAGCAGCTGTAAAACATGGCAACTTATCTAGTTAAAGCATTAAATAATTATTTCACCGTAGAATTATTCAGTATCAAGCTGTAAAACAGCATTATCTAACAACTTTATTCAGATTGTTATACATTATTCAGCAATCAACTGAATCAAATGCTACTAGCTTAGTAATTATTGAATATTAGCAAATCTGATTATGATTATTCAGATACATGCTTCCATAGAGACCAATAAAGTTCACTTTACAATTATTCAGTATCAAGCTTTAAAACAGCATTATCTAATACCTTTATTCAGATTATTATACAGTATGCAGCAATCAGCTGAAGCAAACGCTACTAGCTTAGTAATTATTGAATATTAGCAATACTGATTATGATTATTCAGATAAATGCTTCCATAGGAACTTTTTTTCAGCTTAACAATACATAGAACGCGTAATACTTAATAATGTTTGTATAATGTGTAACATATCTCAATTATTAAGCTTAAAGAAATAAAGTACAAATACACAGGACCTATTACGCATTAAGAATTTTACGAGTCCGAACTCAAATTAATACAACATTTAGCTATTTCTAAGGCTCTTATACAAAGGATATTCATTTTTAAACCGTATAGTTTTACAAATGTGTACTGTTATAACGCTTGTGTGTTACTTGGGCGGTTACTCGTTCTTCTTCGTCGATTCACTCTTGACAGAGTGGTCGTGGTCAGCATGTTGCAGCGAGACATCGTGCTGCCATAATTCCGCTCACAATGCGACGCCATCCCTCCCTGTCGGCTGTGATCCTTGTGCACTCATGTAGCGGACCACCTACAGCAGACTTGATCTGGTCAGTCCATCGCATGGGTGACCTGCCGCGTGCTCTCGTGCCTTCTACTTTCCCCTGGACAACAAGCCGCTCAATACAGTCGTTGCCTCGTTACTCGTTATTCAATATCAAAATCAAAATCAAAATATTTTTATTTTACATGGGCCTCAGTGGGCACTTATAAAACGTCGAGAAGAAAAAAAAATGGCACGGTTCGGGTTGGTCGTTTCCATGGAGAAGAACCTGCAAGAAACTCCATGGTTACTCTTTTAAAATATTTGCTTTTACAATGCTGTTGCTATTACAGTTTGGTATACATAGACACGAGAGAACATCGCAGGCACGATAAGAAGAGGGAACTTCTTACCAAAGCTAAACAAAAAAAAAATAATAAAATAAGAAAGTATATAATAATATATACGTAATAAACTAGACGATAAAAATAAAATGGGCATCAGGGAATTTACACAACCAACAATGTTCTCGCATTCACAATTCTGGAGTAAAAAGAAGCTATATAAAAAAAAAAGCTATATTAGGCAAAGGTACCTACAATTAATTAAAAATAACTTTTTCACCTCACCCGCTCGGCAAGATTCTATTTCTCATTCAAAATCTGAGCGCAAAACTCCATTTTGTGCTCTAGAGCACAAAGTGTTGTTTAAAATTCGAACACGTCTTGTATTCAATTGTTTTCTACTTTTCTACACTGCCAGGCGAGCCGCCCGCACTACATTTCCTCGCTGTGTGAGGTGAAAAGTTGTGTGTTGCACTCGGCAGCAAAGTTTTTCTGCGTCTCGTACCTTTGAAAACTTCGCATCGCTCAGGATTCTATATTTGAACCGCTCGTTTCTCTCGCGGTTCAATCTTAGAATCCTTCGCTCGCTCAGTTTTCAATTCAAGTACTCGCGCCAAAAATGAACTTTGCAGCCTTGCATAACAAATAACTATTATACCATTCCCACTTTAAAAAGTTACTTTTTCTCACTGAAAACAGTGAGTAAAAAGCTCTTTTACTCACATGTGTTTGAATTTAGAACACATTGCTGCGGTCCACCCCCGTCAGCCCCCGTGTTGTCAGGATAATGTTACTCTTAATTTAAATCATTGTTCTGAGTTGAATGTCAATTTGTTGGCGCAGTGACCGAGCGATTGGACTACTTCGTCGCGTGCAGTGGTTTCGATTCCCGCACGGAGCAAATTTTCGTATGATCTACAGTTATTTGTTTCGGATCTGGGTGTTTGTGTATGTGAATTTAGATGTTTGTAAACACACCTTTGTTTTTTTTTCTTCGTTAAATACCTATCTATTATCGCTTAATTATTATTTTTCTTGTGGTCATGGTATAAAGTATCGTATGTAACTCGTGAATAAAACGGATTTAAATCGAGGGCCTGAATCACTCGCGTCGCTCAGGATTTAAATACTTGAATCACTCCCTGTGGTCGTGATTCAGTCATAAAAATCCTTCGCTTGCTCTTGATTCATATATAATTATGGCCCTCGCTTTAAATCCGCTCTTTATTTACTCGTTGCATAATGTACAATTGTGTACAGTAGGTAATGACTGTAAAATTGAAACACTGTAAGATAAAATAAAAAAAGGTAGAGACAAAACAATAGAAAAAAAATGTATAATATATAGTAAAAAATAAAAGGTAGTACCGTGATTCAGAGCAGTTAACACGTTCCCTGCGCCATCACTTTCAAAGAACTTTCAGCTGGTGCGTTGGAGACCTAAAAGATCTCGAAACTAATCTACCTTTTGGTGCGTTTGAGACCTAATCAGTCTCCTAAAGATACAGTTTTGAAAATAATTTATATCTTCCAAAAAAACAATCAAATATATTTTGAAGTTTTTGTGGGTGAAAGATAGCCTATTGCTTTATATTTTGCTAGGTTCGCACGCAGTTATGACATTTGAATAAACTACAAATACCAAAAAAAAATATGATATCGATTGTATCTCGTACCGCAACCGAAGATAGTTCAATATGTGTAGTAAGTAGTGATGGGAATAAAATAATATCTCAGTTGTCGATTGAAAAAGTTTCATTTTCTTTTTAGGTGCGTCAAATATTTCATAATCAGAATTACTGTCATTATTTATTAGCCAATGGGGGGCAAATTTGAACATTTTCCAAACAAAATATTTTACTGGACGATGCAGCAGTATAATCCGGCGTTGATTTTTTGTTAGAAATCTCACCAAAATAGATTTTTTACACTTTTTTCTTTTAAAAGCACTCATTGTTTAACAAAAATGATAATCAACACGTAGGTTTATACGCGAATGTTATTTCGCAAACGTGCGCGCGACATCCCACGTCGATGCTAGGACAACACTAAAACGAGTCACCTTCCCTCTCTTGCGTCTACGAGGCGTACGATTCCACGAGTACCGACATATCTCCTAACGCAAGGAATGAAAATAATTACAGTACTGTGCGTTAGGGACCTAATCCATCTCTAATTTCTTTTTTAATGTCCTTGAATTCAGCTTTAAGTAGGAAGCAAATATGTATATTTGTCCTACTCATACTTAAAGAACTTTACACGTTAGATCCTCCCGCAAGGAGTGAAACAACACGATTATGTTCAACGCACAATACAAAAGTCCTGCAAGAGATCTGATAGATCTCGTAATGCAACGAACGTGTTAATAGACTATTTACCAAAATTTTAATAAAACTGTTGAAGAACCAGAGAAGCCACATGAGCAGAAGGAACTATTGCCAAATATCTTTGTCTTCAACGTATAATAGTCCTTAATAGTCCCGCGAGCAGGCTTTGGCAGCTCTTTGAGGCGCGTGTCGTCGACCCGCGCATGGCATGACGGACAGCGAGTCGCCCATTACTCGCCGGCCGTGGCGGAAATCGACCTGAGACGTCCGTTGCCAAGGACGTCGGTCTCCCACTGGGGAGGAGAGGGGTCTAACATGGAGATGCAATGGTCAGTTTTTCTTTGATGAAAGTAAGAAGGTGTATAGAATAGGAAGATGTTTCAGGCCTGAATTCCACTTACACGCGTACATCGAGGAATATTTCTCGTTGTCGTACGTACCAACTAGCATAAGAGGAATTCAGGTATTATAGTGAAAGAAAAGGAATTAAAGGGAGCATCCATTTCGTCTCAGTTCAATTCCCCTGCCTAAATTATTATGATCATCAACTCTGAAAGCAGCTCAAGTTCCATAATCGTGTTTAATTCAAAACAAACTGTACCTATGTTACATAAAGTTGATATTCGTATTCATATGAAAACGATTGAGAACAGTTAGTAAGAGTCTGACATGATTTTACCACCTAACCAAAAAGGTTTACCTAAAAGACTTTTTTTTAGGGCTTTTGTCAGTCTTAGCCGAATAATTATAGAGTGATGATTTCACGGGTCTAAACTTCGTGTTGCTCCAAATACATCTTAAATATAATTATTAGGTATATCATTTTTTATATTCGCCTAAAACCCAATGTCTTCTTTGTAATCTTTATAAATCAGACTACATTTTATAGTCATTCAACGCATATTATATTTACTAAAACTGCATCTAAAATAACGAGCAATTTGGCATCAGAAGCTTGGCAAGCAACACTCCTGTCTAATTCTCTAAAGTGCGATGTAAACCTCACCTCAACAAAACTACTCAGAACATAATATTTTAATTTGAACCCTGGAACTCTAGGAATAGTTTGTAAGTCGCTAGATTTACGAATAATTTCACTGTGATTACTTCTGAATTATACTTCCGTAACGGTCAGCTCACACCGAGACGCGACGCGACGCAACGCGACGTGACGCAACGATACTACAAAATGTGTATCTTTTCGTGTAGTAAATAAAGTTAGATTTTGCGTCGCTATTAAAACGCAGCGTTGCGAAAGGTGTATCTTTCCGAGTACTGAATAGAGTTCGATTTTGAGTAGCTCTATCGAAATGTGCGTGCAGCGTCGCGTCTCGGTGTGACTTGTCCCTTAGAAACACTTACCTTATTTTGGAGAATAGAATAGAATAGAATCATTTATCCGCTAGAGATGGTTTTACAAAGCTGTTAAAATTTATGGGTGGTACCAATGATATTCTAATATACAGATATGTTATACACTTACAAAACAACAGAAAAAACTGTTCCGCGCCGAGCGGCAGCACACATACACACTTTTTTATTCACACATTACATTTCACTACAAGTAAAAAGGATAGCTTGATAAAACGCAATAAGAAAAAAAGTGACAGCTAGATAAACAAACAGCGCCACACGTCATCAATCCCCCCGCACATCGGTCTCATAGACTAGCAAAATTTGTCCCACGTAGGACATTTTCTGGTCTTCACGTTTTGCGCGCTCTTAACATATCTGTTTATTAAAATATCATTGGGTGGTACAAAGACATCTCACCTGCAGTAGGCATGCAAAAATTACAGGTTTATTATGCATGCATTACATCACAGTATTTTATTGATTACAATTTTATTGAAATAAATTGACGCTAGTTACAAATTATACGAATGTCACATATTAAACTAAATGGAAATGTTAATAAAATTAAGTTTGTCAAGAAAATGTCAAAATTAAATAAAATGATGATACTGAAATGTCAAATGTCGAGGAAAGAGATAATATCAGAAATATAGCACAATAGACACATCTCTTTTTATAAGTTTTGGTTCACCCAGACGAATGAAACTCCTGCTCAGAAATGGAACACACTAACATTTTGGCACCGGACGCCGACAGGATGGTGGTGGCGAGCCAGGCGGACCTGGTGAATCCTACCACCGCCATAGTTAAAGGTTATTCTCGTATCAGAGGAAAAACCATTACAATGGGTAATTGCAACTTTTTTAACCGACTTCAACTTCAACTTAGACTGTAGTTTTTTTTTGGTTGTTACCTCACAACGGTTTACTCCACTTTGTCCACCCAGGTGACATCCAGGTGAACAAAGTGTACAACTTTGGTGTCCTTTGTTCACCTCGGAAAAATATATCACCTGGGTGAACAAAATGGAATAAAACGTCACAGTTACTTATGACTCGGTGAATCGATTTTGATGATTCTTTTTTTTTCGATAGATGTCTTTGTGATTCTGTCATTGGGTCCCATAAAAAATGTTTCAGTTTGGCTAGCAATTTTTTTTTTTATGAGCATTTGGTATGTTTTCATTAATTCCGGTAGATTTTTTTTCTCGTGGTGAAATGCAAAATCATCAAATGAGTCCTCCTACCCAGGGCGGGGCGGGAGGAACTGTTGGAATTGTACTGACTAACATCCACAATGATCCCTCAATAGCCCTTTACGTTCCAGGGTTCCAGGGTTCAATGCATAGCTACTTTCTAAGTTTATCTCAGACATCATCATCAGCCTATAATGTACCCACTGCTGGGACACAGGCCTCCTCTCTTGTGAGAGGGAGTGGGCCATAATCCACCACGCGGGCCCAGTGCGGGTTGGGTTCTCAGACATCGGTGACAGAAAATATCGTGAGGAAACCTGGATTTATATAATCATCATCATCAGCCTATAAATGTTCCCACTGTTGGGACACAGGCCTCTTCTCTGTGAGAGGGAGTGGGCCATGATAATCCACCACGCGGGCCCAGTGCGGGTTGGTGGATGTCACATGTCTTCGAATTTTTGGTTTTAGGACATGCCGGTTTCCTCATGATGTTTTCCTTCACCGTTTTGAGAGCAGTGGTGATGAACTAAATTACACAAAGTAATGCGCCTGGCGGGGTTCGAAATCACGACCTAAAACTCGTAAGTCGGGACCAATACCACTGGGCCACACTGGATTATATTATTATTTAATAAGTAGGCATAAAAGTCCAAATCCATGTAAGAGGCCTGTGGTGCTCCCAGAGGCGGCTTAATTAGTTCTGAAAGGTTGATCGCATCCTAACACGAAAACAAAAAGAAACAATAATTCGAAAAAGCAATAATATATTAAATAGGTAATAAAAGACGCGGAAATGGTGAAAGAAGCTGAGAAAATAATGTTTAACCTTGTTAATATTTGTTACTTGGGATGCGTCATACATTCATAATGTACTTACTTCATTTCCATAGATGTTGTGAACACTTGTACTAATAATTGCACACGACTCCAAAATTGACTGCCGAACAAAGGTGAATACAACGAATTTACAGAAAAAATTGAGTACCTAATTTTTTTTTTTGTTTTATATCGTTACATTCACGGTTTAATTAATTGGAAATTATTAACAATTACCAACAGTTGAATGAGTAATTACCAAAATTTATTACTATTACCGGTTAATATTAATAATTACACCTTACTATTAAAAAAAAGTAATAAATAGCGGGGTTTTTTTTTTGTTTTGGCAGGAGTTGGAAATCTCTTCGGACATTTCGACTGTCTCACGGAGTTTGTGAGACAGTCGACATAGTGCGGGGCTTGAACCCGCTAAAACCCACTCCTGCTCTGCTTGTGATCGTGACATGGTCAGAGATCTTTTTCAGCATTTAATAGTCTGTTTGTTACTTTGTTGTATTTACCCACTAAACTTTTTACTAATTATACGATAATTTTATTTATATCGTTAACAATTTTGAACCAAGAAAACTATTAATTTATTAAAATGTTACAAAATTATTCCCTACCGCGCTCTGCTTTCATCACTATACCTTTTCTTTACAGAAATATCCATATAGGATAAAGCCCGAACGACTCTTTAAATTTTGTTTCTATTTGTAACTTTTGTAGCAATTTCGAAACAAAATTCCAAAAATAGGCCTCTGGATCTTTTTGATTTTATTTTTGCATATTAGCCTCTTTATTTCTGTTTCCAGCTTTATCTCCGTCTCCCACCTTTCTTTGCTAAAAACAGGGCATTCGGTCAGAATGTGGACGACCGACTCTACCGCATCAGGTTCACAGATGCACGATGGGTTCTCCTTACACTTGAAACGATGGGTATTCGGAGAACACACCGTGCCCCGTGAAGATCTGGGTGGTGATGCTCGTCGGTTAAATTTTTCGCACTATCCTGTAAGAGTCGGTTGCGTCCGGGAAGAATACCCTGGTGACCGCCGCAGTCTCACCATGCTGGTACCTGTGGTTCCATTCGTCAAGCGACTCCTTCGGATTTGCCGCTTGACAAATGATACGGGACACAGGTCGTAATCCGGCTTCTTCTTCGACTTCAGGGCAGCTTCCTTCGCTAGTTGGTCGGCCCTTACGTTCCCCTCCAACCCTGCGTGGGCTTTGATCCAGAACAAAGCGACACTCTTGTTCTGGAGTATACAGCGTCTGATGGTGTCCCTTGTTTCCAATGCCAAAGGATGGGAGGAGGCAACGTTTGTGACCGACTGAAGGGCCGCTATGGAGTCGCTGAAGATGCCGAATGTCGACTCTCTACACTTGAGGGCCTCTCCTGCCGCCCTTTGTAGGGCCAGAAGTTCAGCCTGGTAGACGGTGCAGTAGGACGGCAGCGCGAGGGCCTTGGTTTCAGTGGCACCATGCCACAAGGATAGCGCCGCCCCAACCTTGCCCTCAATTTTGCTGCCGTCTGTGACACTTAAGAGGATCGTCTACCGAGCGCTCGGTAGACGATCCTCTTAACCCTAAAACGTTGCAAACAAAGCCCATTATTCCCACGTTTTTTTCCCACGTTTTTCCCACGTTCCCACGTTTTAATACACTCACTTTTCTTGTTTGTTTATTTGTTTGTTTGTCGTTCCGGTTGGACTTTTGCAACTCAATTTTAAGGCGCTTCCCGATAAGCTAGCAGGCTGAAAATTTGCACACGCTGAGTTTTGATGACAATACATGACTAGTCAAGAAACGTCATAACAAATCCAATATGGCGCCCTCCCCAAGATAGTGGACTGGCTGTTTGAAATCCACCCCCATGATTATGGGTATCAAATGAAAGGGTTTGCTATCAGGAATACGAAGAAAATAGTCATGTGACTTAAATCCAATATGGCGGACGTCCAAGATGGCGGACAAGCTTTGAGGCACTTCCCGATAAGCTAGCAGGCTGAAATTTTCAGGGTAGCTTCAAACCCGATGAACAAAGATAAAAATAATAAAATAATTAATAGATTAAAAAAAATCTAAAAACCCACGTTTTCAAATGTCCTAAAAATAAGAAAATAACCCTAAGGGGCTGAGAAAACTCACCCCACTCAAAATCTGGGGGCGTATCTATGCAAGTACACCTACCTACGATCTATACACGTCATGTAAATATATCCCATAAATAATCCCTTATATAATAAAGGTACGCCCCCTCGTTTTGAGTGGCCCCTTTCTCAGCCCCGTAGGGTTATTTTCTTATTTTAGGACATTTTAAATTTTTTTATGGCACACAAGTACCATAATAAAAATAACCATAATTCAATAGCATTGTAGCGATTGCATATGTCTGGCATGTGCAATCGCTGAGTGTGCTCAAGCTGTGAGTTCGAATAATACAAAACGCACAAAACATTTTTGTCATTTGCCTAATAGTGATGCCAGGAATCCGGTAATAGAACGTTCTCGACAGTCGCATCACTGACTGTCGTGTTGTCGTTTTATTACGACATGCGACATATCGACGCAGTGCAACGACCAGAGAATGGAGTAGTTTACTGCACATATTATTAATTAATAATAATAATAATATTTTTAATCAATGAATATTGACGAAGATAAAAAGCTTTAATCAGGAGTCCGGCTGGTGACGTCATAACGCCTGTGAAATTATACCGACCGAGTGACGTTTAGTGATTTTTAGAAGTGTTGTATTTTCGTCGATTTTGGTTTGCGTAGCAAAAGAAAAAAATACGGGTCTAATATTTTTTAATAATCTGTCTTTCGGACTAACATTTTTTTTTGTAAAATAGCCTATTTAATGGATGAGTATGTATTTGTAAATAGCAAGCATTAATCCCTGTTGCACGGGGCCCAATGTACCTCTAATTTTTTACAGATAACCAGTCACACGCGCATGTATCTGCACGCATGTAAGGCGTCGCTCATAAGGTTCTAATAATATTGAATACAGGGATGCAATCATCGTCAGCATGCATCAAACAGTTTTTTATTTTGCTCCCCAAAATTACCATCATATTCATCGTTCCTTTGCATTTGGGTCACAGGAATTGATATTGTGTACCTCTGCTTATTCAATCTAGTAGATTTGGAGAAAATTGCCTGCAGCGTTCAGTTTTTTCATTCGGAATAAATTATGCTCGGAGTCTCTCTGCGCGATCGACTCAGAAACTTGGAGATTCGTAAACGAACCAAAATTGCCGACATAACCCAAAAAATTTGCCAGTTGAAATGGCAGTGGGCAGGCCTTAAAGCACGCAGAACTGATGGCCGATGGGGCCGTAAGGTTCTCGAATTAAGAGCAGGCACCGACAAGCATACAGAAGACCGAAGAGTATAACTTGCCCTTATGTTTAGCGTTTGTGGACTATGAAAAAGCCTTCGATTCGGTGGAGACATGGGCAGTGCTTGAATCTCTCCAACGATGCCGCTGTATTGACTATCGGTACATCGAAGTGCTTAGGTGCTTGTACAATAATGCCACTATGTCGGTTCAAGTACAGGAGCAGAGTTCGAAGGCGATTCCTTTGAAAAGAGGCGTAAGACGGGAGATGTGATATCTCCGAAACTGTTTACTACCACTTTGGAAAACGCCTTCAAGCTCCTGGAATGGCAAGGACTCGGCATCAATATTAATGGCGAGTACATCACCCACCTTCGATTTGCCGACGATATTGTTGTCATGGCAAAATCGATGAAAGATCTCAGCACGATGCTTGGCGACCTCAATCGAGTTTCCCAACAGGTGGGTCTTAAAATGAATATGGACAAGACAAAAGTAATGTGTAATGGCCATGTTGTGCCCAACCCATTGTCAGTTGGGAGCTCGGTTCTAGAAGTTGTTGACTCGTATGTCTACCTGGGACAAACCGTCGCGCTAGGTAGGTCTAACTTCAAGAAAGAGGTCAACCGCTGAATCCAACTCGGCTGGGCAGCGTTCGGGAAATTGCGTAACGTTTTTTCGTCCAAAATACCTCAGTGCCTCAAGTCGAAAGTTTTCGACCAATGTGTGTTACCAGTGATGACGTATGGCGCCGAAACGTGGTCCTTTACTATGGGCCTCATTAGTAAGCTCAGTAAACTGCCGTGCAGGCCCTAAAACGCAGTAACAGGATTTTTGTCATTTTTTAGTTGAATATTGAACCTTAATGGACACTTTATAAGGAACATGAAGATCTAATCAGGTATTTGTTAGGATGCTTTAAACGGTTAAAAAATCAAATTTAAGAAAGCAGTAACTTAATTTTGAATGTCTAAATATATTACAATACCAACTAAAATACAGTTATAGCAGTTACGTCTACCACGATCCGTCACTTTACCAAGTTAAACGCAGTAAATATCGATATTACCATTAAAAATCTGTATTCTACACCCAAAAATATATTGAGGAATATAAATTAAAACGCAGTAAGTAGTTTTTGTATGAAAAGTGTTAATACTGCATGGTTGATCACTAGTTTATTTCACATGAACTACAGATTAAAATGCAGCAAAGTACTAAAATGTGGTATTTTATTTAGTGTTAAAGTTACTGCAAGTAACTTTATATCGTGACAACCAACTAAAGTGCAGTATGTTCATTATTTACTGCAGTAAAGTCTGTATTTTTCAAAAGATTAAAATAACTTAAATGCTAATTATAACGCAGTATGACA
Source organism: Agrotis clavis (assembly GCA_954870645.1). Taxonomy (NCBI): domain Eukaryota; kingdom Metazoa; phylum Arthropoda; class Insecta; order Lepidoptera; family Noctuidae; genus Agrotis; species Agrotis clavis. The sequence goes on from OX940922.1 coordinate 26,279,719, forward strand.
TGCTGTCGGAAGCAGTGGTGGCCCAGTGGTATCGGTCCCGACTTACGAGTTGTAGGTCGTGGGTTCGAACCCCGCTAGGCGCATTACTTTGTGTAATTTATTTCATCACCACTGCTCTCAAAACGGTGAAGGAAAACATCGTGAGGAAACCGGCATGTCCTAGAACCAAAAATTCGAAGACATGTGACATCCACCAACCCGCACTGGGCCCGCGTGGTGGATTATGGCCCACTCCCTCTCAAAGAGAGGAGGCCTGTGTCCCAGCAGTGGGAACAATATAGGCTGATGATGATGATGATGATGATGACATTCTGTTACTGCATTATAATTGGTAACTTGAACGATTTTACTAATTTCACTTCAGTACAGGTTCTAATTTACCACGAAAACCCAAGCAGAAATCAGGGGTACTTTTCGAGCTAGAGTGAAATATGTGAAAAAAAAACGGTAATTTTTGTGTACAATTTAGTGTTTTCCCATGTTTCTTGTTCCTTTTTTCTTTTTTCTTTTTTTTAACCTATATTGTCCCACTGCTGGGCAAAGGTCTCCCCCATAACCTTCCAATCTGTTCTGTGAGCGGCTTTCTCCGGCCAATCCGTCATGAAGGTGTCTAGGTCGTCACGCCAGCGTTTCCTAGGCCTCCCTCGGCAACGACGCCCGTCCCTTTTTTTCTTATTTTTTAGAAAACTTTACCTCAACGTTTACCTTCGCATTAAAGTCATCAGATCTCTTAGACATTTTTGTCATAAAGTCAACTGTTGAAGCATTATGTGAAAAAGAATGAATTTGAACCCCTACAATCCAAGATGGTGGCTAACGCAGACACTCCTCGAGATCGAAACCTTAAATTTTTCATGAAAAGCATAATACATAAGCAATACAAAAAAAAAAAGATACACCACCTTTTGTAGTGCAAAACTCCCCGTTGACTGGACTAATAATACATATAAAATAAACGTCAATTTTATATATACATAATAGTTATTTGTTATGCAAGGGTGCAAAGTTGATTTTTGGCGCGAGTACTTGAATTGAAAACTGAGAGAGCGAAGGACCCTAAGATTGAACCGCGAGAGAAACGAGCGGTTCAAATATAGAATCCTGAGCGATGCAAAGTTTTTAAAGGTACGAGACGCAGAAACTCTTTGCTGCCTTGTGCAACACACAACTTTTCACCTCACACAGCGAGGAAATGCAGTGGGGGCGGCTCGACTGTCAGTGTAGAAAACAATTGAATACAAGACGTGTTCGAATTTCGAACAACACTTTCTGCTCTAGAGCACAAAATGGAGTTTTGTGCTCAGATTTTGAATGACAAAAAAGAATCTTTCCGAGCGTGTGAGGTGAAAATGTTATGGAGTTGTATGCGTGTATGGTGTAGCAAGCGGCGAGGAAGGCGGTGCAGGCGGTGAATATAATATGAAACAGCAAGCAGATCAACAGATGGAATTTAATGAAGATAGATGATAGATACAGACGTTGGAAGGAAGAAGAACGATACAGAGTAATAGAGTAGGATAGAAGCTAAGTTATACAAGACAATGAAGAAAGTTAACGCTATTATTGAGCAAATTAATTAGCGCGGGTGGCTAGAACAAGTGGTACGTGCGTTCGCTAGGACGGTTTGGGTGTACTGGCGCGGCGTCGCACGCGCACTGCGTCTAACGGTATATCCAGGCGACCTCCGCTCCTTCGTCCCGCGTTGTCCCCCGCTGTACAGGGCCGTACTCAAGGGTCCGGACTCAGGATCATGTAGACGCCACAGTACTCCCCTGCCGAGATCGTGACTACGATCGATAGTAGTCGGGAAATTTCACAGTCCTCCCGCTCTTGGTCTTCTTACTGGCGTTTGAAGATAGGCCGTCAGGAACTGGAATCGCAGGTGTAGTGGCTGGGGATGTCATCCGAGTCGTGGTTGCTGGTGTCGTTGTTGGCGTTGTCGTCCCCGTGACATTGTCGTCCGCTGTGTACGCCGGTTTCAGCCTGTCCACAGTGACGGTTTGTAGTTTATTTTGTACCATAATGTCGAATGATTTGGAACCTCGGCGCACGACTTTGTACGGGCCTGCGTATGGTGCTTGGAGTGGACGTCGGACGGGCCCTTGGCGTAGATAGACGTGCGTTGTGGTACACAAGTCCCTCGGTACATAGAAGGGGCGAGGTGAGTGCCATGAAGTCGGTGTTGGTGCCAGTTTACTCATGCGACTGCGTAGGCGATCAGCAAAGTCGGTGACGTCAACTTCCTGTTCTAATGTGGTGTTGAAAAATTGCCCAGGCAAACGTAGAGGCTCACCATAGACAAGCTCCGCAGCTGATGATTGGATATCGTCTTTCCACGCGCTGCGTATGCCCAGTAGCACCATGGGAAGAGATTCAGTCCACTGCGATGACGCGTGACAGGTGATGGCCGCCTTGAGTTGCCGATGTAGGCGTTCCACCAGCCCATTGGCGGCTGGGTGGTAAGCAGTTGTTGTCAGGTGGTCAGCACCGATCAGTGCCGCGATGGACTTGAAGAGACGCGACTCGAATTGGCGGCCGCGATCGGTGGTGATACGTGCAGGACAGCCAAACCGTGCGACCCAGCCAGAGATGAAGGCTGACGCGCAGGTTTCGGCCGTGATGTCGGCGAGTGGGTACGCCTCAGGCCAACGTGTGAAACGGTCGACTATGGTGAGGCAGTACCTGTGGGAAGCAGACAAAGGTAAAGGACCTATAATATCCATATTTATATGTTGAAAACGAGCTGTAGGTGCCTTGAACTCTGTAAACGGTGCGGTCGTGTGCCTTGTGGTTTTGCACCGTTGACATTGGTGACATTCCTTTGCCCATTGTCGACAGTCACGCCTTATGCCCGGCCAAACAAATCTAGTTGTTACTAGTTTTACTGTAGCTTTGACGCCGGGATGACTGAGGTTATGAAGTGATTCAAATACTTGGCGTCGGAAGGCACGAGTAACATAAGGTCGAGGATTTGCTGTGGAAGTGTCGCAGTATACTTGCGTTTTGGCGTCAGGTAGGCAAACCTTCTGCAATTGGAGACTAGATCCTTCCACTAGAAGTGCTTGTAGCTCTGCATCCGTGTCCTGGGCATGGGCTAGGCGGTGGTAATCTAGGGGCGTGGCTATTTCTTCGATGCGGGAAAGGGTGTCAGCTACTACGTTGTCTTTACCTGCGACAAACCTAATGTCAGTTGAAAATTGTGAGATGAAATCCAAGTATCTGAACTGTCTCGGTGTACATTTGTCCCTTCGTGTAGTGAAAGCAAAGGTAAGTGGTTTGTGATCGGTCAGTATTATGAATGGTCTTGCTTCTACCATGTAGCGGAAGTGACGTATAGCGTCGTAAATCGCCAGCAGTTCGCGGTCATATGGACTGTACTTTCTCTGTGATTTACTGAGTTTTCTTGAGAAAAATGCCATAGGTTGCCAGTCGTTACCTTTCCGTTGCTGTAGGACTGCACCGATGGCTACGTCTGACGCATCGGTTTGTATTGCCAGCTCAGCACTGGGATCAGGGTGGACCAGCAGAGTAGCCTTAGAAATACTTGACTTACAGTCTTTGAAGGCTTCCAGTTGCTCAGTCGTGAGTTCGATCGGCTTTGACCCTTTGGTTTGCCCGGCCAGCATGGTATTTAGAGGTGCCTGCTTCGCTGCTGCGTCTGGAATAAATCTTCGATAAAAGTTTAGAGTTCCTAAGAATCTTCTGAGCTCTTTTGTATTTTTAGGTGTCGGAAAGTCGAGAATTGCCTGCGTTTTTGATTTTAAAGGGCTAATTCCCTCTGCCGAGACGCTGAAACCTAAGAATGTTACTGTTTGCTTTCCGAAACAGCATTTCGACGTATTTATTATGACGCCGTAGTCCTTCAGGCGTCCAAACAGTATACGGAGATGCTCCAGATGCTGTTGCTCATCAGAAGAGTAAATTAGAATATCGTCCAGGAATCCGTAAGCAAAATCTAGGCCAGTTAACACTTCGTCCATAAACCGTTGGAATGTTTGTCCCGCATTCCTTAGACCGAAGGTCATGTACGGGAATTCAAACATCCCGAACGGTGTTGTGATTGCTGTCTTCGGTATATCGTCTTCGTAGACCGGCAGTTGATTATAGGCTCTGACTAAGTCTATAGTTGAAAATATTTTTTTACCTGTAAGGTCGTTTGTGAAGTCGTGGAGGTGTCGTACAGGATAACGGTCCGGTATTGTTCGGGCATTCAAAGCTCTATAATCCCCACAGGGTCGCCATCCGTCTGTTTTTTTCCTAGCTAAATGGAGAGGAGATGACCAGGCGCTTTCTGATCTACGCGCGGTCCCATTTAACAGCATTTCGTCGAATTCTCGCTTAGCTATTTTCAGTCGTTCTGGATCCAAGCGGCGCGGTCGACTAGAAACAGGGGGCCCTGGGGTTGTGCGTATATGATGCACGGTAGTGTGTTTAAGCGTTTGTGGCTTACCAGCTGGCCGGGTGATATCAGGGAATTCTCGTAGCAGCTTGTCGTAGACGGTATCGTCTGCTGTGGTACGGATGGATGAAATATCGGCGGCTTTCCTTGGCTGCGGCACGTCGATACCAAGCATGGTGGTTCCATCTACGAGGCGGTGCTGTCTACAATCCACTAGAAGATGGTAAAAACTTAAAAAGTCTACCCCAATTATTGGTTTCGTGACATCAGCCACAGTAAACCTCCAGCTGAATGCTCGTCGTAGTCCCAAGTCCAGGTTCAGTTGCATGTAACCGTATGTAGGAATAACCGTTCCATTTGCGGCAAACAGTTGGTAGGTAGTCTTTGCTCGAGGCTGTCGTACAGCTGACTTCGGAAATACGCATAGGTCTGAACCCGTGTCGATTAGGAATTGTGTCTTTGATTTCCGGTCAGTAATAAACAAGCGGCCTGAAGATATAGGACAGTCAGCTACCGCTACTAATGACTGCCGCCAGCGTTTCCCGTCGCTTTATAATCACACGGCTGCCGGCAGTTTTTTGCTCTGCCACCAAAGTTGAAATGGTACCAACAATGCGGGTGATCAGCGGGTCGTTCTCGTGACCTTGACCTATGTCTAGAGGTCGAGCGGCTGCGGCCCATGCGTCCATTGTTGCGAGATCGGTTCTTATTATTTGAAAAGCCTTGTACCTGCTTTGCTAGTTCGTCGACCCGTTTCACCAACATCTCGATGGCTGACACAGTACCTGGGGCCTCGCTTGCTGCGCATGCTGCCTGCTGCATCGGTGTCGAAATGTCGTTTATCTTGTCTGCCAGCTCGGCTACGGTTTGGAGTGCGCTGTCGGTCTGTGAAGCAATAATCGTTTGAATGTGGGTAGGTAATCTATTTGCCCAGATTTGCCTGATTAAATGGTCAGGGACTGTCGGTCCAGCTAAATTCTGCAGATGCCTCATGAACTGTGATGGCTTCCGATCCCCTAGTTCTTCGTGGGTCAATAATTGTTGTAGCTTCCGTTCTTGTGAAGCGGACAACCGCTTGATAAGTTCCGCTTTTAACTTTTCGTAACGGCCGCTCTCCGGCGGATTTAAAATAACGTCCTTCACCGCTGCCGCGTATTGTGGCTCTAATTGACCAACCACGTAGTGGTATTTGGTGACATCAGCAGTAATATTAGAAATTGTGAACTGACCTTCAATTTGCGCAAACCAAACAGCCGGTTCCTCGGGCCAAAAAGGCGGTACTCGCACACCCACTCGAAACAGTCCGGAATTTTCCATTTGTTCTTCACCGGACTTCGCCATTTTTTCTTCGTCGGGGTCACCACTATGGAGTTGTATGCGTGTATGGTGTAGCAAGCGGCGAGGAAGGCGGTGCAGGCGGTGAATATAATATGAAACAGCAAGCAGATCAACAGATGGAATTTAATGAAGATAGATGATAGATACAGACGTTGGAAGGAAGAAGAACGATACAGAGTAATAGAGTAGGATAGAAGCTAAGTTATACAAGACAATGAAGAAAGTTAACGCTATTATTGAGCAAATTAATTAGCGCGGGTGGCTAGAACAAGTGGTACGTGCGTTCGCTAGGACGGTTTGGGTGTACTGGCGCGGCGTCGCACGCGCACTGCGTCTAACGGTATATCCAGGCGACCTCCGCTCCTTCGTCCCGCGTTGTCCCCCGCTGTACAGGGCCGTACTCAAGGGTCCGGACTCAGGATCATGTAGACGCCACAATGTATTTTTCACCTCACCCGCTCGGAAAGATTCTATTTCTCATTCAAAATCTGAGCGCAAAACTCCATTTTGTGCTCTAGAGCACAAAGTGTTGTTTAAAATTCGAACACGTCTTGTATTCAATTGTTTTCTATACTGCCAGGCGAGCCGCCCCCTGTATAGGTCAATGCCCCCACTTCATTTCCTCGCTGTGTGAGGTGAAAAGTTGTGTGTTGCACTCGGCAGCAAAGTTTTTCTGCGTCTCGTACCTTTGAAAACTTCGCATCGCTCAGGATTCTATATTTGAACCGCTCGTTTCTCTCGCGGTTCAATCTTAGAATCCTTCGCTCGCTCAGTTTTCAATTCAAGTACTCGCGCCAAAAATCAACTTTGCAGCCTTGCATAACAAATAACTATTTTTCTGTCAATTCTTACCTAAAACATTCTCGTAAGTTGGAAGAAGTTGTTATAATTAATTAATCAATGCCAACCTGAGTAGATTGGAATGATTAAAACAAGTCGTTTTAAAACACCTGTTTAAAACAGTTTGAAATTAAACAGTGGTTTTTTTTATTACCCGTTTCAACTACTTTTCAAGGCGGATGAATGCATATAAAATGAAAATAAATTAATATTCAGGAGTCTAAATAGTTTGACAGAAAACCATTTGAGTCTAATGCCATTGCTATGTCATATTTTTAACTTTTATTGGCATTGTAATGAAATAGTAGGTACTTAAAAATATTAGAAAAAAAAACATCACATGTTTTTTTCCATTGATCATTTTTCGTAAAAAAAAATCATTACAAAGGGCGAATTTGAAAAGATGTAGTCCAGAAATGAAATATAATTGATTATACGTTTAGACATCAACAAATAAGGTGGAATTAACTTGAAAAAAAAAAAAACAACAACTAAAAAAAAGCAATTTGAACTGTTTTTTTTTATACTACATGTGCAATTAGTTCAAGACACAAATTAAAATGCAGTAAAAGAAAGTCTTATGCTGCAAATTAGTCTGCAAAGTAGTAAAAAAATCTTAAATTTTGTGGTATCGAGTATTTTTACCGCATTTTAATCTGCTTAAGAGTAACTTTTTGCGTGCAGTAACTGCTATGATTTAAAAAAATCCGATTTTAATTAAATCTAATAAACTAAATTAACATTTGTTTTCGTAAATACCATCTTTGTTGTCACTAGCACTAAGTGGCAATAAAGATATGCACCATACACATCATTAATATGATAAAAAACAGTGTTAAAAAGTTTTTCGCGGTTTTCTCGAAACCGCTTTTTCCTCATACTGCACTTTAGGGCCTGCACGGCAGTATAGTCCAACGAGCTATGGAGAGGGCTATGCTCGGAGTCTCTCTGCGCGATCGACTCAGAAATGAGGAGATTCGTAGACGAACCAAAGTAACCGACATAGCCCAACGAATTAGCAAGTTGAAATGGCAGTGGGCAGGCCATATAGCACGCAGAACTGATGGCCGATGGGGCCGTAAGGTTCTCGAATGGAGACCACGCACCGGCAAGCACAGCATAGGACGTCCGGGCTAGGTGGGCAGACGATTTTATGAAGGCCACAGGATCACGCTGGATGCAGGCCGCTTACAACCGGTCCTACTGGAAGTCTAAAGGGGAGGCCTATGTTCAGCAGTGGACGTCTTACAGCTGATATGATGATGATGATGATGATGATGACCGACAAGCGCAGCGTAGGATGTCCACCGACAAGGTGGACAGACGGTCTTATGAAAACCACAGGATCACGCTGGATGCAAGCCGCTTCCAATAGGTCCTATTTTTGGTCTGTGGGGGAGGCCTATGTTCAGCAGATGATGATTCAGACATACAGAACCCTAAAAACTGTCTTGTGGCGTCTATGTACACTTTGTGCCATTGCATGTATCCGTCTTTGTTATTTTAGACTATCCCTATTAATCTGACTGCTCTCTGCTCTTACCTCGGAAAATCTTTGCGGTATAAAATCCGGAACAAGGGGGTTCCCTACTTAAAATCGAATGCCATATGATCGAATAACAATTGCTCGAAAACATTAGCTCGATAGATCATGAAATCGATGAATTGTTAGCTCGACAGTTCATTACCTCGATGCATCAAAATCTCGAATAACTCTCAAATAGCTCGAAACATCGACAGAGCGATGCCCATTATCTTGAAACATCATTTCTCGGAGGATCATGTAATCGGTTTACGGAGTCTTTTTAAGGATATTTATTAAAGTACAATTTAATGAAAACAATGGGGGGGGGACCAACATTTTACCATTTTGTGTGTCTCTAGCGAAAACTGTTCAGTTTAGAAAAAAAAATGATATCAGTAACCTCAACATCATTTTTAAAGACCTACCCATAGATAACTAAAAAAAAAAAATTGAGTTTCAATTGTAAGTATGGGGGCATCCTCCAAAATTAGTTTTTTTATTTTTATTTTTGTGTGAAAATCCTAATGCGGTTCACATAATACATCTACTTACCAAGTTTCAACAGGATAGCTCATATACTTTCGAAGAAAAGTGGCTGTGACATATACGGACGGACAGACAGACAGACAGACATGACAAATCTATAAGGGTTCCGTTTTTTGCCATTTGGCTACGGAACCCTAAAAAAAGGGGCAGTTGTTTCCGGGTTAGCTTGTCATAAAGTGGGACAAAGATAATTTTAAAAAAAGTGGCGAAATCTGGAAAGTTTAATGGGAATTATTTTATTTTTTAATATGTTGTGCTTGCCTGAATCCTTCGGTTTAAATATAAATATAATACACAAATAATTAGCACAACCTGATATAATGATGTTACACTTACAATACCTTACAATGTTGTAAATAAAATATGTTCACACAAAATATGACGTTATCTAGTGAACATTCACCAAGCGAGCGGTCCGGTTTAGGGTCGTGCGCTCGCGCAGATTGTGAGCCCATTCACTAAGGAGCTGAGAGGTTATCAGATATTATACGTGTTTACTAGCTGTGAGCCCTAGTACTTACATACATACGGGTCAATTGGTAGAACCTCACCGTTTATATTGTTCTAGCTTGCAAGGATAAAATTGAAGTAAAAGTTACTAGAAAACGCTTACCTTTTGTATTTGATCAGAACAACAATAACTAGGGTAGATTCAGGGCCATCTTTAACCTCTAGGACCCCAAAGAGCCCCAATGGCACAATTTTGTGCCACCAAACCCCAAACGATTTTAAACTGTATTTTTGGAAAAATAAGTCTTAAAATCGGTCAGGGTTTGGCTCTAACTATAGTAGGTTCTAGACAACACTTTATTTTTATTTTTTTTAATGTGGTAAAATCATCAAATGAGACCTCCCACCCCGGGCAGGGCGGGAGGTACTGTCAGACTTGTACTGACTAAAATCCACGGTGTCCTTCAATAGCCCTTTATGTTCCGGGGTCACGGTGATGGAATAAGTCCCGCGACCCCGGCAGGCTTTCGCCCTCTGAGAGGGGGCCCCATCATTATGCTGACGATCTTTGAGGCGCGCGTGGGACAAAACGCGCCTTCGACCCGGGCATGGTCCATGGTCGGGCAGCGAGATGCCCTTTACTCGCTGCCCGCATGCCCGCGCCTACGATGGCCGGAGATCGTCTGCTGACGTCCGACGCCGCGAGCGTCTACCACTGCGGTTGGGGCGGAGGGAGGACGCTGTCTTCTCTCTCAAGCGGCCCGCCTCCTCCTTCACGAGCATTACTGCTTCGCAGAAGGAGGCGACCGCTTCCCACTCCGTCTCGCCCCGCAGCATGGCCGCAACCAATGCCGGGCGCAAGAGGTTCTGGACAGTACTGGGCACTAAAACTATGGAGCCTATGGAGGATGCAAAAGCGAGTCAATTGAAACGAATTCGCACATCGCGTTTGATATTAATTTCAGCTTGATACCATGGAGGTTTCAAGCTGAAATTCTTTCCCGAGAAAAAAACAACAAAGTGAATTCAAGAGGTTTCCGTTTTTTTTCTTTTGATCGCTTTTATGTACAGAATCCTAAAACATTTTAATGTTTATGTATGTGTAGGTATCATAGAGTGTGTACTTTCATAACCGTTGCTTGGACAAACACGTGAGTTTCTGAGAAACTCACTGCATTTCGTCATAATACACACAATCTGTTTTGGCTTTTCTGTCATGTTTTCCTCCAGTGTCTATTATTGCAGTAACTGCATCCATCGACAATATAGTCCAGTCAACGAGGCATAATTATGTGATCCGAAAAATTCTTCGAGCACTGAAAGGCATAATAAATATGATGAAAGAATACAAATTACAGATGCACAATAATTCAACTTTTTTTTTTCGAGATGACCAAAATATGAAAATTGCTTATAACTGTCTGTCAAAAATTCCTCATCCTCACATACTATCATGTATGAATGTATTATTTAGAATAGGTAAGTACAAAAATCCAATCCACTTATTTCATAGCCACATCACCTTTCACCTCGTACAAATATCTTTTTACCCGACTACGGCAAAGCCAAAAGTAGGGTTATGATTTTGACCGGTATGTATGTATGTATGTATGTGTGTATGTTTGTCTGTTCCCTCATATCTTCTAAACTACTTATCATTACATGACAAATGAGGTGTCGTTAGAAGCGTCTCAGTTGTCCGCTGGTTATAGGGTAGGTGACGTGTCACCAAATCCAATATGGCTCCCTCTAGGTGATATAAAGTCGTGACCGAAAAAAAAATTTTTCGCACAGTATCGACATGGGTATCAAATTAAAGGTTGCGTTAACAACTCGTCTCATTAGCTATTTCGTCACTTTCTCTATTACGTCTCATTCACTGATACGTCACCTTGTGCATCTGGTCATTTTCACTAACTCGTCTCATGCTCTATTTCGTCTCTTTCCCAACTCGTCCGACGCATATGTACAGTCATGCACATCAATATATCTCAATCTGTTTTTCTTAAATAGTTTTTCGTCTTTATCACAAACTAGCTTCTGTCCTCGGTTTCGCCCCTGTGGAAGTTAGAAATTATCCCACGGGATCGTACTACCGCGATAAAAAGAATTCGTTATACTCATCATGTTCTACCAAACTTCTAACTTCTGCCCTCGACTTCACCCGTGTGGAGGGCGTACATTATCTCACGTTGACGTATTGCTCAGATAACGTTATCCTATTAACTCGGTATTCAAGCTTTTTTATTTGAAGTTATTGAGATCTTTTTATACCTACAATCGTTTCTTCCCGATATTTATGACGTTGACTGTACGTTGTCATATGCGTCGGACGAGTTGGGAAAGAGACGAAATAGAGCACGAGACGAGTTAATAAAAATGACCAGATGCACAAGGTGACGTATTAGTGAATGTGACGTAATAGGGAAAGAGACGAAATAGCTAATGAGACGAGTTGTGAGCGTAACCAAATTAAAGGGCTTGATGTGCACATTTGAAATATATTATAATAATGATATTATATCCTTCTTTTTATGGAAATTAAACCAATAACGTGTTGCTCTGTAAAACAAAGTTTTCATTTTATTATTAAAATGTACAAACGAAAAACCATACAGATAACAGTTTCTACATATTATTTACTAATTAAAATCACCTGTAAAACAAAGAAACGACATTAAAGATTATTTTTTCCAATTTATATTAATTTTCTCCAACACTCTCACGACGTCTTCTATCTGTCAACCTTCACAAGCCTTCAGCTGTCAAAACGCAAAGCGCAGTACAAAGGTTTTTAAAATAAAGAGAGCCAGTCTCTTTACATAATATATATACATTATATAGCTTTTATATACATTAAAAGCTACTTTGCCTGTTTCTAACAGTGTCAACATGGGTTTCAAATGAAAAGGCTTAATGAGTACATTTGAAATTTACTAGCTACTCTGCTTTTATTATAACATACTTATCAAATAATTAATAATATACTTAACCCCAAAATAGTGTAAATAAAAAATAAGTTAAAAATAACTAAAACCCGACTACGACAAAAACGTGCACTGAAAAGTATAAAACAAGAACAATATTAATTTGACCGAAATTGTGCTAGCCGTGCCTAGTATTAATATTGTTCTTGTTTTATACTTTTCACTGCACGTTTTTGTCGTAGTCGGGTTTTAGTTATTTTTGACTTATTTTTTTGTATATTCTGTCTCCTGTCTTCACCTGTATCCACTTACCAAATTCGACCTTGAGACGTTCTACAGTAGGTAACGAATTTGGGACGTCTTACAAAGGTGATAATAAAGCATATTATTGCTTGCACTGTATTTAATTTATACCAAACATCATGTGACAAGGTGCACACTAGTCACAATTGATTCAAGTGTTTCATTATGAGGATGGTGGCTATGTTTGCTCATTGAAAATTACTACATATTTCAATATGCGAACCGAGAAATGCAATATAGCTATAGTTATTTGGCATAGGTGATCGAAGAACACGTAGTAAAGTTAATATATTAAATAAAATTTAATTTTGCGAAGCTAATATCATCATCAGATCAACCGTAGGACGTCCACTGCTGAACATAGGCCTCCCCTATAGATTTCCAATAGGACCGGAAGCGGCTTGCATTAAGCGCGATCCTGTGATTTCATCCACGCGCTGCGCTCGCCGATGCGTGGTCTCCATTCGATAACCTGACGGCTCCATCGGCCATCAGTTCTGCGTGTTATGTGGCCTTCCCACTGCCACTTCTACTTGCTAATTCGTTGGGCTATGTCGGCAACTTTAGTTCCTCTACGAATCTCCTTGTTTCTGATTCGATCGCGCAGAGAGACTCCGAGCATAGTCCTCTCCATAGCTCGTTGGGCTATCTTGATCTTTCTAATGAGGCCCATAGTAAGACACCACTTTTCGGAGCCATAAGTCATTGCAAAGGTATACTAGTAGGTAAATTCAAACTTGTATTATCCACTATACGAGTATAGTACGAGTGTAGTACAAGTACTAGGACTAGCATAAAATTATAATAATCATCATCTGCCTAGTATTTGCCTATGTTTGGGTCGGCTTCCAGTCGAGCTGGAGCTGAATGTTAGTTTTTATACATGGAGCGGCTGCGTATCTTTCACAACCCAGTAAATGGTTAATAAGATACCTACTACCCTTTGTAGAACTGATTGTGTCCTGGTTACCTGACGAAATACTCCCGCAACCACGGCAGGCTTTGGCCCTCTAAGGGCCCCATCAGCTTCAATAGCCACATCGTTTGATACGTATTCTTACAACAGTTGCTATACGAGTATCGCCAAGTTTAGAAGCTTAGTCTATGAAACAGGACAGCTCCGGCAGTAGACAGTAATCTAAAGAAATTTAATAAATAACGTAAAAGTTGCAAAAATACTTCACTTACTTCAAAAATACATCGGCTTTCGATTAAACTGTCATACAAATAAGAAGAGCAAGTTTGTGATCGATCTGGGCGCACGCAGCGGATTTTTTTTTGTTTATTTTTGCAAAACAAGTTATTTCTGTGCATGGTGTGCAATGACTTTATTTCTGTGGTCAGTTCAGCAAACGCAGTTTTATTTACATTCTGGCCTCTGGACTGCCTCAGCTATGAAGGTAGACATGTTGAAATCAAGGCAAAACAAAATCTTCCTTTGTTCCTTCAACCAAATTTGTGATTAAGTTTAAGTCAAAGGAGAATAGATTACCTACTTCTAGGCAAGCATGCTGCTGGCAAGATAATGGTAAAAAAACGAGACAGTTGCTAAATAATAATAAAAAAATAACCGATTACAAGCCACCACAAAAAAAAAATGTAAATTACTATTCTAGCTTTCGGAAGTGGATGGCTTTGTTTTTATTCATTTTTTCCACCGACTTCCGACATTAACTTTATTTAACACTTTTTTGCGGATGTATCTGCATTCTGCAGTCGGTTAATTTTTTTCTAAAGTTTTTTTATTTCACACTTTTTAGTTCCAATATTGTTATAACAAGATTTTTATTTAAAAAATTTGGAATTAATTTAAAAAATTATTAATATTTCAACATTACAAACAATAACCGACTTTATTCGAACAATCGTTAAAGTTCGATATCTCCAAAAGCAGTCAGTTTAGACACTAAGTTGTCGGCGTTAAAATTGTTGCAAATAGGTCTAGTGTCACCCATTTCAAGGAATGCACCCAATTACAAAACAACCTGTAGGTACTTATATTTATCAGGGTGAGGAAGTTAGGATGAAATTCATTACTGAAGTAGGTCTTTTGGAACAAAGACCGTTTGTCATTATAAATACCTAAAGTCCTTAAATATTCGCTATTAAATGCCTCACTCCTGTTTATCAATTTGACAGCACTTTACATGATTTACGGGTTTCTTGTTTATTGTGATGTCACTCGGTTTGCTCATTTATAAGATATGGGGCAACTATAGTTCCTACAACGAGAAGATATTGTAAACAGACATTTAGGACATCGCAACTTTTGGATGACTTGAATGAATCATCATCAACATCATCAGCCTATGAATGTTCCCACTGCTGGGAAACGCGCAACCTCTCTGCGAGTGGGAGTGAGCCATAATCCAACATGCGGGCCCAGTGCGGGTTGGTAGATGTCACGTCACCCTGTCTTCGAATTTTTGGTTCTAAAGACATGCCGGCCGGTCTCATAACGATGTTTTCCTTCGCCGTTTAGAGCTGTGGTGTTGAAATAAATTATACAAAGTAATATAATTATAAAGGTGAATATTTGTTTGGATGGACGGATGATCGTTATTCTTTCTCGAAAAACTACTGAACAGACTTGGATTACATTTGGTGCTCAGATAGTTTATAATCTGGATTAACACATAGGATAGTTTTTATTAATTTTCGAGTTGTAGCGCGTGAGACCGCTGGCAAGAGCTAGTAGATTATAAATTCGAAACTCAAATGACAGTATTGACTAAAGCTTCAGCGAGAAATTACTTACTGCAAGATGGCGGCTCAAATGCTTACTTTTTTGCGAGTGGAATCTTGCGATGATTCCCGATGTCCACCCCCAGCTTGTCCCCCGCTGGGGGACAGCGCAACTTTTTCTAAAAAATGTTCCCAATGTCCACCCCGGGGTGGCCATTAGGAACTTTTTTTAGAAAAAGTTGCACTGTCCCCCAGCGGGGGACAGTGATACGATTTTTTAAAAATATTTTCGTTGTCCCCCACGGGTGGACAGCGCTACAATTTTAAAAATGAGAATTCTCAGTGTCCACCGCGGGTGGAAGGAGATACTTTTTTTATTTATTCCCGGTAGCGGGCCCTTTTAACTATTTTTAATACTTTGACTGAAAAAAAAACTAGTAATGAAATATAAAGATTGTAAATGTAAGCTTAGTTATGAAAAAATACTATTTTAACAATTTCACATACTTAGATCATTTTGTTTAAAACCATATCTTAGTTTGTACACACATAATCTTAGTTTGTTAACCAATATAAGCTGACCGTTGAGTGTGCGGAAAGATTTCACAAAGCGAGATCAAGACAAACTGGTATTGTATAGGTTGATGTGTAACCAAACAAACTAACTATTACACAAACAAACAAACTAACTAGCCGTGTGTATGTACTAGTAAAGTTTTAGTTAGCATTCTTCTGGGCTCGTTTTATTATAAGTTTGTTAGATAAAAACTTTTATAAAGCGAGCCTGTAAAATTGGATTAGAAAAATTGGTATAATGTTACTCTACCTTGTATGAACATTTTAAATGATTAAATACTTTTCAGGTGTTTAAAATTAGAAATCAATGTCATATCCTAGTCAATTTCAAAAGAAAATTTTAAAACAAAATTATTACAATACATAAACCTACTTTTGAATTTTTAATTATGGTGTTAATTAGAAGATTTTTTTTTAAATAAACGTTGATTTTAAAATACATGCTTAATTTGTTTTTTTATTATTATTTTAATAAACTCATCATCTTCCTTCTAAAGTCTTTAATCTGTAACGAGTCTTCACTCAAAGTTTACAAAAACAATTAAAAGGGAATAAATAAAAAAAAGTATCTCCGTCCACCCGCGGTGGACACTGAGAATTCTCACATTTATAAATTGTAGCGCTGTCCACCCGTGGGGGACAACGTAAATATTTTTAAAAATCGTATCACTGTCCCCCGCTGGGGGACAGCGCAACTTTTTCTAAAAAAAGCTCCTAATGTCCACCCCGGGGTGGACATTGGGAACATTTTTTAGAAAAAGTTGCGCTGTCCCCCAGCGGGGGACAAGCTGGGGGTGGACATCGGGAATCATCGGAATCTTGCAGGTCAACTTAGAAAATAGCTGATTAGTTTCACGTATGTTACTTTCAGTTGATTGGATTTTGAATTTGTCGTTTTGATTGAATTTTTGCTACGTAACTTGGTGAAAATCTTTGTCTCTATTGTTTTTTTTTTACTTTATATAGATACAGAAATTAGTTTGAGTAAATTGTTTACCACCATTTATGTTAGATAGATACCTTATTTCTTTTAATGAAGTGCTAGTATATAAGAACTTCTACTGCTATAATATTGGTGTAAATATTTATTTTGGTGTAACTGCAGTAAGGTAGGTATATTCCATTTATATCTCCAGGAAATAAAATTAAGTTTAAAATCTGAATATTGAAGTGCTTCATATTATTTAGTTAAGAAACTGTTGTTTTCTAGGAATTATTAAAAAGAGGAGTAAAATGAGACATAAAATATCTATAATAAATCGCTACTATTCTCAGTAAAACCCCTATTTTCCAATTCCTAAAGCAGTTTATCGTAACTGTTTCTGAGTTGTGACTTTATGACTAAGTGTCAGACTGTCATCCAATAAATCACGGGTGCACTTGTCTTTTAGTGCGCGATAGTTGCGCACGCGCAGATCAGTGTGACGTCACGCGATAAATGGTGCTTGCTGCTATATCATATCGTAGGCACTTAAAAGTGAGTTTTAATCAGCGCAGAGGTCGGAATTAGGTATTCATTTACTTACACTGATTTCAAACAGATATGCCCCAAATCCCGGGATTTGTGAATTAAAAACTAAAAAACTTGCATGTTACTTAATCTTCGTTTTATTTGTCCAATAATCTAGGTATCTCTTATTCATTGTGTTAATGTTGGCTATACGGGATTGTCTATTAGAAATCCCGGGAAGATCTATGTTAATGTTAATATAAACAATTCGATGCAAGTATTAAAATAACTCTACCTAATTGATAATTCTAATCTCTGTTAATTAGTCTTTCATTTTTGAGCAAGAAAAAATATTTACTCAAAAATACATGTAATGTGGTCATTATTTTGACAATCTTGTTTGAGCAAAGTAGACTTTGCCGGTCTGTTTCAAGTAGCGGCCAGCAATGTTTTTGCTGGCCGCTCTACCAGGCCGGCAAAACATTGCCGGCCGCTATTTTGACGTTTCAACGTTTTAAAAAAACAAATGCAAAAAGATTTTATTTAAAACACAGCTGTTTGTATATAAAGAGGTAGGCACAAAAAGATTGTATTCCATATTATTAAAAAAAAAAATACAAAGAAGGAACAAAAGCGCGGTTCAGCGATTTTTTTATTTTTATTTAGTGTCTTTTTTGCTATATGTAAATGAAGTAATAAATGAAGAAAATATAGCAGTCAAACATCGCATTAAAATTATCGCAAACTATTAGTAAGTAATATGAAACCAGGAAAGTCGGTGTTGAATTTTAGTTACTGTATTTTTCATAATTGTTATTTAAATTAAATTTCTAGTTAATTAATATATATTTTATTTAAATCACTTGCTGGTTTTATGTAGGTTAGGTACTTGCATTTTTGAGTAAAGCACTATACAAGCCTTGGCCCACTATGTCTACTTCGCTGCTCACGCTATGATTGCCTCGAGCTATAGCCTAGCTACGCTCTAGGCCTTCCAGCTTGGCCATCATTGCAGCCCTTGCTGTCCTCGCTGTAAAGGCCTTGGCCTACGGCCTCGGCCTTTATCTCAGCTCGTCCATCCAGTGCTGCATGCTGACCGCGCTGTGTCGGCCTGGAGCTGCGCTGTCGGCCATCATCAGTGCGACCAGCAAAGTAGCCATTATAGGCCGCGGCAGTAATGTACTATTATTTTTCTTTCATACTTTTAAACAAAATAATGTTTGATTAGTAGTCGTTATTAGCCGTGAATATGAATTGAAATATTTGTAAACACACTTAGGCCGAGATAAATAGTTGTACCTAAGCAAGAGCCAAGCCAAAGTTAGTGCTTGGCGACGTTCTAGGCATCCGTTTCGTATAGATAGATAGTTCTTTAGTATTTCATCATCATCATCATATCAGCCGTAAGACGTCCACTGCTGAACATAGGCCTCCCCTTTAGACTTCCAGTAGGACCGGTTGTAAGCGGCCTGGATCCATTCGAACACATTCAATCTTTAGTATTTACTTTCGATGAAATACTTCGATGGATTTGACAATAGTGTTGGTTATTGTAAAATGTCAGTAATTTCCAGGGTGACGTCATACGTCAGTGGGTTTATAAAATGGGTATTGTATTCATATTTATTTATTTCTAGACTAAAATACTTTTTATAAAATTGTAATATACACATAATGTATATAATGTACACATAATATATACATAATGAATAATCTTAATTTTACTAATTATTTATAAATTCGGTTCAATATAACATTCAATCAATAATAATTAAATAAAGCGAATTCGGTTCTTCATAAAATTTTACTTTCGCTTGAACTATGACCCCGAAGTAACGTTTATTTATCCCAAATCAGATACATTGGCATATGTAAGCCAAAGTAATATTTTCGGATGTAATACTGTTGACAGATGCTTAGCAACGACTATTTATGTCAGCCCTACTATACAAGAGAAAATCTTATTTTTAAAAATTTAAGAACTGCTTTTTCAGCAAAAACAATTCTATGTCGATTTTTCCAATGATATTCAAAGTTATTTCTATACAATTCGTTTTTTCTACGAGTATGTCTAAACATCATTACTTAACGAGACA
This sequence comes from Agrotis clavis, assembly GCA_954870645.1. Lineage (NCBI taxonomy): Eukaryota > Metazoa > Arthropoda > Insecta > Lepidoptera > Noctuidae > Agrotis > Agrotis clavis. The sequence goes on from OX940922.1 coordinate 26,298,854, forward strand.
CTTGGAAAGCAATTTAACCTCATATCCTGTGCCCAGTAGCGATTGTGAGGCACTAACTGACGTTGGACGACCGCAAGATAAGCTGTCAATATGTTATGCTCTAGACCGCAGAATAGATAGAACCTAGGAAGAATTGCGTTCCTGTGAAGTTAGTGGTTACCGACCACTAGGATGGTTCCTCTTGCGAAACAGTTTAGTTGATCTTTTGGGGGGTTAAAAATTCAAATGATCATTTTTTTTTTTATGTAGAGTCAATCAGCACCAGCGCCAGCACATCAGCACAGCAACTTCAAATTGTCAAACTTTAACCCCCTATTAATAAACGTGGACTAAAGTTACAACCAGGATAATCTTAGGACTAACCATACATTTTTAAGGATTAACCTTGTCGTAACTTTACTTCTCGTTTTATTAATAGGGGGTATTAGATTTTCAACTTTATAACGTATCTATTCGCTTGGTCGCGGGACTTACGAATTACCGTGACCCCGGAACGTAAAGGGCAATTGAAGGACACCGTGGATTTTATTCAGTTCGAATCTGACAGTCCCTCCCGCTCTGCCCTGGGTGGGAGGACTCATTTGATGATTTTACTATGATAAAAAAGTGTCTATTCGCTTGGAAAATTAGACAGATAAAGATAGGTTGATGTACAGAAGTTTGTACTATAAAAAAATGGTCGTAATAATTGCATTATTATTTTTACAAGATCTTGGTATGTCAGTGACTCTGGTTCTTTTTCGAATAAATCCTAGCTTCGGATTTTATCACACAAAAAAAACCGAACATAGCTCTTTCTTTTCATAGCTGGTCGTGTGATCTATTATAGTCTCTTAGCATTGTCATTAGCTATAGCCTAATTAAGTAATAAACAACGATACGAATTCAAAAAGGATGAAAATTACAAATCAAGAGTACACATCAAAATATTTATATTTATTTACTACCCAATACAATCAAAGTCTCAATTCCTCAATAAATATCGGTCACCACACAGGAAGAGAACCCGGAACAACGCGCAGATGTGCGCCCGCGCAGAGCCAAATAGGCCGCCATTTTAGGGCAAGCGCCGATCAATATTGTACCGCGTATTAATAAAGTTATTAATTATGAGGAAGTTGGAGTAATGGCGTTTATTTATAACATATGCACGTGGCCTATTCGGTGTATTATTTAAATTGCGAGTACATACTAGCTAGTGCTACTAGCTAATATCACAAGTTAGAAAGTGGGTTTGTTGTTGACTTATTCATTCTGAAAGGCTCAACCAATTTTGATGGAACTCTCGTTTGTGTAAAAACTGATAGTGAATGCGCTGTGGAAGAATGATAAAAGATTTTTCACCTCACACGCTCGGAAAGACTCTATTTCTCATTCAAAATCTGAGCGCAAAACTCCATTTTGTGCTCTAGAGCACAAAGTGTTGTTCAAAATTCGAACACGCTTTGTATTCAATTGTTTTCTACACTGACAGGCGAGCCGTCCCCACTGCATTTCCTCGCTGTGTGAGGTGAAAAGTTTTGTGTTGCACTCGGCAGCAAAGTTTTTCTGCGTCTCGTACCTTTGAAAACTTCGCATCGCTCAGGATTCTATATTTGAATCGCTCGTTTCTCTCGCGGTTCAATCTTAGAATCCTTCGCTCGCTCAGTTTTCTCAATTCAAGTATAAGTACTCGCACCAAAAATCAACTTTGCAGCCTTGCATAACAAATAACTATTGTTAGTTGTAAAGTTTGAAGTAAGTAAATGTGTCGACAATAAAATAGTTATTTGTTATGCAAGGCTGCAAAGTTGATTTTTGGCGCGAGTACTTGAATTGAAAACTGAGGGAGCGAAGGATTCTAAGATTGAACCGCGAGAGAAACGAGCGGTTCAAATATAGAATCCTGAGCGATGCGAAGTTTTCAAAGGTTCGAGTCGCAGAAAAACTTTGCTGCCGAGTGCAACACACAACTTTTCACCTCACACAGCGAGGAAATGTAGCGGGGGCGGCTCGCCTGGCAGTGTAGAAAAGTAGAAAACAATTGAATACAAGACGTGTTCGAATTTTAAACAACACTTTGTGCTCTAGAGCACAAAATGGAGTTTTGCGCTCAGATTTTGAATGAGAAATAGAATTTTTCCGAGCGGGTGAGGTGAAAAAATATTTTATCGCTATATTTTGTTTCGAACTTTAAAAGCTGGAAAAGCTTAAAAACCTTTTCCCTCCTTTTGTATTGAACAAACCCATAACCGTCTCCAGGGTGCCACATAGTTATCTAGCTTGCTGCCAAAATTCATCAACATCTTAGCAACATTCATCAACATTTCAGCAATTTAGAAGTGAAAGCACAACCAACTGTCTCACTTTCTTTTTAGGTTAGGAGAAAAATATTCCATGTGAGAATTTCGTTATTTTTGACTTTCAAAAGTGCCTTTTTCTTTTTATGGTTCCGTAGTCAACAAGGAACCCTTATAGTTTCGCCATGTCCGTCCGTCCGTCTGTCCGCAGTTTAGCTCAGAGACGCACAGTACTAGAAAGCTTTAATTTAGTGTAAATATACGGATTTGTTGCGCCGAAAAAGTGGTAAAATAAAATATTTTTTTTAGGGTACCTCCTGTACACGTAAAGTGGGGATGTCTTTTTTTTTCTCGCGTACCCCTTAGTGTTAGATCATTAAATAGGCCTTTAAAAATATTGATACTTAAAGTAACAATTTTTTGATAAAAATATTCGTTTGTGAAATATTAAGCTTTAAAGTGCTAATTTTTGCTCGACTCGAGTGTCCCCCCCCTCTACCAGCTAAACGGTTATGTTTGGGGGTGTAAAAAAAAAAGTAGTATATATAACGAAGTTTAATAAAATAAATATTAAAACAAAAAACCCGACTGGGTAAAAAAACTAAAAAGAAAGAAACAAGCCCAGTAGTTTAGAATTCACTCATTCACACTCACAGTCGGGGCCCATTCAAATTATACCAATCAAATCTTCCCAAGGGGCCCCTGGTCTTCCTGGCCCCCATGGTCTTTTTAGTTTTTTTACGCAGTCGGGTTTTTTGTTTTTTTTTTTTTTTAATATTTATTTTATTTTACTATTTTTAGTTTTTGTTAGCATTTATCAGTCCAAATTAAATTGAAACATATAAGTTATAATATATATTTTGGTAATCCATTTTAAAATCCTTTAATTTGATACCCCACTTCATAGAATGTGAGAGATTAAAAAAAAATATTTTTAGTTCGGAACCCTTTGCACGCGAGTTCGACTCGCACTTGGCCAGTTTTATGTACCCAGTGACACTCTCACGTTTAAGACGAATCTAACGACACCTCTCAAGTTAAAATCCATCAAGCCGTTTAGGCTGCAGAGCAACACACAGAAACATACATACATACATACACTCGAAAAACATAACCCTCCTGGCGCAGTCGGGTAAAAAAAAATTATCATGACTAAGTAGACTTTACAAGTTTACGAGTAATAGTCGACCAACTTATAAAACGTACTTGGATAACATATTTTCCTAAACAAAATGTATCGGAGAACATGTTCTTCAACTGCAAATGTAAGTTTGTCAAATTTATTTTTACAGCTGTAATAGGTGGGTATGTTTTGGGGAAAAGTAGGTTTTTATTGTCAACTATTTTTAACTAACTTCAAAAAAAGGAGGAGGTTCTAAATTCGTCGTAATCTTTTTTTAAGTATTTTCCCCGATTTCTCAAAGATGCCTGGACCGATTTTGAAAATACTTCTTTTTTTTTAAATTAAATTCAGCGAATCAGTTTAGTTAGTTCGCATAAGTATTTTGATGGGAAACTACGGAACCCTACACTGTGCGTAGCCCGACACGCACTTGGCCGGTCGATATGCCACTCTATTGTAGGAATTTTGTCCTGTGTCGTGGGTGCGTTTACAAACATAGAAACTCACATAAACAAACACCCAGACCCGGAACATCTACTTGCAGATCATACGAAAATTTGTCCCATGCGGGTATCGAACCCGCGACACGCTGCGCAGGTCGATCAATCAGCAACTGCGCCAACATTTAGTAGCATAGGTTTGTTAAAACCACAAGTTAAAGGAATTCTCCTAAGGGAGCGGACATCAGCGTCCTTCTATCTGACAGCTAATATCAAGCTCAACTAATTTGCTACCAATCGCGGTCATTGTACCCATATTTATACCGAATAAAGGCCTACGCAGACCGGGAAGGCATGGCAAGGGATTTTAATTTTTACTAATGAACATTCAACCGTACTATTACAGAAATACGACATAAATTGCTATGCTTTAAAATGATGCCGAGGCATTGAAAGTGATGTTATCGCACGGCATTAAAAGACGCGCCACAGGCTCCCGTGCCAGGATGCCGTGGCATAGTGCGGTAGGCAACGGCCAACGGCATGCCACGGACTCCGGCGCTCGTAGTGATATACTGCGGGGTGCGGCGGCGGGGGTAGAGAAGCGGGGAATGCAGACGATTGACCTCTTCATCTGCAATAATCGATGTCATCCCCAAATCCCAATCTACCATTTTAAAACTGAGGCACACCAACACTCGATCAAACGCAACTGAAGAATAAAAGTGTATCAGGCAGCAGGAGTCGCTGAGGCGTGCTTTGTCGTGCCGTGGCAAAGTGCTGGAATGCCGCGGTATCCAAGCGGCCAGTGTGCGCTGACTCACGGCAAAATCCCTTGCCATGCCGTCCCGGTCTGCGTAGGCCTTAAGTAGCACAGCTATCAATTACCCAGATAGCATTTTGCCTCCGACTTTATCCGCCCGGATTTTCTTATATATATACCAACAGGGTATTTTTTTTATGTAGTGCTATACTCGTATTTTTTCCTAGTTCTATTCAGTAATAGAAAAAAATGTATTCTTCCGCATCGAATGGAGCAAAAGAAACTTGATTTGCCCGATTAACAACCTGTTTTTTCAGTTGAACTTTTAAATAATAATCGTAATTAATACTTTAACTGGTAATAATCACAGAGTTACAATAATCTCTCTGAAATTACGCATACAACGTGTAACGTTAAATGCGCTAAACCTCTCGTGGGGTAACTCAGTCCATGTTACTGAACAATAAATAATAATAACAATAAATAAATTACAATGTTTGTTCTAAGACTTTTGGAAATTCGCAAAAAAAAAGTTTGGTTTTTCATACAAAATGAGAAATTGATCGGGCCCATCAGTATGAAAAATCATTTTTTTTGGCGAATTTCCAAAAGTCTTAGAACAAAAATTGTTCAGTAACATGGGCTGAGTTACCCCACGAGAGGTTTTGCGCATTTACCGTTACACGTTGTATAGGACTGTACTTTTTCTAGAAACAGTTGGGGATCCAAGGTACTTTGTGGACCATGTATCGGTATCACATTACCTTAAGCTGACCGTGATGAATGCACGCGCTTGTCTCGCTAAATCTTATGCGCAATGACATGTGCCATGACGCTAGGGCCTTATTAGGGTGAAGATTGATTGTCTATCTACCTGCCATAATTATGGTATATAATATATAACTGTCCAACCACGAATCAAATGCCTTTCACGTTTTTGTGAAGTAAAGTATACGTAGATTTTGACGATAATTTGATTTCCTCGTTCATACACTAGAGGCGCTTTTTAATTTCCCATAAAATTAACGCCATAATACTTCAAGTACGCTGTACGGTAAAATACAGAAAGCTTGTGCTTTTTTTATCGTGTTAAAATCATCAAATGAGTCCTCCCAATCAGGGCGGGACGGGGCCTGACGGTTTGCCGGGTCAGCTAGTATAGAATACAATTACCAAGTGTTACAATTATTTAATTTTGTGTTACACAACTTTGAAACTCAACAGTATTCACGTCTTTCGCCCAGTTATACAATTTGACACAATTTCAAGCTCTATTTAAGTGTCAAACACAAAGTCTGGCGCGAAAGCGACCGGCAGCCATTTTATAGTTTTTGGAACAGATTCATACAAAGATTAAAGTGATGCGATCAAAGAGCTTTTTAAATAAAAGATTTCTAATTTATGAACGTCGTATTTTTTTCCGTTAAAAAGGAAGTTTTCAAAGACTTTTTCCAGATGCATGTTTACATGAAATTTGGTTTTGTAATAGATCAGAGATTCAATCCAATAGAGTTGGTGACTAAAGTGATTATTTCGAAATCGAAATAGGTATCTGCTGTGTACAAAGGGTCTCCTTGGAAAGTTGGTAGATGAAATCGAATAGGGGCACAGGAGAGGGCTTCTCTAATCTTTTAACATCTGAGAACATAATTATCTCAGCTATTTTACGGTTCAAAAGTTGTGACTACTTTTCGTGTTCAGATTGGTAAAAAGTGCCTGCAAATTGAAATTAAACAAAACTATCTAACTTTAATTAAAAAGAATATCCCAGTAATTGCAATGATACCTCTAAAGAATCTCTATGCTTCGGGAAAGTTCCTATATGTGGTCAATTTTCGCTAGTGTGACATCGTTTCATTATGACGGGGCCCCTATAAAGAGGGCCAAAGCCTGCCGGGGTCGCGGGACTTATCTTATTACCGTGACCCCGGAACACAAAGGGCTATTGAAGGACACCGTGGATTTTAGTCAGTACGAGTCTGACAGTCCCTCCTGCCCTGCCTGGGGTGGAAGGACTCATTTGATGATTTTACCACGCTAAAAGAAATAGTGTGACATCGTTGCCAGACTTTCGAGCTTCTGACAAGTAAATAATCTATGGTTTATTAATTATAATCGCTTTTCATGTCTTTTGTAACCGATCCTACTAACATTTTTTTGAAACAAAAAGTTTGTGAGTATGGATGTCTATATTATGTTTGTTACTCTTTCACATAAAAACTACTGAACGGATTTGGATGAAATTTGATACTCAGTGTATAACTTGGATTAACACATAAGATACTTTCTATCCCGATTTTATGTTGCCTCGGGATAATTTTCGAGTTGGAGCGGGGGAAACCGCTGGCAACGGCACAGGCAACGGTTGATATCTTAACAGACTAGCTGTTGCCAGCGGCTTCACCCGCTCCAACTCGAAAATTATCCCACGGGAACATAAAATCGGGATGAAAACTATCCTATGTGTTAATCCAGGTTATAAACTATCTGTGTACCAAATTTTAGCCAAAACCGTTCAGTGATTTTTGCGTGAAAGAGTAACAAACATACCTACATACACATACACATACACATACATACATCCTCACAAACTTTCGCATTTATAATATTAGTAGGATAGGAAGTAGGATTTTCATTTCTTTAATGTCTTCAACGTAACACTATATTCATGCCACATTACTCACGAACACGACAAAACAATTTCGATTTTAAAACTCAGTTAACTTTACGTTCCCATTTATTACTAGAGGGCTTGCCACGAATGTGCGACCTATGTTACGTTACAGATTATAGAATGTCCAGATACCGTGTTCGAAACAAAACTTAACGTTTTAGTGAAGCCACTTTTTTATTAATGTGTTAGTGAGCGCCACGCACACATTCAAATGTTTTCCTTGGAGATGTTCACTTGTTTTACGTAGGAATCGAACGACGGGGGTAATTTTTCTACCGTGTTTTTGGTTTCAATTCACAGTGGCCTGCTTGAAATATGTACCCTTATCACGAGTTTTCACTATTTTACTTTACAGCGTTTCTTGTATGGAAAAATGGAACAGCGCCTCTGGTGTGCGAAGAACGAACTAATTTTTTCCTTGTTATCAATTTAAAAATGTCAAAGTTCCAGTTCCAAAGACATGTGTATACTCCCCATCTTAACATATGGTGCACAGACTTGGTCTTTGACTAACATCCAGAAGTCCAAACTCAAGGTTTGCCAACGAGCAATGGAGCGCAGTATATTAGGTGTTAAATTAACGGATCGCGTTCGAAACACAATACTGCGCTCCAAAACAAATATAGCAGACGTGGCTCAAAAGGCTGCTCAACTCAAGTGGGACTGGGCAGGACATGTCTGTCGCATGCCGGACAAACTGTGGGCCAAAATAGCTCAAAACTGGAGCCCTGATACAGTAAGACGGGGTCGCGGCAGGCCGCGAAGGAGATGGCGGGACGAACTGGACAGGTTCTGTCCAAATTGGAAGGAGGACGCACGAGCTCGCGAGAAGTGGAAGGAGTGGAGGGAGGCTTTTGCCCAGGAGTGGGACAGAACAGGCTAATAAAAAAAAAAAAAAAAAAAAAAAAAAAAAAAAAAAAAAAAGTTCCAGTTTACTTTAACGTCAGAATAACTGAAAGCTCATGATAAGGCGTCTGGACGTAAAGTTACAGCCATAAGTTTAGACTGTAGCATTATAGTGGCCTCATCTATGTAGTTATAAAAGTTTTTTGACGTTTAAAGAGTTTGCGAAAACCTAGTTTTTTTTTTTTTTTGTGGATTTTTGTCGACCCTCACAGAGATAAATGAGTCCTTCCATCCTAATTAGAATGGAAGGACTCATTTGATATTTAACAAAAAAAAAAATAGAAATAAGCCCTTTACTGATTGATTTTTATGAGTTTGTGAGAGAACTATTTTTAAAATTTGTTTGTTGTATTTAAGTTTATCTAGTATTTTTTTAGCCTATTCTGTCCCACTAATGGGCAAAGGCTTCCCCATTAACGTCAAGTTAAAGTATAGTTTAGAAATGAAGTCTCATTCTTTATGTTCCATACTCCGCGCATTTGTGCTAGGCCCACTGGATAAACTCAATTTTATTACTTTCAAGACATAACCACTACATAACATAACTGGTTAATTACTATTTATTATCACAGACATAATTTAAGTAATGTTATGTTCCTCGGTAATGACTGAGGCGAATCGCGGTTAACTATGGAGGCGATTGAGTAAAATTGTCCATTTTATTCAATGTGCTAAAATTTTAAAATATATAAGTAATTATGTTAAAATAAAAAGCTAAAATTTTTCAGGATGGATTGATGATGTTTGACGGGGCCCCCCTTAGAGGTTCAAAGCCTGCCGAGGTCGCGCGTCTAACAGGTAACCGTGGCCCCGGAACCTAAAGGGCTATTGAAGAACACCGTGGATTTTAGTCAGTACAAGTACGACCTGCACTGCCCTGGGTGAGAGGACTCATTTTATGACTTAACCACGTAAAAAAAAGATGGTTTAATGTAACTATGGATGGATGTTTGTAACTCATTCACACAAAAACTGCTGAAAGGATTTGGATGTAGTATTGTGCACAGATAAGTTATAATCTGGATTAACACATAGAACATTTTTATGCCGATTTTATCTTCCCGTGGGAAAATTTTGGAGTGGTTTGTTCCCTAACTTTTCACGCTCGGACCAGCCGATCATCCTGGAAGTCTCATATCTAGTGCCAGGTGTACAGAGAGTTGCGGAGCCTTAGAGGGCCAAAGCCTGCCGAGGTTGCGGGTCGCGGGTGGCCAAATATATGATTCGAATTGATTTCCAAATAAACGCAATTGAAGACGCGGGCAAAACTTAGTGCTGAGTATTTTCCAGAGTTCAGAGACCGATAAGTAAGCCATGTGATATTTACATAAGTCTCATCAAAGCAATAAAATATAATAACGCTCGTCATATCTCATATATGGCATAGATCGAAAGATTAGATTAATATCTCTAAGCAAACATATTCATATAAACAAATTGATGCACGCCCTTTATTAAAAAAAGCCATGTTGCAACTACGAGTAAAATTTGTATTTATTTGTAGGTATATACTCGTATTAACCAGCCATCAATAATGAAAATCGACCTATACAACGTGTAACGTTAATAGCGCAAAACCTCTCGTGGAGTAACTCAGCCCATGTTACTGAACAATGTTTGTTCTAAGACTTTTGGAAGTACTATAGTACGTGAGAGTACAGTTTATTACAAGAAACGCCATAGCCAACTTCGGCAAAATGGTGACAAACGTTATGTAGGAACGCTATAAGAAGCCAAAACTAGCTTGTCTTTCTGAAGATGCATTCTATATGGCCGGTACCTGTACATGTTGACTGTACTTGTGGTAATTTGGTGATTCCCGATATAAACGACCCTTTTTTCAACCTGTGGTGGAAAACGGGACTAATTCTCACAAAAGAAAATTTTCATTTTTAAAATTGTATAGTTTAAAAAGTACCCAAAAGTTTCAAAAATATAGGAAATTAATTTCTGCTAAGATTATTATTTTTATTTGTTAATTTTTATTTTAATAATGATGTTAATTGTCTACTTAGGAGTGTGCAAGTGTTAGAAAAGCATGCATGCCGTCACAACATGGCGAAATCACAGTTTCACTCATAACGTGGTCGCAGAAGCTTTTTGTGAAACTCACTGCATTAAAATTATTCACCTAACACAATCTTTAGGCATTTGTTGCCTATCTGAACACAAAATGTGGTCATAACTTTTGAACCGTAAACATGTATGTCGTATGTCTGAGAAGGTAAAAAGATTGGAAAGTTTTAGGCGCATAGGTACAGCCTAATTCGCAAAATGAAAACCGATGCGCAAATGGACAAATTCTCAAAATTACAAATTCTCTAAAAGCCTAATTTACATAATGGCCAGTTTTCAAAATCCCTAATTCTCAAAATGACATTATTACAATCAAAATTTTCTACAATAATTGGGGATACTAATAATGTAAACATATTTTATATTCGCATGAAATGACATAACTTAGTTAAATCTAAGACTAGAAACTTCAAATTGTAGAACCATTTTGATCATTTACCATTTTGAGAATTAGGCTTTTCGAGAATTTGCCCTTTTGAAAACTTGCCCATTTGCGCGTCAGTTGTCATTTTGGGAATTAAGCTGTATGCGCCTAAACCATTGGAAATGACCTCTTCCATGCCCCTGCTCAATTTAGTCTACACTTCCCAGGACACCCTGTATAGTAACTTATGTAGATATTTTAGATAAGTAATATCTATAGACCTTCCTATAAACAGATCTTATAAAATATGCTAACAAAATAACTTGAAAGCGAACAATGTTTATTTAATCTGGATCTAAATCGTCAATTAGTAATAAAATGTATTTCTTGTTACTCATATAATCATTGAATATTTTATCTTATGCGGTTCGGACCTATTGCGTGTTTAAATGCATTTTACTTATTTGATATCGGAATGTTGTTTTGAAACTGGTATTATTAAACTTTTTACTGAGGCTTTAATTCTTACGCTAAAGTAAAATAAAATAAAATTTGTTTATTTAATTTGGATTTAATTTTAATTTGGATTTAATTTTAATTTGGATTTAATTTTAATTTGGATTTAATTTTGTTTAATTTTAATTTAATTATAATTTAATGTAAATTTTGGTTTAATTTAATAGCCTCTACTAAATTTTTGATTTAATTTTAATTTGATTTTAGTATGATTTGATTTTTAACTCGATTATAATTAGATTTTAATTCAATTTTGATTTTAATTTTGATTCGATGCTATTTAATCTGAGTTTTGGTTGTTTATCATTACTAACATAGTTATAAGATTCTTAAATTGTTTACTAACCCCCTATGGATGTTACTTATCCGAAATAAAGAGTATTTTATTTTATTTTTTATTTTAAAGCTATTGTCTGTCTATTGTTTGTAATGTATGGAATTGTTTGAAGCCAGTCACATAGACTATCGGATCGCCTTCGCTTTTCTATGTGACTGGATTCAAACAATTCCATACATCTTCTACCTTCTATAATATAAAAATGGATCGCAAAATGTATTGCTAAGCTCATAACTCGAAAACGGCTGGACCGATTCGGATAATTATTTTTTTGTTGTGTTTGTAACCATCGGGACCGGGTTTTAGAGGACTTCCAACCGTGCGAAACCGGGACGGGCCGCTAGGTACAAATAAAAACTCTTCGGATCGCATTCGCTTCGCCTGTCTGTTTGACAATAGCTTGAATGTCGGCCGCGTAGCCTGTAAACACATACGGACACTTAAAAAGTCGTCGCGAAGCCGAGTCGCCTGCTTACACTTTTTATTGTCCCACAAAATTATACTACCGGGATAAAAACTATCCTATGAGTTAATACAGACTGTGTATAAAGTCGTTTCACCGTGAAAGAGTAACAAACATCCATTCATCCATCCTCCTCATTTACAGTAGTAAGATAAGATTCTTCAAATAAATCAGATGAATAATTTCATCATTCATAACAGCCGACATTCAGTCTCGCAAGCACTCAGTAGGTCACAAATAATCGTAAATAACATACTTAATGTACGATGGTAATTATTATGTTTAAATCTCAGTTTGACATGATTATTACTAACCTAGAACAGTAATCTTGTATTTTGAGCTAGACAAAAGTTTATTAAACTGTGACGTTGGCTCTGTGGTTCTAATGCTGACTATTTAGAATTACTACTAGCAATGTTACCCAGCATTCGAGGGACATTTTTTTGAAAGGGTTTCCCTCTCCATATATTATATTATTTCTGTTTACAAACATTTAAACGGACATCTTCTAAAAAGCTTGTTTCATCATCAGCCTATAAATGTTCCCACTACTGGGATACAGGTCTCCTCTCTGTGAGAGGGAGCGGGCCATAATCCACCACGCGGGCCCAGTGCGGGTTGGTGGATGTCACATGTCTACGAATTTTTGGTTCTAGGACATGCCGGTTCCCTCACGATGTTTTCCTTCACCGTTTTGAGAGCAGTGGTGATGAAATAAATTACACAAAGTAATGCGCCTGGCTGGGTTCGAACCCACGACCTACAACTCGTAAGTCGGGGCCGATACCACTCGGCCACCACTGCTCTCAAAAAGCTTGTTCATAGATTGTAAATAAATTTTAGGTAAAGGGAGATTATTTGGTGAGACAGTGATGAGTCTTAAAAGTCTCTCAAACGTTACCTATGCATGCAGTAATGCGAAATGATGCAACTAGTTCACCACTAAAGTGGACAAGATGTAGTGACACATAATTTCGCATTACTACATGCATAGGTAACGTTTTGAGAGACTTTTAAGACTCTATCACTGAGTTGCCTGTCTTACCAAATAATCTCCCTTTACCATATAGGTACACTGTAACTTTGTGCTTATTTATTTGTTACGTTTTAACGCCCATACCACCAAAATACAATAAAACCTAGTTAAGTGTTACTGAGATTGGTCGCGGGACTAACGAATTACCGTGACCCCGGAACGCTAAGGGCTATTGAAGGACACCGTGGATTTCAGTCAGTATAAGTCTGACAGTCCCTCCTGCCCTGCCCTGGGTAGGAGGTGTCTTTTGATGTATTTACCACGCAAAAAAAAAAGTCTTACTGAGAATATATTTTAAAGATTACTGGAACCTTCTGTAAAAGAGACATATAATTATTTATTTATACCTGAATAATATCCGAGACACTGGGTAAATGGAATACCTCTTTAAGTGAGACGAATCACGAAACCGGTACCTCCAGATCCCAATTATCCAGTTTTCACTGTGACGTCAGCCGATCATTGAATTGACCGTAATGCGACATGCAAGCAAATTCATAATCTGGTCATCTTACACTCACGATATCGTTTAACGTTCGTTTGGGCCAGCGATATCGGCAAATACGTTGTTGCTCATCAATCTTATCTTTTTACTGGGTACATCGCGATATCGCTGGTTTGTGATGCCCAGATCGGTTTATGGAGCAGTGGTGGCCCAGTGGTATCGGTCCCGACTTACGAGTTGTATGTCGTGGGTTCGAAGTGTTCGAACCCCGCCAGGCGCATAACTTTGTGTATAAATTTCATCACCACTGCTCTCAAAACGGTGAAGGAAAACATCATGAGGACACCGACATGTCCTAGAACCAAAAAATTTAAGACATTTGGCATCCACCAACCCGCACTGGGCCCGCATGGTGAATTACGGCCCACTCCCTCTCACAGAGAGGAGGCCTGTGTTCCAGCAGTGGGAACATTATAGGCTGATGATGATAATTGATGATGATGATGACCAGATCATAAAGTACTGGCGTTTCGCAGCGTGTTCTAGTATATGACGATGTTGCTATGATATGGCACTGACGTTTTTAACAGCCCGTGAACTATAATGACTACAACTATTTATCGGTTTGCCGACTAGTCAGCCAGTCGGGCAAAGTCTCTGTCGGCCCAACTTTAATAAAAAGCCATACGTGTTCGGTCAAATCGCATGGACTTGATATAAACGTCTTCCAGCTAAAATAAAGAACTTTATCGTTTATTTTAACACACAAGCTTCTGTGAGTAAATTAAAATAAAACTAGACTTACAACTTCCAGTTCCAGTAACTAAAACCTTTAGTACAGTCAGCAATTAAATTTAAAAAATTCATCATTATTTTGACACTACTTATATTTTTTTTTATAAAATAAATATACTAATTTGGCCTATATCCAGCAGTGGCTGATCCTAGGCTGATATGAAATGAAATAATTAAAATTGAAATAAAACAATAAAGCGATTACACTCGTCGATAAAAATAATAAAATTTATTTTGCTCATTGCATTGTCTTTTCTTCTTGAAAAGAACAAACGATGTAACTCGTCAGAACTATCGCAATTTTTGTGTTGCGCAAATCAAATCTTTCAATAATTTTACCTATATTCGCAGATCTCACAATTATATAATTTTGTAGATATTTCGTGACTTGTATTTAATCGTTCGGTATTAGACAGATAACAGACACAAGGTACTAAAACTACAAGTATTTTATACTTTTATGGTGTCTAGCTAGTATAAACAAACATCATAGTATGATGCATTGCTTTCTTGCAATAAGTTTAAATTTCTAGTGATATTAATTTTCTTGCTGACCCTACATAGATCTGAGATAGCGAGTGAGAAAATAAGAAGCAGTAAACGCGATTAGTCCGTGTAATTCGTACATGTTTAGTATCTGCTCGCTGCCTATTTGCTATAGGCCACCCATGTGTTCTAGACTTAAAGATTATTAGATACTAGCTGTTACCCGCGACTTCGTCCGCATTGTATTTGGTTTTAAGGCACCTAAACTAATATTCTCTTTTTTAATTTGTTGAGAAAGTGAGGGTACCTGATGTCCCACTTGAATTGATTGTCCCAAATGAAATGAAAACTTCCAGACACAACACTTTATATACGACATTGGTAGTTTTTCCCTCTGGTGCTAAAATAAAAAGGTGGTCAGCATTACTGACAGGCGAGCATGTGTTATATAGTTGGCCGTGAGAAAAACAGTTTTGGACCTTAGGTCGACATCAGCTTCCTTCAGGGTCTGTCCTTGGGACTTATTTATGGTCATCGCGAAGTAAGCGGCTACCGGGAATTGTGTGAGTTTGAACTGGAAAGGGAAATTGTTGGAGATGAGTGGTATTCACGGTATCAATGCAGTTTCCCCTGAGCCACATCCGGTGAGAATTTCAGCTTCGCTTAAATTTCTGTGTAAAGGTGCGTACAGACCATGTAACATGTTATATAACATGATTGTGTTATAAAACACTACAACTCTATGTAGAATGTTACCATGAAAAATGTTCAACAATTTCGGCTAATATGTTTTCATTTATTGCAGCGGTTCGGTCATTTTTTTAGTATCGCACGATCACATAGCCAAGAGTTTTCCTGAAGTGTTATACTTGACGGGACTCCGAATACGTAACTTATCAATTCTTCTTACAACGGGCAGTCTTCTTACAACGGGCAGTGTCTGCCGGAATTTTACAGAAAACAGTACCTACCGTGATATTGTCCATCATGGCGAATGTCTCAAAGTGTTCTGTCCACGGCCTCGACGGCTTTTTTGTTCGACATGGTACATTCAGACGATTACATTTTTTTAGCGTGGTAATACATCACGTGGAACACAACGTGCACCCTTACTCGCCGCCCGCATGGCCGCGCCTACAGTGGCTGGAGATCGTGTAGCGACGTCTGTCGCCATCGGCGTCTACCGCTGCGGCTGGGCTGGAGGTGGACATTGTGCTCTCCCTCATGCGTCCCGCCTCCTCCTTCGCTAGCATGACTGCTTCGCAGAAGGAGGCGACTGCTTCCCATTCTGTTTCGCCCCGCAGCATGGCCTCGACCAACACTAAGCACGAGAGGTCACTGATTATCGTCGTAGTGAGGACACGGCGGTGCTCTGCCCAAGCGGGTAGTCCTGCACCGTATGCTCCACCGTGTCCTCCAGGCGATCCACGCAGTGGTGACACCCAGGCGATTCTTCTTTCCCTGTCAGACACAGCTACCTCCCGAAACTTTCGTGTCCGGTGAGGACCTACGTCATGTGGTAGGTCAGGCGGGACGCCGTGACGCCTATCCAGCTACTCCTTAAAGAGGGGTCTAGAGGCGTGCCCGGAACTCGGTTGCGACAGTCGCTCTCTCAATATTGCCCTGTGATCACGCCGGAGCTCTTTCCGGGAATTCATCCTGGCGATTGTATTGTATAGCGGGCTGGTATCCGCAACTACACGATAGACGATAGACGCGATGGAGGGCCGTCGCCTCCAGGGGAAGGCGACTACATTATAATCCTGAAACACCTTTGCTTTGTCACAGTTTCATGACTACGAACACGTTGAGTGTTGCAGTGTTGTCTGGGACAACAAATGGGACTTTAAACAACAAAAAACAAAAAAAAAAATACGCATCTTACTTTGTTAGTGACGTACAACAGAGACTGCTCATCAGGCTGAACAACTTTGCTAAGACGTCATTCCTTTTTATATTATAGTATAGCTGGGCTCTTGGAGTTCCACAACAGGTGTTCCAGATCTTCAATTTTTATACGTCAACAGAGAGTGCTCATCAGGCTGAGCAACTCTTGCTAAGACGTCATTCCTATATATGTTATAGTTTAGCTGGGCTTTTGGTGTTCCAGATCTTAATTTTTTATATGCCAACAGAGAGTGCTCATCAGGCTGAATAACTTTGCAAAGACGTCATTCCTACATATGTTATAGTGTAGCTGGGCTCTTGGTGTTCCACATCAGGTGTTCAAGATTTTCAATTTTTATACATCAACAGAGACTGCTCATCAGGCTGAACAACTTTGCTAAAACGTCATTCCTTTATATGTTATAGTGTAGCTGGGCATTTGGTGTTCCACATCAGGTGTTCCAGATCTTCAATTTTTATATGTCAACAGAGAGTGCTCATCAGGCTGAGCAACTCTTGCTAAGACTTCATTCCTATACATATATGCTATAGTTTAGATGGGCTTTTGGTGTTCCACATCAGGTATTCCAGAGATCTTCAATTTTTGTATGTCAACAGAGAGTGCTCGTCAGGCTGAACAACTTTGCAAAGACGTCATTCCTGTATTTGTTATAGTGTAGCTGGGCTCTTGGTGTTCCACATCAGGTATTCCAGAGATCTTCAATTTTTGTATGTCAACAGAGAGTGCTCGTCAGGCTGATCAACTTTGCAAAGACGTCATTTCTGTATTTGTTATAGTGTAGCTGGGCTCTTGGTGTTCCACAACAGGTGTTCCAGATCTTCAATTTTTATACGTCAACAGAGAGTGCTCATCAGGCTGATCAACTCTTAATAAGACGTCATTCCTATATATCTTATAGTGTAGCTGGGCTCTTGGTGTTCCACATCAGGTGTTTAAGATTGTCAATTTTTATACGTCAACAGAGACAGCTCATCAGGCTGAACAACTTTGCTAGGACGTCATTCCTTTATATGTTATAGTGTAGCTGGGCTTTTGGTGTTCCACATCAGGTGTTCCAGATCTTCAATTTTTATACGTCAACAGAGACTGCTCATCAGGCTGAACAACTTTGCTAAGACGTCATTCCTTTACATGTTATAGTGTAGCTGGGCTTTTGGTGTTCCACATCAGGTGTTCCAGATCTTCAATTTTTATACGTCAACAGAGAGTGCTCATCAGGTGGAACAATTTTTGCTATCGCACCATTTTTTTATCTCTTATAGTATAGCTGGTCCGTTGCGGTTCTGCACCAGGTATTCAAGTATCCAAGATAAATTATAGCCTATGTGTTGGCCAGACTTAATACCTATACAACAAAAAAAAAATCATTCAAATCCGTCCAGTACTTTTTGAGTTTATCCCGGACATACATACAGACAAACAGACAAACAGACAAACAGATAAACAGACAAAAATTCTAAAAACTATATTTTTGGCTTCGGTATCGATTGTAGATCACACCCCAAGTATTCTTTTCAAAAAATATTCAATGTACAGTTTTGACTTTCCTACTATTTTATTATATGTATAGATTATTATGCTATTCCATCTATATAGTATACCCTTTCAAACACAAGGAGAATTTTCCAAATCGGACAAAAATCGAAAAAACGGGGAATAAAAATTTAAAAAAGTTCAGACGAATTGAAAATTTAAACAGAAAAGAATAGAAATATGTATAAACTGTTACTAATTAATACACACAAATAAGTTTTTCTACACTATAACCGAAATAGTTTAGTTTTATATTTTTCAATATTCTAGTAAGTTGGATTACTAAGTTATTTCTTTTAAACTGGTTTAAACTTATCTAACTTGCGGTCAATAACTAGTTTTATACCGATATTAATTAAATCTTTGCGTGTACCTACCTAACCTAGGTATTATTTTAGAGGTTAAAGTTTCTAGTAATCACTTAAGTAAAAGTTAGCGATTGTAAATTGATTGTAAATCTAATCGTTTGATAGAAAGTCATTACATCCATTTCTCGGGATCATAATTAATTTTATTAGAAGAAAATACACGTTCGTAAGAGCAAAACCGGTTGGACAGACTTGTGAAATAATACTTTAAATTAGAATTATATTGCTAGAAAATTGCAATTTATTTATGTAATTGTCATAATTATTTCCAGCAAATAATGTGTTAATGAAGTTATCATTACGCAAAATTAAATGCTTGAACATAAGTTTATCATAAATTGGAAAGTTTGTGAGCTTCCACACAAAATCTACAAAACGGATTTGCATGAAATTTAGTACACGAATAGTTTAAACCTGTATTACGACATAGGATACTTTTGTTCCCAGTATAAAGATCCTGTAGGATAATACTTGAATTTCACTCAGATGGAGCCGCTGGCAATAGCTAGTATGTTATATTTTCGAGATCCCTCTTACTAATCTCAATGCAAAGTAAAGCTAAGTAAATGCAGTAAACCTGCATAGTGATAACACGAGATAAACAACGTAATTAGACCAAGTCTACAAAAAACTAGCACAGAATAATGACACATGTTTCAAGTTTGTTTTGTTCATAATACCTAGTCAACCACATGGCTGGAGTTTATGCGTCATCTTAATTAAAAAGGTTTTATGAAACCTCGTTTTATTATGCTAGTTTACAGGATCAATCAGTTGCAAATCTAATTAGTTCGATATATATTTTTTTTAATAATGGTCAAGCATTTTTTTATTTTGTTACTTAAGTGAATATTCACAAAATAACATCAGGGCGCACTGTAAATTTTAAAAGCGAAATTATCTCTGTCAATTTTGGTTTACGCTAAGAAGAAGATTGAGTTAAATAAATTTTGAAAATCTAATTTTTTGTTAACCGACGGACTTATTGAATTTTTTTAGAATACAAGTCTATTGGCGATGATTTTTTCAAAAATAGGTATTCTTAAATAGTAATCCGCACAAAAAACGGTCGCCTGGCCGGAATTTCGTTTCCGAGCTGTTATGGCTGTATTATATACCTATTGTGCCCAAATAAGAGTTATAGTAGCCGTATAAACGTTTGTAATGCTAATCTAGGACTTCAAAATGCTTAAACGCTTTAGAAATGCTGTAAGACTGCCGTTATAATGCTTTGATCATTTGGGTACTGAAAGAATATTGCTGAAAATATATTTTGTGAAAATTAAAATGTTTGGAAGAAATTTTTAGTTCCTTGTGAAAATAAATAGCCATCGTTGAACTGAATATTTTTACCATGTATGAGTCATTTACAGCATTATGAAATACTAGCTGATGCCAGTGGCTTCACCCGCTACAACTCGAAAATTATCCCACGGGAACATAAAATCGAGATAAAAACTATCCTATGTGTTAACACAGGCTATAAACTATCTGTGTACCAAATTTTAGCCAAATCCGTTCTGTAGTTTATGCGTGAAAGAGTAACAAACATACCTACATACACATACACATACATACATCCTCACAAACTTTCGCATTTATAATAAGTATTAGTAGGATGATGTAAGTCCTATAAAAGTATAGTGCGTGTTTTTACAGTTAGATAATTATTACGGCTAAGAGTAACATTGGCTATAACACTTTTTCCTCTTATCCTTTTATTACTTTATTTAACTACTATTTAAATAATAAATGTTGACACTATACCTTTGTAATTGACAAATACATGAAACAAAAGTAAGGATACTAACAATGTAATTTAGTGGAGATATATTAAAAATAAAACGTAAATTATGAAGAAAAGAGAGTCGATTCAATATTTTTCTGTTCGTGTTAACAAAAAAGAAAACAAAAGTAATAATCTCATTAATTTATTTATAAATTTTATCTTTTAACCTTTCATAGATAAAGTTATGTGGATAAATAACTTTAGTTATTAAAAACATTTCCTTTTAAAGTATGGATAAATTCAGTATTAAGATAGGTATGCACGTTTGTTATAAAACCGATGAATAATATTTCAATGTTATTTGTATAGGTGTGTTATCCCAAGGTGTTTCCGTAAAATTTTCAATAAACTGTTTAAATTATTAATTAAATTAAACACTGAATAATTAAAAGACAGTACTGACGTTGATAAGTTATTTGTACAGCTTTATGTACTTATGTATGTATATATTATAAACAATTTTATAACACCAGTCACCGCCGTGATCGTAATGTAAACAAAAAAGAACACTGGAATTTTTAACCTACCTCGTCGTCCCAGGCTTGTTCTCCGTACTCCTGATCTGCAACATCTTCCCTGCGTTCAACCCTCATCCTTTGAAGGTCTTTCACCACTCCATCCATCTGCTCCGCACTCAGGCCACCCCAGGCCTTCATAGCAGACAGTAACTCCTCATCTTCATCAGTCAACTCAACTCTCTCCGGCGACAGAGCATTCAAACGATCTAACTTTTCGTACAACTTTTCTTCAGGTGTCTGGCCTTGTTGTCGGTCAGGCGCGACGGTTAACTTTTCCAATTTTTGGTATAATTTATCGAAACGGTTCGGAAACGGTGGGTCAGTGACGTGAGCGGTTCGGATGCGGTGCGTGAGGAGGATAACGAGAAGGGATAGACGCAGCATCGTGCGAGCGCGGCGGACGGGCGACTGGCACATGGGCGCGCATTGGGAATGCTTAGTCCGGTGAACGCGGAGCGGGATTGGTCTTGATTTTTTCTTAAATTACTCTCGAACGCGACACTGTGAATTTATCAACATAATTTGCTTGTTTTAATTGCTAGTTAGTGTGTGTTTATGATTTATTGCGATCTTCGGGAAGTCCCGGGTTAAAGTTGACCGTTGTAAGATAAACTTTTGTCGTATCTCATAGATATGGCATAAAATGCAGATAGAAACTGATTTTTTCTGATTACTATCTCTGTTTGGTCATGCTGTGAATTCTGTCAGTGGAGAATAGTAGTGGAAAACATGTTGCGCTGACTCCAATTAAAATGGGATAAGAAAGGACAGGGAGATGATGACTAATCTTTGTTTCATCATGTTCTATTAAGTCTTCATTGAAGTTACCTACAAATATTATTACCTAGGTACTTATTTTAATTAGTACCTAACATGATTGTAATGATGTTATTCGTTTTTCCTTTTCCTTATAATGCAGTGCAATTTTAACTTAGGTAAGTACCTACTGCAATCAATTCAGATATTGGTTCAATGTGTAAAAAATACCGCTTTGTATACTTCAATTATTGTAGATGGCATTCGATAACATGTATTATTATTGCTACTATATTTTGTCCACGGGTTCACCCGATGTCGTAGTATAAAAATATCCCATTGGAAAGTAAACATCGAGATAAATCATCATCTAACTGGATCATCCAGATCCAGTTAGTCGTTCTGGTGTATTATCCATCCTTCCATCCAAACTTTCACAGTATCAATAATATTACATTAGGTTTGTAAGATAAGTTACTAAATGCGGGCGCGCCAAAGTTCACCTAAAATTTAAACTCCGATCATCGGAAACCCGAAAATTGTATTCCTAACATTTTTAATCCTAATGATCACAACTCCTAATTGCACTGTCACTACTAATCGTAATTCCGAATCATTCGACTTCATAATGTCGGTAGCAATAAACATCTATTATACTATTATTTGTTTTCCTATATTTTCTCAACATAACCTTCTTTTACACTATTATTCAAAGTCATATCTTTTTTGTTTAGATTTATTTTTATTTTGTTGGCATATTACCACGTATACTTGAGGAAGTGCTTGCTTCGCACTCACTAATTATATGAATTGTTTTTTTTTTTATTAGTTAAAGCGTCTTCTTTAATTTTATTTAAAGCGGTGTGTACCTGAAAAGATATCCATACGTTAGGTTAGGTTAGAACTGTGACCAGCTACTCGCGAGTCAAGCGAGCAAAGCGAGCGGTGTCGCGGCAGCGGCCGGCGAGCGCAACCTGGATATTTGTCGCCAGTATTTTTTTCATAGTGACCCCAACACGACACTCTGACCAAAAACGACTGGGGGCACCCCGACTCGGACAGGTTAGGTTAGAAGGGGATGGCGGGGTCTGAAAGACCCCGCCATCCCCTTCGTGGTTATTTTTTTTTTAAACCACCCAGATGTAGGAGCACCGCGAAGCGGTGCTCCGTCGAATTTTCTCGACATTTTACTTTATTTAATTTATAACCGTAATAATGTTTAGGGATAAAAACGTTATGATAAAAAACAGTAGGAGTTTCAATATATTTACAATAACGATATTATTCATAACAATTTTCGGAAAAATGAGTGTTATGAACATCGCCAGTAGCACTACAAAAAGTATGAATAAAAACTTTAGGATGAAAAATTTTAGGAAGAGTGATCATTCGGATTACAAATCGTTAGGAAGAACAATTTCGGGTAAACAACTTTAGGTGAGCCAATATGGACCCACTAAATGCGCTTGCTTAACAGGTTAATTGTCATAACAAAACATGGTGTACATAAAAACTATAATATTATAATTATGTTTGTTTTGTATTATGAGGTCATTATTTTTTAATAACTTGAGTACATAATAATATTATTAAAATAATATGAACATCATTTTTTGCTCAATTACACTGATAACGATTGTTTATATAGACTTCAGTAGTTTTATCTAAACATGCTAATTGTTCGTCATTTATTTGCGTATTTTGAACTTTCTTGTAATTCTGATAGAGTTTCTTATCAACTGACTTTTACGGTTGCTAACTGATGTCTGTTTGCATAAAAACAGTACCTAAACGAAAAATAGAAATAAACAACTAACTAACGTAGGTTCTCGAATTAAACATCAAATCATCACCAACATCTAAATTTTATTAATATTTTTTATAGACTGTAATTTAAACATACTTTTTTTTTTTAATTTAATCAACTTTCAGAAGCGCGATTATGCTGGCAAAACTTCAAAGCCATATTTCAAATTACAAACTCATTAAAAAGTCCAGCCCCACATAATGTCTACCAATCAAGATGAGACAATGCACCAAACAATCTGAGATTGCATTGTTTATATTCAAGTAATGATCGTGCAACAAAACAGGACCCAGAACAATGATAAAAAATCGTGCGGTCGACAACTGGTGCTCGCACCTCATATTTATTTGTAAATCACGAATATAACTCAGTCTCGACGCTCATTCATACCTGCATGTCTGGCGAGCTTGTGGTTCCGTATACGTGAGCGGATTCTTACTACAATTTTCTATGGAACCCTAAAAGGTTATGGCGATTACAGAAATACTTAAAACTATTGAAGTGGGTTTAAAATAGACTTCTTATAAGGGAGGTTATGTCTTTTGACTTAAATGGGAAATAATAAATTTGAGATACTAGCTTTCGCCCAAGGCTCTGTTTGTGTAAAGTTTGGTTGCCTACTGTCCCTTTGTCAATGGAAAGTATAAGCGTTCTAAATTTTACTCAAATATGTGCAGTAGTTTTTGTTGAAAGAGTAAAAAAACATACTTACCTACATTCATACAGATGGATGGATGGAGAATGTATGCAGTTTGCAGATTTATAAAATAAAGAAATAAAATAAAATACTTACCTATCTCTTTATTTCGGATAAGTAACATCCATAGTGGGTTAGTAAACAATTTAAGAATCTTATAACTATTTAAATTAAATAACATCGAATCAAAATTCAAAACAAAATTGAATTAAAATAATAATAATAGTATTAATATTCATTAAATTTACTTACTATAAACAAAGTTTTCTCACCACCATTTTTTGGCAAAAGAGACATGAAATGAATAAAAAAAGTCACCGACTTCCGAAATAAAAGTTTTGTAGGTTATTTTACCCTTTGTAGTGGTCGTTTTTGAAGGCGGTCACATTTTTTTTAGAAAAAGTTTTTTGTCTGCCAAGCTTGGCAAAAAATCATTTGAAAAAAAATATATAATTATTATTTATGTCCACTCTGTCATTGCTTAGGTCCTGGTAAAAATAAAATCAAAGCATTTGTAAGTAGCATATTTATAACCCCAGTTTCACCCGTATGTTCTTCGGTAACTCATCCGGATAGTGCAGTAACTGGGGGAAAAAGTTTTATCCAAATCCGTGCAGTAGTTTAGGAGTGAAAGAATAATAAACCACCATTCATCTTCACAAACTACCACATTTTAATAGTAAAAATGTAAACGTAGGTACATGAACAAATACCTAGGTATATGCTAACTATGGATCAGAATAAATAATAATCTTCATTTGTACACAAAAATGTAGTCATTTTCCTTCTTATTAATTTATTATAACTTCATTGACATATTTCCTTGCCAATATTTGGTCAGCTTATATTATGTACGGTAAATAATAAAGTAGGTAACACATTTACTTTACTCTGTCCACGCACCAAACTGCTCCAAGGTAATATTGAAGTTATTGGAAAGAATTTTAATTCACATTCACACATAACTGAACCTTACCGTTTGACTTTGATCATTTATTTGCATTTCGGGACATACAGGTCAAATCTTAGGGTATTCTCAAACTATGGTACTAAATAAATAAGTGACCATAATTCAAAAACCATGGAAACAAAAATGTAGTAAGTATGGAGAGAGATGAAATTAATAAAAAGATATTTTCTATGTAGAATAAATACTGTAAAGTTTCTTTTTAATGTTGTAACTATTTATTCTCAAGTAAAAGAGAGTTGTTCCTGAGTGCGAACACTCACTTTGCGAATTTGTTTCCCAAACATTCGTTGCGCGAGCTTTAGTGAAGCGACCTACGACCGACACTAATGAGCAGAGTTTGTGATGATACCTATATTTTTCTATAATACATACAAGTGAGTGTCGCCGGTCTCTTGGAGACCAGTTTTATGCTATTCTCTATACGACATCTCTTCATTAGACTTAGGCTTTGAGATCGTCCGATCGTCGTGAAGCGCAAGTGGTAAGCGCAATGCCAGCTGTCAGGAGCAGCTTTAGAGTACCAGTGTGGTGACAGCGCTGCGGCCGCGCTGTTACAATGCAGCGACTGGTGACGCTCATTACCAACTGACAGTTTAGGAGAAGTTTATTAAAGCCATTTTATGGTCATAACTTCATAAGGTACAACATGATTAGAAAGAATCTTAGAGTTTATATTTCTTGATAGCTGCAACCAAAATTAGGGTTTTTATGTCAAGAGTAAACTGAGTAAATTACCTAGGTTACTTATAAGCAAGCATGCTTCACAATCGACCTCATTTTCCCCGTACCATCAGTCAAGATAATGGTCAAACGCGAGCTTGACAGAAAATAGAAGTACCTTTGTGAATTCAAATAAATGGTAAATAAATTTTATTGTCGGAATTCGTATCAGTTAGCGCGGAACCTTAACATTTTTTTGTCGATCAAACTTCCATTTCGTTCGAGTTTCGGTTCGATTAAATACAAATTATTATGACTTTTTGTGCAACGAGTACATTTAGCTCGAAATATAAGTGAATCGTATGTATATCTGGTTTTGTAACTGACTTTTATGTGAGATTATACCATACTAGCTGTTGCCAGCGGCTTCACCCGCTACAACTCGAAAATTGTCCCACGGGAACATAAAATCGGGATAAAAACTATCCTATGTGTTAATCCAGGTTATAAACTATCTGTGTACCAAAATTTAGCCAAATCCGTTCAGTGGTTTTTGCTTGAAAGAGTAACAAACATACCTACGTACACATACATACATCCTCACAAACTTTCGCATTTATAATATTATTAGGATCAACCATACATAATTATACCTTGTTACCTTATTATTTAATTTTTCCCGGAAATAAAATGCCCGAATCTGGCAACCCTGCTCAAACTATTCCTGCACAATCCCGTATGCAAAAATCCAACTCGTCAAAGTTCGAAACCCAAACGGAGAACCTAGCACGACCTTTGGACGATTTCGTGACTCGTAGGCACACTAGAGGAGCATTTTCATTTTCCATGCAATAAACGCCGTAATTAAATATATTTTTGTCTTTTTCATTACGTAGCTAAGTATTTTTCCGTACTTCAAGTACGCTTTAGGTAAATTAATTATGGAATCCTTGTGCTAACGCCACTATTAGCAGTATCACAAATCGTCTTAAAATATAAGTTATTAACTTTAGTAAAAATATTAATTAGGTAACAATTTAGCTATTGAAATGTTTATACGTAAGAATGTGTAATGAATCATCGACGCTGATTGGACGTTACTAACATTTCAATGTATATGTATGAATTCAAAGAATTGCGAGCAGAATCTTTAAATAATTTCAGGGTGTTTAAAACCGCCTCTTTAGCAATGTTGTTCTTATTATGACATGTTGCAAATTGTTCTCTATCAATATTATCAACTCTATTGCATGAACAATAGAATAGAATATCCATTTTACAAATTTCATCACAACTTTGCTAGCAACATTGCTAAAGTTTCCGTAGTCTTGGGGTCTGTCTCATCAGTTAACCGTGAACCTGGAGCGTAAAGAGCTATGGAAGAATCACCGTGGATTCAAATTTCGAGTAGGTACGCATGTGAGAATACTTCTTATTTGGCAAGAATTAGGGGGTTTAATATTTAAACTAAAAGGTGAAAATGAAAAATTAACTTAAAAGTTAAAACTATTCAAGTTGCTAAAAAATCAATAAAATAAAAAGCAAAGCCACCAACTTCCAAAATAAAGTATTTAGAGGCATTTTATAGATTCTTTAGAGGTTGTTTTGTAGTAGGTTATTTTTTATACTTACACAAAAATTTATACGTCACACAGGTAAATATTATGTTTATTAAGGACTACAAGTTTTCAGTATTTGAGACGTTAAGTAAACTGGAACTTTGACATTTTCAAATTGACAATTTTCAAGGAAAAAATTAGTTCCTTCTTTGCGTAGGTACTCGTGCTAAGGGTACAGTACCCTTAGCACGAGTTTTCACACTTTTACTTTACAGCGACTTGCCAGTATTTTTTTAAATTTTATTTTTATTTAAATATTTTCCTTGAAAATTGTCAATTTGAAATTGTCAAAGTTCCAGTTTACTTTACGTCTCAAATAGTGAAAACTCGTGCTAAGGGTACACGTATTGTTATGAAGATTACACCACTATTGTGGTTCCAATTGCATGCATTCCAGGAGCACCTTAGCGTGACCCCAACCCAACATAATCCCTTGAACATTTCTTAGAAAATCCTTACTCTCTTTTACATAATGTAAACCACTTCTTCAGAAACAGTACATTATGCAATAGCATGTTTGTACCGGCTGTTGGAACCACCTGGCTTCTAACCAATGACCTCCGTATCATATTAAATACTGATAGCCTCTTCCCACATTTTTATAAAATCTTTTTTTTTTTGTGTATTTCGAGGGTATAGTGCTCAAACCCAATAAGTACGAAATTGACACTTTTGAGATATTCAATATTTAAGTTTTAAGGACATAAATACCTATGTTATACAAATAATATCGTTATAATGAGTATTTGTGGTAAAAGTGGATACGTTGAATTAGTGTAAAACAGTACTTTTGAGTTTCTGAGGTAGTCCATTTTGTCATAATAAAAATTTAAGTTACAAAGGGTACCGACTTATTGGGTTTTAGATCTAGAGAAATTAAACATATTATGTACTTTGAAAAATGTTTTTTTTAAAGAATCACAAAAAAAAACACAGGAGAAATCACTCTTCGTCACTTTCGAAAGCTGTCGGTTTGGTGTACGTCTTCATACCACACATCCATGCATGAAATTCCTCTGGTATGATAAGTTTTTCGAGATATATTTTTTTAGCAAGGCTAAGTGGTACGGCGTCCTCCCCGATGGCGTCAGCGTAATATGTTACGCTGACGACACGCTCGTCCTGGCGTCCTCGACAGCCGGTGGAACTTCAGGGAGCACTTCCTGCGTCTGGCCCCAAAACTGAACCGGGCAGCAGCCGCCCTCAGGCGACTCCTGCCTAATCTCAGCGGGCCAAACGCCTCCTGCCGTAGGCTGTACGCCGGTGTCGTGCGGTCCTTGGCCATCTACGGGGCCCCTGTGTGGGCCCTGAGCATCTGGACACGACCACTAAAGTTGGTCGCATGCCAGAGGGTCATGGCTATCCGGATGAGCCGGGGATACCGCACAATCGCCGGCGAATCGGCCAACTTCCTTGCCGGATTACTGCCCTGGGATTTGGAGGCGACTGCCCTCCAGCGCGTCTATGAGTGGCGCGTGGAGGCGCAGCACCGGGGTGTATCCCCGCTGCCTCGACAAGTCGAGGCGCGGTGGGAAGAGTTCCGGCGCGATCTCAGGGCAGTATGGAGGGGACGACTGTCACGACCGACGTCCGGGCACGCCGCAATCGCGGCATTAAGACACTACTTTGAGGAGTTGCAGGATAGGCGTCACGGCATCCAGACCTACCGCATGACGCAGGTCCTCCCCGGATAAGGAAGTTTCGGGAGGTACCTGTGTCTGATAGGGAAGGAGGAAACGCCCGGGTGTCACCACTGCGAGGATCGCCAGGAGGACACAGTAAAGCATACAGTGCAAGACTGCCCCGCTTGGGCAGAGCACCGACGTGTCCTCACGGCGACGATAGGCGGAGACCTCTCGCGCCCGGCATTGGTCGCGGCCATGCTGCGGGGCGAGACGGAATGGGAAGCGGATCCTTCTGCGAAGCAGTCATGCTCGCGAAGGAGGAGGCGGGCCGCGTGAGGGAGAGGACAATGTCCTCCCTCCGCGCCACCCGCAGTGGTGGACGCCCACGGCTACGGACGTCGCCAGACGATCTCCGGCCACCGTAGGCTCGGGCATGCGGGCGGCGAGTAAAGGGCAACTCGTTGTCCGATCATGGACCATTTCGGGTCGACGGCGCGTTGTGTTCCACGCGCGCCTCAAAGAACGTCAGAGTAATGACGGCCCCCCCTCTAGAGGGCCAAAGCCTGCCGGGGTCGCGGGACTTATCTCTTTACCGTGACCCCGGAACATAAAAGGCTATTGAAGGACACCGTGTATTTTAGTCAGTATACGAGTCTGACAGTCCCTCCCGCCCTGCCCGGGGTGGGAAGATTCATTTGATGATTTTATCACGTAAAAAAAAGGCTAATTGGTAATTGAGTGGAATGTAAGTGCTCTATTTCGTTTGGTAATTGAACATTAACTGAACTGGGTTTGAATTTCATTTAGCCATAGTTTTTGGTGTATTAACGGCCATTTTACAGACATCAATGCTACCTAAGTTCTCGAATATTCATAATTAAAATATATTTTTAATTATGACATGTCCGTTACACTTTATAACTATCAATCTCTATTGTTTCCTATTTCCTTCACGTCCTCTTTTGTAATTGTTTGCTAGCTGCTAAAAACGATTTTCCATTCGCTTAAGCATAGTTCGGACTACGCTAGTAGTTTAGTTGAGTAGCTAAAAGAAAAGTGAGTTTATAAAAACATGGGAAAATTCTCGCTTCTGCCCAAAAATCGTTCGCACTTTGCTTTAGTACATGTTATATCTAAGTGAGTGGTGTTTTGCAAGACGAACAACCTACAACGCAATAATATAAATCAATTGTTTAAGCTAATCGTAACAGCTGTTTAAGAAGATGTGGGTAAGGAATTACGTGTGATTAAAAAAAGAAGCTTGACTATGTGCGAAGTGGGTGGTGGGGAACGGCAAATCGATCGTAGCGCACGACGTGGCAGAAATGTGAATTAATTCTGGGCTGTCATGTGTCAAGTTGCTTTATTTTCATAACTTTCTTTATAATTTAATACGAAAACTTTAACTTTAACTTTTCCCGTTCGTTCTAAGCTCTTCCACTTCTCTCACATGCTTTGCTAATACTAATTTTTTCCCTTTTTGCTCAGTTTGAGGTTGGAAATGTATTTTATGCTTAACCGATTCAAATCCCGTGCGTATTATAATATCCATATTTTCCACGAGGAAGAAAATCGCTAGGTATAATATACACACTCACTTTTTACACTATTTTTTCAATTTCGTTGAAAAACTAGTCGAAATTTAATATCACAAAGATATCTTATCATCTAGTTGACATGATTTGACAGATGACAAGTCCTGAATAGTTGCGGCCACTAGGGGCGCTGTCATCGCGCACACAACGAGCCAACACTTTTCTGGTAATCGTGGACAAACATACAATCGACTATGAAAATCTACAATCCAAATTGAGCAAAAACGGATCCATGCGGACAACTTCACGGGATATCATTTTGTGTATATACTAATACCTTCTCCAGAATGAAACGAACACCTTCTCTGATAACCGCATCAAAATTGTTTCAGCCAAACCCGATATAATCAACGGACAAACATACATACAAACATACAGGTCGAACTGAAAACCTACTTATTTTGAAGTTGGTTAAAAATACTAGCGTAGTCCGAACTATGCTTTAGTTTAGAGTATTATCGCACTAAATAAAAGAACTTCGATAACAATACGCGCGATGCAAATGCGCCTCGCAAACTGACAACAGTAATGCTAGAAGTTCATAGGTCCAATTGATTTATTGGGTTCTTCTTCGAACAAAGTGTCAAGAAAGTTAGTCGACGATGAGAGCTAATACAAAATAACTAAACATAACTTGTTACTTTTGAAACATAATCGAACAGTAAAACCCGACAAATACATTTGTTTTGATTTAACTTTTGGTTTTGTTTTTTTTTTTAATCTACGTATTTAAAGATAAAACCCGATAAATACAAATAGTGATTATTGCCTCTAAACAGTCGGATCATTTTAGTTAAAATTGTTGAACACTCAATACCAATAAAAAGCTTTAAGTGGTTTAAGCGTGAAATAAAAATATTATGTTACAAGATAACACGCTTTATATGGTACCAGTTTTTAAGTCTTGGCCAAACGTGGTGACTTTATTGGGTTATTACCTTACGTAACTTTCTTTCTGCTGCGAATTCCACTTATTGGATTAGACCACTGGAAAGAGCGTCAAAAATGCATTAAGATGTAATAATAAAACGATTTTTGATTTTTCGCGACTTATTGGGTTTGAACACTATACCCTCGATTTATTTAATTAGGTTAGCCAACAATTGTTTACACAAAATATACATAAAATTGATACCAGTGATTTTACATTCTTAAGTGCAACAATTCCTTACAGGCTAAGTGATTCGAATTTTACATTAGGAATAGAAAGAAAATTAGGTACGTTAAACATAAAATAATATTTAAAATTTTTTCATGATAAAAATTGATATAAGTACAAGTAATAATAACTAATAATGGGATTTGACATCTTGGTAATAATAATATCATCAAATGAATCTTCCCACCCCCTACTGTCAGATTTGTACTGACTATAATCCACAATGATCCTTAAATAGCCCTTTACGTCCCAGGGTCACGGTCATCAGATGAGACAGTCCCTCTTCCCACATATAAAGGGTGATTTGTAACTGGGTGCATTCCTTGAAATAGCTGATACTAGATCTAATCTAAACATTTTTAACTTCGACAACATGGGTTCCAAACTGATTTTTTTCTTTAAATTTCACCTCTTCACTGTAAACTAATTATTGTGAGAAATGAACGACGGTCACCACTCTGAATTGATACTTTTCTGATAGAATATGAACGTCTGAATCTAATGAAAATAACTTTGTAGAAACCAATCATATCTTGAGTAATTCAGCGCCATTAAGTTCATGTTTTTAATTTTTCTTAATACTTCCCATGTATATCAAGCAAATATGACATTTTGTTGGCAAATTACAGAAGAAATTACAAATCACCGTGATGTATAATGGATCCGGCAATTTTCATAAAAAAAACGTTGTCCTCACATCACAAACTCTACATTTCAAACAGCTAGAACAACCATAATGTAGACCAAACATTAAGTTCCGTGTAGCAGATCCTACCAAAACGCAGCACAGTCAATGACTCAGTCACTAGCCACTGCGCCAACCGTAGGTAGGTACTATAATTTTATTTTAAACCGGCCAGGTGCGAGTCGGACTCGCCCATAAAGGGTTCCGTAGTTCATGTAGTTGGTTGTAACTTTGAAAGGTAAATTGCGATTTACGATTAATGACGTATTAAAAAAAACTAATTACTTGATCTCGTTCAAACCAATTTTCAATTGAAGTTTGCATGGTAATGTACATCATATATTTTTTTTAGTTTCGTCTGTCTCTTATTTTAGAAGTTACAGGGGGGGGGGACCAACATTTTACCACTTTGAAAGTGTCTCTCGCGGAAACTGTTCAGTTTAGAAAAAAAGTAATATTAGTAACCTCAACATCATTTTTAAAGACCTATCCGTAGATACACCACACGTATGGGTTCGGTGAAAAAAAAATAATTGAGTTTCAATTGTAAGGGGGCAACCTCCAAAATTATTTTTATTTTTGTGTAAAAACCCTAATGCGGTTCATATAATACATGTACTTACCAAGTTTCAACAGGATAGCTCTTATACTTTCAAAAAAAAGTGGCTGTGACATACGGACGGACAGACAGACAGACAGACATGAGAAATCTATAAGGGTTCTGTTTTTTGCTACGGATTGCATTTGGCTACGGAACCCTAAAAACGAGTTTCAATCCGAAAATAGACCTACCAAAGTTCTTCTCGAAAGGAACTCTTTTCAAAATACAGCACGCCATTAAAAAAATATACGGTACGGCCATTAACAAAATAGTTATCTATTTCTGTTTAAAAAAAGCCTGCCTTATTAAACCAATTTGACAGTTACAAATGCCAATATGGCGGGCACCGAAATAGCCCGCGAACTAAAAATAAAGGATTAGAGACTGCTGTGGCTATTTTTGAACGAACACTCATAGTGTAGGCATTTAATAAGATGATGTAATTGTTTTAAAGACAAAAATGTGGAGCAAACTATATTTCCACGTTATGGCGCCTGTGTAAGTTGATTACCAATTTAATTGGGTATTTGACACAGTTGTCAAACTGATCAATACACTTTTATTTAGGGACTGAAAACCAGATTTACTTTAAAAAAACTGTTTTTTTTTCTGTGGCACTGAACAAAATAAATAGGAAGTTTCAACATTATTATAAAAAATTAATAGATTTAAAAAAATCTAAAAACCCACGTTTTTAAATTTCCTAAAAATAAGAAAATAACCCTACGGGGCTGAAAGAGGGGCCACTCAAAACGTGGGGGCGTATATTATTTGAGGGATTATTTATGGGATATATTTATTTTACATGACGTGTATAGATCTTAAGTGTAACTTGCAAAGATACGCCCGCACGTTTTGAGTGGCCCGTAGGGTTATTTTCTTATTTTTAGGAAATTTAAAAACGTGGGTTTTTAGATTTTTTTAAATCTATTAATTTATTTTATTATTTTTTCGTATCAGCAAACCCTTTCGTTTAATACCCATATCATGGGGGTGCATTTCAAATAGTCAATCCGCCATCTTTGATGTCCGCCATGATGGATTTAAGACATGTAACTATTTTTTTCATATTCCTGACGGCAAAACCTTTCATTTGATACCCATATCATTGAGGTGCATTTCAAATAGCCTGTCCGCCATCTTGGACATCCACCATATTGGATTTAGGTCACGTGACTATTCTTTTTTCGTATTTTTGACAGCAAACCCTTTCATTTGATACCCATATCATGGGGGTGGATTTCAAACAGCCCGTGCGCCATCTTGTGGAGGCCGCCATATTGGATTTGTTATGACGTTTCTTAGCTAGTCATGTATTGTCATCAGAACTCAGAGCGTGTGCAAAATTTCAGCCTGCTAGCTTATCGGGAAGTGCCTCAAAATTGAGTTGCAAAAGTTCAACTGGAACGACAAACAAACAAATAAACAAACAAGAAAAGTGAGTTTATAAAACGTGGGAAAACAAGAAAAGTGAGTGTAGAAAAACGTGGGAAAATAATCAACACCTTCAAAGTAAATAAATACGGTACTTACCTACTTAATAATGTAAATTACTAGCTGACCCCGCAAAACGTTGTTTTGCCATATAAATTTAAAAAAAAATAGATAGTAGCCGATTCTCAGACCTACTGAATACGCATATAAAATTTGGTAAAAATCGGTAGAGCCGTTTCAGAGGAGTACGGTAACTAACATTGTGACACGGAAATTTTATATATAAGAAGACTAGCTGAACCCGCAAACGTTGTTTTGCCATATAAATTAAAAAAAAAAATAGATAGTAGCCGATTCTCAGACCTACTGAATATGCATACCAAATTTCATAAAAATAGGTCAAACCGTTTCAGAGGAGTACGGTAACTAACATTGTGACACGGAAATTGTATATATAAGATTGTGCGCCAGAACAGTACCTATTTATCCCAATTAACTAAGTAGGTACCGGTGTAAACACTAGGTAATTAGTCATTTGTATAGAATTTCTAAGTGTTCGTTATATTGTAGGCGTCTATAAATAATTGACCTTAGCACCAGCTATACCTAAATATATAAACCGTGTTTTTTTTGTGTGTAGGTAATTATGTATCGCCATTAATAAGTGACTTAAATAATTATGTACTTATACGTAAAGGAAAAACATTGTAGGTACAATGTTTTTCCTTTACGTATAAGTACCTACCGGTGGTAATTGTCAAAAAGTTACTTTTTCCTGGAGACGATAGCATGTACACGTACAGTTCTTGATACCCATGGGCAAAATTTTCTAATGTCTTTAAAATGTTTTATCAAAAGAGGACTGGCCAATTTCTTGGTCAAAGAATTAGTATTTCCATCCAACATTAACGTGGCAATGCTACCAGCAGCGTTCTGTGCACTTACCCCGTTGACAGCGATGAGGATGTATTCTTTTATGCTTTTTCTCTTTGTTAGTTACTTTAATTATTTTTAGGTTAGTTAATTACGTATTTAAAGAAAACGGGTGGAAACATTACAGAATCTAGAGTGGGCTGTGTGTGTCTGTGATCCGCCCCACATGGGTCGAATGCAAGCCGGACTATGACTTGACGAAAGGACAATGGCAGCCTGTCATAGGTACGTTAAAATAGGTGAGAAGAAATGGCAGTGTCTATATGTCAAAAATATCTTATAATGTTAAGTTTTAGACCCCGAATAACTTTGTTCAAAAATTATGCCCTGATAGGGCTCCAAAAAAGGATAATTAATAGTTTTTTTTTTTTTAGGTTATATGTCTTAAGTCGGAAATCGAAGTCCAAAGGAGCAGTAGAACAGTCACTCAGAGCAAGATCAGGATCCTATAACCCTTAAATGCGTGATTTTTCCAAAACTTTTGAAAAAAACATATTTAATGCAAGATCGGTATTAAAATAAAGGAAAAATAGTAAAAAAAATCTGGCATCCAAATTTTCTTTTTTTTTTTGCAAAAATTTGTATGTTGTTTTTATACAACATTGCGCGACCAGTGAAGTTACGAAAGTATGGACGAAATAAAAAACAAAGTTATTTTATAATTAATTTATTTATGTCTCATTATGATAATTATTTATAAAAACAATTATTTTATTTAGTATCACACAGTTGCTCTTTGAGGAGTGGCTGGATAGACGTCAAGGCGTCCTGATCTACCGCATGACGCAGGTCCTCACCGGACATGGAAGTTTCGGGAGGTACCTGTGCCTGATAAAGAATTAGGAAACGCCTGGGTGTCACTACTGCGAAGATCGCCCGGAGGACACGGTGGAGCATTCGGTGCAGGACTGCCCCGCGCGCGGCAGAGCACCGCCGCCGCCGTGTCCTCACGGCGGTGATAGGCGGAGACCTCTCGCGCCCGGCATTGGTTGAGCCTATGCTGCGGGGCGAGACGGAGTGGGAAGCGGTCGCCTCCTTCTGCGTAGCAATCATGCTCGCGAAGGAGGAGGCTGGCCTCGTGAGGGAGAGGACAGCGTCCTCCTTCTACCCCAGCCGCAGTGGTAGACGCCCACGGCGCCGGACGTCGGCAGACGAATTCCGGCCACCGAAAGCGCGAGCATGCGGGCGACAAGTAATGGGCAACTCGCTGTCCGACCACGGACCATGCCCAGGTCGACGTCGCGTCGTGTTCCACGCGCGCCTCAAAGAGTGTCAGCATGATGACGGGGCCCCCTTTAGAGGGCCAAAGCCTGCCAGGGTCGCGGGACTTATCAAATTACCGTGACCTTGGAACGTAAAGGGCTATTGAAGAACGCCGTGGATTTTAGTCAGTACGAGTCTGACAGTCCCTCCCGCCCTGCCCTAGGTAGGCGGACTCATTTGATGATTTACCACGTAAAAAAAAGTATCACACAGAGATACCTTACACTCTTGGCACATTTTCAAAGTAAAACCAGGGCATTTTGGAAATTTGCTGATCCATCTGGTTCTTCTGAGTCATCAGGACTTTCTAAACCCTTAGAAATTTCGCTTTCTAGTAGCGTGGCATGCTGAAAACCAAAAGAAAAGCCCATCAACAATCATGTATTTTTTTACCAAGAAGCGCGCAATGTAGTTTTTATACAACATACCGATTTGTGTTACTTTGTACTAAACGTGTAATTTATTTCTTTGTTTTATGCGTTTACCATGTATTTGAAGATATAATCAAGCAAAATAAAATAAATTTATAAACTTACCTAATGTTTAGCCAAGTCTAGACACTGCTTCAAAACAACGTTCGCGCCAAAACCTATGTTTTTGTCAAAGTGGCATTTGACATTCCATATTTAAAAAAAAAAGAAATATTTTTTATGACCTATTATAAAAAAGTATATCGTATATCGTTCAGAAACACAAATTATTAGTCAAAATAATTAAAAAATCATAAGAAGTTATTTTTAATCTATGGTTTTTGGAATGTTGTATTTATACAACAGTGCGCATTTAAGGGTTATAGCATGCACAAGTCAACCAAACCAAAAGAAAAAAAAATCAAATTAAGACAAATAAGAAAATAGCAAAAACATCACGTAAAGCGCAAGAGCAACAACGACAGGCTGCGCTTCATGTGACATTGACATTTTATTTTAGCTAGTGTTGGCATAACATTAAATGGAATTGTTACATAGATTAGGACTTCTTAGCTTTAAAATGTTATTAGGTACTCCATTAACGAATACTTAAATGAAAGATGCTAAGCCTTCTACATCCGATATATTTAAACGAGAAAAAAAATTGTATTCAATTACATGATATAAATCCAATTGGAATTCAATCAAATTTTAATCTTAATTCTTAAAAATGTGCTATGACTTGTTATTATTGCAATCTTCTATAAAATATTGTTTTTTTTTAGACTTATATTCATTTTGACATAATTATTTGACGTTTGACATAAAATATAAATTTACCTGCATCAAAATTGATTATTGACATTAAAATAAGGTAGCTCGTAGCTCTGACATAGATATTGTTGTAGGTATACATATTGGACACATTATAATAAGCTGTAACAGGACTGACATTGATTTCTATTGCATTATGTTACAATTTTTAATTTATATTCTGAAACAATTTGCATACCCATGTGATGGTAAAATATGGAATGAACTTTACCTTATGTTAAACATCTATGTCTTTAAACCCACCCATGTTTGCAAAGAAATAAATGATTTGATTTGATAATGTTATTTCAAGAAATTCTTTTAAGAAACGTTCTTTTGAAAAATTGACTTTTTCATGATTACTAATAGTAAGTTATTTCAAAAAAACATATTGTGTTTTGTGTGTTATTTTGGTCGCTTTACCTATAGTAAATGGCAACATTTGGATAGGTAGTGTAAAAGGTGTAAAAGTCATTTGATAGTCCCAAAAATGTAGATATGTTTTTTACTGTGGCCATAAACATAATAGATTTTATTTGAAAAATCATAGAAAAATAATTAAACTCATTTTATATTTAAAATCTTTCTAGACACAATCACTTTTGTCAAGTATTTTTCTGCCATTGTCCTGTTGATAAAAAACATGCCTATTTGGCTCTTTTTTACCTTAATGGGAACCGCGGGGTCTAATCGACCAGAGAAAAAAATAATAAAATCATAATTAAGTTGATTCATCCCACGGGTCTATATTAAAGGGACCAAACGACCAAAGAGCCCCAATAAACCCACTTTAAACAACAATAATTTCCTTTACCATTTCGAGAAATCATATTATTGATAACAAAGATATTTATATACTTGGCGCAGATGCCTCTGTTGCTACGGGAACAAACTAACCTACTAGTATGTTTTAGATCCATGGTACGGGTTTTCCCTGAAATTGCTAGTACCTAATAAATTTGAAAACACAGATTCCCAGATGTTTATCGAACTTGAACGTACAGGGAATCCCATATAGGTACTTCTACTTATGTAGTCTAAGGATAAACCAAATATTTATATTATAATTTATATGTCGTAGTAAGTAGGTAGCTTCTTATCCATTGTAATATAATCATCATCATCATCATCATCAGCCTATAATGTTCCCACTGCTGGGACACAGGCCTCCTCTCTGTGAGAGGGAGTGGGCCATAATCCACCACGCGGGCCCAGTGCGGATTGGTGGATGTCACATGTCTTCGAATTTTTGGTTCTAGGACATGCCGGTTTCCTCACGATGTTTTCCTTCACCGTTTTGAGAGCAGTGGTGATGAAATAAATTACACAAAGTAATGCGCCTGGCGGGGTTCGAACCCACGACCTACAACTCGTAAGTCGGGACCGATACCACTGGGCCACCACTGCTCACAATATCTATACCTATAATAAAATTGGAGTGTCTCTTTGTAATATTGAAATAACCGTTTTTTTCAACTTGCATATGAATATATATACGATACATACACCAAAACAACATTTTTTAAAATTTTTGTCTGTCTGTCTGTCTGTTTGTCTGTCTGTTTGTATCGGCTAATCTTTGGAATGGCTGGACCGATTTTGACGGGACTTTTACTGGCAGGTAGCTGATGTAATAAGGCGTAACATAGGCTACTTTTATTTTAGAAAAATCTTTTATTTTAGAAAAAAAATAGGATTATGTGCACTTGATATCACAACTTCACGTAACATTCTGAAATGGCTGGACCGATTTTGAGGGGACTTTTATTGGCAGGTAGCTAATGTAATAAGGAGTAACTTAGCCTACTTTTATTTTAGAAAAAATCTTTTATTTTAGAAAAACTTATTGGGATTATGTGCAATTGGTATCACAACTTCACGTCACATTTATACGCAACAATTTGTGAGTAAATTACATTAAACTTACATTAGGTTTTTAATTTAATCGTAATCAGTTCACATCTTATAACAAAATGTAAATTAATAAAAATTATAATAGTGTGTCCGAATATAGAACCAGCGCCATCTCTCGCCATTACTCGATCAACTGCGTTCGTATTCGTTTTAGCAAAGATAATTAATAGGTTTTAGGGTCTGTACGGTCCAACCGTACAATTATTCATAATATTATTGTATCTTTTTACGTTAATCAAGCAGTTTTGTACCGCGGGCGCAATATGCCTCAATTATTCATAATATTATTGTATCTTTTTACGTTAATCAAGCAGTTTTGTACCGCGGGCGCAATATGCCTCAGTTCGCGTTCGGACACCGCCGCGTGTACTCACAGTTGTCAATTGGTACAATTTTAATACAATCAGTGTTCAGTACCAAACCATCTTTTATTCTCTTCCACCGTCATCTAATCGTTAATGTACGATCCAGCAAGGGATCATACAGGGTCAGTTCAGACCGAGACGCGAAGCGACGCGACGCGACGATGCGTGAGGAGGCCTGAGGTTTCGCGCTGCGCCGCGCTGCACCTCGCTGCGCCATGATGAGCCGCGCTGTGCCGCGATACTCATCGCGACGCGACGTCGCGAGGCGCATCCAGACTTCACGAAGCCGGGCTGCGTAGTGAGGAGTGGCTGGATAGGCGTTGCAGGTCCACACCGGA
This sequence comes from Agrotis clavis, assembly GCA_954870645.1. Classification (NCBI taxonomy): domain Eukaryota; kingdom Metazoa; phylum Arthropoda; class Insecta; order Lepidoptera; family Noctuidae; genus Agrotis; species Agrotis clavis. The sequence goes on from OX940922.1 coordinate 26,339,318, forward strand.
CACGGATTTTTCGGGAGGTACGAGTATCTGTGTCTAATGAGGAAGGAGGAATCGTCTGGGAGTCACAACTGCGAGGATCGCCCGGAGGACACGGTGGAGCATACGGTGCAGGACTGCCTCGCTTGGGCAGAGCACCGCCGTGTCCTAACGACGGCGATAGGCGGAGACCTCTCGCGCTTGGCATATGCATTTGCATATGCTGCAGGGAGAGACGGAGTGGGAAGCGGTCGCCTCCTTCTGCGAAGCAGTCATGCTCGCGAAGGAGGAGGCGGGCCGAGTGAGGGAGACGACAGAGACAGAGTCCTCCCTCCGCCCCAGCTGCAGTGGTAGACGCCCAAGGACGGACGTCGCAAGGCGATCTCCGGCCACCGGAGGCGCGGGCATGCGGGTGGCGAGTAATGGGCAACTCGCCGCCCGACCATGGACCATGCCCGGATCGACGGCGCGTTGTGTTCCACGCGCGCCTCAAAGATCATCAGCAAGATGACGGGGCCAAAGCCTGCCGGGGTCACGGAACTTATCTCATTACCGTGACCCCGGAACGTAAAGGGTTATTGAAGGACACTATGGGTTTTAGTCAGTACGAGTCTGACAGTCCCTCCCGCTCTGCCCTGGGTGATAATGATTTTACCAAGATAAAAAAAAAAGAGCGCTCGAACAAACTGCATGAAATCTGTACGAAATCGGAACAAAAATATAAAATAGTAGAGGCGTCACCACGAGGCAGTCTCGGCTACACCTCGCGGCGTCGAAAGGCGTCGACCGGCGCCACGCGGCGTGCTCTGCATCATGCGGCCTCGACAGGCGCAGGGGCGCGCATCTGCGTGGAGATGCGTCGGTCTACGCCGCGAGACGACACGCGGCGCAGTACTGGGCTCAACGTATTCAACATTTTCACAACGAAATGTGTATCTTTTCGCGTAGAAAATAAAGTCGTATTTTGAATGGCTCTTCAAAGTGTGCGCGCATCGGCGCGTCGCTTCGTGTCTCGGTGGGACCCTCATCTTTCGAAATGTTTTGGTTAAATTCGATCTAGGGTCAGCTCAGCTCAGACCGAGTTACCGAGACCGAGGCCCATTGATTTTGAAGTGCGAAGTAAATAATAACTTGCTATTTGAGTCAAGTAGTTTTATTTACTACGTAGTTTGAAATTTTATTAGTCTTCATTCTCATATTGAATGAAACAACAAACATTTTATTTGTTTGGTTCAGTTTTTTTTAAATCCCTTCTAGAAAAAAACAAACCTGTCGCATCAAAGTCCCAGGAATCATAATATCGTGGAGTGAGCCTTAGAGCAATTTGAGCAAGGTAAGTCAAAACTCTATCGTCAGAAACGCCTACGCAACGTCAGTCTCGACTTAGTATACAGTCGTCTCTTAGGGCAGTTTCTGGATCACAGGAGAGTTTGGAGGACCACTCACGTGAGTCTGAAACTTTTTACCGAAAGGCGCTTAAGTTCGCAGAGAATTCTGACCGCGACTTTGCTCTCCCAAGAAAGCAGCGAGGACCGCAAAGCGCTTTTGACCGAGAGCATGACGCCCTCTCACGTCAGTCAGGAGACTTTCACCGATAGGGATTCGCGCCATTAAAGAACACATTATTAGTTCCGACATCCACGCGAACGAAGTCGCGGGCACAGCTAGTAATACATAAGAAGTATTCGATTTACAACCGATTTTCTTGAGAAAATGTTACAGTAGCGAAAGTTGAGCATGTACAATCGACAAAGTGGAATTTTGACCCACCATAAACTCATTTTCTTACAGACATTCAAATAAAATTAGGTCCACATTCGCGTAAACATACATATCCATGGTAACGACTTTGATCTTTGTCGATTTGACGGATCCAAACGATTTATTGTCAAATTGGGTCATGATTCCACTTTATCGATTGAAGGTAGGTACTAAAAAAGCTTCCCCAAGGAATAGAGATTCTTTGAAGGTATTCACTGGTATATTGTTCACTAGTTTTATAGTTAGAGAATTTAATTAATTTGCATTTCCTAGACATTAGTTGCCTATCTGAACACGAAAAGTGGTCATAACTTTTGAACCGTACGTCTCAGAGGTAAAAAGACTGGAAATGACCTACCCCCATGCCAGTTCAGTTTGATCCACACTTCCCGGGACTCCCTATATGTAGATATATTAACAAAAATAAAATATTTAAACGAACTTAACAAGATATTAAAAAAATCCTACAAGTGTTAAAAAAAAGGGGAAAAGAGACTTCAAAAATACACGTCAATCAGAATAATTGTGCAGTAAGTACTGATGCAAAATCGAAATTTATGTCTTAATATTCGACCCAGAAAGTACTATTCTTATTATTCCACGAATTTTCTATAAGTAATTAAAACTACTTATTATTTTACCAAGAAACCATTTTCATAGTTTAACTGCAGCAATTATTACAAGCATTAAGAATCGTTCCGGGGATATATTTCCCGGCAGTATAAACTATACCTAGATGTTTTAGTTACTGCCCCACTCAAGGCATTTCTCGTAGGGTCGCGAAACTGTATATAGAGGTAACTGTGACCCTGGAACGTAAAGGGCTATTGAAGGAACACGTGTGGTTTTTTGTCAGTACGAGTGTGACAGTGCCGTCCGCTCCACTCAGGAAGGACATTACCACAATTTTATTAAAAAAAGGTATTTTTCCTGTATCGTGCGTGGCGCACGTATTGGCCAGACCCGGTAAAACTAATCGAACCTGCGACATGCAGTAAGTACCTACAGCAGTCAACTGCTCGGACACTGCGCGCATGATGACATATTATAAGATGTCTTCGAATTTTGGGTTCTAGTACATGCTGGTTTCCTCACGATGTTTTCCTTCACCGGTTTGAGAGCAGTGGTGAAGAAATAAATTATACAAAGTGTCTGGGTTCGATACCACTGCACTCGTAAGTCAGAGCCGTTACCTCTGGACCACCACTGCTCCACTGCTTTATTTAAAAAGACAAAGCACAAAGCCTTATAACAAATTTCCTATAGTTTAACATACAGCGTACTACCATTAGGATGTAAATTATCTCAAGTTCATGAATGACGAAATAAGTTTGACTTTCAAATTAACTTTACGTCAGAAAAAAATCGTAATGCATAATAAGCGCCGGGCACGTCGCAATCGCGGCGGTAACACCCCTCTTTGAGGAGTGACTGGATAGGCGTCACGGCGTCCTGACCTACCGCATGACGCAGGTCCTCACCGGACATGGAAGATTAGGGAGGTACCTGTGTCTGATGAAGAAGGAAGAAACGCCTGGGTGTCACCACTGCGAGGATCGCCCTGAGGACACGGTGGAGCATACGGTGCAGGACTGCACCGCTTGGGCAGAGCAACGCTGTGTCCTCACGGCGGCGATAGGCGGAGACTCTCGCGCCCGGCATTGGTCGAGGCCATGCTGCGGGGCGAGACGGAGTGGGAAGCGGTTGCCTCCTTCTGCGAAGCAGTCATCCTCGCGAAGGAGGAGGCGTGCCGGGAGGGAGAGGATAGCGTCCTCAAAAAAAAAGGCATTATGAGCGCAGTGGTTGAGTGACCGACTACTGCGCAGTATGTCACGGGTTCGATCCCCGCACGGAGCAAATATTATTTGAATGGCCTGCAGGGCCTGCAGCTAGTTGTTCCAGGTCTGGGTGTTTGTGTATGTGAGTTCCCATGTTTGTAAACACACCCACGATACAGAAAATTCCTAGTTAGGGCCAAAGTTATGTAAAAAAAGTCTGTAAAGGTTTAGGTTACTCAATAATATTTACCTATTTTATTATGCCCCTGACTCCTGACTCGAATAAATAACGTGATAACAGCAATAACTCATAGGTAGCGGTCTGGCAAGCGAGAGGTCGTGAGATCGATTCCCAGATATGCAGTAAATAAAGACGTGACTTATTTCTAGGACAAGAACAGTCCTTTAGGTCCCCCACATTAAATATCTTTATGATACTAGCTCATCGCTGCGACTTCGACCGCATGTATTTCGTATCAGGGCCTCTGCTTTAACATTGGTTTCATAAATTGTTATTTTGACAAATTTGGTAATCTTCTAATATAAGTAATGGCGTTATTATGACTTTCCAATGGTCAGCCACTGACATCCAATGAAATGGTTTTTCTTCACAGAATTACACACCCAAATAAATCTAAGAATTCTTCGCATTAAGTAGGTAAGTAGTACATGAAATAACTTAGTTAAACAGAGAAAAAAATATAGATATCTATGATAACGTAGAAGAAAAACAATTTTGATCATTTACCATTTTGAGGATTAGGCTTTAGAGAATTGGTAATTTTGATAATTAGGCGTGTAGAGAATTTGCCATTTTGAGAACTTGTCCTTTTGCGACTAGGTTGCCATTTTGTGAATTGGGTTTTTTGCGCCTAAACAAACGTCACGCCTGGAATCCCCGAAGTTTTAAGCAGAGCACTATTTAATAGCCGGTTTACACCCTCGCGCGAGCGGCGAGGCGAGGCGCGAGGCGCACGAATGTAAACGCTGGGATCGTGGCTCGCCTCGCCACTCGCGGCGCGGGCGCTCGCATCGGAGGCGGTTTTTTGGGCACGAGGTTGCTGGCTCAACGCAAACTGAACGCATCGCGAGAGTGTTAACAGGCACTCGCTACCTCTCGCAACAACACGCGAGCTGCGAGGCGAAGTACGAGGCGAGGCGCGAGGCGAGAGTCTAAACCCGCTATAACAGTTATGTTTAAGTATTACAGGCCATCAACTGGACACAAATCCAGACTGTTTGACTGCTATTAAGAAAATACGAATGGAAAAACCTAACACTGCTCAACTCGAGAATCGCACCCGAAACCTCATAATTAGCGGTCACGCTTGTGACCACTAGACTAGACCCCGCCAGGGCCTGATTAACCCTTAGGCTAATTAGGCTCCAGCCTAGGGCGCGAGGATTAGGGGGGGCGCCGAAATCGTGTCTATGATGATGCCTCTCCTCTTTTTTTTAATTTTTTTTTTCTAGAGTAGGTACCTAAATACGTATTTAAAAAATACTCAAGTCGAAGCAACTTCACACACTAGATAACCACGCTCATGGTCAATGGCAATGGCAACTAAGTTGTCTATAGAAACTAAGCCAATACAAGTCATGCGGTCAAACACGACATAGATTTGGTTTTATACTTGGTAGCCTGAGTCACTTTGTCATGATTTTGATAATTTAAAACATTTTTTATTTATAACATTTAACATTTCTTATAATGCGTGAGGTACTTTGCCTTTATGTACGGTCAGCTTAAAAAATGGTTTGCCACCCTAAGGTTGAATGGTCATGCAGATTAAAAAACAACATTAGTTTCGCTTGCTGATCGATCTGAAAAAAATTATAGGTAGTATAGTATCTGACAGTGAACCATGTTAAAATTTCACTCTACTACTCTACTTAGTTACTACTTTTTAGGCCGTCCGTAACACACCTGCAGGGGCGCGTCCTCATAATTAGCCTAGCCTAGGGCGGTCAGAACTCTTAATCAGTCGCTGGACCCCGCATATGCCTGATACACACAGAGCCCATACATTTTTCCTTTCCCGGATATTTCTTACATACATCTTCAACTTAACGTTTAATTTCAAAACACTTCATAGAGAATGGCAATTAAGATGTTCTATGTCACAGGTTGAAAGTAATGTGTGAAGTGTCGCTTGTCGACACGAATCGTAGAAACTGTGAAGCAAAGGCACTAAAATTCAAAATGGTCTGAATAAACATGGGTGATGTAAACTGTCTCGTTCTCTTCATTCCAAAAGTTACCTTAAAAGCAAAAACTTACGGCATAATATAATGGTTGACTTGCCGTCCGACCAAACCCGGATCGACGGGCGTGTCGTGTTTCACGCGCATCTCATAGAGCTTTTATCAATCTTACGGGACCTTAGAGGGCCAAAGCCTGCCGGGGTCGCGGGTTTGTCTTATCACGTTACTGTGACCCTGGAACGTAAAGGGCTATTGAAGGATTGCTATGGATTTCAGTCAGTACAAGTCTGACAGTCCCTCTCGACCCGCCCCGGGCCCCGGACTCATTTGATGATTTTACCACAAAAAAAAAACGTTACCTTCCCAAAGTGAACTACTAGGAGATGGATCCCACGAAATACATGAATAATAGGACAATAATCGTTTAGTAAAAATGGCAGCTGGTCCTAATAAACTTTTTATTTATTTAAACTTCGGAAACCTTACAGACATAGTTAGAAAAAAGGTAAATAGATGATGTTAATGACACGAAAAGAGGGCGTGCCTATTACCATAAGCCGCACACAACTCTAGACCCCATAGAGAATTCCAAATTCCGAGAATTCCAAATGGATTAACCTACTTTTTTTTCAAAGTACGCACCTTTAACCTAAAAACACACTAGCTTAATCATGCTTTACAAAACAAACAGAGAACTTTGTCTAGATAGCCGGAAACGTTAAAAATACTTATTTATAGATCTTTTTTTTACTCTTTGTCACATCATCAGCCGGAAGACGTCCACTGCTGAACATAGGCCTGGGACCTTAAACCGACACGCCGAACGACAATTCGCCACTTGCATCCATCGGTTGCCCGCGACCCTCACAGTGTCGTCGGTTCACCTAGTGGGAAGCTACGCTGCGTCTTCCGGTCCGTGGTCGCCACTCGAAAACTTTTCTTCCCCATCGGTTGTCAGTTCTACGAGCGATGTGGCCTGCCCATTGCCACTTCAACTTGAAAATTTTACGAGTTTTAAGTATGTCGGTGACTCTGGTTCTTCGGCGAGCTTCCTTGTTCCGGATTTTATCCCGCAAAGAAACTCCGAGCATAGCTCTTTCCGTTGATCGTTGAGTGAACTCTTTGCCTCACTCTAAAAAAATTTTGTTGTTGTATGTAGTGAGTAAAGAAGAATAAATAATATTTGGTGATAAGGTAAGTGTGATTTAAACATTCAGGTTTGGAACAGCTACTCGTTGATCATGCAAATACTTATCGTTCCGTGGGTTTGCCGATCTCTGGCTAATAACCGTACCATAATTATTGTCTGTCTATGCTTTGTCATATCTATTTGTCTTTCACGATCCATGGCGTCATATCATAGCCGTCATACCTCGCGAATGTTGTCGCAAATGCCGGCAGGTCAAACTGTTGCTCGTACGAGGTCAGCCTTAGAAAGGGCACATCTTTTTAAAAACATGCTGTTGTTTCTTCATTACGGAATTACTTAGGTAGTACCACAGCCACATATTACATATAACTCACTCCATACAAAATGTTCAATACCTACCGCTATAATAGCCTACACTTTCAAGTCGATGGACGCTGCGAACGAAAATGTACCTAATCTTACAAACGTAAAGTTGAGTTTTGCTTTGTAGATGCGCGCCGCGCATGGATATTGTGAATTGCCAGGGCTGCCTCTGTCGACATAGATCTTAGTAGGGATTTTTAGTATAGGTACCTACTTTATATAATAAAACACTTTTTTTAATGTTTCAGAATGTATTATTGATTTAACAAATATATTTAGGTTACAAAATTTTATACACTCGGCTTTCGTTAGTTCAAACCTGCGATAATTCGAACCACTCCATAATTCAAAGTTATCATAGTTCAAACTATATCAATACAATTTTATGCACTTGTAATAAAATTTAAACGAAAAAACATCGCAACTACGCGTACGTAACAAAACAAAGATTCGCGGGCGACGAGGACGGCGGCGGCACGGCGCAAACACTCGACAATTCAAGGTTACAGAGAGAAAGAGACAGAAAGAATATAATTTATAATATTAGGTATTGTTTTGTAAGTACATTTCGAGACAAGTTGAAACTTGTATGATCGTGTAGTACGAAAAACCTACAACTATTTAATAAACAACAACAGTATTTAATAATTGTAGGTACGTACAAACCTAAAATTTTTCATAACAAGTAAAAAAAAATACTTACATTTCTGTATCACGAGTAAAACAGAAAAAAAGATAAGTTTTATCTCTTCTCTTGCTGGATCTACATCCATCCACTGCACATAATATACCAGTTGTAACCATATCGATTTCAAAACTATCGTCAAATCGACCGAATATGAGTAAGTGCGCGCCGCGCGGTTGTTGACAACCCTCTGCGCTATGGGTAGCGGCTACCCGGCGCCCGGTAGGTGGTTAGCGCGCGTAAGTACATGGAGTGTAATATCTGGTAATCTGTGCCACAGCATCATTTGCCTTCTTTTTTCCAGAAATATTAACACTATAAAAGGTGCGCCTACCTATTTGATTTGCCCCACACTAAAATCAAAACAATTAATAAGATTTACTAATTATTATGTGTTGTGGGTGCGTTATAAACATTGAATTGAATAGAATAGAAAAAAAATATATGGGACACACACACACACAGAAATAAAATAGGTACCTAATTAAATAAAATTAAAAATACAATAAGAATTATTTTGAGCATGTCCACACTAAAAGGGTTACCAACTCAGCATTTGCTGGGCGAAAGACACCCAGCGTTGGTTTTCAGTTGGCACCATTGACACACGGATGGACGGACGGATTAATTGAAACTCACATCCATAAACACGGGACGCCCTATAGTTGCAAAAATGACTGTGAAAATCAAAACATCTTGCAACAAGGAAGCCTCGCGCTTGCAAAACAAGACCTGAAAAAGAGGCCTCGCTGATGCTTGCTCTCTTCTAAATTAGGTCTCGCCACGCCTCTGCGTTTAAACATACATATAATACTAATATACCCGCTTCTGTAATACACTGGGCTCTCTTTAGATTCACTTACAAAATGCATCGTAAAAACACACACAAAGTCCACAAATGTGTTCCCATTCAAAGAAGCATGCAACAATGTTGGACAGACCGCCGCATTTTATAGAAATACTCAGAATTAATAATATTAACACAAAGCCGAACTGTGCCGTGTTCTTTAGAAATTGTGGAGAAATTAAACGTTTACTTCTTAGTAAAATATTTGCATTTGACTGCGTTTTATTCTTTAGAAACGGTTATTAAGAGATCTTGGCTAGGTTTCATGTCTTGAAGTCTGTATTGCAAAGACAAGTAGTAGCAGTAACTTGTAACTCGCGGGTATGCGGACGGCGAGTAATGGGCGACTCGCTTTCCGATCACGGACCATGCCGGGGTTGACGGCGCGTCGTGTTCCACGCACGCCTATTAAGCTGCACAATAATGGCGACCCTGGCAGGCTAAATGATGGCTAAGGCCGAGACTCCACCAAAGCTGTGCGAGTCGAGACGTGTTTTGAACAACCAATATAGAATTGCGTTGCGGCACGGGTTGCGGAGTGGAGCTGTGTCAATAACGCAATTCTATTGGTTGTTCAAAACACGTCTCGACTCGCACAGCTTTGGTGGAGTCTCGGCCTAAAGCCTGTCGGGGTCGCAGGACTGTCTCATCAGGTAACCGTGACCCTGGTACATAAAGGGCTATTGAAGGATTACCGTGAATTTTAGTCAGTACAAGCCTGACAGTCCCTCCCGTCCCACCTCGTGTGGGACTCATTTGATGATTAAACCACGATAAAAAAAAACACAAGCATCAAATTGGAAATTTTTCATTTCATTTAAAACGAATACTTCTTTCCAAAAAAAAAAAAAAAACTTAGGCAGTAAAGTAGTTTAAACAAAATAAAAGTACCAAAGCATGGCGGTTAGTTACAATAAGCAACATTACCAACATGACATCTATATTCACAACTCCCAGAACAGCTACATTTGTCTTCCGCGATATTAATTTGCCAAATAGTAACACAATTTGCAAATTGACGTCAATACTATCCTTCGGAAGCGTATGTTCATCTGTGCATATATTTAAATATTATATAAATAACCAGGTTTTCTTAGTGAATCGATGGCATACAATTCATGCATATTGATCCTCAAATTCAGCTGCGCCAACAGTTTGCTGACGCAGTTAAAACGGTAAACAGTAGACGAGCATGTATAGGTACCCTTATCACGAGTTTTCACTATTTTACTTTACAGCGTCTTTCCAATATGAGGAGAGGCGCTGTTCCATTTTTTCATACTAGAAACGCTGAAAATAGGTACTGAAAAGATGCTGTAAAATAAAAAAATGAAAACTCGTGCTAAGGGTACTGAAAACTCATGATAAAGCCTCTGATCACGAAACGCTATAAATACTGGAAAGACGCTGTAAAGTAAAATAGTAAGGGTAAAGGTCTCTGATGCAAGTGAAGGAGTGATCTAAAATGTCTGAAATCCTTGATAGACTTATACTGCAAAATACATCCGTTATTTTTATTCACTACAAGCATTTAAAGAATCAGTAGTGTCAAAAAATAACGAGCACCGCCAAGCTGCCCACCCCACAAGACGTCTAGCATGAAACAACCAAGAAAAATAAACAACGTCTAATTTGGCACCGGTTGGCAGCCATTTTGTTTATCCATATGTCACTCTGAACTAGCGACCTGGTTCGGTCACAGACATCAATCTGGCTAAAAAAACTAAACTAATAAAAACATGAGTGTGTCCGTTTCGTCACGTAAGCTTATTGGAAGAGTTTTTTTTAAGGCTCTGTACTTAGTCAAAATAGGCTTCAAAAAACAGTTTTTTAGCCAAATGTATACATTTTAGAGCAGTTAAAAAAATATATGTTAATCTTGATCATATTTATGGGTGGACCATTGTGTTCAAAACACGTTTTCGGTAAATTTTCTCGATAAAAAAAAACCATAAAATAACCATTTAAATTGAAATTGTAGCAATTGTAACTGAAATAATAATAAACAAATCTTGATAATATTAATAACAGTGATGTAATTTATAATAATAAAGGGAACTGTTGTTTTATTTATCGATTGGAATAAGATATTTGTAAGTTATTAAGTTAAAACTGCAAAATTTCTTACATTTTTTCTTACAATTTGCCCCCGCGCGCAGCTGCTTCACCTCCGCTACTACCATTGCTACATAGAGCTTGGGTACAGCGCCTTAAACTGTCTTTTTCTTAAGGGTAAAAAACTAGGTAATACCTACGCCCGAGCAGTAAGTTTGAATGCTAGAATGGAGGGCATTTTGCTAACTAGGCCTAGTTTTACCCTATCCACTAGATTTTCCGGGGTCGCAGGACTTATGTCATTACCGTGACCCCGGAACATAGAGGACTCATTTGATGATCCATTAGATTTTGGTCGTAGGTTTAAGTGGTTTTAAATTATCCCACAGGGAGGAGCTACTGGGATAAAAAAAAACTTTTATTACACTTATTCAGGTTGCTGCTGCCTATGGCTACCCAACTAGCAAAAGATGTCGTAAAAATGCCAATAGGCCCGCATGTTACTTGAAAATTATCTAATGGGGACAATGTAATGTCCTATTTGTTATTCCAAACTTTAAACCTTTCTGTGAGACTTTCATCAATGAGAGAATCGTACCGCGCGGTGTAACCCGGAGCCTCAAAATATAGAATGTCTACTAGATTCATAGTAGGCCTCTGAGAATTAAATCCAAAAACACGGAAGAAAAATTATCCCCAGCGATCGATTCTTACGTAAAACAAGTGGAAATCTTCAAGGATAACATTTGAATGTGTGCGTGGCGCTCACTAACACATTTATAAAAAAGTGACTTCACTAAAACGATAAGTTCTGTTTCGAACACGGCATCTTGACCTTCTATAATCTAAGCCCGGATCATTATTTAATATTGCTGACGCAATACCTCTCCGATTTCAATTTCCCAACTAAATTGTTAGTCGATAAGTTTAGCTAAACATAGGTGGTCTGAACACGTGTCTATTACTTAGGCACTAATGGGTTCTGCGAGGTCCAGTCAGATCGGAATGTCACAATTTAGTCTGTCTACTGTTTCGGGTCGAGGTTGGTCTGGTAGTGTCACAATCTAAATGTGTTTGTTTTCGTAAAACACTCGTGTACTTTGCTTGTTGTCCTTATTTGGATTTGGGTCTGGTCTATTAATACTTGAATCTTTTATTCATAAATTTCAGTTTCAGTCTTAAATATGTATAACCCTAATCCCGTCATGGGCGGAAGGTATCATTTAGAGAAGCATTACCACGAAAAAAAAACAGCTCAAAATCTTGCGGAAACTATATACCAATGCTGTCCGCAAATGTGTAAACAAAACTTGCAAACCATATCTATAGTTACAGTGCAACAAAAGATCTAAACCAAATGCCTACTCATTCGCAAATAACTACATATCCTCTCACACATGAATGAGAACATCTTCATTACCATCTGTAATTGTAAAACATCACCCATTCACTCAGGTACCAATTTAAATAGATTCATGTCTGTTCAAACAACTGATCATGAATGACAATCACCCATAGTGTTAGGCAGTCACGTGGACACCACATGGCAAAGGTCGACACCCTTTCGTACACCCTTCTTGTTTCTCTCATAATCATCTTTAGCTTTGTTGAAATAAAGGCGAAAATTGTTTAATTGAACAGCCGGAGTTTTGGCTAATGTAGGGCTGAAAACAAAATTCAATTTACCGACTTTAAGAACCTTAAATTGAAAGTTGTAAGAAGTATTTTTGCTTGTGTCATACGCAATGTTGTGTTGGTTAGTGTGAGAGACAGGACAACGTTAAGACAATGGGAATATTATAATAAACCAGCGTTAAGTTTGTATTAATTACTATGGTAAGTTCAGTCATGTTCAGGGTTGCCGCATTCCTAACCTGACTGTAGGTCTCGGTTGAACACGACCTTATGTTAGGGCGGGACTTATGCTAATATGATGCACTATTGTTTTAATTACTAGGGCGTTACTGCATCCACCAGATGGTTAACAAAGGGCTCGGCTTTCTCCTGGCGGTTGTCTTTGAAGACTTCAGAGAAAGTTATGTCAAGGGCTTGGATATGACAAAATGTTATTGCTGTGTCGATCGGGTTCTTGACTCGTAAGATCATGATAGCAATATCTATTTATAGATCAGTTTGATAGGTTTTTAGAGACGGTATTCGAAAATTACAAAGTATCAGTCCATCGGCCTCACCAAACTTTGTAGCCATATCTACAAACAGCATTACTTTCAACCTACGTCATCGTAACTGCTGAGCCGGGAGACCTCCTCATAATATGACTTCGGTTTCTTTCTAAAAAAAAGCTGTGATGGATAAGAAGTCAATCATCTCTTCAGGTGGCCCAGATTAGAGACAATCGATTTGAAAACGGCTCGTATTTCCATAACGGCTTTCATCAGGATTAGTTTAGTGGATCAAATGAGTCCTCCCACTCTGGGTAGAGCGGTAGGGACTGTCAGGCTTGACTGACTTAAACCACAACAGTCCTTCAGTTGCCCTTTGCGTTCCAAGGCCAAAAGTCCTTTTATGAGAGGGCGGGACCTTTTGTCTAAAGCGCTCAGGTCATAAAAATCAAACGACAGGTGATGTTAAAATAAAACACCATGTAATATTAACTTACTAAATCTTTCTACATTTTTAAACTTAGTTCTTGGACTTCGCATCAGGCGGGGGCAGATGCAGCTTCCCTGCCAGCTCCTGGGGCACATCCAGGTAGGTCCTCTCCAGTCCTACAGTGAGGATCAAGGCTCGCAGACGGTCTACCTCCACGTGATCTCCTTCACTGGACCAGACGGTCATTGAGGAGTTGAGTGAGGAGGTTTCTCGCAGGAGGTCCAGGAGAACAGGCTGACTGTTCGCTGCAAGACCTGCACGGACCTGCGAAATTAAATAAGTTTTTGATATTGGTGTCACATTTGCGAATTAATGGTTCGATTTTTCGAGAATATTGGTTTACGTTTGAACAGATGCATTTTAGTAATTGCGTCAATTCATTAAAACAAGACACTTCTTGTATGTATTGGTCTTCGTTTGCATTGGAATTTAATTGTTTTATTTTTCAACAGAACAAGAGGGTTTCGGTATTATAGGTATCCCGGATATTCTAGGATTGAAATCCCTAGGTCCGATGCTGCATATATTTTTTTAATTGGGACAAACCCACCACACTATTCCCAACCACTGCAACTCCTGAAAGCCAGAATCAACAGTGGCAACCACCAGAAAAGCGCCGAGACAATGAAGCTCGACGTGTCCCGGAGAATGAATTTACCTGTCTTGGATCCTGCAACGAAATTAATCAGAAAAGAATAGTGGAGGAGTAGGAAAAAAAATATGTTCCCACTTCCCTCCATGCAAGCAGGAGACAGAACAAAACAAGGCCAATAGGCACAAAGGGACATTACAACTGGGAGAAGCCCAGTTGCCTAGCACCACGGGTAAAAATTACTACTAATATTAATGGGTCCTAAATTGTGAGAAGTACAACATAAAAAAAATATTACTAAAAAAATACTCGTATTTGATTTCAATAATAGATAGGGCAAAAACGCTTGAAGGCACGGAAGTTTGTTCGAGTTTCCACAAGGTCCGTATAGTAGTGATGCTGCATACTTACTGGGAATGTAACAGTCTGGTTAATATGATTCTCATTTATCATCCTCAGCATGGTGCCGATCTGTTCGCTGGTATACTCTCCCTCCGTGATGTTCCCTCCGTAGTTGGTGGTCCACCCGACGGAAAGGACCGCGCAGTTGTGCTTAGAGCCCAGCTTCAGGAACTTGGCAGGGTCTACCGGCGTTGTGGTGGCGTCTACTGGTCCCGGCAGGATGTCGGCGTTCAGCCATACTGGTAGGGCCTGTAGGAGAGGAGCAATTTAATTGAACTGTCTTATCTAACAAGCAGCGCCGGGTCCGCGTGGTGGATTATGGCCCACTCCCTCTCTGTGAGAGGAGGCCTGTGTCCCGGCAGTGGGAACATTAGGTATAGGCTGATGATGATCAATGATATTATAAAGAAAGATACGCCATGTTCATACTGAATGGCGTTCAGATATCGTTGCGTTCTTAGTATAGTAATTTAAAACTACGACAGCGATAGATAATGCGGAACGTATTAAGATAGAGATAGCAGATAGCAAAGAGCAACAATTGTCTTACTTTGTCTTCAACAATTTGTGCGTGCTAGTGCGATATCTACCTCTTTTTATTAACCGACTTCAAAAAAAGGAGGAGGTTCTCAATTCGGTCGGTACGTTTTTTTTATAATATCATTGGATGATGATGATGTCTAATTTGGGGCACGCTGCCATCTTACAACTACTATATTTTTACAAGTTATTATGCAGTGTGAGTGTGAGTTTTTCTCAGTGCAAAAGTTTCTTAAATAGTTAATCTGTCGTTATTGGATCGTTGAAGTTATACTCAACTCAGAACTTTCCATGTGAAGCAACAATTTGGATAAAAATTTAATTAACATCAGTTTTCGTACAAATTCTTTTGTTGATTATGGGCAGCAGTATCTTTTTTCTGATTCTATGGTACCATAAACATGTAGAGTAGACATAAACACCCTGTAAGAATATCTACAGATAAATTACAAAGTCACTTCTCTTTTTCTTAATCATAAATATTAATATTCAACGGAGACGGAAAAGTTATCAAATCCCAGATCTCCAGCCAAGTTCACGATCAATGTACTCGAGACAGTTTCGAGGTAACGGTCGGACAAACAGACACACAGTCGGACGCAGAGACGATTACGCACGATAATGATACGCGGAAGACGCTGCACATGTGCGTATGCGCATATTGCTAGCGTTCCTTAGAGGAAGCGGGGCGATGGCGACAGAATTTTTAATCAAAACAATTAATAAGTCCCACCACAATTGCTCTTACCTGTGTGTTTAAAAAGGGTCAGAGGTACATCTGAAAAGATTATTATAATGACGAATTTTGTAAGGGCATTTGTAAAAAAATTATTAATAATTAAGAGTTGAACAACTTGACTAAATTGAATTGAATTTCAATTCAATAATTTAAAAAAATAAGATATTCGTATGTAAACTTGATTATTATGTTTCGACATAAATGTATGTTTATGGTAAAACATTAAACTCTTTGTTTTAGGTGAAATATTTGCAATGTTGAATCTAAGATAGATCTTAGATAGTCCCCATAACACAAAAAAAAACATCAATGTCCCCATAGTGTACAAACATTTATTTTTATTTGTATGTATAGATAGATAAACCCCGATTCTCAACTACTCTTCATTCACAAAACACAGCTTCCCTCCCTCTATCGCCTATCTTTCTCTACAGCACCTCCACCATTGACCGTGAATCACTTCTTTGTGATGAAGACATTTCTCTAATTACGTCCAATTGCAGTTAATTGCTAACTACATATAGTTAGCAACCGCAGTTTAAACCAATGACATAATGTCTTAAATTGGAACAGAATTGCTTCTGGTTAACGTTTAGGAAGACCCTTCTGGGAAATTGACCTTAACCGCATTTTTGAAGAAGAAAAAAATATGTGTCTGTGGCCTAAATTACTGGGGTATTTTATATGATAAATGGGATAGAAGAACTTACTGGAATTTCAGGAACCCATTTATAATATCGCGGAAAAAATCGATCTTTATTAGTTCAGAAATATATTCTTAGAAGCAATGATACTAGAGAGCCAAAATCTGAGGCGTTACCACGCGATCCAGTTTAGGCTGTGGGAAAGAGACAGAGCCCCATCTCTTTAAGCTCGTGGTAAGGCCTCTGGAATCATTTACTTGAATTGATCCTGGATAACTTCTTAAATAATTGCGTGATTTGAATGAATTTGATATCAATTAAAGTAAACAGTTAAACCTTTTAAATGGTGCCATTTTATACTCAAGATCGCACGGAATCGGAATACCTAGGTACCATACTATTGTTCGAGAGTGTAGATGTCCAAATATTACAAGCCTATTAATACATGGTTTGCAGAAATGGCTGCTGCAGGAACATGGTGAACTTTTAGTCAGGGTCGCGAGACTGTCTGGGGTCTCGGGTCTGTCTGGGGTCGCGGGACTGTCTCATCAGGTTACCGTGACCCCGGAACGTAAAGGGCTATTGAAGAATCACCGTGGATTTTAGTCAGTACAGTCCCTCCCGTCCCGCTCTGGGTGGGAGGACTCATTTGATGAATTAACACGTTAAAAATAAGGTGGGAAAACGTGTTTGATGATTTTACCCTAAAAAAAGTCTTCTAAAAATTAAGGTCTGAGAACCACTTCATCGTGAATTTAGTTTCTTCATTTTACACTTGCCAACAAATAATACAGACGTTCTTGAAAATTTATTAATATCTACTTTTAGTGTAATGTGGCGTTCCAGTAAAATTACGAGCATACTGAAATTCAGCCTACAGAACCAACAATGTAAGAAGAGCAGTGGTGGCCCTGTGATGACAACCCCGACTTACGAGTTGCAAGTCGTGGGTTCGAGCGTATCCATGCGCATTATAACTTTGCATAATTTACCACTTTTCCTCTCAAAACGGTGAAAGAAAACATCGTGAGGAAACCGGCATGTCCTAGAACCAAAAATTATAAGACATGACTGTGTTATCTACCAACACGCACTGGGCTGGTGTAGTAGATGGTGTCCCAGCAGTGGAAACATTAATAGGCTGATGGTGATGATATCTGATGATCTTTATTGTTAGATATTTTAAGTACCTATGCTACTTCTCATCTTGAATCTTTTCCATTCCTTATAACCTCTCCTATCATAATGCGTGTGGCCTTGTCGGTTCGGACCACACGGAAGCTTGACCCATTATCTATTATAAAATTCGTTGTCCACGCCACGAGAAACCAATTTTACATTGAGAGACTTTTTCTAGGGCAATCTATCTTGTGTTAAAGGCATTCAGATCGCTCTGGGCATCTTTTTGTGAAATCATGGTGATTTATAACACGAATTGACCCATCCTTTAGGTAATTATACTTTTTGGTTAAGCCTAGCTTTGGTAATGAAGTCGTCATTTTAAAAGCTATCGCTGAAAGACTAATTTTTCGTAAAAACTGAATCGATTATATTAAATTATCAAAATTTAGGCCCATTTTTAAAATGGCTTTGATACAAGACAAGTATCTAGTGTGGGGCAAAGTTGAAAAAAAGTCGACCTCGACCACCGCAGTTCTCTAAAAACAAAACTGTGAATAGGAAGTCGGTAAACTATTTCAAATAAAACAAAAGGATTCCCACACCCATGACACAAGCAATTAATATATTATATGACACCTATTTCACACATCTGTTAAATCAATCGTCGCGCCGCCATTTTTTCAGGGGTTCTCAATCATGGGGCGTTGTTGTCACAAATGTTGCTTGCTACCCGCGACATATGCGCTTCAGTTCATCTGGGTGGGTCTTGTGGGGCTATGAAGACGAATGAGAAGGAATGGTCGTAAAGGTCATCGATGAGTAGTCAGAAAGGTCAGTGTAGGTTGGCACAGTGCCTGAGCGATCAACTACTGTGCAGCGTGTTGCGGTTTTATTCCCCGCACAGAACAAATATTTGTATGATCTGCAAGTAATTTTTCCGGGTGTTGTTTGTGTATTTATTTATTTATTTATTTATTTAACCATTTATGTACACACAATACAAAATATAAGAACATACTTAAAATTAATAGTACAAAGGCACTGCTTATTTCAAAAGAAATTTCTACCAGCAGACCTGCGACAAGAAGAGTGAAAAAAAAGAAAAAGTAGACAGTAGTGTGTTATAATGTGTGTTTTTATGTTTATAAACGCACACCCACGATACAGGAGAAACTGTTTTTATAAAAAAGATAAAGGATAAAATCGAAAATATTGTTTTTACAGCTACCTAGGCGTGAGGCTAGGGTGAACTTGAAATGCACCAAGCTCAATAATAATATTCCGTGGCTTTTTAAAACTGAGTAAATACAAAATTATGTATTAAAAATTCTGAAACCTAATCACTACCTAGAGCATCTTATCGCTCCGCTACCGCTTATGTTCTCGCTGTTCTCACAGCCCCACCCCCACACAAACCGACCACACAAGATGTTGTTTTAAATTCCCGATTATTCACACGCTATGTCATTATTCTAATTAAGATGTCTGCTCCCGTCATACCACACAATATACACCCTTAACTCTTTTTCAATAGAGTCTACATTACTATGACTAGAAAAATAGGAAGCCCTTTGTCTAAGTTTTTGAAATTTAACCGTATTGTTATAAAGTAAGGTATATTTTTGAGTGTAGTTCTGTCTTGGTGTAGGGTTCCCTATGAGACATGGCTGATGCTATAACTAATTATAACAAATGATGACTAAATTGATTACTTCATTCACTTAAACTACGTAAGTAACAAAACGGACATGGCGTTTTGACCGATTCTCAACCTTATTTCTCAGATGATTGGGTGGAAAGTGGTCAACTGCTGTTGTCAACGGGAGAAGATCTGTTGTCTCGTTGTTGTCTGTTACGACACTAAAAGAAAAGGGAAGGGATGGCCTATTCTTTACTAAGAATCACATGACCTGCGGTTAATCTGTCAGTTGTATACCTACTTTGTAAAGGTTGTCTGGGAGATATCGCTATTAGCGATAAGACCGCAGTTGTACTCATAGAGTAAAACGATAAAAAGCTTTTTTAAGGTGATTGCTTCGATGTAGCCCGCGAAATTCAAATTTTTTTCGTAGTTAGATTTCGGAGATTTTAACATGATGCACCTTTTCTATGTGAGAGCTGATGGAGCGAGTTTTTTGATAATTTTTATATTTAAAATTATACTTGTTATTACCGCAACACATATATTTATAAAGCTACAACATGTCACTGGCCTGCAAATTGCAAAAAACGTAAAAAAAATTGAATTTCGCGGGCTGGTTGGAGCATCCCCCTTAAAGCCATCGCCACACGCCGTCAATCAGGGCATGGTCCATGAGTAATAGGTGACTCTACGTCGGATCATGGACCAATGGACCATGACTGGGTCGAGCGTCTCAAAGCGTTGTCAATAATATGACGGGGCCCCCCTTAGCCGCCCCGGGAGAAAAAAAGGCCCAAAATAATATAAATAAACCCCTTGCGCCAGTCTCCAATACCTTACGACTTTGTAATCCAGGCGACTGTCGCAATACAAAACCTTAGAGGTTCGTACATAGGCACGCGTCAATGGACACCAGTCTTTTTTTTACGTGATAAAATCATCAAATGAGTCCAACCCAGAGCAGGGTAGGATAGGAGGAACTGTCAGACTTGTACTGACTAAAATCCACGGTGTCCTTTACGTTCCGGAGTAACGGGCGCTCGTTAGTCCCGCGACCCCGGTAGGCTTTGGTCCTCTAAGGGGCCCAGTCATTGTGCTAAAAGCTCTTTGAAGCGCGCATGAAACACGACGCGCCATCGACACGAGCATGATCCATGATCTGACAGCGAGTCGCCGTCCGCAAGCCCGAGGATACCAAAGTCTTAAGGCCGCATATTCTGAAAGTTGGCAACGTCGCAAAAAGCTGTCAAATATTTACAAGTTTTAATTAATTTGGCAAATTTTCTATATAAAACAAGAAATTACCTCTGTAGTGCATTAAAAAATTGATATAAAACACTAAATTTGATGTTGTAACCGTTTCAGGTGTATAAAAGGCATTTGGAAAGTTCCCAAATGCTTTTTTTACATCTAAAACTATATATTCGGTGTTACGATATTAATTGCATTCCCTTATCAATTTTTCAGTGCACTACAGAGCCATATTTCTTATTTTCATACAGTAACAATGCTAAATTAAATTAAAACTTATTAATATTTGACAACCTTTGCGACGTTGCCAACTTTCAAAATATGACTTGCGTCGCATTGTGAACGATGCAATGTAATACATATTTTAATCATACTCGTACCTGGTATTTGCTGATCAGCTCTTGGCTCTGCTCAAAAGCTTCAATGCTCTTAAAGTCCAGTTTCGCTCCTTTCTTACTGGCTGGGTTAGATTCCTTCGCATTATGCTGGGATATGGTCTCTAGGAACTCAGCCAGGCTAAGGTCGGAGGTTGTGGCGGGAGGATGAGCCATGATGGGGATGGGTGGGCCTTCCTTGCCCACGATTGTGCCCATTACAATGTCAGCTTCTAGCATGCAGATGGAACCTGGAAAATTGGGTTTGATTATAATTTATAGGAGTCAGAATTTAAGTGAGGTTTATTTAGTTTTGTAAATAGAACAGAGGTAAATACCTATACAACGTGTAACGTTAATAGCGCAAAACCTCTCGTGGGGTAACTCAGCCCATGTTACTGAACAATGTTTGTTCTAAAACTTTTGGAAACAAAATTTAAAAAAAAATGATTTTTCATACAAAATGAGAAGGAAATTGATCGAGCCCATCAGTATGAAAAATCTTTTTTTTTTTTACGTTACACGTTGTATAGGTTTACAATATAAGTAAGTATTGTGTGTAACTATCGAATGGGTAATAAACTAATACAGAATGTGATTTTTTTTCCAAATCAGCGGGTTGGATTCCTTTTTTTTTTTTTTTTTTTAGCTTGGTAAAATCATCAAATGAGTCCTCCCACCCCGGGCAGGGCGGGAGGGACTGTCAGACTTCTACTGACTAAAATCCACGGTGTCCTTCAATAGCCCTTTCTGTTCCGGGGTCACGGTAAGGAAATAATCCCGCGACCGGGTTGGATTCCTAGCCAAATCTTTGCTAATAAGGATGCCAGCGGCTTCAACTCCGTGGAAATCTTATTTGTCTCAGCGGATAATACTACTGGGATAAAAGGTCTAAAACCAAATCCTATGTGATAGGTATTCTAGCTAGACAATCTAGGTCTTGGCTATAATCTACATCTGAGTCAAAATTCATCATGATCCGTTCATATAAGCCGTTCTGAAGTAAAAAACATCCACCTATCCATCCATCCTTACTTAACTTATTTATAAAATTGATCAGGATGGAAAGCTTATAATGTTTAATTACTCAGGATGATAACCTATTTCCTCGTACGAAATCGGTAAACAGTACCGTATAACTATACTATAAGTACAGCTACTCTGTTCTATTAAGAAGTAATTTACATTGAAACTAAACACCTTTATTACATAACAGCAGTACATAAGTACATAATTATTATTTACGTTACAATTTCTGGCAACTGCTGCTTTTGTAAGCAATACTATTTGCATGATACTGTTTCAAACGATTCGCGCGCTACGCACACAGATTAACTAACAAATGGAGTGATCACTTGTTTAAACAAAAATACAGCTTTGTTTACAACACGCACAATAGCCCTTTCACAGTTATTATAGGCTTTTATTTAACTAGCCTTTTTAGTTGGTGTGTATCTATTTGAATGGACAAATAAAATAATGAATCTATGGTGGTAAGACAAATAGTCATGTACCTAACTGAATTTTAATTCACTTGCCAAAAGTTTGCATTTGGTGCATTTTTAGGGTTCCGTAGTCAACAAGGAACCCTTAGGGGCTGCCTCCACGTGCGAGAGAATCGCGGCGATATTATCGTCGTGCCACGTATTTCCATACACTCTCTATGAACCCGTCTCCACACGGCGATATTATCGCGGCGATTTGACAAGTGGCAATGTGTGACATTAGTCGGGCGTATCGCCGCGCGCTCGTGGCGCTCTCGCAGCGAGCGCGCGGCGGGCGCGCGACGACCGCGTTACCAGTAGTGAAACAAAACAAAACTATAGCACAACGACTTGTCGCGGACTCGCGGCGATTCCGTTGCGAGTCGTCGCGCGCGCGCGGCGATTCCGTGACGATACGCTGGCGGAATAAACGCTCGTCGTGGAGATTCTCCGACGATAGAAGGACGGACTCGCAGCGTTTCCCTCGCCCGTGGAGATGGCGCCTTATAGTTTCGCCATGTCCGTCCGTTCGTCCGTCCGTCTGTCCGCAGTTTAGCTCAGAGACGCACAGTACTAGAGAGCTGTAATTTGGTGTAAATATATGGATTTGTTGTGCCGAAAAAGTGGTAAAATAAAGTCTCGTAAAATATTTTTTTTAGGGTATCTCCTGTACACGTAAAGTGGGGATGTTATTTTTTTTTCTCGCGTACCCCATAGTGTGGGGTATCATTAAATAGGTCTTTAAAAAATATTGATAGTTTCCATTAACAATTTTTTGATAAAAAAATTCGTTTGCGAAATATTAAGCTTTAAAGTGCTAAATTTTGCTCGACTCGAGTGTCCCCCCCCTCTACCAGCTAAACGGTTATGTTTGGGGGTGTGAAAAAATTCACAATAGTAGTATATATAACGAAGTTTAAAAGAAAATTATCATGACTAAGTAGGCTTTACAACTTTACGAGTAATAGTCGACCAACTTATAAAATGTACTTGGATAACATATTTTCTTATCCAAGTACATTTTATAAGTTGTAGTAAGTATTTTGATGGGCAACTACGGAACCCTACACTGTGCGTGGCCCGACACGCACTTGGCCGGTTTTTGATTCTGATGACAATATTGACAATATATCTTACGACACTGCACGGACACCATTGACCAACTTCTGGAGCCAGGTCTTCTACTAAATCAATTCCTCAATGGTTTACATAGACATTGTACCTATACAAAGTCAAATTGGAAAAATAAAAACGATTTTATTGTTTTCATGAATAAATTATATCTATTAGCCCAAGAGCCCGTGAACCCCAGACCTACGTTATTTTATAAAGGCTGATAGTTTGTCAGCGGATGCTCTCAACACTAGTAAGAACGATGACCATTTATGGAGTTTGGGTTATGGTGGCTTTGGCAGGTAAACGGTACTAAAGATGCGTAAAATATAAGTTTACTTACGTCATAGTATAAAAGCTGATTTTTATATATAATACTCGGGTAATAAGTAGATGATGTTTCCTCATCAGCCAGACACTTATCATGGTGGCAACCCCTTGCCAGACACCCTTAATGTTCACGAAATTATAAGTTTGACTAACCTTATAGTATAAAAGCTGATTTGTTTAAATAATACTTGGGTAATAATATGTAGATGATGTTTCCTCATTAGCCAGACACTTTTGATAGTTCCAACCCCTTGCCAGACAAACATTGTAAATAGCCCAGTCAACGGATGTTCAAAACAAGGTATAGAGGGAAAGTCTTGGAACACAATTTTTGACTACGCAACTTTGTTTCGACTAGTTATGAGGAGAACATATTATCGAAAATCCCCATCCCTAGCCCTTGAGCTAAGGGGGAGGGAGGGGTTCGTAGGTACCACTTTTTGGTTTTTTACTTATATCTCGGAAAGTCGGAAACCATGGGTCCTAGCGACATAATACATGTGAACAAAATAAAAGCTGAATAAATTCTCTATAAGTTTAATCCAGCAAACATTTCCAGGTCTTGTTTAGTTTTCGAGATATCTGCTCTTGAAAGTTTGTAATATTGGTTAAAATCATTTTTACCTCTTTGCATGTGAAAAGTTGTATTTGATGTCGCCAAAGATCCAGAAAAAAGCATCAGTGTTTCAGACCCTCCAAGTTGCGCAGAATGTCATTTTAATTTATATTAGGTACATTACAACTAAAGTCGTATTTCATTAGATTCGAGTCGTTTTATAAGATTTGACCCAATTCTGTTGCCCAGATATTATCCTTCTTATACAATGAAATTATCCTAACATGACACTAAACCAAATAGCATCATAAAAAAATAAATTATTTTTTTATTCATACTCATTTTACACACATTTAGGAGTACTTTGGATCCAAGAGCGAGCGAAGCGAGCTCGGGACTTGGGGCACCCCGACTCGGACAGGTTAGGTTCGAAGGGGTTGGCGGGGTCTATCCCCGCCATCCCCTTCGAACCTAACCTGTCCGAGTACATACTAATTTTTATGGACACCTCGCACTTGATCAAGAATTAAATATGCTAAAATTGTTTACATTATAAAAAGCTAAAGGTTCCTAAGATCGTTTTTCTGTAGCTTGTATGGAAGCGGATTTCTCCTTATTGGTCAAATTAGAATCAAAACCCTGTACATGTACCGAGTCCCGTACGGTTACCTACCTACCTAATATGTAATTGTAATCTAGAATAAGTTTCTGAGCTATTTTTACTGCTCCCTCGGTGGAAGGAAGACAAAAAATATCAAGCTGGCTATCATGGTGGCTACCGCGAATTCAAGAATTTGTTATAACTTTGTGAGCACTGTAAGAGACCCTTTTAGCTGGAGGCTCATATCGCCTCAAGATGCAGGTTTCACTTGGCTTAGTTCATTGTAGGTGATAAAGGGAGGGTCTGAAAAGACTGCTCATGCTTTCTGGACCTTTAAATTGGCGATATGAAATACAACTTTCCAAATGCAAAGAGATAAAAATGATTTTTCACAATATTACAGACTTTCAAGAGCAGATAGCTCGAAAACTAAACAAAACCTGGAAACATTTATTGAATAAAACTTATGGGGAATTTATTCAGCTTTTATTTTTTTCATATATGTATATTATGCCGCTAGGACCCATGGTTTCCGACTTTCCGAGATATAAGCGAAAAACCAAAAAATGGTACCTACGAACCCCTCCCTCCCCCTTAGCTCAAGGGCTAGGGATGGAGTCTTTCGATATGTTCTCCTCCTAACTAGTCGAAACAAAGTTGCGTAGTCAAAAATTGTGTTCCAAGACTTTCCCTCTATACCTTGTATTGAACATCAGTTGACTGGGCTATTTACAATGTTTGTCTGGCAAGGGGTTGGAACTATCAAAAGTGTCTGGCTAATGAGGAAACATCATCTACATATTATTACCCAAGTATTGTTTAAACAAATCAGCTTTTATACTATAACGTAAGTAAACTTATAATTTCGTGAACATTAAGGGTGTCTGGCAAGGGGTTGCCACCATGATAAGTGTCTGGCTGATGAGGAAACATCATCTACTTATTACCCGAGTATTATATATAAAAATCAGCTTTTATACTATGACGTAAGTAAACTTATATTTTACGCATCTTTAGTACCGTTTACCTGCCAAAGCCACCATAACCCAAACTCCATAAATGGTCATCGTTCTTACCAGTGTTGGGAGCATCCGCTGACAAACTTTGAGCCTTTATAAAATAACGTAGGTCTGGGGTTCACGGGCTCTTGCTCTATATCTTTAATATTATAATTATTTTTCCTAATCTCCGACTAACTGTCAAAGTCAAAATCGCGTAAGTATATTTTAGTATAATTATATTGCATTGCTTCAATTGACAAATCCATCCGTAATCAAGATGATCTTAATTTCTATTTCAATAAGGTTGATGGTGAAATGCTGCTGTCAATAAAGTAAAATAGGTACAGGTAAATATTAACTCTTTGAACAAAACACATTTGTGTAAATATTAGGTATGCCCAATAGTCCTTTCACATTTTATTTGTACCTATATACAAATGTACTCTATGATTTGTACTATGATTTAATGTCATTGTCAACATCGCGGTTATTAGTCAAGGCAGCTGTTGGGTTTGCAGAGGTTCTACGTAAATAACACTAACGACATCTATGACGCGAATGAAGAACTAAAATAAGTTTTCCAATTTTCTGGGGTTTTTGCGTTGCTGCTTTCAGGAGTCAAAATAGTGTAAATATCTTACAGAATCGATGAAACACACCACATTTGTAACGTGAAAGCATGTGTTAAAAGAATGATTATTTTGTCTTTTATAGACGTCATAAATGATACAAATAGCAACTGGTGACGACATATTATTTTATCCTATCGATCAACGTCGTAAAAATTTATTTTAGTGTCAATTTCTAAGACCTCAAGTCTTATCTGAAAGAACCAAGTTAAACTAGATTGAAAATGGTAACAATAAATTCAGCACATGAATCTAAAAATATAAAATTTCTGACGGATCGTAGGACTGTTTTAAAAAGGGCACCGCGGCCCTGAAACGCAAACAGCATGTGAAGGAACAGCGTCGGTTTTCAGTCAGGGGGGAAGGACTCATATTTTGATGATTTACACACAAAAATATTATTTATAAAAAGTGATCTTGTAAATTCTGTCTGCTATTGATCACTTCACTAATTTTATTTACTCTGTGGTTTTGCGTACGCGTGAAGCCCAAATCTGTCATAACGTTAATTGTTATAAATTGTTCGTTCCATGAACTGGCGATGTTGAGAATAAGAGCTATTCCTGATGGTGAATGGTGCAAGTTACAAGATTCAGAGGATTTCTTTGGGGTTCGAAAAAGATGATGATACATTTCGACATATAGATAAGCTTTTTCCTATGGCTTAGGTCCGAAAATTAAGCCATGGAAACGAAACCTACCTGGCGTCATCGTTATTTCATGATTTATTAGAAGGCATATAACCTATCTCTGTTTCTTACAACCAAATCCGTCATCCGTCATTACGTGAAAGAGTAACAAATATCATCCATCCTCATTATTATAATAGATTTATTTGACTACCTAGTCGATTGTTTTTCTACATTCCTCACACATATTTCTTCAGCATTCCCCTTTCTCTCAACACATCAAAATTTAGCTGCGAATATTGCATGGTTATTAAAATTCTAAATAGAAGTTAGTAATGCTGGGTTCAAACTAACGGGAAATACCGTTATTCATCACGATAATAGACTAAATGTTCGTATAAACGTTCATACATCGCGATAATCAAACTCGAACCCGAAAAACTAAAATAAAACTTTCCTTGTTACACCGTCAACTTCTATAACTTGCACCACACACCAAGCTTCCAGTGTTGCCACACTCAATCAATGGGGAAGGCAAGTGTCAAAGTGACAAGCTCAGTGACAACTGACAGTTTGCTCCCAAAAGAACAGTCAAATCAAAGGAATTTTCTGAAAAAAGACAATTTATTGATCTAAAATGACTAGATGTTGTGTAATAAGCTGTAAAAATAATGGAACATATGAATTTCCGACAATTCACACTATCAAGAAATAATGGGTAGCTGCTGTGACTGCCTTGAGAACAAAAATTGAATTATAACTAAGGAAAAGCTATATAATAAACAAATATCCAGCCTTGCGAAGCCGAGACTGGCCTTTAGTTGAGTTTATTAATGAAATTCTATGATTATACCATAACTAAACAATCGAATACACTTTTCAAAATAATATCTACTTTTCTATTGGAGGTTAAGTACCAGTATTACATCGCTCTATAAATCATGAAATGGTTCGTCTGGCGGAAGAATTATCACCTGGGACGAGTTTTGTGATAGTTGTGGTGTTAAGAAATTAAATATATTGTGATATTTCTCTTATCTAAATAGTAAAAAGGGGTAAAATTACTAATTTAAAACATTATGATATTTTATCAAAATAGAAAGTCAGAAGCAGCATTATATTCTTGGTAGAGGAGAGGACAGGTAAAACATACCTAAATTCAAAAATTTAAACCTCAAATACAAGTAATCTTGGATTTAATACGGTAAAATCAAGTTTATAACCACTCAATGAAATCACTTTTTTTCCTGTTGCAGATGCACCGCGGCGTCTTAATTCTTCTTTTAGTATAAGCACTTGCATTGACGAATAATTTTCCATATTTGTTTTGTATATAAACTCAATTTTTATTACAATAAATCTTGTTTGTTTTTTGTGCAAGGTTGACAGTAATCTGACGTAGGGACCAACTATCGCAGCGCCATCTACGATTAGCTTTGAGTTGCCATCCCCATTCACATTACTACTCTTAGTGCTAACAAC
The DNA here is from genome assembly GCA_954870645.1 of Agrotis clavis. Classification (NCBI taxonomy): domain Eukaryota; kingdom Metazoa; phylum Arthropoda; class Insecta; order Lepidoptera; family Noctuidae; genus Agrotis; species Agrotis clavis. The sequence goes on from OX940922.1 coordinate 26,367,882, forward strand.
CGTCATCCTTCTCTTTCCACCACCATGCTTAAGAATGGGACACAAGATAGTTGCTATACTTGATTGATAGGTGGCACAGCTGCTAGTATTCCTAGCACTGGAATTTGACTGGAATGCAGTTTTAATAGTGATATTATGAGCTAAAGTGTAAGCTATTTGCTACTCATTTCAATTTGTAAGCAGCAATTGAACTGAGCTGTTCGATGAATAATGACATCATTAATTTTGAAGATAATTAATCTTACTTATTGTTATAGTAAGTTTCAATTCAACCCAATACAATATTGATTGAAATGTGATCTTTTTTATACGAATGCCCAGTGTTATTTTTTTAAGTATGAAATGCATCCTTGTAAACATGGGGGTTTAATTGGCTATTTTACTTAAAAATATTAGTCCATAGGATAGATTCTTGTCAAAAATATTTGACCCGTATTTTTTGTTACGTAAGCCAAAATTGACAAAGACACGAAACTTCTCTCGGTCTTTATAATTTGACAGGCGTTATGACATTTCAAGCCTCTATTACTGAATTTCGAAGCGTTATAACTTTGTTGATATTCATTAATTAAAAAAATACGTGTTCATTATTGTTCAATAGTCGAATTGACGGATTGGCAGATGATAAGTCGAATTGACGGATTAAACAGATTTTCAATTTATTTAAACGCTAAATTCAGAAATCAAAATGACAGCCTGTTGTAAAAATGAAGGGTTAGTGAAAATTGACCTTTGTTCCTATATTTTAAAGTGTCTTGCCAAACTCACTTGCTAAAGTTGCTTGTAGGTATGTTTTGTTATTGACGGCGTGAGCCCAGGATATTGTTGTTAGGTTCCTCATTGGTTCTTCCTGTGACCTCACCGCGATGGCTGCAAAAAAAATATATTTTTACCATTACTACCAAAATAGTAGATATTTGTAGTAGAATTTTCAAACATTTTTATGGCAACACTAACACCCAAACGTCATTATTCATGAATTATCGAAAGCGGAATCAAGGTCGTAAGTATTGTTTTCAATCCATTTGTAGTAAATAGGTAACGCGAAGATAGATAAGTATGATCTAAGCAATTTAAATACACTGTTTAGATTATTAAAGGTAGCTCACGGTTATATTCTTCAGTTTTAAAAGCGTTACACTTCTTGTTCTTTAATTAATTCACAATTCGTAAACAAAACAGAACGTAACCTCCCAACAGATTGACAACTACTGTTTTGCTATCCAAGTGGCGCTAGTAGTCTAAGTTTTGTAATGATTTTTCATTCATTATTTTAGTTCTTAATTTCGCCACCCGCAAATGTAAATGCAAATTTGTTTTTTTTTTTAACTTTAGTCCGAGCGACTGTGAGTTTTTTCACGGCTGCATCGTAAACCAGGCATTTAAGAATTTTTTATTGAGTTACTCGTATTTTTAGCAATTTAGAATTTTGCTGTTAGGTTAGGTTAGGTTAGAGAATACTTTATAGTGAATTGAAATGACCTTTATAATTACACAGTGATTAAACAAATTGCATACTTATATCATGAGCCCTCCTTATTATATTCATCTCTCTCATCTCAAATTCTCTCGAATGAGATCAAAATAAATGTTTGGCCATCTATTTCTATTTGCTTTACATTACTTACCATAAACATAATCAATGTCTTACAAAAAACATTTTATCTATACATATTTAGGCAGGAAATGCTTATTCCTTGCTCGATGTCTGTCTATTCTTAATAACTGAAGTCCTAATGGAGAACTTCATGTTATTACAAACCTTGGGAATGAAATTAATAACTATTACTTTGTCTCAAGTAATTGGTACTTAAAACTCCCTATGATTTAGCTTTATTGTTTTCAAATGCTGAAAATGGTAAGTGTACCTACCTATCTCAGAAATCATAAATGGATAATCGCATGTTGAGATTATATTGCAAATTAACAGTAAAATGAATGATCTGACATTCCCTTGAAGTGGGTAATGGCGGGACTTTATGGCGCGAAATAAACGTTTGATGTTTTTATTGGAAAGTCGATTTTATTGCGGCTGCATTCCTTCTCTGTCTTCGGGCGTTTAAAACGTCTTTTATCTATTCACGTTAACACAAATCAGCAGGGAGAGGGCAGAATTCCTTGTCCATAAATGTCAAATACCTTCCTATTTTTGTCTTCGCCTAGACTTTTGTTGGTGTAGTGGCTAGGAGCGCTGCTACTGTTTAGGGTTTGATTCTTTGTTCGAGCAAGGTACTTTTGAGTTATAGCCAGGCCTACTGGTCTAGTGGTTAGTGACCCTGACCGCTATGCCGGAGGTCGTGGGTTCGATTCCCACCCAGGACAAATGTTTGTGTGATGAACACGAACATTTGTTCTGTGTCTGGGTGTAATTTATCTATAATATTTATGTATTTAGAAATATATAAGACGTATGTTTATCAATTGTCTAGTACCAATAACACAAGCTCTGCTTAACTTTGGACTAGATGGCGTTGTGTGATAGTTGTGGAATATTATTAGGTATTATAATTATTATTGCTTTAAGATTACTCATTTGATAGCAGCTTACGGGTGTACGACATGGGAGTTACACGAATTTAAAGTGTATTTAGGTAGACATTTGGATTATTATCATTCGAGAATTACAGGAATAGAGGCATTTGTACACATATACATACAATACTGTACGTAGGTATAATGTATAGGTATAAGTCTACGATACATAGCGTCAGCGTCTCAAATGACGCACCGTCTATTCCAGCTTTTAAATCTATCATTAACCCAATTTACCTTTCCTATTTGCATATAAACGTACAAGTATTTTGCCTATAACTATATCTACATTCAATTTATAACAAAATAGCTTTTGCCTACGACTTCTCCCGCTGAGATGTAGAAAACCCTCACATGATACTGTGGCACTGGAATGCAAAAAGGTCTACCGGAAAAACAGGTTGGGTTTCTTGAGGTCAGTAAGAGTAGTTAACTATTATGTGGTAAGGGTCTGACACTCATTTCCGCTCCACTCAGGGCGGGAGGACTCATTTGATGATTTAACCACGCCACAATTTACAACCACGATTACAACCAGAAAAAAAATTCATATTCTGTATCAAATTAAAAGTGACCAGCAATGCACAAAACAAAGGCTAGGCTTTCCGACTTCTCCAACGTCGAAACTAGAAATTGGTATTCACTAAACTACTGCCAGCGATATGTCTCGATGACGACCTCGTCTTAACTTAGTTTGTCTTCTCGGGGAAAGCATAGCAAGTCTACTTTATGGCACATATCTTTAGGTGTCTAAAGATGACATACCTATTAAGTACAAACATATAGACGGACAAACTTACTATAAGATCTTTAATGAAGGTATGGATATCCTACCAGTGCGCAAATCGAGCGCGTTTCGCAACCAGTCTCGTGGTTAGTCAGCTCTGCATCTGGTGCAAACGTTCGCAAATACTTTGATCCACAGCGAACGGAAACTCTTCTCTTTAATGACTCATTTCACCAGAAACCGACACAAATTAGGTTATCTTAGCATAAATATTGGTATAAAACGTTTCAGAGATGTTTGCAATTTGTTTTGTACGGTGACTAAAGTTTTTTGTTTAATATTATACTTATTACTTATTATTTTTTTAATCTTCTTACACCAACTAGCCAAAAAAGTGGTCTTGCCTTATTTCATTTGTTTACGTTTTAGGCAGTTGCCGAATAGAAGAAAGTACATGTGATGTCGATTGAAAAGTTACCTCAAGATGCACCTTCACACTTTGTTTACAATTAAAAATACAACAAAAAGGAATCTGAATAATTCGCGAAAAAAGTAGCGGTCGTCATTTTAAGCGCCTGATAGAACTAAATAGCAAAATACATGTACAAATTTGTTGCTATAAAATATTAGTAGGCTTTTTTATTAACTTTTCTATCTATAACATCCTAGTTTTTTATCTGTATTTTAATACAAAGGGCCTGAAAAAAATAAAAAAACCGACTACCTACTTACACTAGTCAACAAAATTTCAACTTTGTCGTGCCACACGGACTTTTTTGATATTTTTTACTTTAATTGGTGATTGTAATAAAAAATAAACAGTTAAAAAAAATTTGTTAGACAAAGATTTTATTCTATTGAGTAATTTAAAATATTAAGAAAAAATACGGATCTCGTAAATCAAACATTTATTTTTTTATAAATGACTTAGAAAATCTAAGATTTTCTTGAATATTTAGCTTCTGGTTGGTCCCTTTTAATTGTCCAGCAGTAATCTGCTAACATATTTGGGCTCCATATTTGCCCTGGTACCGCTTTTCCATATCAGAAATATCCTGATGGAACCTCTCGCCGTGCTCGTCACTGACAGCCCCTAAATTGTCAGGAAAAAAATCCAGGTGCGAGTCTAAAAAATGGATCTTAAGTGACATGTTGCAACCTAATGCTTGATATGACAATAACAGCTCGCTAACCAACTCTCTGTAGCTGTCACTCTTGTGGTTACCCAAAAAATTTGCAACAACATTTTTAAAAGACTTCCATGCTGATTTTTCTAAATCGCTTAATTTTTCTTCAAATCTTGAATCTTTTATTAACTCCCTAATTTGAGGGCCAACAAAAATACCCTCTTTTATCTTTGCATCACTTATTTTAGGGAATTTTTCTTTTAGATACAAAAATCCACTCCCATTGCGATCCATTGCCTTCACAAACTTTTTTATTAATCCTAACTTGATATGCAATGGTGGTAGAAGCACATTATTTGGCTGTACAAGGGGTAAATACTTTACGTTTTTTTGCCCAGGAACCAACGATGCACGCGTAGTTTTTTAAAACATTGGTGATAACACTCCATCACAAGATTTGTAAAATATCGTCGTTGTTTTTTGAATGTAAGTTCTCCGCAGACATAACAAAAAGAGTTAGGATCATTAATACACTTCCTTGACATGCTCACAGGGTTAATAAATTCCAAAAAAGTGTTCAAATTCAACGATAAATATTTTTATAACGATTTACTTGTAAGCGTTTCTGTTAATTTACTGCCGTAGTACTAGTTATGAGTATTACCGTATCACAACAAATAGGAGGCTAATTGACATATGGCAACTGTGATTTAATAATGAGGGTAGATTGATAAAACAAAATTAGCTATCAAAGTTCGTGTGGCAAAACCAGTGTTGACCAGTGTTATCAAATACTTTTTAACAGAAATTTCCTGATTGATAATTAAAAAAAAAGCAAAGAAAACATACCCACGACAGCCAAAATAAACAGTCGAATCATTTTCGAAGTCAAATTCTTTTTTTTTCTCACTCAAAGAGTTTATTTGTACTTGACAACGTTCGCGCCCGTCCTGTGGCTAACTGGCGTACCCTGGCACCTGTTTATTATAAAATTGGTCAATCAAACTGACAACTTGATTGCTTGTAAACTGCTTTTGAGCTGGTACGAGTACCAAGGACAGAGATGACGTTCCGAGGTGGTAAGGAAGCGTTTATATTGATAACAGACACACCTATCATGTGTGGCGTGCATGCTTGTCTGCATTTCCTGTAGGACTATAAAGTTTGGAGCACACAACGACGGTGAGGTGACCACAGTGTCATTACGATGCTTGTATTGTAATGTCAAAGAGTGTGCGCTGAGCTCATAACACATAATTATAGAACAGCTGTTAATAGAAGGCACCTTTTCCAGTATCTAGACGTGTACTGCTAATTACCATCCATACTTATATATGCCATTCCACTAATTCGCACTAAACGCTTTCAATCCACCTTCCTAACGCGCACAGCAAAACAATGCGTCTGTGTTCCCGAACACATAACTATTATAACCCTAATCTCTTCAAAGTTACAGTGAACAGGCTTCTTTCTGGGTAAGCTCGTTCCATCGTTGGCTGTTTCTTTATCACCTATGACCTGGACTAGAGTCAAGAGCAAATTCATCTCGAAAAAAAAAAACATCATCTGTCTACCCTTATTCAGTGGCGTAGTTAGGGGAGGGCGGCAGGGGCGGCTCCTAACTGGGTGACACCCGACCGTGAACACCAATACCTAAAACTGATCCTAAAACTGTTATAACCGTCAATAATAATACCTATATGTTACAATAATAAGTATGTGCCTGTTGGCATTGTTTTTTCATTCTCGACCATAGTGAAGATTTTTCTATGAAGTGTAGTCGCAAGCATAATAAATTGAGTGTACATATAATATTCCACAACTATCACACAACGCCATCTAGTCCCAAGCTAAGCAGAGCTTGTGTTATGGGTACTAGACAACTGATAAACATACTTATATATTTCTAAATACATACATATTATAGATAAATTACACCCAGACACAGAACAAATGATCGTGCTCATCACACAAACATTTGTCCTGGGTGGGAATCGAACCCACGACCTCTGGCATAGCAGTCAGGGTCACTAACCACTAGACCAACAGGCCAGTCAATACATATTGTCGGTCGATCGGGAATTCCCCCAAAATTTTGTACTTACTTGGATCATCTTACAATGAAAAATAATAATTATTGGTAATGTTTTAATAAAACATAGGTAAGTGATTAGATTACTTAATTGTTTTATTATTAAGTTTTGGCTTTTGGGGTGACACCTACAAGATCCGCCCCGGGTGCTAACCATGCTAGCTACGCCACTGCCCTTATTCCATATTTCTTGGGGTCCGCACAACATTATTTTTCCTTTCACCCTTGTGACTGTCTGATGAAATCCTCAGAAATGTCTCGTTCAAGGCGTCCATAATTGTGTCTTGCCAATTTTAATTAATATACTCAATTTATCTTCGTGGTAGAACCGCTATTGTTTTACTGTACGATCTTAAACAAACTAGCCTAATTTATGCAATGATGTAATATTATTCTTAGAAGGAATCCTCTTTATCCTCTGTCTAATAGGAGACATCCTTACATGAATATTATGTACCTACCTACAGATCTACCTACCTTCGTTATGTACGGTCAGCCAAGAAAGTGGTGTACCAGTTTTGATTTAGTTTCCCGGTCATCGAAAATTACAACAAGGTTCGTTATAAAAAGATATTACTGAAAGAGACAACATTATTAACATTATTTGACTGGCCTGTTGGTCTAGTGGTTAGTGACCCTGACTGCTATGCCGGAGGTCGTGGGTTCGATTCCCACCCAGGACAAATGTTTGTGTGATGAGCACGATCATTTGTTCTGTGTCTGGGTGTAATTTATGGGTCCATATTGGCTCACCTAAAGTTGTTTACCCGAAATTGTTCTTCCTAACGATTTGTAATCCGAATGATCACTCTTCCTAAAATTTTTCATCCTAAAGTTTTTATTCATACTTTTTGTAGTGCTACCGGCGATGTTCATAACACTCATTTTTCCGAAAATTGTTATCAATAATATCGTTATTGTAAATATATTGAAACTCCTACTGTTTTTTATCATAACGTTTTTATCCCTAAACATTATTACGGTGATATTTTTATTTAGTCATTTTACTGGATTTAGTAAAACTAAATCCAGTAAAATGTCGACAATTTAGTCAAACTAAATAAAGTGAAATGTCGAGAAAATTCGACGGAGCACCGCTTCGCGGTGCTCCTACTTCTGGGTGGTTTAAAAAAAAATAACCACGAAGGGGATGGCGGGGTCTTTCAGACCCCGCCATCCCCTTCTAACCTAACCTGTCCGAGTCGGGGTGCCCGCAGTCGTTTTTGGTCAGAGTGTCGTGTTGGGGTCACTATGAAAAAAATACTGGCGACAAATTTCCAGGTTGCGCTCGCCGGCCGCTGCCGCGGCACCGCTCGCTTTGCTCGCTCGACTCGCGAGTAGCTGGTCACAGTTCTAAGTTTCTAACCTAACCTAACGTATGGATATATTTTCAGGTACACACCGCTTTAAATAAAATTAAAGAAGACGCTTTAACTAATTAAAAAAAAAACAATTCATATAATTAGTGAGTGCGAAGCAAGCACTTCCTCAAGTATACGTGCTAATATGCCAACAAAATAAAAATAAATCTAAACAAAAAAGATATGACTTTGAATAATAGTGTAAAAGAAGGTTATGTTGAGAAAATATAGGAAAACAAATAATAGTATAATAGATGTTTATTGCTACCGACATTATGAAGTCGAATGATTCGGAATTACGAATATTAGTGACAGTGCAATTAGGAGTTGTGATCATTAGGATTAAAAATGTTAGGAATACAATTTTCGGGTTTCCGATGATCGGAGTTTAAATTTTAGGTGAACTTTGGCGCGCCCGTAATTTATCTATAATATGTATGTATTTAGAAATATATAAGTATGTTTAACAGTTGTCTAGTACCCATAACACAAGCTCTGCTTAGCTTGGGACTAGATGGCGTTGTGTGATAGTTGTGGAATATTATTATATTATTATTATTATTATTATATTACGTTTATTTATTTACTATACATATTTATACATTTTTAAATATTTTAAAAAACAAACGCATAAAAAAACATTTAAAAATATAAAAATAGTAGTCCGCCGGTGTGGGAGCAGGGTCCAAGCTACCGGTGGTTAGGGTTCCAGAGACAGGAACCTCCTCACAATACGAGCCGTATCAAGAAGTACTGCCTTCTGAATCTGGCCCTTGATCCAACCCCCTAAGGAGAGCCTCGAAAGGTGTTCGTCGAGGCTCTTTGCCATCAGGCCATTGGCAGTCACGACGATCGGCACAATGATAGCCGAGCTCACATTCCACATGTCGACAACCTCGCGTGCCAGATCGAGATATTTGATTTGTTTATCTTTCTCTGCCTTCACGAGGTTCTCGTCATGCGGGATGGTAATATCGATTATCATTGCGCGGCGCGCTGATCTGTCTATCACTACTATGTCAGGCTTATTGGCGACAATAGTCCTGTCAGTAATGATAGGCAGATCCCAGTACAACGTGACATGGTCTTTCTCGAGAACTGGGTCGGGCACATACCTGTAATACGGTACTTCAGATTCCACAAGTTTGTATTTCAACGCAAGTTGCTGGTGGATGATTCTGGCTACTAGGTTGTGCCTGTGCAAGTACTCGCCGTTAGCAAGACGAGAACAACCAGAGATAATATGTCGGATGGATTCACCTGGACGATGGCATGCCCGACACACGTCAATCGTCCCATCCTTTATAATATGTCTCCGGTAGTTGTTCGTCAAGATAACTTCGTCCATAATCGCACAGACAAAACCTTCAGTTTCCCCGAAGAGGTCACCGAACCGTAGCCAGGACACGGACGCTAGAAAATCTACATCGGGCCCATGAAGAGCCCGGTAGAAGCGCCCGTGTAGCTCCTTGCTTTGCCATACTTCCTTGCGGTCTTCAGTACTGAGTACCACAGGTTTGTGCCAGTTCTCTTTAGCCATGGACAGCGGGGTGAGTCCCTTGTCCACCGTGACCACATCTCGGTGCATACCCACTTCCATTTTCAGAAAATATTCTCTGAGACTGCATACCTCGCGGTTGTGGAGGGTCTTAGCATTTAAAAAGCCTCGACCCCCGCACTTCCGCGGGATGTACAGCCTCATCACTGATGATCGTGGGTGATGCATCCGGTTTGCGGTCAACAGCGTACGGACTCGTCTATCCAAGGCGTCGAGTTCAGTTTGAGTCCATTTGAGTATGCCGAAAGAGTACATTAACACCGGCATGACCCAACCGTTGAAGGCGCGCACCTTGTTTCCGCCCGAAAGAAGGCTATTTAAAACCTTTTTCAGGCGTCCAAAGAAGCGCTCCCTCAACGATTGTTTCACGTCCGGTACAGTAATGCCTAACGCTTCCGACATACCCAAATACTTGTAAGTCTCGGATGAGGAGAGTGATCTAAGGTGTATGGAATCTGAAAGTTGAATCCCTTCAGATTCCATAATCTCCCCTCGCTTTACATGCATGACTGCACATTTGTCCACACCAAATTCCATCCTGATGGCGCTACTAAAAGTTTCAGTTACCTTTAGTAGCTCCATTAGTTGCAATTTGCTGGGGGCAAAGAGTTTCAGATCATCCATATATAGAAGGTGAGATATGACCTGACCGCCTCTCCTCAACCGATAGCCCAGACCTGAGTCCTCCAGCAATGTGCTTAGAGGATTCAGGGCTAAGCAGAACCAAAGTGGACTCAAACTGTCGCCCTGGAATATTCCCCGCTTGATCCATACAGGTTCATCGCTCGCCTGGATCTGTCGACACCCTGGATAGCGAAGGACTGTTCTCCATTGCCCCATGCATGACTCAAGGAAGGCGCGTAGAGTTGCATCTATCTTGTACAACTCCAGCACCCTCATGAGCCACGCATGTGGCACCGAGTCGTAGGCCTTCTTATAATCTATCCAGCATGTGGACAGATCCCTGCGAGATCGACGAACCTGTTGGCTAATGGCCATGTCAATGAGGAGCAGCTCCTTAGTACCACGGGACCCGTTCCTACATCCATTTTGAGAGGCAGACATAATGGAGTTACTTTCAATATGTGTATTAATTTTCACTCTCAAAATGGACGTAAGAAGTTTATAGACCGTCGGCAAACAAGTGATCGGTCTATAGTTCTTGGGTTCCGTGGTACTACCTGATTTATGGAGCAGGTGGGTAACACTAGTTGTTAGAAACTGGGGTAGCGACCCAGACTCTAAGGATGACTGGAATTGAGATGCCAGGCAAGTGTGTGAACTACTCAACCATTTGAGCCAAAAGTTGTGCAGTCCGTCCGGTCCCGGGGATTTCCAGTTCGGTAACGGACGGACCGCTCTTGCCACATCTGATGGCGTAATGGAAATTGGTTCCATTTCGGGAATAGTTTCACACACTCGCTCGACATCACGCATCCAGCCAGCCTCAGCATGACTGACGGGCACCGACCAGATGCTGCGCCAGAATGAATTTGTGGCACTATCATCCGGGCGGCTCGCATCAGCCATGCCTGGTTCAGGTCGCTCCCATGCTCTATATACCCACCTCTCATCGCTCCGGAACATGCGATTCTGCGAGTACCGATCAACCCGCCGCTTATACCGCCGAATACGGCTTGCCCATGCACAAACTTTTTGCTTCAGGAAGTCGATGCGCTCTGTGACACGGGACATGTAATCTTGAGAACCGATGTCAGTCCCCAAGAATGCTCGTCTCACAAAGCGCATCACACGTGGTCGTGTATTTCCCTCCCTGAAGCAATATAGTTTACCGATGAGTACCCTGGCCTCGCCGATACGACGCTCAATTATTATTATTATTATTATCATGACGTAAACCTATGTATTTAGTATTCATACGTCATATGTCACATATAAGTACATGACATTTTAACCTTTAGTATAAATGAAAAGGACATTAGTTTCTACAAAGCAATTGAAATGTTTCCAAACAAAAGTAATAAAAACTATTTAAATAGACAACCGAATTCCATTTGAAAAAGAAAACTGACAATTGACATTTTGTCAAATATATGCAAAAAATCGATATATTTTCCGTGTTATTTTTCAATCAACTGCATATAAAATCATCTCAATGCCTGCCAACTTGACCATTGCCGAAAGAGCACAAATAATTGCCCAATTTAATGAGGGAAGCAGTATCAGTGCGATATCCCGAAATTTGAATATATCGAGGCGTTCTGTCCGCTTTTGGATTCGTCGTGAAGGAGAGGAGGGAAGTTTGTTGGATCACAGAAGAAGTGGTCGCCGGCCTGCACTCTCCAATAACGATAGAGAATTCATGAGACGGGAATATGAAATCAATGGTTTTAAGCCCACAAAACATTTTGCGGAGATGTTCGATGTGAGTGCCCAAACAATAAGGAATCATCTACATTACATGGGGTTGCACCACACGCATTACGCCAAGAAAATATATTTGACGGATGCTCACAGACTTGCTCGTCTGAACTTCGCCAGAGAGCACTTAGAGTTTGATTGGTCTAATACATGTTTTGTGATGAAAAAACGTTTAAATCCAGTCAGCATGGACGTCTTCACCTTTGGCGATATAATTCAACACGGTATAAAGATGATCATGTAATTCCAAATAGAGAATCAGGTCGAATTTCCGTAAATATTTGGGGCTGGATGAGTGCGGATGGTGTAGGAGAATTGTGCTCTCTACCTCCTCGAGCGACGGCTGTAAATTATATCGACGTGCTTCAGAATGCAATGCTACCGACAGTCCGTAATCTTTACCCGGAGAACGAAGTGCCACAATTTGATTTTGTTCAAGATAATTGTTCAATTCATAATGCGAGGATCGTAAGAGCCTGGTTTCGTTCACACACTGACGTAAGGGTAATTCAGTGGCCCTCAAGATCGCCGGACCTCAACCCGATAGAAAATCTTTGGGGCCTTATGGTCCAACGATGGTCGCATCAAAATGAAAGAACCAAACAAGCTCTTATTAGTCACTGTAATTATATTTGGGAGGAAATGCGGGGAACCGATATTTGCTCACGGCTTGTTGGTTCAATGAGGTCTCGTCTTTTAGAGGTTATAGATAAAATAAAATTTTCAATATCTTCTAAATATTACTATATATGCTATGTTTTTGTTTGTTATAAGTATTTTAAAATTGATTGTAGAAATTTAATAGAAGGATAAATCTATTTTTGGCTTGTTTTTTATTGATATTGTAATTACAAGTTTACAGAAATTGTAGGTTTGTGGATTCGCCTTGTGCCTTTACAATTTTATGTAACTTGTTGATTACAATTCTGAATTTGTAGATACAATTTTGTCATCAAAATCTACAGCCCCCCGCCGTTGATTTTACGACGTCATTGGTTCCATCAAGTTCAAACTAAGAACAGCTGTCACGTTACAAACAGTAATAGTCGTTATCAATAATCAGATAAAGACAGCAATAGAAGTTGTCAGATCGATCTGCAAGCGAAACTAATCTTTATCACCTATGAATCTGCAAGCGATATTCAACCTTAAGCGCCTCGTACACGATAGATTAAAATAACGTAGAGCGAGTCTCATAGGGCAATCTACGACGTGTACACATTAGCGAGACTACCCTAGCTAGAGTATCACTACAGTCTACGTAGACACGCTCGGTTACTCTCGGAAGGCGTCGTGGACGCAGGTGCGAGAGCGAGATAAGCGATATGAATAGAGAGCTCTCGAATTGTCTACCCGCCTCAATCAGTCTAGCTAGGGCATGAGTAGCGAAACACGTGTTTTGTTTTATTTAATGTAGAATTCTGCATTGCTTTATTACCTTGATGAAGGTCGAAACATGTTTGGTCAAAAGAAGAAAGCATTAAAATGATACAAATGTATGAAGGCTTTCCAGAATTATGGAATAAGTATATCTCATAATCATTGAGAAACAAAAAAAAACATCGTTTAACAATTATTATTGAAGCATTTTAGATTTAGTATCCATTGTTTAACCCAGCAGCTTCTTTTAACCTTTTGCTTTTTTTTTTCTTTTTCAATAACATTGAAACCACGATCGCAGCATAAGCGTGACCGCCACATGTTTTCAACTGAGAGAGCTTATGATTGAGAGTGTATATCTACGAGTAGTGTAGTGTACGCAGGCCAAAATTTGTCTATGATAGAGCTTTCCTACGATAGAGCAAAAAAATGCAATAGGGTGCTCTAATGATCTCTACGTGTACGCAGAAATGAGAGTATAGATTAGATTAGTCTCCAAGCTGTCTAGCTCTATTCTCTCTCCGTGGACGAGGCGCTTTAGGGTGGTACACCACTTTCTTGGCCGACTGTACAATCATAAACAGAATAACTTGTCCTTACAAGAACTTTTTAGTTCATTTTTATGTTTGAGTATATCTACCTATGGCCACCCTCTGGTGTCAGAGTTAGTTCTGTCAGTGCTAATTAATCAAAAGCCTCTGGGGACACCACAGGCCTCTGACATGGCTTTAGACTTAAATATATTGGTATAATAATAAGTCCAAGTTTCCTCACGATGTTTTCCGTCACTGATGTCAGTGATATGCAAAATAAACTTTAAAAGTACATATGAATTGAAAAAGGCACATTGATACTTTCCTGGTTTTAAATTCGCAACCTCATGCATGAGAAGTTTCCAGAAACAAGCTTTGGGATTTTGCTAAGGGTTCGATTAGATTACAGATAGATTCCAAATTATTCGAACCAGGATCAAAGTGGACAATGATCGTTGGTTTTGCCTTTCCGCCATCTTTAACGAGGTCTGCCACAACGCCTTCATTAGAAAGTCAACGTCCCATACGTATTGGGACTTCTTAGAACACAACAATATCCCCTATGCAAGGCTGGAACTAGTCAAAATCCATCACGCTTACTGGTACCCCTTCAGGCTTCGGATTACCATCTACTCGCATTAGTCTGGCTTTAATTAGCTCTTCTGTATTTCTTCCGCGGATGGCAGGAAGACAGTTCTTTTCTGCAGGGTCAGCAACGCCCAGCTTATGAATACCTCTGGTCTTGCAGGCGTACATAGCTAGGCTACGCTGGTGACTGCTTTCCATCAGGCGAACCATACGCTTGTTTGTCACCTATGTTGTGTAAATAAACCATGAAGAGACGTCAGCCAGTTGAATTAATACAACCTTGCAGTATCAGTAACTTGATTCCGCCGGGCCCTTTCTATCATCGGACTACAAGACGTAAGGCAATGCGCTATCGATAATGGTAGAGATCCCTCCGGTACGTACAAAGCGTTTTATTGCCAATACTTTTATTGTACGCATAGCTATGGAGTAGAATTCTCTGCCAGCGTCTGTATTTCCCGACAGCTATAACCTTGGGGTTTTCAAGTCAAGAGTGAACAGGTCACTTCTAGGCAAGCGTGCTTCATGGTCGACCACATCTTTGCTTACTATCGACGAGATAGTGATCAAACGCGAGCCCATAATTAAATAAAAAAAATCAGTAGTTTAAATTCAATTCCTCTCGACTATACAAGTCTACATTGCGTTGGTTTATCTAAACATCTTGTGTGAATTCATCCTATTCGTAATCTGTATCTTATTTCGGTGGCGGTTATCTCAATTTATCGGCTAGGTTCATCCAGTTTATATCTTAGATACGATCTGTCGGTGAGCGTGTAAGTTAACACAAAATACTGGAAAATAAATATAAATAAAATAAAATAACCAAGATTTCGTATTTGGCCTTTTTCCAACTATGATTGTTAAAGCGGGTTTCCAGTCTAAGCCTGGATTATTATTACATTGAGTATTTTTATTTTTTTGCCAAATATGTATAATAAGGGAGCAGTGGTATCGGCCGCCGATTTACAAGTTGTAGGTCATGGGTTCGAACTTCGAACCCAGCCAGGCGCATACTTTTAGTAATTTATTTCATCACCACTGCTCTCCTAACGGTGAAGGAAAATATCGTGAGGAAACCGGCATGACCAAGAACCAAAAATTAGAAGACATGCGACATCTACCAACCCGCACTGGGCCTTCTCACAGAGAGGAGACCTGTGTCCTAGCAGTAGGAACATTATAGGCTGATGATGATGATGAAACAAGTAAAGACATGGAGTCCAACTTCGAATCTTCGGTGACTTCTTCTAACTAAGGAGTGTAGTCTTTAGTGGCCTTATCGTCCAGGATCCCTAAATAACCGTAATACATACTATAACAAATCTAGACCAAACCTGCGATCAAACTATTCAGGCTACAAAATTGCTTTCGCATCTCTAACAATCCACTTTGGACCTTACTCCCTTCAGATAAATCTCATCAGAGCCGCATTATGTCTAGGTGGCTCCTGATTGGCTGTGCAGACGGCAATGTCAAGCGACCCCAGGATGAGGTGAAATGAGGATGCAGGATGTGGT
This sequence comes from Agrotis clavis, assembly GCA_954870645.1. Classification (NCBI taxonomy): domain Eukaryota; kingdom Metazoa; phylum Arthropoda; class Insecta; order Lepidoptera; family Noctuidae; genus Agrotis; species Agrotis clavis. Next base: position 26,383,682 of record OX940922.1, read on the forward strand.
ATTGTTGCAGTCTAAGATCTATGGCACAGTCACGTGTCTGCGCTAGATTCTTGCTAAAGTACGATTATTAATTCCAGTCAGTAAAATGACATTTGACCATGAATGAAATTCATTGTTTAATGACAGTTGCACAATAGTTGCACTTGTCATTTTACTGAATGGAATTAATAATCGTACTTTAGATCTTTATATGTGCAATTTATGTAATGTACATTCATTACATATTCTATTAACTAACTAACTATTTAGAAATATTTAAAAGTATGTTTATCAGTTGTCTAGTATGTACCCATAACACAAGCTCTGCTTAGCTTGGGACTAGATGGCGTTGTGTGATATTGTGGAATATTATTATCTTTCGAGAAGACCTTCAAAGAGTCATATTTGTTTCGGTAAGTCTATAATTAGGATGTTGTGTACGCGCTAATACTTTACATGAGTGTTTAGCCGACTTTCTTTTCAGGGTTCCGTACCCAGCCTTCCGGGGTCATGGGACTGACTTATCAGGTAACTGTGATTCTGGAATGTAAAGGGCTATTGAAGGACATCGTGGTTTCTAGTCAGTACAAGCAAAAAGAAATGGTCTTGGCTTCTAATCTAGTTTAGAAGAAACATGGCACCTAAGGTGAAGCGAGCTTACTCATGAGAAACTGGAACTCCTGCGCATCGACGGAACAACTGTTGTGCGGAGTTCGACAGTGTTTTGGGGTTCCTTAACACTTTTCGGCCTATTTTGTAGCGTTTTCGAACTTTGAATATTCTGTCTGTGAAGCAGTCATGCTCGCGAAGGAGACATCGCAAAACGATCTCCGGCCACCGTACGCGCGTACATAGGGCGGCGAGTAATGGGCGACTCGCTGTCAGACGATGGGCCATGCCCGGGTTGAGAGCGCGTTGTGTTCCACGCGCGCCTCAAAGAGTGTCAGCATTATGACGGGGCTCCTCTGTAGAGGGCCAAAGCCTGTCGGGGTCGCGGGACTAACGAATTACCGTGGCCCCGGAACGTAAAGGGCTATTGAAGGACACCGTGGAATTTAGTCAGTGCGAGTCTGACAGTCCTTCCGCCCTGCCCTGGGCGGGAGGACTCATTTGATGATATGACCACGCTAAAAAAAAATGTGCGCCGTGAACTGATAAGTTTGGGTACCCCTGGTATAGAAAATGAAAAAGCACAACTTGTGCTTCACGCTTGGTACACACTTGACGAACATTGAGCATGTTTTTCCGTCAAATGAACGTCTAAAAGTCCTGCAACTCATGTCTTTTCAGATACCACAGGGCCACCATTACTCTACTACTGACTGGATAGTTCCACTCTAACCCTGTGCGGTTGTTCATAATACCACTTCAGACCCTGATCTGCATGACCATGTACTTTAAAGGGTATTTTTAAGTTTTTAGAGAAGTTCTCTGAGTTTGTATCGTATGAGTTTTCTCAGTAGGTATAGGTAAAAAACACTAGTTAAAAAAATTTCAAATGTAGAAGTTTTTATAAAGAAAAATTTTTTTTGAAAAGATCACATTCGCAAACTCACTTTTTCCATTCTTTAGCACTCCTGGGACATGAGGCCTTTCCCAACTGTGGGAACATTATTGATGTGACAAAACTTTTGAAACAGAAGTCGTGAGTGTGATACTGTGATGTCGCATGTCATTCATGTAAAAGGATTAAGGCCTTTGTCAAACAGACAGGCGATAGCGAACCGAACCGAATCATCTATCTATCTTCTATCTATAATATAAAAATGGATCGCTAAATGTGTTGCTAAGAGCAAAACTTGAAAACGGCTGGACCGATTCGGATGATTCTTTTTTTGTTGTGTTTGTAACCATCAGGACCAGGTTAATAAGGACTAAAATATTCTTTTTTTTTAAACTTTCTGTTATGAAAAGCATAATGTATGTTATTCGTCATCTGTTTTTCGTTCCGACTGAAGTATCATATTAAGAACGTCTATTTGAAGATCATTGACAGCAACGTCGATGGTCTAGAGGTTATACGATTGGACCGATACCTATATTTAGGGCACAGGTTCGAATCTCAGGATGGTATTTTTTGTGAATACTTTTTTTTGCTAAATGATTTTTTTTTAAATTTCCAGCAGATATTGAAAAAATAAACAGACTTTTCCTAGACTACTAATTTTTTGTTTTGTTTTCTGATGTTTAAATTATCAAGTGATTTCTTTCGCTTTAGGTGAAGCGCAAAGGACTGTCGGATCACCAGACTTGACCAGAAAATATAAGCATGTAATTGTAAGACTACCACAGACCAATAACTTCTGATAGAACGACGTTTGTCGGGTCAGGTTTTTACTGTTTGCTTACTCGCCAGGAAATCAAACAAGGAATTTCGTTTACCATAAAGTTCTCGGACACAGATGTTTCGGGAGGTACCTGTGTCTGATGAGGAAGGAGGAAACGTCTGGGTGTCACCACTGCGAGGATCGCCCGGAGGACACGAGCATACACGACAGGTGGAGCATATACGGTGCAGGACTGCCCCGCTTGGGCAGAGCACCGCCGTGTCCTCACGCAGGCGATAGGTGACGACCTCGCGACTCAAAAAGCGTCAGCATGATGACGGGGCTTCCCTCTAGAGGGCCAAAGCCTGCCGGGGTCGCGGGACTTATCTCATTACCGTGACTCTGGAACGTAAAGGGCTATTGAAGGAAGCCGTGGATTTTAGTACGTACGAGTCTGACAGTCCCTCCCACCCTGCCCTAGGTGGGAAGACTCATTTGATAATTTTACCACGATAAAAAAAAACCATAAAGTTCTACAATAAAAATAAGTAGGTAAAACCTAATTTTGAATAAGTAAAATAAGAAATCTGAAATTGTAATTTTCAGTGTGATTTTTAGTGACTTTTGAAAAGAATTTTAAGTTTTTTATTAATTTGGTTTTATTATCAACTTTCTTTATAAGTTTCCTCTAGGGTTTGGCTAAATGGCAAAAAACGGAACCCTCATAGATTCGTCATGTTTGTCTGTCTGTCCATCCGTATGTCATAACCACTTTTTTTTCGAAAGTATAAGAGCTATCCTGTTGAAACTTGGTAAGTAGATGTATTATGTAAACCGCATTAGGGTGCCTTTCCACCAGAAATGTTCTATGTAGCTGTGCTGCGAGGATGTAAAAGCTGAGCCACGAAACTGTGTGACCGTTTCCATTGATGCTACGCTATGTAGCTGTGCGAGTAAGATGCGCTGTCACAATGTAGCTACGCAGGGCCCCCGCTACCATAATTATGTGCAAAGTATGCAATGCACACGGGCGCCATCCTCTAAGGGCGCCAAAGTCAAGGGCCCAAAAAAATATTCAAAAAAAATATATCAAAAATGATTTTGAAATAGGAGATGAGAACTTATAGGATTAGGTTTAAGTACCTACTAAAGACTTCAAATATTTGATCTCACTTTTAGATTAAAACTTGAATTCCGGAAACGTTTTACTTTTAGAGCTGACTGCGTTCGCTCTTCTATGAAGAATTACCATGTCCTATTCCAAAAACCTAAAAAATTTCGCGCTCGCTTCGCTCGCGCTCCAAATGAGGTTGACATTTGCTTTTCTTGACCTCTCTTTTGATAGCTCATTTTCAATTACAAATGCTTCTTAATATGTAGTCTACACAATTTAAAATTTTAAGTTTGTCTTCTCTAAGATGATATGGCACTCTGGGTGTGAACTTTGAGTAGCACTTTATGGTTTCTTTTGTGTTTAAGTTCCGAGGCGGCAAACTTTACAGCCCGAGGGCGCTAAATTTTAAATTACACCACTGACCTACACCCATAAAAAAGATAATTCCTAATGCTGCAAGGAGCGCCAAAATTCTGGCCCTGGCGCTACGAAAATGCGCCGCCATCGCCACGAGGTAGCTGCGCTATGAAGATGCATAATGCGATACGAAGATGCGTAGCTGCGCTACGAAGATGCGCTGTCACAAGGTACCGCGCTATATAGATGCGCTGCCACAAGGTAGCTGCGCTATGAAGATGCGTCACAAGGTAGCTGCGCAGCTCGAGCTATGCGATGTATCGATTGTACGGAAAACGACCAATAGCATATTATGCACGCAGCGATAGCACGCAGCCACAGCACGCAGCCATAGCACGCATCTTTTCATATAAAAACACATCTTAGTTGAATCCGTTTCCACCAGTGCTGTGCTATGTAAATATGATTGTTGGATATCAAACCGCAGCAACGTAGCATAGCGCATGTGTGGTGGAAAAGCAGCCTTAGGATTTTCACACAAAAATTAAAATTTTGGGGGTTCCCCCATACTTAGAACTGAAACTCAAAAAAAAAACTCCAATTCCATAAGTGTGGTGTGGGGTACTTACCTATGGATAGGTCTTTAAAAATGTTTTGGAATTTACAAACATCTTTTTTTTCTAAACTGAAGAGTTTGCGCGAGAGACACTTCCAAAGTGGTAAAATGTGTGTGGGAAGTTACAGGGGGAAAAAAATTATGTACACTACCATGCGAATACCCTGCGAAAACTGTTGAACGAGAAATTCAAGTAATTAGTTTTTTTTTTTTATATGTTATAATTCGTAAACCGCAATAATTTACCTTTTCAAGTTACAACCAACTACTAGAACTTTTATATTATGTTACTTGCTGCTACACGGAACTTTTTATGGGCGAGTCCAACTCGCCCTTGGCCGTTTCTTAAATAGCAGATTAAAGTATTAAGAAAAAAAACTAGAAGAATTGACTGTTAGGCGGTACGAAGTTCGCCGGGTCAGCTAGTGTCATATAAAAATGCGAAAGCGATCCGATACTCTATGTGACAGGCTTCAAACAATTCCATACATTACAAACAAAAACGCTACGCCACGCATTCGGTTCGTCTGTCAGTTTGACAATAGCTTAAATGAAACAAAAGCATATCACAAGTATTTTTTTTATATATATTTTCTAGAATTACGTATTACTCCTTTGTACAAATATTATCTAATCAACATTTACATTAACATAAGGTATCTACTTATCGATGTAAGGTATAGTCAACATTTTTTACAATCACAGACCACACATGACCACAAAATTTTACTAGAGAAAAATGCTAAACTTAATACCACACATTAGATTTTAGACCACAATATTATAAAAATAGGGGCAATGCGGTGGGTTTTTATAAAATTTACGACCACACTAATTGCGCATGATTTACTTTGTAAAAACAGATACGTCGAGACGAGTTTGAGCTACTCAAATCATGAGCAATTAATCAGGCGCCATTTTTAGTGTGGTCAAACTTAACATTGTTTTATTTCTTAATATTAGACTAGTATTATATTTACAAAATAACTTTTATCTAATACTTAACTATTGTCATTTTATAAAAAAATATTTTAAGAAAATAATGCGTTAGTATTTTATATAAAAATAGTTTTGTTTTACTTAATTTCACTGCACTTTTTAACAGTAAATAATGTATTAAAGTAAGATAATAAAGCTACTTATGGAATTAATATTGACGATATTAAATTCTATGCCAGTTATCAAAATTGTCACAAAAATTAATATCTTTATCGGTTATCACAAAATTCAATGAGCTCTCATAATATATAACTACAAGAATATTTTTATTTCTTATTGTTACTGGAATGATAGTTGATTTGGAAAATTTGGTCCTATACTAAAATCTATTAAATCTTATATTTTCCAGAAAAATATGGGTATTACAAAATCTCTTTGGTCTGAAACTAATAACACATATTTAAATGTAAATCCTATAAATGGTTCAGTTATTATCATAAACAGTATAATACTTAATTATTTTACAAAAACAGTAAAAATTATAGTTTTCTTTTTCTCCTTTCAAAATCGTTTTCATTTGTGATAATAACTGTTTCCCTCATTAAAACTAACATGGCAACGTTTAGAAATATCAAGACAATGTTACACACTTTACATACTTTCAATATCACAGGACATTCTGATACGCATACTTCTTACAAAATTAATATTTTTTATTATTTCAAATAATTTTTATCCGCGGGCTACTCACCTCTGATTTTTTGAGTTCTCCTTTCAAAAATAGAACAGCTGTACCTATTTCTTATTTTATGAATCGTTTTTTTTTTCAATACATTATTTGCTGGACGGAGTCATTGTAATTTGCAAAAAAAATATTATTATTCTGAATTTAACCCAATGATTTTTTGCCTCTTTACTAAGACATAATAGTTGGCATAGCATATCGCTTAAGTGACAGATAAGAATTTTATCATGGCCCACACACACGAGTTTTTTTGGTCAAAAACTGGACAAAAAATATCATTTTCTATTTGTTTAAGTGACCATCAAACATTTTATTCCGACGAAAAAGTCAAATAAACCTGTTAACAAATCACTTTGTTACCCTCACCATCTCTTTTCAACGAAAAGTTGAATTTTCCTCCCTTTCGTAGATCTACGTTCCATATTTGAGTATATTATGTACACAAACTAATTTAAAATTCATATAGAGCTATATATATTGAGCTTTAATTCTGCTTCGTCTTTGGGCTTCTCATATACACACTGTTTTTTTATATACTGTGGTTTTCTCGCCCAGCAGGTTGCTATGGTAACAAGCGCTGCGAAGACAAGAGCTGCGCAGGCGCAGACGGTCCCGCCCCAATCAAAGATGGCGCGCACAAGCCGGAGTTCTGTGATCACTTGTTCTTCCATCCTGACTCTTTGTTCTACCCAGAAAATTGGGAACAGCATTCGGGGTACGTCTTGGTATAGGCTGTGGACAATGGGAAAATAAAATAAGATCAAGGTTGAGTTAAACTAGAACGCGAGCTGTAAGTTTCCCCAGTATGGTAGGCAAACTATTAGCAGCCGACTGAATTTGCGGCTTATTGGATTAGCACGCCGCCGCCGTTCCATATATTTGAAATGGAGTGTCCACATTTTGCTAGTTTTGCGCTTTTACGCAGTTTGCAACGTTACGTGCGCTGACTGTCTCAGTTAGTGGCCGACTCACAGCAAAACCGGTTCCAGTCGGCGGCGACGATATGGTTGTTCGCCGGGCGTAGTAATAAGCAGCTAACTCATAACAGTTTGCTTGCGACGCACGAAAATTGAAATGAGTTTCCAGCTATCTGAAATTTCAGTTCACCACTTTACGGCTGCTAACAGTTTGCTTACTGGGGACACAGCCTAGAAAAATACGGAATAACTACACCGAAAGCGACAGCAGCTAGTCGCCAATAATTTTGCGCTTGCACTGAGCGCAAGTTTTGACTGACATGTCTAGTGGTACTGGTGTGCTGAAAACGGCGGTTGAAGTTGGCGATTTTAGATAAGTTAAGTTCGTATGCTGCTAATTTACTCATTTTGCTATCAAGCGTATCTTTATGGATATGAAAATAATTTCCGTAAAATAAGGTTTTATTTCAGATGAAACGCGGCTTAGTTTAACTTTACCTAGATATAAGACTAAGGCCCGTATTACAGAACGAAACTCAAGCACTGATCTCTATTTAAATCTAGATTTCAACCCTTCAAATGCCTTGAATCTAGTTTTAAGTAATACTTGAGTATTGAGTGACGTTCGATACGGGCCTTAGTTTGTAAGTAGAAAAACATTTGTGTTTTATTGTTTAAACTTACTTGACGTTTTCACTTGGTTCTAGGTAGATGTTGAGCTGGAACCTGGCCGCCACATCTAGTGGAACACCCAGTTTCTGGAAATAAAAAATATCATGGTCAGGATTGGATACAATTTTTTAAGCTTTTATAAGGCTGGTATTGTTGGCTATCAAGAGATTGAGCAGAATATTTGCACACACTTTGGTGAAAAGTAAAGCAATGGCACTTAAAATGTATGTCGGAGAACTCGAGGCGAGTTGTAATCTAGGCCTATGGAGTAATACAGACTCCAAGTTGACAGGGACAGAAAAAAGGCATTTTATGCCGCCACACTTAAAAGTTATTAGGTTCGCTTCAAAATTAGTGACCATAATATAACTTATTGACAACTACCAAACGTTGAAAAAATGTATACACAGTTTTGGGAAAACAACCCTGAAAATTCTTTTTTTTTATTATTTAAAAGATAAGAATAACCGGGATTTTTCCAACATTTCATAGTGTCAATAAGCTCACTGCATACAAAAACATAACCGGCAATGAGCGACCAAAGTTATTTAAATATGTTTACAATGGGAACACCCAAATACTCCGAAATATTTTATTCCGAATTTCGATATTCCGATTTTCAAAACTCCGAATATCATAATACCTAAAAATTACAATATCTATTATTAAGAATCTCGAAATTTATTTGACCGAAAGTCGTATGTCCGATTTCTTCTTTTTCCGATTTTCACATATTCGAAAAATGTAATGCTCGATGAGTTCTCATTCCGAAAAACGAAATTCCGAATTTCAATATTCCGAATAAACTGATTTTTTCGGAATATTGAAAATCGGAATTTCGTTTCTCATTCCACAAAGTCAGTGACAGAAACGAATTGGTGCAAAACCGGCTCCACGTAATTCTGTCTACCGTACTCCCAGAGTGTTATTTAAACCCGTGTAGGCACGGAGTGGCGAGGCGTATCCTCTAAACTTTCACTGTTTGCCTTCAGGATTTTTATTGTTATTAGGAGAACTTAGAATTCAAGAGCGAGCGAAGCGAGCTCTGGACTTGGGGCACCCCGACTCGGACAGGTTAGGTCCATCCCCTTCGTGTTAGGTTACTTTAAACCTTGCTCTCAGAAATAGGAGCCCCGCGAAGCGGGGCTCCGTCGACCTACCTTGGTAGGTGGTAGTCAACAAATCGACCAAGGATGTAAGAGCGAGCGAAGCGAGCTCGGGACTGGGGACACCCCGACACGGACAGGTTCGGTTCGAAGTGGATGGCGGGGTCTGAAAGACCCCGCCATCCCCTTCGTGTTAGGTTACTTTAAACCTTGCTCTCAGAAATAGAACTCGTTGAACCACCTTGGTGGTGCTATTACTCAGGATGCAATAGCGAGCAAAATGTGTCTTAAGGATCCCCGACTCGGGACTTTTCGACCTGACGGACCCGAATCGGAATTCCAATAATCGGAATTTTAATATTCGGTATTCGTGTTTTTGATGTTTCGGAAAATATGTTGTCGGAATTTTTGATATTCGATCTATTGAAATTCGGTATTTTGAAAATAGTAATTATAAACGTTAGGAATTTTGAAATTTCGGAATTATTAAAATAGGAATATTGATCCATCGGAGTTGTTATATTAGGAATTTTGAACCATTCGGAATTATGAAAATCGGTATTTTGAAATTCGTATTTATGAATTTCGGAATAAAGTTTTTCGTATTATCGTAGTGTACCCGTTTACAATAGACAGGACAACAGTATGTAAGAATCGACTGCAGTCAGTACAAGTGTGTTAAACTCTGCAAGTCAACCCCTGCCTAATCCCTCAAAGAAAACAAATACAAAAATTTTATTTGAAATTTCTAAACTCACAGGCTCTATAGCAAAATAGAAAGAATGAGCATCAGGGTCTGGTTCCATGCCGGAGACCAGCTCCCGCAGCTGTGCGTCGCCGTGGAGGAAGTGCGGGAGGGAGAGGAACGCAGGGGAGCCGTATCGGCACGCCGACACGTTCATCACTCCCGACCACGCACACTCGCCGTTGCAGAAGCACGTGTTAGAGGGAGAGACGGTTGCTGAAAAAAAAAGAGAAATGATCAGTGAGGTTTAGACTAGAGTGGATCTTATCGTAAGACCTGTCCCAGTTATCACAGCTAAGGCGTGGAATTCCTAGCCAAAGTCTTTCTTTCCTGATAACTACAACCTTGGGGTCTCTAAGTTAAGAGTGAATCGTTTCGGCAAGCGTTCTTACCATCGACCACATCATCTCTTACCATCACGCGAGACTGGGTCACGCGAGCCCATCGCTAAAGGAGATTGCCCAACTGCGGTCCAACAGTTGCCCAGGAATGGGAGTACGTGCGTTGTGTTGCTGGCACTAATGTATGTCTGTATACGAAATATTTTTAAAATCTATCCTGGGGTTCCTGATTTATTTACATTTTTATGTTGATGACTTTAATTTTGTCTCCATGTTTTTTTAACGTACTTTACACCTGTCCAAATGCTACCCAGGAATGGGAGTACATGTGCTGTGTTCCTGGTACTAGTGTCTGTCTATATACGAAATATTTTTAGAATCTGCCCTAGGGTTCCTGATTTATTTACATGTTAATGTCGATGATTTTATTTTTGTTCCCATGTTTTTTTTATCGTACTTTATACCTGTTCAAATGCTGCCCAGGTATGGGAGTACTTGCGCTGTGTTCCTGGCACTAATGTCTGTCTACATTCGAAATATTTTAAGAATGTACCCTTGGGTTCCTGATTTATTTACATTTGTATGTTGATGACTTCCTACATTTTGTCTCCATTTTTTTATTGTTTTTCACACCTGTCTAAATGCTGCCCAGTAATGGGACTACGTGCGCTGTATTCCTGGCACTAATGTCTGTCTATATGCGAAACATTTAAAGAATCTGCCCTGGAGTTCCTGATTTATTTTCATGTTTATGTCGATGACTTTATTTTTGTCTCCATGTTTTTTATTTTATTGTATTTTACACGTCCAAATGCTGCCCAAGACTAGGAGTACGTGCGCTGTATTCCTGGCACTAATGTCTGTCTACATTCGAAATGTTTTAAGAATGTACCCTTGGGTTCCTGATTTATTAACATTTGTGTGTTGATGACTTCCTACATTTTGTCTCCATTTTTTTATCGTTTTTCACACCTGTCTAAATGCTGCCCAGTAATGGGACTACGTGCGTTGTGTTGCTGGCACTAATGTTTGTCTATATACGAAATATTAATTTTAAGAATCTATCCTAGGGTTCCTGATTAATTTACATTTTTATGTTGATGACTTCATTTTTGTCACCATGTTTTTTGTCGTACTTTACACCTGTTCAAACGCTGCCCAGGGATGGGTTTTTTTGGAAACAAAATGTAGGAAGTCATCAACATAAAAATGTAAATAAATCAGCAAACCAAGAGTACATTCTTAAAATATTTCGTATGTGGACAGACATTAGTACCAGGAATCCAGTGCACGTACTCCCATTCCTGGGCAGCATTTGAAAAGGTATAAAGTACAATAAAAAAAATTGGGGACAAAAATAATTCATTGACATAAAAATGTAAATAAATCAGGAGCCCCTGGGCAGATTCTTTTAATATTTTGTATATAGACAGACACTAGTGCCAGAAACACAGCGCTTGTACTCCCATTCCTGGGCAACATTTGGACGGGTGTAAAGTACGATAAGAAAAAATAAAGGAGACAAAAATAAAGTCATCGACATAAACACGTAAATAAATCAGGAACCCCAGGGCAGATTCTTAAAATATTTCGTATATAGATAGACATTAGTGCCAGGAATACAGCGCATGTACTCCTAGTCTTGGGCAGTATTTGGACAGGTGTAAAATACAATAAAATAAAAAACATGGAGACAAAAATAAAGTCATCGACATAAACATGAAAATAAATCAGGAACCCCTGGGCAGATTCTTTAAATATTTTGTTGACACTAGTGCCAGGAACGCAGCGCTTGTACTCTCATTCTTGGGCAACATTTGGACGGGTGTAAAGTACAATAAAAAAATAAAGGAGACAAAAATAATGTAATCGACATAAACATGTAAATAAATCGGGAACCCCAGGGCAGATTCTTAAAATATTTCGTATATAGACAGACATTAGTGCCAGGAATACAGCGCACGTACTCCTAGCCCTGGGCAGCATTTGGACAGGTGTAAAATACAATTAAATAAAAAACATGGAGACAAAAATAAAGTCATCGAAATAAACATGAAAATAAATCAGGAACAACTGGGCAGATTCTTTAAATATTTCGTAAATAGACTGACATTAGTGCCAGAAATACAGCGCACGTAGTCCCATTCCTGGGCAGCATTTGGACCAAGTCCCATACAAGAATGGGCAATGTCCTTTAAAAAAATATGGTTGCCATGTCTGTATCATAAACTAATAGACCTTTGAGCCTGGTCAAGCAGCAATTTTATCAATGCCTTTGGAATTTCTACAATGCATTTCAATACAAGATTAACATAGTTGACGACATGGTTGGCGCAGTGGCTGCGGGATCCACTGCTGCGTAATGTGTCGCGGGTTCGATCCCCGCACGTAACAAATATTTGTATGATCTACAAGTAGTTGTTTCGGGTCTGAGTGTTTCACCCACGATACTGGAAGAAATTCCTATTGTGGGGCAACCTTTTCTTTTTTTTAAGTTCTTTTCATAGTTGAAATTAATCCAAATTATTGACCCCCTTTTTCAAAAAGGGAGTTTTAATTTAAAAAATGAAGGTACACTCACAGTTATCAAAGCTGGACTGCGTAAGCGCATACTTGTTGTAGACCAGACCGTCCAGCTCGCCGCTGTCCACATACTCCATGTTGACTGTCCGGCACAGATCCGGCACGAACATCGCAAGAGTGGACTCCTCCGTCAGGTTGCGGGCTATGAACTCACCAGCACTGCCTGAAAGCTGGGAATTAGCAGTTGGTTACTGATCTTACATCGTCTAGACTTGACTTAATGTTCTATGTTCCCTAGATAGGTCAGAGGGCGTCCATAAATGTCTTCCTACGCGATTGGTCTTGATATTCACGCTTCACCTCGTGAAGCGTCATTCCAATGCTTCCACTACGCTAGCATAGTGCGTGGCGTCGCCAGGTTTGACAGGGGCGGCCACGCTTTCTCTTTAACGTAGATTTAGATAATGAACAGAGCAGTCCCTGATATTGACCAGAAGGAGTGTAAGCCAGTACAAAACAAAAGCAAGCCTTTGTTTCCTGATAGCTATTGGCTGCAAGCTAAGGAGCAGTGGTGGCCCAGTGCTATCGGCCCCGACTTACGAGTTGTAGGTCGTGGGTTCGAATCCAGGCAGGCGCATTACTTTGTGTAATTTATTTCATCACCACTGCTCTCAAAACGGTGAAGGAAAACATCGTGAGGAAACCGGCATGTCCTAGAACCAAAAAATCGAAGACATGTGACATCCACCAATCCGCACTGGGCCCGCGTGGTGGATTATGGCCCACCCCCCTCTCACAGAGAGGAGGCCTGTGTCCCAGCAGTGGGAACATTAATAGGCTGATGATGATAATGATGATTGGCTGCAACCTCGGTGTTGTCAAAAGTGAATAGATTACTTTTAGACAAACTTGCTTCACTGTCATCATTTGAGATGGTGGTCAAAGTAAAGCCTGGGGCTAAATAATAAAACGCAGTCAATAGTGTCCAAAGACAACTTCTATATCTACTATACTGGCCCCAAAAAAAATAACTCAAAATAAAGAACTGCTCTGGGTTCGAACCTATGTCCTACAACGCGTAGCTAAACTCGGCCACAGAGGCTTCTGTTATTAAGTTCTAAGATAGGGTATCCACTGAAATGGCACCTGAGGTATTCCACATAGGTACAGCAACTATTATTGTTTTCGCAGGTGCCTTGTGATTCCACACTGATATAACATAATTAATCTTACACAGCAAAATCTTCTTAGTCTTCTTTCCATACTGATGGGGACCTTACTGAGGACCTTGTGAATTTAAACCAGTGGACTGTAAAACTAGTTATATATTGGCAATTTACAAGGAATAATAGATCCCGGTCAAACAATACAAGTGAAGTTAAGCGTGTGAGCTCGGTGCCGGTCGAATGTGGAGTGCCCCGGTGGGCCGTTGACCTTAGATATATGCGCCTGCGCAGCCATCGCTCGCGTCACCCGATGAATGGCGACAACGCCCGAACACATACAGCATCTCATATTGTTTAGTATCTACTCACTTTAGCGCACTCCCCTTCATAGTAGGGGAGGTGGTCCTCATAGTTCCACCTGAGGATCTGCCCTGGCAGGGTACCGCTCAGCTGCCCCGTGGACACCTCCATGTAGCCGTCCGTGTCCAAGGAGTTGTTCCTCTGGAACATCAAACAGGAATGGATGGTCAAATTCAGGAAGGTTTTTTTAAATGTATAATCACACCAGCTTTTGCCAGCGGCTTCGCCCGCTCAATGGACAATTTGACGAATAAAAAGTTTTGAGGCGCAGCCTGGGAGAGGCCTATGTCTAGCATTGGACTATATAGAGAGATGAATTAAAATCATTTGGGTTGGAGGTCTAATTACTCACTTCATAAAACCACGCAAACTTGTCAACAGGTGGTGCTCCTCCCGTAGTGCTGGAAGGTAGACTCTTGGCCAGATCCAGCAGTGGGTCGTCATAACCGTCGAACAGCAGCTCCTTGGCCAGCTTGGAGACAGCTATTTTCTGGTT